>OU342478.1:10000000-10670714 GCA_910589355.1 Parapoynx stratiotata
AGTGGTCCGACCTTTTTTGTATTCGATTGAAACAAAGTTACAAAAAATGTTTATGTAAGAAGGCTATATTTTATACTATAAAATAATAGCGACCTTATAATTTCCGGTAGGGATTTTGCAATTTTTTAAACACAGTCTTGATGGAAATAGCAGTCATGATCCATCGTTAATATCAAAAAATAGGACCAAAGATAACGAAAATAAATCGTCCTCCTAATATTATGTATGTTTAATAATAATATCTTCACACGCACAACTTTACACATATCAACTAGCCCCATTTGAAGAAACTAATGCTGCTTTTGTTGCGGACACTAGATGAAGAATAAATAATAATATTTAATAAATATATATATTTAAATATCTAGAATATATACAGTATACATATAAACATTCAAGACTGGAGAACAAATGCATGTATTCATCACACAAACATTTGCCCCCACCGGGAATCGTACCCAGAAACTCTCGAAATGGCGACGCCTTAAGACTGGTGTACACCACTCGACCACAGAGGTCAATATAAAATAAAAAGGTACCCGTACTCTAAAACAACCACCCAATAAATATGAAATCGCACTAAGGCTCCCTTTATTTTGTATACGTTTCATTCTCTATAATATTCTTTTTATTCATTCTTTGTAAGTTTTCCATTTAGGGTAAGGGTAAGGTTTCCTGTTCATGAAAACAAAGGCCTCGCTGATATAAAAAATCCATATAAATCAAGTAATACTCGTAAAGATCAATTTACAATGGAAATATAAGCCTTTCAAAAATTTTCTTCTATAATATCTTTGTCCCGTCTAATGTCAGCAAGGATTTAAGCTATTTATTACATTCTATGAAGAAAGAAATCTCAAAAGGAAATAAGAGCGTTGTTTTCTAATGATTTTTATTCTAAAATTAATAATATCCCTAAAATGAAAATTCTGTAGAAGACAGAGAAACTAAGATACAAGATAAAAAAAAATTTTTTTTGCTATTTTTTGGTACTAAATCAGGAGACTTAGTTTTAACCTTTTTTTTTTCTATGTACAGACACTCGACCTCTACAGTCTTATTATATGTATATTATGTTTATTCATTGACTGCATAGTAAAAATAAAAAGTTTCAGCGTCTAGTTATTTCCATGTTGAATGCATAATATTCCACGAAAATAACGTTTAAAAGATTTTCATTATTCTTATATTTTCCAAACACACGCGATTTACATAATTGTGATTAGATAGTAGGTAACGTGTAAGTAGAACGAAAAGGGTACACTTAACCAACGAACATCTAAACGTTTTTGCCTTGCTAGTAATGTATAATTTACCGAATTAAAATGCCGTTAATAAATTAAATAATTTATGAGTGCATATAACGTTATTATTGCATTATTTAAAGTATGTTGGGACTTGTAGAGTATGTACCTATGTATAATGTGATATGTGTTTTTAGAAAAATAATGTGATTTGAACGTTTTTTTTAAATTGTATAGTTGCTACCATTACAGCTCCCTTGCCAAATGTTACTTATTGCATTTCACTAACAACTTCATGTTATTTCCTTCTAACACTTTAGTTGGATTCGTTGTCAGGCTAATCCAATTTCAGTACGGATAGCACCAAAATGTACCGGAGGAAGAAAGTAAAAAATAAAACTTATAACAATGGGTAAAGCTTATTGTCCTTATAATCAATTTAAATTTTAAATTTATGTTTTGATTTGTATACATTTTGTTGATATTTATATCTCCTCCGTTCCTTAAGTTTGTATACTAAAGGAAAATACCACTCACTGATCAATCACGAAATCTCAGAAACACGCCTAAAATCTTGAAATTTATCAGGTAAGTTCCCAATAAAGTGTAGATGTTACAGTTACAACCCGTTTTAAGATAGAACAAGTTTTCCCTAGTAAGAAAAACAACTAGCCGCACGAGCCGATTGTGCAATGACCGTGACGCGGCAGCGACCAGCGAAGCGCCAGAACCGAAAATTTTAAGCTATTGCATAGCTTCTATCGCGGGCCTTGAGCGCGAAACCGAATCCAGAAATTCCGTAACGAAAAAACCTCACGCTCCCCACTCCGATGCGCAAGGAGGTGTGGCTTGCAGGCCGTGTATCGTCTAACGTCGTTTCAGTTCGGCAGTCTTCGACACGGCGTTAAGATAATAAAACCCACATGTATTGTAAAATAATAAAAAATATTTTAAACAATATTAACATTTTTTATTTATTTAATAATAGAAAAAATTGTTTTCTTATCGGTCACCACGCTCAAAAAGTGTAACTTGAATTAATATCAAAGAAAAAGAAATACTGCATGAATAAAATAAATAAATAAAATTATAATTGCATAAGTTGACACAAAATGCTATGCAACAGCTTTACCGCGGCAGTCCCCGAGTGCCACACGTCTTTTTTTTTATTGACTGTTGACTAACGATGTTTTATTGACTGTTGACTTACGATATTTTATTGACTGTTGACTTACGATATTTTATTGACTGTTGACTTACGATGTTTTATTGACTGTTGACTTACGATATTTTATTGACTGTTGACTTACGATATTTTATTGACTGTTGACTTACGATGTTTTATTGACTGTTGACTTACGATATTTTATTGACTGTTGACTTACGATGTTTTTCCGCTATGAAAATATCGAACTATAAAGAATTTGGATTCGGTGATAAGTGGAAAAAGAGCAATTTTTACTAGGAAATAATATCATTTAAACTCAATACCGCCTATAACTAAGATACAATGTTTTCCCTTGCAGGTGTCGTATTGTGTACACCAAATTGAAGAATATTGATTGAAGTTAAATGCTGTAAAGCTATGCGAATGAATGAAAGCTAATGAACTAGTTATAATTTCCTGTGATTGGAATTGGGAATCATTTCCTTTCTGTGTAACGATGTGCATTAGAGAA
Organism: Parapoynx stratiotata; assembly: GCA_910589355.1. NCBI lineage: Eukaryota > Metazoa > Arthropoda > Insecta > Lepidoptera > Crambidae > Parapoynx > Parapoynx stratiotata. The sequence continues at coordinate 10,002,924 of OU342478.1, forward strand.
AATTTTAAGATTAATTAAAAATTCAATCGAAAAATTTAATCAAAATAATATTAAGTGTGCCATAATAATTATAGATTCTTAGAAGTATCATTGCTAATGTCATGGGCATTAACATTACTTCATTTTCTTCGTCTGCGAACGCAAGTCGACTCCTGCGAGTGATATTTGGCAAAGATGGGAGTATGGTACAGTCGACTCCAAAAATATGTAACCGCTTTTGACAGTAAATGACTCTTATTAGAAGGAAATAAACATGCTGCTCTAAAATGTGTATACATAATAAAAATATTTTTGTACTCCACTGTACAATGAAAACCAGCTTTTCGAAAATGATACATAGAGCACGTCTTTGTTAATAAATAAAAGGAGTTACTTGTATTTGTTGCATTCGTAGTAAAGCAGAATCTATTGGGACAGTAACTAGTTTTGGTTGACCGGTCGTTACAATCCATCACGTGACGAGTAGTCATAGAAATAAAGGTGAAAATTGAATATTTCGACTAGCTAGCACACAGGTATAAATCAAAATTTGTCACAATTTTTTGATTTTTCAAAATTCAAATTATAGGAGTACAGACAGAAGTACATCAACCTGTTGTAATTTAACGAAATCGAGAGCAAAAATACTTGGATAAATATGGCGTAAATTTTTGGTTTTACATTTTATGTAAACTGAATATAAATTGATCGTGGCAACGCGAGGTTTCAAATTAAAATGGGTCGGCTTCAAGTCCTGTAAAAATCTGTTTTTAATGATTTGCAAAAATAACATTCTCTGGGCCGGCATTAATAAGCTTACAAAATCCGGGGATAATGTAACTCCAAAGATAAATTTATACAAAATTTATTTATTATCAAAATTTTATTTAAACGATAAAACAAGATCTAATCGATATTGTATTACGAGTATTATGGAAACTGTTTACTGTTGCAATAGCTGGAAGCTACGGCGTAGTCGTGGACTACGGAGCGTAACGGCGTCTACGAGATCGTCATTGCTTTGAATTAGAATAACTTTATAAGGAGATGCAAGATATTTTGCTGATAGAATAACTTTGTTATAGTCTTTCAAAGCAGTCTGTTGGCATGCACCACACACATTACAAGATAAGCGTTTTTCACAATACACTGGATATTAGTTATATTCAATCTTAGGGTAGTTTCATAGGCTGGCTGCCATTCACGCGCGCGCTTACAATTACAAGAGATACCTAACAAAAATTCATAGCCACACGTGCGTACGTCAAAATGTATGAAAACCACCAAAGCGGTGGCGGTCAGCCCACCTATAAAACCACCTTTAATGGTATAGGCAAGGTTTTATTGTCTAGCCCCAAATGAATCGCTACTTAACTGGTAAAGTACATTTTTTTACAAATTCCCAGTCCCAGAGCAATATTTCCCGTTGATTTACTGCTCCACGGCCAGTGTGGTCTCCGAAGAATTCCCGTTGAACATTAAGTTACAAGCTAGCTACACAAGCGAAGCTAGACTTTCATTTACCAATAACGATCTTAATTAACTGCTGTCGATCGTGATAGATTTTATATGACGATACCCTGGTTATAGAAGCGATAAATTTAACACTCCACGAAATTGAATGCATATATAATTGTGGGTGTACCTATACCTACCTATAGGTACCTGTGACTGCTTGTTCGGTAATAAACGCGTGATGATAATCATGTTGTTTTACATCGATATTTTGCTATTGTTTAATTTATCCAATGGTACTAGTTCCGGTTTATTTCCGGCTTCTGGTAAAATTACGATTTTCATAAAATTTTGTATTGTATGAAGACTATATATAAAACTTATATCGTTAAAATCATTATTAAATAAGCTATCCGGATGTGTTTAATAAAGTATAGTTTTATGCTACATCAAATTGGCAATTAAAGGTGAAAGTAAGAGAAAGTACTTTTATCCTGTTTTCTACATTTAGTGTAATAATTATAAATAAAAGCGTCCAGAACACGATTTTTTGATAAATGTACATACAGAAATACATTCTTGACAATATTAAACACACAGAATTAATCTCTAACTTTCCCTTGTGAATTAGCGCCCAAAATGATCATTCCTTATTAGTGATTGTAACAGAGTGCACGAATTTAAAACTAAATGCTTCGTTGATTATTTGTATTTTGACACTTTTGTAGCGTTATTGTTGCGTCTTTGTCCCACTTTAATAATAAGGCAAAGTATAAAAGAGATAGATAGATAGCTTAAAGGGCCAAATTTGGATTATGAAAGTGAATGGGAAACCGAGGCCTCCAGGAGGCTTTTGACACACAGGGGGAAAAAATGACAGAACCTCCAGACACACAAGCGGATTATTTAACATAATGTCATAGCTTGTGTACAGTTCATTGTGAATATCGCTTGCCTCACACTGTGCCCGGTGCATGGCAACAGGCCCTCCACCTGTTACATGGGGACTTAACATATCTGGCGAACTGTGGGTGTTTACACATCGGCCTCTGCCTAAAACAGGCGAGATGATACTCGTATGTTAAGTAAAGTTGTTATAAGTTTAATTTATATTATTAAGTTATTACACAACGATTTTCATAATATTATTGGACGTTGTAGTATTTTTAAATAATGCATATTAATTTCTTTTTTTTTATTTAATTAAGATATGAAAAACATACAGTGCATAAACTTTAGATAGTTCTTACGTACACCGACATTCACGCGATCACTGTGTTGTGAAGTGCGTGCGAGTGAATAAAACTACACTACTTGTCTCACTTCGCGTATATCGGCAGATACTGTAAGTGCATTTGGTAATATACCGGCTGTTGTTTTTTTTTGATTTATGATATTACAATAACATTATATTGAAATTGAAAAAGATAAGATAAAGTACATTAAAAAACTTAGAATGTAATAAATAAAAAAAATTGTCGGTATTACTTAAAGTAAATATTAGGTCCTCACCTATGAAATTGGTGTTTTGTATGGAGATTTTGGAGAATTCTGCATTTTCCATACTAACATTTTATCACTTTTCTTCACAACGACAAATCCAGAGATAATAATATTTGGCATGTATCATTAGACAAGCTTTAGTAATATGTGTAATATCACACTTCATAAAAATTATTTATCGTTTATAAGTGAATGCAAATAAAATGATGTATTCGGGAGGCACTTAAAAAGAGTTCTTCTTCTTCACTGAATCTTAATAGTTACAGACAAAATACTAAGACAGAATAAAAACACCAATTTCATAGGTAAGGACCCAATAATATAAAACCGTATACAGAATATATATTTGTATTATAGAATACTTTTATAAATCCGATAAATATATTGTTAACATGATATTAATTACGATATAAGACCATTAAAAACCTTTATTTTAGTAGTAATTACTTTTAAATTATTATGTGTCTTTTTATCTCTTTAAAAAAGGTTCAATTCGTTTCCATGTCAACTAATTACCATTAGGCGAAAGACAAAGAATGAACTCATTTAGATTAACGCCATTTTGTAATTCATGTTCTGTTAGAGGGCTCATTAGTATGAAGCTAATAAATTTCAGTTAATTAAGGCCATTAATAGAATTTACTTGGTAAAGTACTGAATTATGATTTCCACACGCTTTTATCTCTGTGGGTTTTACTTAATGTTAATTTAATAGAATTGAAAATCAGAATTATACAGAAGATCAGAGTAATAAATAGGCTAGTTGACCCTTTTTTATTGGGCACCAAATGATTCATTACTGTTAACCACCACAATAAAAAATTATAAAAATTTTTGGAGGCCAAGAACACAATACATTTTACATTTTAAATTACGTTTTTGCTTGGCAGGCATAAACGCTGTCGGCCGTGATAATTTATGAATTATCTGTGCTGTGAGGTCACGATTTTGGTAAACAATAAATACGCATCCGTGTCACGGGCTGATACAGCCGACAGCTTTAATAAGCCGCAAATACATGGCTCTCACGGATAAAAAAAAGTGAAAATATAATAAGTTTAAATTTAATTTCTACGGCAATCCCTTATTTATATTTATCGAACTTGGTATATTTCGGACCCTTGTACTAAATACTACGTGAATTAAATATTATTTTCATAACTTTTTATGTGTTTAACCTATTTAACCTATTGTATAAACAAAAATGAAATTTTTTTACTTCTTTTTATATTATTTTGTTTTGTGTGTTTTGTTACGTATAACTTTGATATTATAACAGTCGTGTAGTATTAGGCTCCTTCAAGCTATGCCAATTTTTTATGCAACTTGCTGGGTACACCTATTATTTATGTTTTTTTTTAATCTATCTTACCTTTCCTCTTATAATTCTCGCTAATTGTAGAAATAAGTGTTTTTATTGTTACAATTTTTATTTTTTATTTATGACTCAAAGTTCTATCCAATGGCAAAAATTATCGATGATCCACAGCCCGCTCCCACCCTTCATTCTACTGGTAAAATGCATTTACGCATACCCTAGAGGGATGAGCAACCCCTCCAGGGTTATGTGTGGCTCCTCCGTCCTTTCTCTGAACGGCCCTACCCACTAAACTTCCAGCGGCACGCACTGTGGCCGCCATAAATCGCTGCCACACATGGAACGATGTAGATGTGTGCGTGAAAGTGATGTTGGGCGGCTGCCCGGAAGATCTACTCTCCCATATGGGCTTCACGTGGCTTACAGTTCCCTAGGACTGTGCATTGAGTGACGGGGCTACATCCCTACGTTCGCTCTGCACCAAGGCCATCTCCTTTGCAGGGGGTGTGCGTTTGGACTATCATCCCGCGATCTCTCTGCAGTCTCCTTTTGGGCCATAACCGCGTCAAAATAGGAGACTGCGGCATCCCAGGACGTCGCACTGTTGACCATAGCTCCAGTGTTGGCAGTGCAAGGTCCGCTCCAATTTTTTGCCTCGAGGGTCTGCACCAGATGTAATGCCAGGTTTCCATGTCGCCGGCCCATCCCCTCTCTAGTCCAGAGCACATGGCTTGGCATCTCCAACCGCTGTCGCCATGTCCTCAAAATATTCCGTTGTGCCCGCTATCACCAGCGTCTGATCATTTCAGGCGCGGGGTGTACACTCTCGCCCGTCAATACACATCCAACAGCCCAGGCTTATTGAGGCCCCAGGGTAGGGTTCCAGCTAGAACGCACGCAGCCTCGTATGATAGAGTACAGTAACCACGGATGGCCCTGACAGCCATTACGCGCTGCGATTTTCGCAGCAGGGCTGGTCTGACCGCACCCTTATGGGTTAGTTTTCATTTTTAGCATAAGATATCAGTACGTTATCTGCAAAGGGTATGTGGATATAGTCATATCGTTATAATACTTGTATTAATATATCAATCAACCGTAGACATGTTTCGTGGTAGCGGTTACCCATTATGGACGGAATACCGAGTACTTCTCCCGCATTACCCTGTGAATTCCCGAAAACCCTTATATTAGTTGAGGATGTAGTATCAATAATGCTGTTGTCTTATTATAATTAATAACAGCGTGAACTCCGTAGTCGAGTACGAGTAATATAGAGAATAACAGAAATATTTTTTATAGTCAAACCTTGACCTTATTAGTTAACGATCTCGTGGGTGTTCAAAACTAAAAACAGAAATTACTATACAGTGTGTTTTTTGAACGGGGACAGTATGGGGAAACCCAAAATCATAGAAGATACAGGGAAACGGCCTTAGGCACCATTTATAAAAATTTACATAGTAATTTTTTTGGTCAAGTGTGAGTTGTCCAGAGACATTTCTATCGACAACTCAAGCTTGACAAAGAAATGCGGATCGACTCAGTTTCATATTGGAACATTTCAAAGAAGAAAATCTTACGAGCAGAAGTTAGTCAAATTTAATTATAAATGTTTCTCATACAACAGGTTCCTTCAAAGTACCCACCTACTGCATCACAGTCGATACTTATACGTACAAAAAGCGTTCCATAATCAAAAATGAGATTTTATTTGCACTAGAATTTTTGCAATGTTCTTTAGAAAAAACTTAATTATGTGCTCGAAAGGTATTCAATTCCTCCACAAGCATTATATTATGGCATCATCTATAATAATATAGTTATTACGGGCGTAACAATTTTATCACCGCGAACAGACGTTATGACGGCAGTAAATAACTTCATTATAGCGAAATAACTTTTTGCTTTCAAAATGTAGACATACTTGCTATTCTCGCGGCGTTGCGTAAATAGATGACAATAAACGGTTTGTGAAGAATGGTTTTGTTAAGAGCCCTAGAATACATACACAACATGCATACATTAAATATTACGATCAAATATTCTCTACGCTCATACCATATTAGTCTAGCCAAAATTAGGCAAAAAACTGTATATAATATAAAAATTCTTCGCTTCGGTGATGAGCAGGGCGAACAAAAACTGCGTTAGTGCAAAGCCACACTGTGCGGAACTCTCTCTCTCTCTCTCTCTTCAGCCCACATTAGTCCACTGCTGGACATAGGCCTCCCCCAATTTGCGCCATTTTACCCTATCCCCGGCCTGCTGCATCCAGCATCTGCCTGCAGCGCTTCGCAGATCATCACTCCATCTCGCCGGAGGGCGTCCCACACTACGCTTGCCGAGTCGCAGTCTCCACTCCTGAACACGTCTACCCCAACGGTTGTCGGTTCTCCGACAGATATGGCCCGCCCACTGCCACTTCAGCTTGCTGTGCGGAACAAGTGCTCCATACTCCGCATGTGTTTTTCCACGCGGAAGGCCTGTGTCTAGCTGTGAAACATAGAGAGGCTGAGGACGACAACCCCTTAGGCGCCGGCCACACACAACAGACGCAAAACTCGGACGGGACGCGGACCCGTCGCAGACAGGGTGTCCGTCACAACTTTATTAAATATATTAGGTCCTTACCTGTTAGCGACTGGCTGACATCAACCTCCTTTTTATACTTTATTTTTACATGACTTTGAAGGCCTTGTTTTTGTATTGACATTCTGTGACTTACTGATCGGTTGACGTTGCTATGTGGTTGTATCCTATAGTTTCTTTATATAATAATATACCATTTTACAGCTCTACTGGTGTTTCCCTCATCCTAGCACTCAGTCCACCTCACTAGTTATCATTTGGTCCTTCGATCCCGCAATTTTTACTATATTTTGAACCGTAAGTTTCATACATTTTTCCAAATTTTTCATCTGTCATTTAGTGCTCTCATTTTCATTTTCACGAAATGGAAACACGCAGTAAAGCGAAAAGTAAGGATCAACCCTTAAGCTCCGTGGTGGGTGATTTACTACCGTCTACCGTGGGCCCGCAGTCGACGAGCGGCGATCTTTCAGCGCAACACATGTATGCGCACCTCTCGTCAGCCTCCGGTGATAAACCACCCGCCACTAAGAGCAAACAACTATCAGTGTACTCGCGTTCTTCTTCTTCTTCCGCCACAGTTCGTGCGATGCAGCTCGAAGCGCAAGCAGAGCTCGCCCATCGCCGCGCGGAGCGTGCGCAGCGGCTAGCAGCTGCTGACGCCGAAAGACAACGTGAACTTGCTCGTCTTGACGCTGAAAGACAACGTGAACTCGCTCGTCTTGAAGATGAAGCTGACGAGTCGGCTTTGAAAGCCAAGCTCGCCGCATGTAACGCTTCAGTTAAGTCTTCCTCCCGTAAATCACATTCAGCGCAATCTGATCAACGGACACGTTCGTGGGTTTTAGACCAAGTACAGCTCCAACGTGACACGTCTCTTGACGCACCCCCTATCACGTCGGAGCCGCTACCATTTGTACCACCGACCCTCATCTCGGAGCCTACACGAGATCCCCCCCAACGGCCGGCAAATAAATACGATCACTTTACTGGTTATAAAAACCCACAAGGTGAACCATCATCTACTCATGGTCCACCGGTTGATCGCTGTCAAAAATCGCCTATAGACGAGCTGGCTAAAGCAATCACTGCTTTGGGCCATCGTCCAAAGAGCATCGAACTTTGTACATTTTCAGGGGACTTATCTTGTTGGATGTCATTCAAGACTAGCTATGATCGTTCTAAACACCTCTTTTCTCCAGGAGAGAACATGGTTCGGCTTAATCAGGCCGTGCGGGGCGCTGCGTATCAAGCCGTTGCTTCGCTCCTCCTGGCGTCGCAGGACCCAGAAGAAGTAATGCGTACACTCGAGCAGTCCTTCGCACGTCCGGAGATCCTCGTAGCACGCGAGCTGGCTAGTCTTCGAAGCATCCCTAAGATAAGTAATCCCGAACAAATAAATGCGCTCGCTAACAAAGTTCGCAATTGCGTCAGTACCATAAAGATTTTGGGCCAACATGAATATTTATATTCACCGGAACTGTTCCGAACAGTTCTTATTAAGCTTAGCGAGCATGTACGTAGCCGTTTCACCGACTACGCGGCCGCGCACATGCCTTTAGCGCAAAGTAATTCTAAATTAGAGATTTTATCCGAATTTTTGTTACTTGAAGCTGACCGACAGCTCAAGTACAACTTTACTTTAGATCTTGTTACGCCATCGGCAACCTTTCAAAAGGTAGTTCCATACAAGCACGGTCGGGAGCTAGTGCACGCTACAACGGCACCTTCAATTAGCTCTTTACCGACATGCCAATACTGTAAGCAGGGAGGGCATTCCATTAAAACCTGTAAGGCGTTCCAGCTGCTTTCAATAGATGATAGATGGCAGTGGTCAAGATCAGCTAAAGCCTGCTATCGCTGTTTAAAATGCAACTCTCATAAATGGAATGATTGCCGAGCTAAGCGGTGCGGCGTTAATGGCTGCATACGTCGCCATCACGCTCTCTTACACGGCACGAGGCAACAAGCGTTGCTGACTAATACAAACCAGGATAACACTAATTTTGTGAGTGATCAAGTAAGCCCTGTTACACCACTCTCTAGTGAAACGCGTGACACAAAGCCTCCTGGTGTTGTAGTTTCGGAACATCCTGCTCAAGCTCTTATTAATGTAACAGGTATGGCTTCACCCTTGTCACGTCCACGTGGGCTACTCAAAGTGCTCCCTGTCGTCTTGGAGGGTCCAGACGGCTTCTTTGACACAACAGCGCTTCTTGATGAGGGCAGCACCGCCACTCTCATCGATGGAGACGTGGCTGAAAAAATTGGTGTCAAGCCGACATCTGTCGAACACCTACAGCTGGATGGCGTGAGCGGTATGTCAACTGTGGTAAAGGCAAGTTATGTCAGTTTTTATATACGAGGACGTAATCTACCCGATCGTCACTTGATTGAGCATGCAAGAGCTATAACTCCATTGTCCGTGAAGGTACAAAACAAAAACGAAATTGTTTTTTCCAACTTTGCCCACCTCGCGGATTTAGAATGTGATCTCTCGTATGAACAATGCCTACCTAAGGTGCTTATTGGCGCGGCTGATTGGCATCTAATAGTAAGTCACGAAATAAGAGCCGGTAGGAAATATGAGCCCGTCGCTTCTAGAACTCTACTAGGGTGGGTTTTACATGGAGCAATCACTAGCTCGGTAAAACCAGTAGAGTTCGTCAACCTTTTATCCTGTGACTTGAAAACAGACATAATAGAGTCTACAGCCCATGGATTACCTGACGGTCGGTTCGGGCTAGGTCTCTTCTGGATGGATAACATTCTCGGTCACATTCCGGACAGTTATTCGCAAGCCTCTTCACGCTTTAAGTCGGTAGAGCGCAAGACGTCTCAAAATGACGAGCTTGCTGAGGCGTATTGTATCTTTGTGAACGACGTTATAGCCAAAGGTTATGTCGAAGATTGTGACCCTGAAACGTACCACCACAAGCATTCACTTGACCCTTCCTCGTTCGTACCTGATATTAACATGCGTCGGTATCTTCCTGCCTTCCGGGCGTCTCATCCGCACAAAAAGAAAACCCACGATGCGTTAACGCTCCTTAACGGTGTGTGTTTGAACAGGCGTTTGTTACAAAAGCTTTTCTTACCTTTTAAGTCTCTCGTTATCAGGCCCCGTCTTCCTGTGGTCTCCTGTGTTCCTGACGTCAAAACAGTGATATCTCAAGAGGACGATATCTCAAGATTTGCAAACTTTAAAATGCCAAACACGTCGCTTTTTAGAAAGTGTCTGGACCTTTTACCGAGTAAAGCCCGTTTTCGGCAGGGCGCACATATTTTTAAGTGCAAATATTCTCGGCTTGCTCTTCCAAATTCAAAATTTTTTCTACTTAGACTCCACCTCACCTTCATCTCTTTCGGTACTACAAATCTCTCAGTCAAAGATGTTCTTTATGCAAGCGCAGATAAGCGGAAGAAAAGAACGAGTAAGAAGGATCCAACCCGTGCCCAAAAGCCGCACCGCAAGACTTGCACCCATATTCGACGGAAAAATGGGCTCCTGGATCAGGTCTGCGCCTGGGATGAGCAAACGCAAAACATCCCTAATAATCCTGACCGGCGGCGGACACCGTATTTCCCGTTTTCTCTCAATTTAATATCTGCACATTGTTTCTCGAGTTGTGTTCCGACGAAGAGAGCTTATGACGCTGAGAGGCAAAACGTCATTCAAGACCCTATGATACCAAATAAAGATCTCTTTTTTTCAAGACCTTTTGTTTGTTGCCAGAAGGAAGTTTCCAGACATCTCAGCTGGGAGACTGCACCATTGAACAACTCTCACATTAAACAAATAAGAAAACAAATAAACAAAGAGTGTGCTTTGTGGCACCAATTTTGCTCCTCGAAGGGAGGGTAATCATCGGAAGCCGAAAGGTCATTCTCAGACACAGGCGGCCAGGTCATCCTCAGACGCAGACCTTCGTTTCGATTGGCGCCGCATTCATCGACCAGTATGGGCATGGTGACTCCGAGTTTCCTGCATATATTGAACCAGTAACATTAGTGAAAGTATAACAAAATTCGAAATTCTTTTGTGGAGGTGAGGTGGTCGTCATTCCCTACGTGGAGTATGGCCACTGGGAAGGGACCTAACGGAGTGGTTTGCGTGGTGGATGTCCTTACCAAAGGGGGTACACTGCGCAGATCAGTCCTTATGCTTCCGCACTGGGTTGACCGTAGACAGTCAGTCGCTACCAGGGTGTAGTGTTCCACTAGGGGTGGGAATGTTAGCGACTGGCTGACATCAACCTCCTTTTTATACTTTATTTTTACATGACTTTGAAGGCCTTGTTTTTGTATTGACATTCTGTGACTTACTGATCGGTTGACGTTGCTATGTGGTTGTATCCTATAGTTTCTTTATATAATAATATACCATTTTACAGCTCTACTGGTGTTTCCCTCATCCTAGCACTCAGTCCACCTCACTAGTTATCATTACCTATGGAATTGGTGTTCTGTATGGAGTTTTGGGGAATTCTGCATTTTCCATACTAACATTTTATCAGTTTTCTTCACAACGACAAATCCATAGACAAGCTTTAGTAATATGTGTCACACTTCATAAAAAATATATTTTTTTTTTTAAGTGAATGCAAATAAAATGATGTATTCGGGAGGCACTTAAAAAGAGTTGTCTCCGTGTCCAATTTTAACACAATTAAACTTTCAACAAATTATTAAAACAAATCAAAAGAGCTCAAAAATATAGTCTATTTTTAGTACACTCACACACAGACAATCTGTTCTACGCGTCCTTTCCGTTCCCCCGCTGGCGCCAGCGCACGATTGCGTCTTGTCCGCACCCTGTTTTTTAAGACCATATTTTTTATGACCATTAAAAACAATATATGTATCATCAAAACATATATTAAGCAATTTGGCAGCGGTGAACAAATTTAAGTCGCTGCTCAATTAGTTATTTTGCTGACAAATTAAAAATATCTGTTGCCCATCAGTTGCTGACCATTTTAGAAATATTTGCTGCCCGTAATTTGCTCACCAATTAGTTATTTTAGCTGACCAATTGTAATTGTTTGCTGACCAAAATTGGCTATTTTGCTAACCGTTTAAATAACACCTGATTGAAATCACTTCTCCAGCTTAAAACAGAAATTTTAAACGAATAGCTTTAATACCACTTTTAAACAAAATCTTAAAAGATTAATAAAATTACTAGTAACCAACTAGCTTTACTTGAAATTTTTAAAACATAGTGGAAATGTAGAAAACGTACAAATTATGCGACAACATGATAAAACAGGGAAGTAGGCTAGGCATTTATAAAGAACAAAAAAATGGAGTCGGAGACACAAAGCTTCTCTCTGAATACTAGCGTGTAGTGTGAAGACAGTACTGTTATACCATACAGTTGTTAAGGAATTATTAATGAAATTTATACGCTTTTTACATAACATATTACTTTACTGTAGTTTCTAAAAGTAACGGCAAAGTAACACAGTAAATTTGGACATTTTTATTTTATGACAAAACGTTTAAAAATCTTACTATCCAAATTCAAAAATACTCGTTTTTTAATAAAGAAACACGGCTGTAATCTTTTCAGTCAAGAAGCAATACTAGATAATAGTCAGATTAAGAACAATAAAAGGAAAGGAAAAGATGGCAAATCGAGACCGTTTCTTAATTAGTAGTTCAGCTTTCAAGTAGGTTTTACTGAAATGGATTTTTATAAAACACTTATTACGATTCAAAGAGAGAAAAACGAAGAAAAACGAGGAACTCGGTGGCGTAGTGGTTAGTACGCTTTGGCTTTCAATATCAAAAACAGAGCTACCTTCGCCATGACCAGGCCTTGGATAGGTGACTAAGTATTTGTGATCTCGAACTCCTCCGTGCTTCGGAGCCCGTTAAGCCGTTGGCCCTGGGCTCTGATCGCGCTAAATACGAACGTATTTACCACAACCAAATCTCAGTTGAAAACGTTACGGCTCATCTGCACTTCACGAGACGACACGAAGGAACGCGAGTACGGGAGTATGGAGTGTGGCTGTGCCGTAAAGTTTTCGAATAATTTAGTTGTGGTAAATATGTCTGTATTAAGCGCAATTGGGGCTCTGGACACTATTCCAACCGTTTCTACCAACCCGCATTGGGCCAGCATATATGCTATCGAAGTGTCTTTGACAATATGGACGCGAGACCAGTGTTGCATTATGGCATTGTCCACGTTCAACCTCGACCGAACCAGCTTCTGAAGCAGTAGCGTAGTGCACCCGACGTGACAACATGCATAGGAAATATCCTTTATCATGGTGTTACGGCCTATATTGCTCAAGTGTTACTCCATGACGAAGGAATGTGTTAAACGTATACAGGCTGAGGACGTATCAAAGGATAAGAGAGTTATTAAACAGTTAGTATTCAAGGTTTCCCTTGTTGCCTTTGGATCGGAGTCCGAGTCCGTTGGCTTTCGCAGATGTAGCGTAACGGCTAATTTATTTTACTGTCCAGCGAACACTGAAAATGTACACTGCAGTGGCCACCGAAATGTTCAAATACATTACGTGAAACTTTTGCTGGGAAGCTGTCTATTCAGGTTATGATCTAGGAAGCGAAACAACAGCGACAAGAAGAGGTATTCGTTTGTGGATTCGTAATACATTGTCCTGAAATTATTTCATTTGTTTGCGAATAAACAAAGGACAAACATTTTTATTCTCGTTACAATGATTTTGACGACCTCCGTGGTCGAGAGGTCTACGCCAGTCTCAAGGCGTCGACATCTCGAGACGTTCTGGGTTCTGGGATGGCGTTGTTTATCGCTTTAATGAAATTTTGTAAAATGCTTTTGACGTTGATAAGCATGTGAAAGACGCGTCTAAATTTAATAAACGATATTGAATTTTTGATTTTTTTTTCTCGCCCCGATGGGGAAAGTTGTTTGTGTGATGATGATGAGTACAGGCATTTGTTCACCAGTCTTGGATGTTTATATAAGTATTCTATATTTTCTGAATATTTATATGTATATATCTATTAATCCGTCATCTAGTATCCGTAGCACAAGCAGCATTAGTTGTTTAATATGGAGCTAGTTGATAGGTGTGAATGACTGAGGATATTTATTTATTGCATATTTATTTATTTCTTTTTAATATTTAAAGAACCTTTTTGTTGACGATGCGGCACGTATGTACACAACCTACTGCACTACGGTTATCGTGTGCGGGACTCACCCCTTAGGGTGCCTTGCCATTGACAGAGCTATGCTGCGTGCGAGGAAAAATTTACCAATAAGATTGCTTCGTTTCACGTGACTCCCAAAATGGTGTCATCTTATTGGTCTATTTTTCCTCACACACAGAATATCTACATAGCACAGCTCTGGTGGAAAGGCATCCTTATGCTGGCACTACACCAGAAATTCACCGATATACCCCTGAGAATCCCACTACGACATCGACTCGGGAGATATATAGTGCTTAGGGGAAATCGACAGTGAAGATAGTCAGTAGTGGTAAATATCATATTTCATGAGCTTTTAGGGAACTTTACGTACATTTTAAACTTTCGCGTTGCATCGTATATAAAAGTTATAATAACGGGACTACACGCGACGTAGTATATAGATACTACTTACTGCTCGGCGTTTCGGCTGGGTTACACCAACCGTGGTCACGAGCTGTCTGGCGCGCGGCGTCGTCTGCTAGGGCGGACCCGTGAACCAACCAACCCAGATACTGTTAGTGTGGTATGCCGAAGTGACTTTAATAATAATATGTGTAGGTGGAAGTAGAATCACGGGCTTGCCCGAGCAGACGACGCAGCTTTACATAGATGACACCATCTGATATCTTCTTAATCTAACGTCTGATAAAAATATAAATCTTCCAAGAAATTGATCTATATTTATTTATTATATTCTATGGATGCCTTTGCGTCTTTTTCAGGTGTTAAATACATAATAAATATATGGCATAATTTTGTCTACAAAAGAAATTGATATATCAATCAAACATCCTGACCTAGTAGTTTATGAGCATGAAAGAAAGGAATAATCGCAAAGTTGAAAAAAGATTTCGATTTAGCTTGTATTTTGATGGGAAATACTGATAAAGTTGACTCAAATACAGAGGAAAGTTTCAGGATTTTGTATCTGTAAATATTTGGCCTGACTTGATTGCTTCTCAAATGCAATTAAAGAAAAATGCGGTAAGATTGGAACAGAGGTTCACTAGGCGTTTCGCTGACATACAAAATTTAATCTTATTGCATGAGGTACAAGACTCGTTATTAATAATAGTTTTCTCTTTTTAGTGATTAGCCTTTTTTAATTCTACTTCCTCTACCTCTATAAGTAGGTATAGGCGAGGGGGAAAAGCGGTCGCTGATTTGGTTTCTTCTGTACTCTGAGTTAACATAAGTACATTTTATTCTGAATATCGCCTGCCGTAAGATTTGCGTTGAAATACCGCTGTTAGTCTAAAGGTATGGCGCGGTTGTAATTGTTGTGTTTTGTGTAATATTTAAAAACAAACCAATTCACTACAAATCTCACGAGTTCGTAAATGTTATCAATTACACATTTCATTATTCATTCAGACCGTGAAATACAATTTGTCGTGAAGGAAGACCCTTATTTATCTGATTAGTCGCTTAGATAAGGTATTGACGAATTGTGACGAGTTCTGAAGAGGTCGCATCGATGGAGGTATCCTTAGTAATTACTCCAAACATGCCAGTTTATTTATAGGTAAGTATTTATAGGCTTAAAGTGGAAATGGGAAAGAGGTTATATAAAATAAAAATAAAAAAAATATCCTCAGACATTCACACCTATCAACTAGTCCCATTTTATGCAACTAAATGCTGCTTATGTTACGGATACTAAATGACGGACATATATATTTAATAGATAAATACATATAATTATTGAGAATACACATAATATAATACATATATAATGAACACCCAAGTCTGGAGAACAAATGTAAAAGTTTAGGCTTGTAGGGCGAGGAAGATCGGAACAAAATAAATCAATCTTTTGTTCCGATCTTCAGTTTGATGAAGAATGAAGTGAATTATCATAATAATAATATGACGTCGGCGTAGGTCTATCTTAGAGGATAGAGATAATATTTGTATAGGTTTTGGAGAAAAATCTTTCCTTTTTGGCTACTTCTATTTTCATAGGTTGAACCCGATCTCCTGTTTTTGTACGAAATAACATAATTATCCACTTTTTGCCATTGTTTTTCGACAAACAAGTGCATTAACGTAAATAGTGTTTCTAGGTTAGTGTTGCCAAATTGAAAAAACTGAAAACCGACTACTCTTCGATAGGGCGGTAAATCCAATTTGTCCCATTCAAATCTTGTCCCTTTCATGGCACTTTCCCTCTAAGTGTAGTTGAACGGTATACGTAGAGTAGCTTACCATTCAGCAAATGGTAATCATCGCCTAACACCTGTAGTACCAAGGAAATTGCTCAATATTGCTGTTGCATTGCCATTTCGAAGCGAGAGATGTTAATTGCCTTGGGCCCTGTAATTAAACAAGCTACCGTCACTCCACAATAAGCTAACAACTCCACGGAAACGGATAGGGATATTAGACAGTTTTGTAATTAACAATGAACGATGTTTGACGATTCAGTTGTTTGTAATATCTAATAGGTTGTCGTTTTCAGCTGGGGGTTGCAGGGTGTTTTGATTTGATTTTTTATAAACTTAAACAGACCGTTACCTTTAACATAAAAACATTAAAAAGAGAAAAAATCACAGAATTATTTATATAATAGAAAAGAATAGAATAGAATAGAATAGATAAAAATGCGTAACTTTTTCTTATCACTTATAAATTTTCGAACATCAGATAATGAAATTTCCGAGTGCTGAAAAATATGAGAACCAAGCATATTGATGAAATTACAATTTCACGATAATTTTCCACCACTGGAGGTTTAATTAATTTTGAGTAAAGGGAGATGATAATTATTTTGAAACCTATTTGGGCTTCATGGTAGTACAAAGCTGTTCACAGTTTGGTCTTAATATTTTGACAAAGCCAGAGAGTAGATTTTCTAAATCATTTTATTAATTATTCTCTGGGCGTTTTAAGATAACTTTATTCAAACTAGTTTAATGTTCCTTCAGAATATTCATTGAAAGTAATTTATGAAAGTGATTTAGACAAACGTGTTTTAAAAACAATCCTTGTAAAGTTTTTGCTGGTAGCATATATATAGCACCTACTTTTTTCTATTTCATTAAGCAACTTAATTTTTTAATAAATAACACGACTATTACACTATCTTACATACGCTCGAGCGCAGTGATACAGTCAAGTACAAAAATAATGTATACACAGTTTAGAGGTGACAATCTTTATTTCTTTCATATAAGAGTAATTTACTGTCAAAAGTGGTTACATATTTTTGGGGTCGACTGTACGCAAAAATTTTAATATTATTATATTTTTTAGAGCAGTATATTAGGAAATTGGTTACTGTTTCAGAAAAATACCAATTGATCGAAAGCTTCATTAATGGGAGCAAACCCACCAAAGTAAACACAAAAGCAATTTCGCAGAATCATTGAAGCACTGCTGGGGCACAATATTAGTTTGAGAGGCCGTGGGACCCGCGGGTTCGGTCCCACCGCCTGTACCACTGGGATTGAATAAAAACTTATGTACAGTTCATTGTGAATTTCGCTGGCCTCACTTTGTGTAAAAACTATTTGGTTTGCCAATCGCAACACCCTGGCTAGTTTTGTGATAGACGTTTATTTGTATTTAGATTGTTTATATTTTGATACAAATGTCTACCTTCACTTCATTCCTGTCATCCTAATAAACACCACTCTCTGCACTCCAAAACCCTGTTTTATTAGTCTTTGTTACTTAACTCGCCACCTGTTACTTGAAGACTTAACATATCTGGCGAAAGGTGGGCGTTAACCTGCCTACCCCTTCGGGGAAAGATACGTGATGTTATGTTATATTACTAAAAGAATCCATCAACACAACTTTAGAAAACATCGCTATATTGTTTGCATATTTCATTCATAAATATGGCTGATTCTAGATTATAGATGGCTGATTCATGCGTCATGCCTATGAACAGGTGCCACTGTCGTTGTCTGGTCATCTCATGCGTACCTGATTTATAGTAGAAATAGCAAAAATCAATATAATTTGCTTCGGGCCCGTATGGCACGGCAGGAAGTGAAGATATTTATTTATTGTAATGTAGATACAATTCTTTTTATTATACTTTAAGCTATTCCTGTACATGTTTGTAAAGAAAAATGTGGTAAACTGCTGAATATTACCCAAATAAGACGGCCAAGAGCTTACCTGTCATATTTAAACAAAAATAGATATCTATTTTTTTATTATTTCAATGACGTTGTAGTTTATAACATTTTTTTAAATTGCTATTTAATGTGAGGGTAGATACTTGCTGAGTTTCTTGCCCGTTCTTCTCAGAACAAGGTCATGGTAGTTTTTGTGAGCGGATGGCTAGTTTTTATTTTTCACGAAATATTGTTCAATGTCAATGAAATTCATAAGCATGCGCTAAGACGCATCTAAAGTAAATAAATGCTTTTGATTTTGATTCCTCTTCGGTGATGAAAAAACTTGAAATTCCAAACATTCCTAAATAGCGTTATGCTCAGCCTTTTCTTCGTTAGAGAAATACCAGTGGAGATATTTCAATAGAGATACTTAACCTTTTTCGCGTCGATAGCATCTGGGCCACTTTTAGCCTTTAACGATATCGTTTGAGCTAAGCTTTTAACCCACCATATAGTTCACCCAGATGAATTTGATATGTTCAGCGGGCCAATTCTGCTATTTTATTTTATTGAGAAACGTATCAGGAACGCATATTTTCGAACGTTCTTGTATTCTCGTAGCAAAACGCAACTGAAACGCAAACGGAACCATTTGGTTTATTCATTAATGTGTATTCTACTAAGCATTGGCAGAAAGAAACGCGTTGGTATCGCAGAAGTTGAACTGTCAAAAGATAAGATTTTGCAACGGCACCGATTGTGTAGCTTTTGCAATAGTAGAATTGCTTAATTTTTAACCCACGGTATAGCTCACCCAGATGAATTTGATATGTTCAAGGGCCTTTTGTGTGGTATCTTGTATGTACGCTATAGAAATCGCAGTAATAAATTGGGTTCTGTATTTTTTCATCACAAGTTTCTAGATGACTAAACCACTTACCATCTGTGTGGGCAGTCTGCTCGTTTGCCAAAAGTGTTGAAAAACGGTATCTATGACAAAAATGTCTGTCCATTCGACACTTTATAGAGGAATCAAAACGCACAAAATAGAAAAGTAAAGTAAGATTATTGTAGTTCCTATTATACGCTACGATACTCCTATTTTAACATAACCCATAACATAGCATCTTTCCCCGAAGGGGAAGGCAGAGGTGTCCACACCCTTCAGGTTTGTTCTGTTTTATATGAATAAAAGTGAAGATCTTCGCTCGGGGAGTAGAACGATTTCTTTGGAGAACCGACTATTCATGGAAGATGTGAGAGAGATTTATTAGTTACATTTTATTTTTATTCTGTATCGCGTTTAGTTTTCTGTTTTATAATAAGCACGGTAAATAAGCAGCCCAATACATTTTTTTATATGACAGGTAAGTTGGCATTCATCTCACAATGGTAAGTGACGATTAGGGCGAAGGTGGCGAGCTTCACCTGTAAATTCTCAGCAACTGAGGAACTGGCTATCTTACCTCTGATTGCCGGAACCAACAACCAAACCGAGCAGAAAAACCCCTACCCCCGTGGAGAATCGAACCCGGACCTCCAGAGATCAGAGAGGCGGTTAAAATAAAACATGAATAATGGATGAATGAATAATGCAGTAGAATATGTGTGACACCTGAATTATTGTATCAGCCTGCATATACTATAGGAAACGCAAACTATAAGCGCAATGACCGTACCCATGCCACTAAGTACCTAGTGTTAGGATGATTGTAAAGAGGCTGTATATCTGATAGCTCTTGTGCCTAGGTTAAGTCTACGGCATTGTATCATGCATTGTATAGAATGAACTGTCGAAATGGCAGATAAAGCCACTCATCCAGTACATACATTAGTAATGTCTATTAAAATCTACAATAAACTTCCCGATGTATTGAAACGAGAAAAAATTAATATCATATTTTGTAGATTATTAAAACAGTTTTTAACAGATAAATGTTATTACAGTTTAAGTGAATTCTTGAATGACAAATTGTAAATTAGGTAAAAAAAAATTAGTTCAGTTTAGAATATATTTAGAATTAATGTTGCATAATTCATAATTACAAATGTGATTATTTATATATAATTAAAATGTTAATATGTATAACTATAAAACCTATATGGAAGAAAACATATTATATAATTAGAGTTAAGAAATACAAAAACAGCGTCATCCTATGTTTATAAAATGTTTGCAATGCCTCACAAGGCCCATAATTGTTTCTTTAAACCTAACATTTTACTATCTATATGTACTCGTACATTATGGAGCAATAAACAATTTGATTTGAAAAAAGCGCTCCATGAGTGATTGGTTAATGTGCTCCGATGAAAACACAGGCAAAAAGTGATTTGTCGTGTGATTACGGAATATTGTTGATTAAAACACGTATTACTTGTGCTAAATTCATTGTTACGTATTATTGTGAATTGGTGGAAAATGTGTTGTTGTTATTATGGTGCAAATACAACTAATTCCACCTCCCTGCCCTAGCCTCCCTGCCTCTCTGGTCTAGTGGACACCGAAGGGTGTTGATCGGGAGGTCCGGGTACGATTCCCCATGGCAGCAGAAGTTTTCCTGCTCGGTTTGGTTGGTGGTAGGGCTTGTGAGCCCGCCTGGCTAGCTACCACCGTCTTACTTAAATCTGTCGCCATAATAACAATGTTAAAAGCATTCTTGTGTTCCGGCAATCAGAGGTAAGATAGCAAGTTCCTCAGTTGTTGAAGATTACAGGTGAAGCTCGCTTCCACCTTCGGCCTTATCGTCACTTACCATCAGGTGAGATGAAGGCCAAGAGCTTACCTACCATATGTGAAAAAAAACTTTCGAACTAGATAACTTTGTGTTTCATTCAAACACATACTAGTCTTAAACAATAGTAAGTTAGATGGTAGAAATAAAAAAAAATGAAAAATGTGTGTTTGTAGTGTGTTGTAAACTGTACCTACTACCTACTGGTCAGCTGCGTAATATAATTACTGCTTATCTCATACTCGATAATATCAATAATATTAATTATTAAAAGAATTATCATATATATCGTACCCATTCAATAAAAGTCAAGTGGACTTAGGTATTATATTTTGCAATTAAACGTGACTTGTATTGGATAACTGTATTATTTTTATACGTTATTCTTCCTAGTGAGAGACATAAAAATATATTACACTCCCAATTATCGACTAAAACAGGCCACACAATTGAGTTACGGGTACAAAACAGCAATATCTATTATCGCCCTCATAGCGGCAGCGGAAGCCGATTTGGGGAAAACACGTTACTCGTACTCAAGAGGTCGTGGGTTCGATCCCACCGCTTACCTATACAGTCAACTCCAAAAATATGTAACAACTTTTAACAATAATTGACGTTTTTTAGAAGGAAATAAATGATCACGAAACTGAGTGGCATAGACCACTAAGTTTGAAAAAAAAAATTGTACAGTTGATTGTGAATATCGCCTCCCACCCTGGGGACTTAGACATCTCACGCGAAATGTGGTGTTTGACACCACCTTCGGATATATAGGATGATATGTTGCTGTTGTTAATTATCATCCTTATTCAGCCCAGTGATGCCCAAAGTCCACTGTTGGACTGCTCCCAAGGATCTCCACTGTGACCTGAAAAATGTACAGACGTATTACAAAACATTAGAAATATACTTAAATAGAAAATAACTCACCCTAAGATTTGTAAATGGAGAACAAAATATCACAAAACATCTTATCACTAATTATTACATGCTATTTTTTGGTCTCTGAAGCTCCCGAATTATAATTGTATAAAGAACAATGAAATTTTCCTTCAAAGTTCAAGCAGTATCCAATGTTAATTATAAGAATTACGGTTCTTTATAAAATTATACTCCAATTTACTTAATTCCAAGACAAATGAGTTTTTAAATTAGAATTATAATTCTGTTTTCAAGCTTCAGTAGTTTGCTTATTTAAAAGGTCAGGTACTTCATTAAATCATGAAGTATTATAGATATTCTTCTTTTTCTCCATCCTATATTTGTTCCACTGCTGTACACAGGTTTTATAGATGGAAAAACACATGAGTACGGACCGTAACAGATCACAGAGTTTCGGTCACCCATCCAAGATCAAAAAAATTGCTTTGTTTTTTATATCAAAACATATTTTCGTAGTTCTGGGTAAATACATTCTTCTTTTTCTTCTTCTTCTTTGCCTCTTCCCACATTAGGTGGAGTCGAAAATAAATTAATCTTTCATTAAAACTAAGTGTAAAAAATAGTCTATATAAAACAAACATGGCATCAAATACAACAAAATTAAGCTTAATGAACCACGTTTAATATAATCAACATTAACATTCGGGTCAGAAAGCACAATCACGAGCCAAATTCAGCGAAGGGAGCTTCAATGTTATATGAAAGTCAATAGGATGTATCATCTTTGTGGGATACCAAAATATCATTTACAAAGCTAGCTTTCTAGAGTTCTGCGATGAAAAAATAATATTATATAAAATCGAGAATTCTGCATAATTTAAAAGATATGCAGAATTGCCATGCGTTTAATGGACAATCTTAACGTTGCTTTACGAACATAAAATACGTCCACATCAATGTATTATTTTCATGTTACTAATTTCATTATTTTTTTTGCTCTGCACCTATGAGGAAAGGAGCTAAACCAAATCTATTAGATACATGTTTAAATAAATTTAGGCTTTTATTCATTGTACTCGTAATTACTCATTCATTTTATTATTATTATAGTTTTATAACCCGTCGAGTACAATTATATTATTATAATTAATATACAGCTCCAGCTTATGATAATGCTGAAAACAGTTTCGGATTACGTAATGGATTTTAATTAAAACTCGCCATGTTTGTTGTTTTGTAATTACATACATACATAAAATCACGACTATTATCCCCTAAGGGTTAGTCAGAGACTAGGCAAAAGCACCGTAAAATCATTCCTTTGCCATAGGCCGCGCTTCAGCAAGCTGTGACTACACTCAGCGTGTAAGCTTTAAGATGTTTGTGTAGTTCTAAGTCCATTAGTCGCCTTTTACGAGACCCAGGGGAAGAGATGGGTGGTAGCTAGTGCGCTACGGTTGAACTATAGCTAGTGCGCTACGGTTGAACATATTAGGTCCTTAGTCGTACCTATGAGATTGGTGTTTTGTATGGAGATTTTGGGGATGTCTGCGTTTTACATACTAACATTTTATCAGTTTTCTTCACAACGACAAATCCAGAGATAATAATATTTGGTATGTATCATTAGACAAGTTTTAGCAATATGTGTGTAAACACGCTTGATAAAAATTATTCATCATTTTTATGTTAATGCAAATCAAATGATGTATTCGGGAGGCAGTTAAAAATAATTGTCTTGTGTCTAATTTTAACACTATTAAACTTACAAAAAATTATCAAATTAAATAATACGAGCTGAAATATATGGTCTATTTTTAGAAGAGGCAATTATTTTATAAGAATGTTCTGAAACTTAAAAGTTACGGACAAATTGCTAAGACAGAATAAAAACACCAATTTCATAGGTAAGGACCCAATATAAAACACAGACTGCCAAAATCATTTCCTTCCCTGCCCTTCCGCTTCACCGCGTTACCTGGTGAGGTTATGTAGAAAAAAACCACACGGCTTCTCACTATTTGTTTTTATTAAAAAGCACAAAATAGTGCCTTGGTAAAGTTATTTTAATTATTGAACATTTATTGTTTCGGGAGGCACTTAAAAAGAGTTGTCTCCGTGTCAAATTTTAACGCAATTAAACTTAGAACAAATTATCAAAACAAATCAAAGGAGCTCAAAAATATAGTCTATTTTTAGAGGAGGTAATTATTTTTTTTTAAATAATTACCTCCTCTAAAAATAAAAAATAAAAATTTAGTAAAACCTATTAAATAATAATTTTAATTCAACAGTTATTTTTATAGGCGTCGAGACGCTGACTCTGATAGGAATGAAAATTGGAGACCAAAAACAATCAAAGATAAAGATAAAGATAAATTTATTTGCTAGAAACATGTGTACATTGTGATTTTATAAGTTAAAAATATAAAAGTTTCAACACGTCCTGCCCATCAAGGCGTACAAATTTTACAAGACAATACAGGTTCCAATTAATCATAAAGAAAGTCAACTTGTGTAAAATCAAATATTAAAGAAAATATAATATAAATGTCAGTGTAATTAAAATATAATATGTCATGTCCAGTTTTCAAATAAGACATAAGAGAAGGAAAGAGAAAATATCCAGAGAAGAGCGTAATAAGAGCAAAGAGTCGCTAATACTGATATAGCGCCTCGTTATAACCGTTGTCGAGTAAAAAGAGATAGTCTGGTATAGCTGAAATAATTACCCTACTATCCATTATCTGTATAATTCTGAATTTAGACGGACGAATTAACAATTTTAATTAAATCGTGCGCCGCGCCTTTGATTGTAAATCATTTACTACATGGAGCTCGGTGGCATAGTGGTCAGTACGCTTTGGCTTTCGAATGAAAACAAAGCTACCTTCGCCATGGTCAGGCCGTGGAATGGTGACCAAAACTTTGAAATCTTGAGCTCCTCCGAGCTTCGGAAGGCACGTCGCTATTGGGACCCGCATTGGGCCAGCATGGTGGTGTTACGGCCCATAATCCTGATGTGTTTCTCCACGAGGAAGGCCTATGCCCAGCAGTAGGACGTACATAGGCTGAGGACAGACATTTACTACAAGAGTAGTATTTAATTTTGTGCTGTAGTAAAGGAAATTATGAACTGTGAATGAGCTCTCACTATTAAGACATTTCATTTGTGTTAATTACTTGCTATGCACGATGAATGATGAACGATGCTGGTGAAAACAATTTAACTCTGAGTTTAACTCCGATGAACGTCAATATTTTATTTTATTTTCAGTTTTTTTTCTATGAAGCATAAATGAAAGCAAAAATGAACTGTCAAATTTCAGCTTTAATTTCACCAAATAAAAGTTGTTTTTACACACGTGTTTATCTGGGTATGATTAATTGAATTACAGATTTCATCATTCAATTAGATTTTGATCAAACAACATCCATTTTCATTCGATTAATTGCCTATCAATTCCAAATAACATTTTATATTTTGTTAAAAAAACAACGGTTTCGGCTTCAGCTCTCAAAGCGATGACGTCAAAGGGATTGAGATCATTATGTTATGAATATCCTAATGTCAGGTCTTAATGAGGAGGAGCTCGGTGGGGTCTCACTTTTGCCATGGTCAGACCTAGGATGGGTGACCATTATGATCTCGAACTCCTTCGTGCTTACCTTCGCTATGATCAGGCCTTGGATAATAATAATAATATTCTCAGACGTTCACACCTATCAACTAGTCCCATTTTAAGCAACTAAATGCTGCTTGTGTTACGGATTCTAGATGACGGACTAATATATTATATTTAGTAGATAAATACATATAATTATTCAGAATATACATAATATAATATACATTTATAATGAACATCCAAGACTGGAGAACAAATGTCTGAAAATTCATCACCCAAACACTTGCCTCCTCTGGGGATCGAACCTAGGACCTCTCGAGATAGCGACGCCTTGAGACCGACGTACAGACCACTCGACCACGGAGGTCGTCAAAATCGGAGGAGGATGCCAAAACTTTGTGATCTCGAACTCCTCCATGCTTCAAAAGGCATGTTAAGAAAGCAATTAATACTATTGAAACTGTTTCTACCCACCAACCCACATTGTGGTGATGTAAGTCTATTACTCATGTATTTGAAGGCCTGAGCCCAGCAGTGGAACGTATATAGACTGAGGATGATCCTACTTTGAGCCCTTGTAACTTGGATGTTATGCTTGTTATTTGTTCTACATCAGTGTTCGTCTCTTTAAGCACGTGTAATTTAAACTCTTTAAACTCTTTATTGCACATAAACAAAAAGAAACAACGTAAAAAGCAAGTATACAAGGGATGACTTATCTCTAATAGGGATATCTTCCAGTCAACCCGTTACAGGTGTGTGAGATCTCAAGATGCAAGAGAAGCGACACCAGTGCACAATAAAAAACAGAAATCTATGCAAATATATACATTACTAAACAAATAAAATGATATATATAATTAAACAATATATAAACTCAATAAAATATAAATACAAATAATATGAATAAATAAAAATAAATACATAATACTATGCCTAAACTGAGAAATTAATAGAGATGAGAACAAAAAGTCGATAATGTAAAATGATAAAAAATACAATTAATACACTTAATTACCTTTTAATTTACCTTTAAGATACTGGGAAAATTTAAAAAAATTAGAACGACGCAAAAAGATTTTCTTAACATTATATTCACGGCGTGGTTTTCTTAAACGGAAACACAGAGAAACTTCTTAAATATTGTATATAATATTGTCCACACATATTTTTTTTTATTTATACATAAAATGTACTTTTTTATAATAGAATAGTATTGTCAAGTCCACAGTCAAGTCCGTTATCCAGTGTCATTTCCTTTCTTTTTTCAAACTACTTTCCCAGATTTAATAAATATAAATGTCATAGTTAATTTATGACTTAAAGTCAAAGAGTCATTTCCCAAAACTAATCTGGCTCGCTAATGGCGTAATTTAAAACAGTTATTACACAATTTGTATTATAATATTATCCCTGGAATCGGTTCTGCTCTTCCCATTTCCATTTTAAGGGCCCCAAGTGACTTTCGAACGAGAGCTGGCTCTTGTAAATTATCTCTGACGTCTGGTAACTAGGTTTGGAGTGATAGACGCCTGTCCAGTTCTTGTCATGAGAAGCGACTGTTTTGAACTTGGTCGCTGTTCATCTTTAATAATCGTCCTCAGTTTTTATACGTCCAACAGCTGCGCACTGCAGGCCTTCCTCATGGAAACAGACACATGAGGAGTATTGGCCGTAACACCACTACGCTGGCTCAATGCATTGGTGGCAACCAGGTGGCAACCAGGTGGTGCCAAAAATTTTGATTTGCAATATAGTTTTGCAAAAATATAGTTTTTTATGTCAAATGAGAACTTGCGTAAATCGCGATGTGATAATTTGCTTTATGGTCTTTGGTCAAACAATGGTACTCCTACAAACATAAATTCAATAAAATGTAATATTTTATAAGATCTCTTTGAACAATCAGAGCAATCACAATTAAGTTTAACCAGGCGAAAAAGCGAGAGAAGCTAATATTTGCCTTATAAATATTGAGCTCGCTCTCTTTTCGTAAGTTCGTTTCCTTTCATTATTATGACGGTACCATGGGTTTCATCAAGTTGCCACTCCCACACTCATAAGCCATACACCTATTTGAAGAAAAATAAAATTACTTATAATATATGTTTAGGTATTCAACAAGTTACATAACAACTATGATATTACAATATGTATGTTGTTTTACTGCAATATTATTTTTAATTTATTATTTTCTTGTCTATGGAGATTATCTATTTTTGTACCTAATAATAACAATACATATTTAATAATCATAATTAATGATAAGGTTTCTTTACATAATTGTTCATATTGATAACTCATGTTCACATTTATATTTAACTCTCAATTATCAATTAATCCAGTAAGATACTGTAGGATATATATAAAATATAAGAATAAAAAGTCATTGAATTAAAACATTGTTAAATAGTTCACGAGTACCTAATTATCTGATCTACATAAACTGAATTAATTTTTGGGAGCTGTTTCAGTCCATGCGCATTTGATTGGAGGCATTATTCTATACCCATGAGAGAGAGTATCTTGGTATAGGAGTTAAAATAAGTCTGTAGATATGGTCAGTGCTAATACTGATTTCCAAGATAAGCTCATATACTTTACCAGAAAAGCGTTTACTCAATGTGGATACACTATATATTCTCCAAGACTTTAGAGGTGATCATCTGTATTGAGGATTCCTGGCGAGAGATTGAAGCTAACGATTGTTATTGTCCGAACTAGGTCAGATCGGTGTGATTGGACGGGAGGTCTACTGGATAAAAATCCAGTAGGTGCGACAGCGCGGGCTTGACTCACAACCATTACGCTCTTGTGGATTCCATCTTTCTTGTGGTCAATATAAATCTTAGACTGATGTGTTGGAAGTTGAAAAAACATATAATTATGTTTTAGTCACTTATATTAACATAAGCATACATCACGCCTCTTTCCTCGACGGGGTAGGCAGAGGTTTTAAACACCCACAATTCGCCAGATATGTAAGGTCCCCATGTAACAGGTGGCCAGCCTGTTGCCACGCACCTAGCAAAATGTGAGGCAAGCGATATTCACAATGAAATGTACATAAGCTTTATTCAAACTCAGTGGTACAGGCGGTGGGATCGAACCCGCGATTCCCGCGACCTTTCGAACGAGTAGTGCCCCGTCCGTTGTAACTCGGCTACCGCTGCCTTTACTTATCATCATCATCTTCAGCCTACTCCTGTCCACTGCTGGACATACGCCTCCCCTAATGCACGCCACCGCTCGCGATTTTCGGCCGTTCTCATCCAGCTGACTTCAGCTAACCGACGAATATCGTCATCCCATCTGGTCGCAGGGCGTCCTACACTACGTTCACCGAGATGCGGCCTTTACTTATATTAGTATGTATATAAAAGCGGATATCGACTACTTCTCAATCTAATCTTTCAACATCTTTCCTTCGCTGTATTGCTTAAACTTAAGACACTCTGCTCTCGAGGAAAATATCCCTACCAAATACAAATTACAAATTCTAAATATGTACCTATAGTTATGTCAATTAGAATCAGTTCCCAAAGCTACTCGCTTAACTAGGCCTAAAGATATCAAACTCGACAATTATTTGCCGATTCGTTAGACTGACGAGCCATCTATGCCGCAATAATGTTCCGTTTCGCAAAGTTATTCTTGGCTTTCGTCTATTTCGTCTACAGCAATTATATAAGCCATTTCTCTGGAAATACCAGGAGCTCGGTGGGGTAGTGGTTAGTACGCTTTAGCTTTCGATATTGCTAAAGCAAAGTTACCTTCACCATGGTCAGGCCGTGGATGGGTGACCTAACTCTGTGATCTCGAACTCCTCCGTGCTTCGGAAGGCACGTTGCGCTGTCCCAGACGCTATTGCAATCGTTTCT
The DNA here is from genome assembly GCA_910589355.1 of Parapoynx stratiotata. Classification (NCBI taxonomy): domain Eukaryota; kingdom Metazoa; phylum Arthropoda; class Insecta; order Lepidoptera; family Crambidae; genus Parapoynx; species Parapoynx stratiotata. The sequence continues at coordinate 10,032,171 of OU342478.1, forward strand.
ACCCACCAACCCGCATTGGGCCAGCGTGGTGGTGTCACGTCTATACTGCTCATGACATTGTGTATGTTTCCATGTGGAAGAAATGAACCCAGCAATCGGACATATTTTAGGTTGAGGAATATTGAGGATACTGGAAAGCACCAATAGGGAATTTGTTTCGGAAAAGACATTCAGCCGTAAGCTGAGCATCATGAATTACAAGATTTTATTTTCAACTAGCTGTTGCTCGCGACTACGTCCCCGATTACCTACTATGGTTTTTTTAACTATCCCACGGGAACCATTTGATTACACGGAATACAATCTTTTTCTGAAGCCTATAACACAATAAATTTTAAATTACGTTTTTGCTTAAATGTCAAAAACGCCTTCGGTCAGGATGACCTATGAATTATCTGTGCCGTAGCGTCACGATTATTGCAAATAATTCAATACGTGATATAACCAACATTTATGCTTCATTGGTTGCGACTGGCGTTTGACGGATTTAGACAATGCGTAGTAATTAACTAATTTCACGAACATGGTAGATAGGATGAAAAAAAAGTAAAATAAAACATAATTAAATTGAATTTCTACAGCAATCTTGGTATATTTCGGACCCTTGTACTAAAAACTATGTGAATGACACATTATTTTCATTCCTTTTGATATGAGTCAACTAGCCTATTGAGAATTCAATAATGTGCGCCGGTGGAAAAAAAACACTCAAAACAAAATAAGGAGGGTAATATCGAACCAGGTAAGCCTGGAAACCAGTTATACATAGATTTGAAAAGACCCTTATTTACCTAGTTTCGGCAGATATTAATCTTATTCCAAGGAAGATTCTTATGATATCGCGTGATTTATATTACATTTATTGTCATTTCATGAGTATTTCATTTGAATGAAATGTGAGTTAGCTGTTAAGAATCTCATTTTATTATTTCCAGATAATTCTTTTTTGTTTTTAGACTTTATTGAATAGGTTATAATAGTAAATTATAGATTTCCAATTGTAAACGAAGTTGAAATTTTTAAAAACAGAGTTAAACCCTAATACATGTAAGGTTCCGATTTAGTAATTTTTTGTTGTGATAATTTAATCAATTTGTGATACACAATATTATCAAATAACATAATAGTAATGATGCTATTCCATACTTTATGATAACATAATATGTTTATAAATTACATGCGCACATCCCTTTGTTCACCAATACGGAGAATAGCTAACGTTATAATGAAATTTCAATTAATTAATTAAATTAGAGAAAATTAAAGCCGAACTGCCAGCCTGAAACTGAGGAAGGTCTAACCGAATGTTAACAATAGTAGGAAAATAAAGGAAATCTGACACATTAATTGTCTAAATTGTATGAAGGTAAACTATGATACACAGTGTTATTTTATATCAATTAACCACCTCGCAAGACTTATACCTAACATCTTAAATAACAACATATTTAAGTTTTACTATAACTCAATACATTAATTAAAAATGATTTTTTATGTTTATATTGTACTGTCGTGATATTAGGAAGTCTTTGTTCCGTTCCTACGAAAAAGCGACACGCGCTTGCACGCGCGCAATGCACACAGAGCTAAGAACATTCAGAAATTAATATTTATTCTTGAAAGTCAATTATGTCAAATTATCAAAACACTTTAAACAAATGTTGTTATTTATTATATTAGCTAGTATTAGGTTAGCCTAGCGAGGTTGTTCCTACGTTAAAAATAAACCTGTATAATAATATGCTAATAAAAGTTACACTAACTAAACTCCTTAGGCCCAGCGCACATTATCGGCATCGGCATGGCTGAGGATTTCAGGTGATAAATAGCATTAACTTCATGGCAATAAAGTAGAAATTTCCATGATATAAGGTCTTAGTAACAAAATTACCGCTTCGGTATGCTTGAGGCTGCTGCATCGGCAGCCTGGAGGATGCTTCGGGATACTTCGGCATCCTTCAGTTCTCTGCCGTCCGCCGCGCCAAGGCAACACTCGGGGGTAGTTTGGACGGTACGGCATGCTCAAGGACGCTTCGGCATCCCAAAGGACGTTGCAGCATGCCACGGCATAGTTGCCGACAGTGTGCGCTTGCATGTAGGGATGCCGACGAATTCTAACCATTTCTCTTTTGTTTCAGCTTCCATGGGTAGACTGACGCGGTTCCTTGGCAGCACAGGAACCCCCCTCATCACGACCGGAGGTTTCTCTTACGACTTTGTCAAACCGAAGCAAAGCTGTTCTGATGAGTTCTACATGCTGGTCCGCACTGGCCCTCCAGGGTTCAAAGACTTGGCTTATTTCTTCATCGCCTTATTCCGACGGTGAGTTTTTGTCTTTATAAGGTTACATACGCCACATTTTTTATCAGCTGGGTTCGTAATAATTATAAACTTTGTTGCTTTTTTTTCTTTTTTTTTCTTAATTTTCGTTTTCCCAGTAAGAATATTTCGAGCACGAATTTGATGGAAACGTACTTAGGTACTAGGTTTAGCCTTTTGTAGCTTAATTTAAAAATGTCATAGCAAAAAGAAAAGGTTCCAGGACTGATTGAAAAAATGTTTGAATTTTATATTTAGACTATAAAGAAATTAGAATGTTTATGTTAGAACTTAAAAAACGTTGTTCCAAAACGGTGAAAACTGATGTTGTCACTGTCTTCGTATGTTCCATAACATAACGTCTTATCAGATTTCGACACATATGTTTGGTACCCATGTAACAGTTAGCGAGTCTGTTGCCATGCACCGGGCGCAATGTGAGGCGAGCAATATTCACAATGACTGGACATAAAGTTTCATTTAAACTCAGTGGTACAGGCGGTGGGATCGAACCCGCGTTTCCCGCAGCCTCTCGAATGAGTAGTGCCCGTCCTACCTCGGCTACCGCTGCCTTTTTCCATAGCTCAGAGGAAATCGAGATCATTAAGTTTTGGTCACCCATACAAGGTTCAACCGTGGTGAAAACTTACAAGTTTTAATATCAACTGAAAGCTTGTCAATTTTATCTTGTTGGTGCTAACATATTTTGCCTGATATGTAAAGTCCCATGTAACAGGGTACGAGCCTGTTTCGTCCTCAGCCTATATACGTTCCACTGCTGGGCACAGGCCACATGGAGAAACACATAAAGAGTATGGGCCGTAACACCAAACTGCTGGTCTAATGGGCGGTCGTGGTTAGAAACCAACGGCTTAACGTGCCTTCCTAAACCGGGAGAGCTTGAGATCACAAAGTTCTGGTCACCCATCCAATGCCTGACCTTAGTGAAGGTAGCTTTGTTTTCAATATCGAAAGCCAAAGCGTAAACCAATACGTCACCGAGTTTCTCACCAAGCCTGTTTGTTACAGGCATATTTTAGGGCAAGCGATATTTACAACAACAGAAACGAATGTAACGAGGTAATTAAAAGCAACGCGGCACATTAATGGGCCTTAAGAAAATTCTAAGTATTTATCTTATACAATGACGGTATACCTGCAAATACTATTAGGAAAGCCACAGTTTAATTTAATTCCTTTGTTCACGAGGGCCTTTCAAACCGTGGCATTGTTAATTAATTTGCCTTGCGAAGATGTCATGCGTAACAGCATAAATAATTATCTACATAATATTAACAGGCAACGTAGATATTGAATATATACTAAGTTGGGACGGACGGGGCACTACTCGTTCGAGAGGCCGCGGGAAACGCGGGTTCGATCCCACCGCCTGTACCACTGAGTTTGAATAAAACTAATGTACTGTTCATTGTGAATATCGCTTGCCTTACAATATGCTGGGTTCATGACAACAGGCTCGCCACCTGTTACATGGGGACCTAACATATCTGGCCAAAATTGGGGTGTTTAACACCTCTGCCTACCCCTTCGGGGAAAGAGGCGTGATGATATGTTGTTATGTTATGTTATTTTGGGGGTCTTTATTAAGAAAACGAAAGACAACACGTAAGGTTTAATGGTGCGCGCAGATTTTGAAATGATCTGTTCGTTTAAGTAGTGTGCTCGGGTCCTGCGCGCAACGCGTCCAGCGAATTCTTTCATTGCATGTTACGTTTGACCAGTCTGCACGATTAGAATTGTTGTTAGCCATTAAGTTTTTAACTTCACGCAAAATGTATGGCACATGATTAAATGCGTCTTTTGCGGAATTTTCTGCCGTTTATACTGGGTTTGTTTGTTATGGCCAATAACCGTTTTCTTTATTACTTTATTTCGTTCGTTCCCAACTACGGCCAAGACAATTTTGGAATTTTATTTCACCAATATATTGCTTGATATCTTATGATATAAAATATAAATTATTGAATACAGCTGAATGAAAAGTGTGGAATATGCAAAACCGTACATATATTCCCTCAAAAAAATATATCAAAAGAGAATCCGAAAGCTGCAGGCTGACAAAGCATATTTGCTGCCTTTCGTGCTCTAATAACAGTAAGTACATTTTTTTATAATCTCCGAGGAGGGACTCCGCCTATAAATTACAAGAAAGAGATCGAAAGCCGGTAAGAATTGAGTTTGGGGTTGTAGACGTTTGCTTGTGGTATAGTACGTCTCAATCCAAGTTGCCAAAAAGGTAAACAAAACAAAGGTAATGTTTCATCTCTAAAATGTTTTGTGATGACTGTAGGTATTTGAAATCAATTGAAACGGACAAGAATTGTTACCGTTAATTATATTTACGTGCCAAGGTCCATGTAAAAAGTGTGATTATTGAATAACAAATTCGGTAAGTCGGCTTTTTTGTTTACCTTTTTGGCAATTTGGATTGAGACGTACTATAATACCGTGTGTTTATAATGTTCTTATTTATATTATTTGATAGAAATAACGCTTGCCTGGTGATAGCAGTCACCTTAGCACAGACGCATGGTAAAGAGACGACATACTCACGCATTCCGACCCTACTCCCCTTCCCTACCTCGTGAAGATCTGGCTAGCTTAATCACCAACGGAAACACATCACTAGAAAAAAAAATTATTATTTGTATTTTAGTCTTATGCATCTTCTGCAGATATGTCTTCTACTGCTTACTATCAAGTGGTATTGAGTATTTGATATAAGTACTTTTTTCATAAAAATAAATAAAAAAGTTATCTTTTGGTTTCCTCTTACTCTAGGTCCATTATATAATGTCTTTTACAGTAAAGATTATATGATATTGTTGGAGAACCGATTCGCATATTTATTCTGAATATCAAACAGTATCACATCGCAAACATTCTTGAAAGCATAATGTACTCCCTTATAAATGTTACTTAAACCTAGAATAGTGTTCTTCTGCTTCATGCGGGCGGTTTCCGCAACTCGACGACTAAGCGCCTATTTTGCGTTTGAGGGTGAAGGTTGACTACTCCAGCCAGCCCAGCTCCATCAGGAAGTCGCCCAACGCCTTCACGTTGTGGACAACCTCGCGGAGGTTACCCGTGTTTCCCAGGTACTTTTCCCGGTAGTAGCTACCCCAGTGCATTCCAACAGCATGTGGGCGGCTCTTTCTTCTATCCCCATGCATGCTCTGCATAGAGGGCTGTCGGTGATACCTAATTTTAAAAGGTGCCTGTTAAAATAGCTATGTCCTGTTATGGCTCCCGTTACTAGACGTAAGCGAGCCTTACTTAGCTGTAAGAGTTTCTTGGAGAAGCGGGGGTCTATTCGTGGTAGCGCGAGTCTAGCCTGTCTGCATTTTTCCAAGTTGTTCCAGTAGTTCTTATGTAGGTTTTGAGTATTTCTCAATACTATACCTGTAAACCAGCTTTTAGGGAGAGGTATAATAGGCTCCGGTCCCACCGGGTCTTTACTTGAGTCTCTCCTTGCTAATTCGTCAGCAGCATCATTCCCTCGTGAGCCGCTGTATCCCTTGATGCAGAATAGGGTTATACGGGGTTTAATTGATACATAGTATATCGACCATATTATTATGTACTCGTAATATATTGGGATGTAATACTTAACTAGTGTATCCATAACAAAGAAATTTGTTTTTAATGAAATTTCAATCAGGTTAAGAATTGGAAGGAATGTTTGTAAAATTCAAAAATATTTTAGAAGCTAATTTAAATACTTTACAAGGCTGTGTACAATTGTTATTGGAAACAGGATTTAAAATGCTATGTGCTAACTATTGTTCCATATTAATGTGTTAATAATTTTTCTGGTATTGTATATAAAGAAATAAAAAAAATATAATAAAAAAAATAAATGGAATGATTGGAATGAATGAAATGAATGAAGGATGTTAGGCAGGTCAGAAGTGATAGAGGAGAATAGAAGACAAAACAGCAATTTTTATCGCGTTGATAAGAGACAGAATAACAGCACTACATTTTAAATAAACATACTACCTGATAATAATACGGTCCCGTGTTGGTCCGGGACACAAAACGAATGTACCAACTGTTTTTCTTGTCTAGCATGTCGTAAAAGGCGACTAAGGGCGTATTGGGTACTGGGATGTGATTGTATAGGCTATGAGCTAGCCACTTGTTACTACTCGTACTCTTTCACGATTTTTCATCTGACCAACCCGTATTATTGTATGGCTAAATGTGGTTTAAGGAACACAGTGCTCCTTGGACTCTGCGTACCCCTTCGGGGATTACAGGCGTGATTGTATGTATGTATACTACCTGATAAAGATTTTATTGTATGGTATCTAGGCATCCGGTTCGCAGTAGGCAACTGACCACACCAAAGCGAATCCTCGACTATACAATCAAAGTTTGGATCGTTATCGTAAACTTTTACTATCCGTTGAAATACTCATTATCACACCAATCCCGGTCTCAATTGTCGAAACTCTCGCAAACTTTTTATCTAAACGATTCTAGATATGCAGTGAGATACATTTTAATGGTTACTTAGGCCCTATTATTATCAACTTTAGAGCTAAATTAGAACTATCAGTAGCAAAGATAGAAGCATCCAATAACCGTGCAGTAAAACTCACCATCATTTGGAAGTCGAAAGGCTTTTATCGTTATCTCGCATAATTCCCCATCCTCCAAGAATAGTAAATTTCGATGCGCTTTGTATTCGAATACAGATTATTTCGAATGTTGAAAATTGCTGCGATTTCTCTGAATAGAGAACTCGATTAAATTGCTCTCTGTACTTGATTTACTTACGCTGCATGCATGAATAATGCTTTTAAATAATGTATGTTAAATTTATCAATGCTTCTGAATATATTCCCTGAAATATAAAACACGTTGTTTTTATTTTGAAAGTAAAATTTTTGAAAATGTTTAAAATCCACTTACTTTTCGCTTGATAATGTATAAGCCAGAAGACATGCCTACTATTTTCCAAGCACAATAATAAAGCAAGAAATGTTATTGTTAACTAACCTCAGCCTAATATGCGTCCCACTGCTGGGCAAAACCTTCCTCGTGAGATACACACTCTTTGATATTCAGACAAAAACGTCCATTGCAAAATTCTACACATTTATCTTCATGCTTAATTTGAATGTTTCTCTTGTTCTGTGAATATCTACTCATTGGGCTTTACTTTGTGCCTCTGTGCCAAGTGCCTCAGGCTAAAGATATGCAGTGTTCCCGAGTTTTAATAAAAGACCTTGTAAAGCTATAGTCTAGACTGTTTTAATGTTTTTCCAAAGGCTACGTTGAAAACCGAGGAGCTGTGTTGAAAAAACGATAGTATTCGTGCAAGAGGTTGCCGGTTGGATTCACGCGCCTACACAGACCTATAACTTAAACTATAGTACAGTTTATAATAAATATTTTAGTACAACTTATAAATAAAGCTCTAGTACTTGTTATGCCGGCTGGCGGCACACCTGATGTATATTGCTTTGAATTGCGATGAAAATTCTTGTTCCCGCAACGTCAACATACGCACGGGTGGAGGTGCGCCGGCGGCGGCTGCAGCCGCGAATTGGGCGGCGCGAGGGCGGTCGACGCGGCACGCACCTACCTGCCTATCAGCCGTGGGTCCTCTGCTTTTGGGACCACTCTTAGCGACGCACGCGTTATATGTCATACAGTCCATTTCACTCACGTCCCTGTAGGACCCTAACATTCCTCAGTCTAAGCCGCGGAGGCGAGCTTTCAAACCATCTACTCCTCAGCACGCGGGCCGCCTCGCCCCTTCACGCCTAAGCTGGTTATTAATAATATTAAAATGTTTATTATCAAGCATATTACACAAATGACTTATAATAGGTTGGGGAAAAAGTTTCTTCGCATTTTTTAAGAAAATTCAAAACATTTTTTAATATAGTTTATTTACATTTAACTAAAGTATGTAGGTACCATTTTGTTCGATAACTTTTTGCCATCTTGTAGGTAGGGACATGATCCCATTTGTTGCTATAGAAATTTTGGGACTTATGGTCAAAATACCGCGACAAGTGGTTTTGGCAGTCCTCTCGTGATGTTAACCTGACACTGCCTAAAGAATTCTGAAGAGACCGAAACAGGTGGAAATCTGAAGGTGCAAGGTCAGGACTATACGGCGGATGCATTAACACCTCCCAGCCAAACTCTCTTAATTTTTGCTGAGTGGCTAAAGATGTGTGAGGTCTAGCGTTATCATGATGAAAAACTACACCCCTTCTGTTGATTAATTCCGGCCGCTTTCTCTCAACTTCTTGCTTTAATCTCATCAGTTGTTCGCAGTAGAGTTCAGAATCGATAGTCCTGCCTGGTGGTAACAGCTCATAATGAATAATGCCCTTCCAATCCCACCACACACACAGCATCACCTTGTTGCGAGTTAACCCGGGTTTCGCCACAGTCTGTGAAGCCTGACCGGCCTTTGACCACGACCTTTTTCGCACGTTCTTGTCGTACGTGATCCACTTTTCATCACCAGTTATCAGCTTCTTCAAAAATGGTTCGGTTTCATTACGTCGTAATAAAGAATCACAAATGAGTACACGGTTCATTAGGTTTCTTTCAGTGAGCTCGTGAGGTACCCAAATGTCGACTTTTTTGTGTACCCAGTTTTTTTCAAATGCGCCAAAACTGTTTTGTGGTCAATTCCAAGTTCTTCAGCTACGTCGTAACTACTGACATGCCGATCTTGCTCCACTTTTTCAAAAATGGCATCCATTTTATCTGTAATAGGGCGACCAGAGCGACGTGCATCTTAGACATCAAAATTTCCGGATTGAAAACGCTTAAACCAAATTTGTGCTACTCTCACAGACACTGCACTAGGTCCATAAACATCGCAAATTTTTTTCGCGGCTTGCGTTGCATTCTTACCTTTTTTGTAGTAAAATTTTAAAATGTATCGAATTTCTTCATTAGATTCACTCATCTTGGCGGTACGAAAAACAAATGAAAATCACACATTTTCCTAATTTGAATTTGGAATTATGTTCTTTAAAATTTAAACTTTCAATGATACCAAAACCAGCCAGATACAAATAGTATAGCCAAAGAGATTTTATTACAAGTTTATAAATACTATAATGCGAAAAGACTTTTTTCCCAACCTAATATTTATGTATCTATTACTAAAAGCTAAAAAATATACTGATACCTGCAATAGGATAAGCCAGGTGAATTAGACCTAAAAAAATCATAATAAATTATACAAGATTATTATCATTTATCCATAGCACTTAATTAAAACAATAACAATAAGAAAAATGCAAATTATGTCAACATAATAAAGAAATCACTTTTTTTAAATAATTCTCTGTACCAAGACGGCAATACGTGCTACCAAAAACGTGCGTCAGCAATCAGCATAAAATACTAAAAGTGGTGTAAGGCAAGGCCGGGCCACGTGGAATCGGGGCCACTGGTTCGAATCTGGGTGGATTATTCAAATAAAATTATGCTCAAGAAAATTATGACTACCTACTCTGTTTTCTAATCGCTCACTTAGGAATGAAGTCGCACAGATAGAGTTTTAATATCGGAAATGGATTAATCACCATCCACTTTTTGCGAGCTCGTTCTGGATTTTATTATTAATCAATTTTCGGTGTTAGTTTAGTAAAATTTTCGCTTACTTTACGGAAATTCATACTGCTCAATTTATTAAAAAAAGTATGTCATCATCAGTCGCTATGTTTTTTAATGCACCATCTGCACATAAAACACGCGTTATTTGTCATATATACCGGTCATAAAGAAAGATTTTTTTCGCTAGGGAATAAAGTACTTTGGAATATCAAAATATCAACAAAAATAAACGTAACATTTAAACGAAACAAGGCTTAAATTTCAATTTATATCAACTCTAAGGGCCTCTTGCAGGAAATTTAAATCGTGGTTTAAAATGAGTTTTAGATTTCGTTGTTTTTTTTTGACATTTCAGCCATAGTAAAATTGTCAAAAACTGACAAAATCGAGTTTTAAACTAGGTTTAAAATTACCTGCAAGTGGCCCTAAATAGCCCAACTATTTCTGCCTTGAAAAGATTTGGAACAAACTTACTTGTTCACAAACATGTTTTTTTTTTCATTTTGCTCTTTATTTTTTTAAATACTTTTTACTGTATTGGACTGTTTTTGACTGTATTTTACTGATTTGACTGTATTTGATTGTTTTCTATTCTTTGTCTGTTTTTGACTATTATTGTCATTTTGGTTAAGGCGAAAGGTAAGGCAAATGACTTTCAGCGTTTAGCGTAATCGAAATTGAGCGACAGCGACATCTATTGAGGTGCGTCACAAAGCACATTGCACCGTAGCGCCATGCTTTGATAGCTATGACGGCTAGTGTATGACGTAGAGTAATTTCATCTACAGAGAAAACTAAAGGTTTGTAATAAATTAAAATGTACGATTGATAGTTCGTAAATGAAATAACCTGATAGTAATGGGATCGCCTCAGTTCACGTATCCAGTTTCCAGCATGTCAGACGATCCCAAATCAAATCAAGTTTTCTCAATTGATTTCCAACTCAATGTTTTGTGTAAGAATTGAGTTCATTATCTATCGATAAATTATTTTGTGGTAGTCTGATGTGCTCTTATCCGCACAACCAGAAGAACATGTACAATTCTTTTTTGTCTATTAGATACTGTATCTTGCTGATCTGTCTCTGAAATGTGTTTTCTTTTTAAAGAATTTTAGTGTCTCTTTTTTTTTGTATCATCATTACTGTAATTGTTTGTGCAACTAGGATCAGAACTGAAAAATTAACATTATATTATGTTTTGTCCGAATTTTTTTATTTTTTGTCAATAGAAACATAATATTTACTGATAAAAATCGTAAAATAATATGACGTCTCAAGTAAATACATTTATTAATGGAAAATGTTACGATTCAATTTTTTTACAGTATAGGTTGTATGAATACAAGCCTACACTAGTTTTTGTTTCATTCAAAACGAATCAGTATTTTTGATTTTAGACTTATCTAAAAGTCTTAGTTCCGCTTCCGAGCGTGAAACATCGTGTGTCGTCATCATATACACGCAGGCCGGTTGGGACGTAGGTATACATTTTTAAAATCACTCGAACTATCGATCGGACTGTCATTAAATAATTCAAAAGTAATATAAAGGTATCGAACCAGTCTTGAACATAAAGTTATTTATTTTGATAAGGATTATACCAATAAGGAAATAAAGAGCATTTTGTAACGGCGAAATTTTAATTAAATTGAATAACAGTCACTGTGGCTAAACTATATTAATTAACGTAAATGATTATTATTTCTAGGCATTACGATATATTCACGCCTACAGTGGAATCCACACATATTGACCTTCGCTACGAGCATAGAACTTTCGATAAGCCAAATTTGACGACTAAGATTGACAATATTGTCGAAAAATTCTGTAAATTTGACAGATAACTCTTAAGAGTGAAAAGAACGGATGACTTTATCGATCTAATATGGCGACTCACTGATGTTGAAACGGCGAGATTAGTTCATTTTAGCTATTTTCACAGCGTAATGTCGTATAGTCTACTGTTGTGGGGCTCCGCTGCTGACATTCAGACTATCTTTGTACTTCAAAAGAGAGCCATTCGTGCCATATACAACCTTAGACCACGTGACTCGCTCAAGGAATTATTTAAGGAAATTGATATATTAACTGTGGCGTCTCAATATTTGAAATGTTCTAAATTCCTTTTGTTATTATGGCTGTATAAAAAAGGCTAACTGTTGAGTTTCTTGCGGCACTTCTTCTTAACAGGCCATTCACGTCGAAGTGCTAGTAGGAAAAAAAATATTGACGTGCAAAAGTATTTCATGTAAAACTAATTGCAAAAAAAAAATGCATAGCCTTTGCAGAAAAGAAAATCAGACTATTATCTGACGTTGAAACGGCAAGACTTGTCTACTTTAGTTATTTTCATAGTGTAATGTCGTATGGCTTATTGCTATGGGAGTCAGCAGCTGATATTGAGAATTTTTTTATTTTACAAAAACAAGCTGTATGGGCCATTTACAAGCTTAAACCACGAGACTCACTCAGAGAGTTATTCAGGGAAATTGATATATTAACTGTTGCCGAATACATGTATGAAAATATTTTATATGTTTATAAACATAACCACACATTTAAGATAAACAATGAATGCCATAATTAAAATACTAGAAGCAAAAAAAGTCTTTTTTTATTTGAAAGACGATATGTTCTTTATCATAAAATATGTAAAATGAGATAAAAAAAATGCTTGCATATATCGTTAAGTCACAAAGGTAGTTCAAAAATAATTTTGTAAAATTTATCAAAAACTGTTCAACCTATCAAGTTCAAAATAATGTTCATAGAAAGTGCTTATAAAGTTCTATTTTTTAGAACTTTTTTTTAACTATCGGAGCGATTATTTCATAAAATATAAAATTTTATCGTATGTTAGAAAATTTAAACGTGGTGCGCATTTTCAGTGATTTGCCTAGTGATATAATTATTTATCATATTAAGTAAAATTTTCGAAAATTCTTTTAACAAAAATATTTATTTTCCCCTTTTTAGGCCATGAGTAAAACGTTTTATACAGTATTTATGTAACCCTTTTTTTATTTTATTTTTATATTTTTTTATTTAAAGCAAAATAAGAAAAACGTAGTAAAAGTGTATCATTATTCTTCGTTTGTTATAAGCACTAAATTATGTGACAATTTCACTATCAGCCAGTGATTAGAGAGCATACGTCTAAAGAAAACATTAGAGAAACCCATTTCTATTAATAATACAATCTTTCCTGCGTAGACTCTGTATCGGCCACTACTCTGTGCATTTTAGTAGTGAGAAGTAATTTTTGGTAGCTCGATTGTTGTTGCACACAGATCTGAAGGTACAATTATCTACATTATGATGAGGATAGGCAAGGTAATTTAAGAGGGTGGTACTTACTCTAGTGTATTATCAATATTTTGCTCTAGACAAATAATATGTAGAATGTTTAATAATTAACCGTTGCTTAGCAACGATGTCATTTCTTTGCAAAAGCGCCTACGAAATTTTGGCAGCAAATGTACAATTATGCAACTATAATATTTTAGTAGGCGCTACAGGAAAACACGTAGCAATTAATAAATTTGTGGTCTTTTCTAAAAAAACTCACCGTCGGAGACTAGGTATTAATGTAACGGATATGTAAACTGAGTTTGATAATAAACAGAAACGTCGTTTAAAGAAAACAGTGTAAAAGAAATTTCGATAGATTATGATAAATCGAAAAATTTTGAGTGCTTTCCATATGTTGCTATAAATAATTACTAGTATTTTGGACCGTCACGAACAAGTTTATGATATATGTCATAACATAAATTAATCTGATCATCCCTTGTGTTGTATTTTTGCCAGACTACTGTACCAAAAACACCTCATTATGAACATTTGCCTATCCCTTGGCCTTAATGCCAGATTTGCACGTCGTTACGATTATTCATTAAAATCTTCAGGTTTCTTTTCGCTACTGATATGGATTTTCGAAACAAACATTAAAGAGGAGGTATTGTTTTAAGAGCCAAAACAAGTTTCTTAGATCTTCTACGAATACTTACTATATTTGAATATAAATAACAAAATTGTATAGAGATTTTTACACGGTTGGCAGCCGTGACACTGTACAAGTATATTAATATGAATGTGTATTGTTTTAATAACCGTTACACAGTTGTTAAAAATAAACTATAAATGTGAGAAAAGCCTAAATTACGCAGTTCCTTTCAAAGATCAACCCTCATTTGTGTTTCAAAAGGCGATGGTCATAACGACTTTTGTATAACAAACAATAATTAGTATTCAAATCATATTCTATTTACGATGAGAGTAGGGACAGAGCGTAAAAAAATGAGAAGGATGAATACTGATGAGGCTGTATGATGATGCGAATATTTCTCGATATATTCGAGGGCGTACTTGAGAAGGCTAGTACCTGAAATCGCAGACCAAGTGAAGGGTTTTTCATTAAGAGCGCTCGAACTTTGAAATGAAATAAAACAACCTGTTTGAGTGATATTACCACAATTTTTATTACATTTTAAAGAATATTCAGTGACATTATGTGTGGAAAATAATATCAGCCAAATGGCCACCGCGACTCCGCTGTAGATGGTGTATTCTGGTGGACCAATTTTGGAGGACGTCTTCGCATATATGGGGCTCAATTTCACGAAGAACGCGAATTATTTTATAATAACGCTGTATTTGTTGGTCTTTAGGGCAATTGACTGTGGCTTATCCGCGTACACTAGAGATTTCACGTAGCCCCAAAGAAAGTAATCATGCGGTGTTAAGTTACACGATCGACCTGACGACCTCCGTGGTCGAATGGTCTGTATGCCGGTCTCAAGGCGTCGCCATCTCGAGAGGTTCTGGGTTCGATCCCCAGTGGGGGCAATTGTTTGGGTGATGAATTTTCAGGCATTTGTTCTCCAGTCTTGGATGTTTATATATATTTCTATATATTCTGGTTATTTATATGTATTTATCTATTAAATATATTTATCCGTCATCTAGTATCCGTAACACAAGCAGCATTAGTTGCTTAAAATGGGGCTAGTTGATAGGTGTGAATGTCTGAGGATATTATTATTATCATTATTATTATTATTATCTCGGCGGCCAGTTGACGTCGCTACCACGCGAGATGACGAAGCCCTCGAACTTTTCATTCAATAAATTTATAAATTATATTAAATTTTAACAATTTCTACGCGTTGTTGAAGCGTGTAGCGTTCCATGGCGAAATGTCACGACTAAATATGTATTCATGCCAAATTAGACAGCTATCGCATTACCAAGATGGCCGCTATGCGCTGTCAAAGTTCGAGCGTTCTTTGAAAAACCCTGTAAAGAGTAGATGAAGCGATAAAAATTTACAAGGATCGTAGCTAGTGAAAATGGAAAAGTGTGTATGTATGGAATACTCATTCACCAAGCCGTTTAAATATTGGGTCCTTACTTATGCAACTGGTGTTTTTATTCTGTCTTAGCAATTTGTCCGTAACTATTAAGTTTCAGAACATTCTTATAAAATAATTGCCTCTTCTAAATATAGACCATATATTTGAGCTCGTATTATTTAATTTGATAATTTTTTGTAAGTTTTATTGTGTTAAAGTTAGACACAAAGACAATTATTTTTAACTGCCTCCCGAATACATCATTTGATTTGCATTAACATAAAAACGATGAATAATTTTTATCAAGCGTGTTCACACACATATTGCTAAAGCTTGTCTAATGTTACATGCCAAATATTATTATCTCTGGATTTGTCGTTGTGAAGAAAACTGTTAAATGTTAGTATGTAAAATGCAGACATCCCCAAAATCTCCATACAAAACACCAATTTCATAGGTAAGGACCTAATATAAAAGTCGTAGTATCGTTCCAGTGAAACGATATCAAGATATTTATACTAGAAAATCGTGAACGAAGTCGAGATCACAAAGCAATCCAATCGTAATCAAAGGCTGATTATGGTGAAAGTAGACTTGTTTGCAATACCGAAAGCCAGAACGTTCGAAATACTACGCTACCGAGCCGTTTAATAAATTAACCATAATTAATTATTAATCATGCGCCGTAATATAAAATATTAATGTTTAGCTTGTTTACTTAAGGCCAGGATCTTCGAGTGAGACCGGTGGGTGACTTGCAGGAGCGCCTTTTATGTTAGGAATTTAAGCAGGCAGAGCCTAACACAAGCAAAAAAAAAAACTAGACAGAATTATTTTGACTATTAAATTTCCTACATTTTTGTACGTATTTTTAAGCTATTGCATAGCTTCTATCGCGGGCCTTGAGCGCGGGGACCCAATCCAGAAAACCTCACGCGCCCCACTCCGATGCGCAAGGAGGTGCGGCTTGAAGGCCGTGCATCGTCTAACGTCGTTTCAGTTTGGCAGTCTTCGATACGGCATTGTGTGCGTAAATATGAATGAACAAAGTGCATTTATTATTAATGAAGAAAGTCACCAAAAAAAATAATGAAAGAAAATGTGTGAGTACTCTATATACATTCATTTTATTATTATCACAAATGTAGTATTAATTTTGAATTGAAAATATAATACTGCTATAAAGATAATATAGATAATGTTTTATTTATTTAATAATAGAAAAAATTGTTTTCTTATCGGTCACCACGCTCAAAAAGTGTAACTTGAATTAATATAAAAAAAAAAGAAATACTGCATGAATAAAATAAATAAATAAAATTATAATTGCATAAGTTGATACAAAATGCTATGCAATAGCTTTACCGCAGCAGTCCCCGAGTGCCACACGTATTTATTTTATTTATTTTTAGAGTGATTAATCTAATATACGTAGTCTAAGTATACGCGTCTAGCACGTACGTCATATGGGTTGTACGTGCGCTACAAAAATCGGGTATGTCAGTCACCTGAGAGCACATCAACGAAGCTCTCAATCGCAGTAGTCAATCGCTGTGGCCGAAAACGGTCAGGATGGAATGATAAATCTAAGTAAACTTGAAAGATAGCCATAAACGTACCTTACGCCTTTTTGATTGATAAAAGTATGAACGATCGTGTTCAGACCCTGAGAATAATGAAGAACAGTTCATTAATCACAATATGTGTTTAAAAAAAAACATTATTTGACGCCTTGAATTTCATCCAAAAACGGGTCTTTTTGAAGAAGATCTTGGCCTTAACTATGTACGAGTATGTAGGTTAAGCCTCGTTAAGGGTATTATCTACGGGTTATCATTACCCATACTTACTGGTAAATATCTTAATTAATAATCAAATCGCTCAAACTGGATGATGTAGTGGTTCTAACGCTTTAAGATCAATATTGAAAACAAAGCAACGTTTGTCATGGCGACCAAAACTTTTTGTTTAAGAGTTTCTCTGTACTTTGGAATCAATTTTTTGCCTTTTTTTAATGACCTGAGGATTTAGGTAGAAAGACGTAAATTTCCATTTAATATGCGATAAACAAAGTAACGTTTGACTGCGTAATGCGCCGGAGTAGTAGCCACAAGGTTTTTTCAATGAGGGACAAATGATTACTTTTCATATGATGTTAATGACGACAATGATGTTAAATCGTACTATCCTCCATCAATTTAAAACCGCTTTTATTAAACACAAAAGATTATCTAAACCAACCCAAACTTACTTATATTTTTATGTTTAAAACAAAAAATTAATTTTATATCTCCCACTGATTATTGTAGCTAAGCTGAACTTTTATTTACTAAGAAAACGATCTCTAGCTTGAGAGGAAAACTTTGTCATTTAAAACTTCGCTTTAGCTTAAACACAACAGAAAGCTAAACACGAAATTGATATACACAGTGCAAAAGATTCTATAGGATTTAAAATTTCGATAGTAAATTACCAACGCCAACGCTCCAAAGGTTTTCAACTAAAGAAATTACATACATACATACACAAAGTCACGCCTTTTCCCACAGGGGTAGGCAGAGATTACATCCTTCCACTTGCTACGATCCCTGCATATTTCTTTCGCTTCATCAACTCTCATTACAGTCTCCTCACATGCTCGGTGATTTCGAGTACTTTTGACCTGGCCCTTCTCAAGAACGTCTTTAATTTGATCGAGGAACGTTCGCCTAGGTGTGCCTCGGCTCGTATCTCTTTTTCACACCCAATTCATATATCCCTTTAGTCAATCTATTTTCATCCATCCTTTCCACATGTCCAAACCATCTTAGCATACCTCTCTCTATTCTTGTCACTACATCCTCTTTCAAACCACACTTCCTTCTTATCATATCATTGTATATCCTGTCCCTCAAAGAAATAAACCGGTAATAAATCTCGTATTCGACGACACTCAAGATTTATCCAGCGACGTAAAAAGTCACTTTGTCATAATGATGGCCTCTGTTGCCATCAAATATTTCTATTAAATTCTTTCGTATACTCTATATCAAATTCTTTCGATCGGCAGAGATATGAAAGTTTAGCTAAATAAGCCTTAATATTAGTTTCGCTGTTTTATTTCAAATAAGTAGGATTATTTTTATATTTTTTTGCGACTGTAGAAGGTAAATTAACTTTCCTAAACCAATAAACAATATTATACGAAAGTGAACAATTACTAGAAAATCTGACAGCTGAAAGGTCCAATTTAATTCAATGGCTACGTATTTATGGACTCAAGTCTTGTAAAATTTCCATCCAAACTTTTCTCTAGAAAATATTTAGAAAATAATGGCTCAGTTGTTATTAGAAGAAAGAAAAATAGCTTACATTTTGAAAACCTTTAGGTATTGAATTAAGAAAATGTGGAATGTTTTTTGAGGGTTTTATAGATAAATCTTTTGGTAAAATATGTTTAGCAATTTAATGCTTATATACATTTCATTTGTATGATCCAGTCAAGAGTTCGGGCATACAATAGATCGTGGGCAAGATAGTCTATTCTTTTTTATTCTTATGATGGGGCTGATATGGGAGGAGCTCGGTGGCGTAGTGGTCAGGCCGTGGATGGGTGACCAAGACTTTGTGACTTCGAGCTCCTCCGTGCTTCGGAAGGCACGTTAAGCCCTTGGTCCCGGTCGCATTGTGACCGTTTCTACGTTGGTTGGTAGTTGGTAGATACGCATTGGGCCAGCGTGGTGGTGTTACGGCCCATACTCCTCATGTGTTTTTCCATGAGGAAAGCCTGTCCCAGCAGTGGGACGTATATAGGCTGATGACATGACATGATGGGGCTAATATAACTCAGGGTACTTCGACCCTATGGGATTTTTTGTGCTTCTACTTCTCTATTCTGGGTGCATGCGTATGAATTCCTCTGGTTTGGGATAAGCCGCACCTAGAATCCGTAGTCACATATTGTCTAGATCATCGCATTCACATGGTATGTGTTCCATGCTTTCATTGTATTCACCTCACATTCTACAGGTGTGGTCGTCAGCTTTGCCTATAGTGTAAAGATGCTTCCTTGTGTTAAAATGGCCAGTAAGGGTACCTATGAGGCAGCGGACTAGATATCTGCTGATTCTCCCAAAGTTTTTAAGATAGCCTGTGTGTGAAGACTTCAATAATTCCTCTAGTGTATCAATGAAATGAAATGAAATGCTTTATTTATTAAGGCACAAATCATTAGAAAATTAACAAACAAATTTTACAAGTCTACCGGGAGGCCTTGTCAGGAGAAGATACAGGCATAAAGCTCTGCAAGGGTTCCATCCTCCCTTTACATAAAATTGTCTTACGTTCTACGATATACAAATTACAGGCAAGTCAAAATAGAATGAATTAGAAGATGTAATAAGGTACCATATCAAAATGACTATGAAAATGAATTGAGTTCCAGAAAATTAGAAAGTTAGAAATGCAGTTCATGCAGCTAATGGCATCCTCCATCACAATGTTAAATATAAGTCTTAATGTATAACCTTAACATAGTCCTGAATTTTTCAACAATAATTGTGGTGTAGATCCCTCGTGGGCAAGCTGCTAGCGAATAGTTTGATAGCGTTCATTCTGGCCTCTCAGTACAGGACTTGGTGGGACAGGACAGGATTGGTTCTGTGCTGTCTGCATCCAACGGTTTCTCGCGATCATCGTCAGATCTTCGGTATTCCTTGCAGGGCCTACCAACGTTGCCTCCTCGAATTATTCCTTCATATAATTTTCTTCTGATTTCCAATGAACAGCAGTAATTATGATAATTATCTTAACAAACCTGCAGGTTTAATAGATGTAATACGGGCAGGTTTCATAGGTTTTATAGGGGGGGAGGGACCCCCCACCCTGTATGTACTGTATTTAACTCTGGTGTTTGTTTTCATTGTAAGAAACTCAACTTTTTAAGTTGCATTAAAAATGTAAATTTCTATGGGAAACATGATAAGCGCCTCTAGCGGTAAGTAGTTGTTATCACGTTTCCCATAGAAATTTACATTCTTAACGCAGCCAAAAAAGTTGTGTTTTTACAATAAAAACCACTAGGGGTTCACTTTCTGAGCTCTTTAGTTTAAAGGTTTTGTCTAATTCAAGAGGTATTAAGTTGCGCAAATCAGTTTGTGTAAGTTATGGCTTCTAGAATGTTCTTGTGGTTGGAAGGAGAGAGTTTAACAAACAATAGTTCTAGTTTAATATCAAAACCGGTAAAGTTGCTTCCCACATATAAGCTTCAATTCTATTGTGTATTATTATTTATTATTATGTATATCATATTATAACGTCTATATATGTATGATATGTTTGTGTGTGTATGATTAAGTTCACTAATATAATAAATTACAAAATAAATTTTTAGTTGTGCGATATAAATTTCAAACATGACTCATTGAATACCATCCGAGACTGGGACTAGAACTCAAGAAATAAGAGATTACGATACCTTCTAACCGGCATATGAACCACACCGCCACAAAATTCGTCAAAAATAAAGTATAAGGATTGCAGCACAAAATAGGTTATCCCATAGATAAAAAATTGTCCCGTTAATCTACAAAAACCGAAAATCACATAATAATATATATCTTCGTCACCATTTTTTTGCGTGAAGTATAAAATCATCAATTATATACCATCTCACCCGAGTATCCCAATTTTCCTCGAACTCGTCTTTTGTTTCTATCTTGATATTACCTACACAATTGAAATTTCGTGACAACCTTAATTTTATGAGGCATAAAGTATAAAATCCTTTGGTCGGTAGATGAAGTCAACCGAAGAAAAACGGCTTGAATTGAATTATATTGCACAATTAAACCAGTTCTCCATGGAAATGGTTCAGTTACCGGAAAAATAGTCCTAATTTGTTGGAATATAAAGTAAGGACGGCACTTTGTTTTACCGCCGAACTGTATTTTCTATGTTTCATAATACGTAGCGGCATTTATCTTTGATGTTGAGTGGGCGTAACTGTTACGTGGCGGCAATAGCTGCCAATAATTGCGCATGGGGTACTGACGAGGCACCAATGAGGAAGACGGAATACTACTGGAGAGCCAACCGGCGGCCGCCAATTACGGATGAGATGAGATTCTGAGCGCCGATTGGCTAATGGTCAACACGAAAGTTATATGCCGCTACCTGTACAAAATGATTATTCTTGTTGTATTTTACGAACAAAATTTCAAAATGATTTATAGTACTGCCTTTTGTAGAATTTGTAGATTATTTCAGTTTTTCAAGATTGATAAGAAATCATCTATTCCATTTTCTTTCTGCTTTTATTTAATTGCATTGCCTGATATTTTGTTGTGAGATTAAAATTGCATAACACTCTAGTATTAACAGAGCTAAGACTATCCAAGACAAAATAACTTTTTTGGTACTTACCTACCAAATTGCGTGGGACAGTTATTGGGTGGGTCCTATAACTCGATTTTGCAAAGTGACAAATAATAATAGGTCACATTGATTGCACGTAGACCTAGAATTGGACGAAAAAACAACAGAATCGATGGATTGATTGAGTGAATTCTGTTTTGTGAAGAAAAAATCGATCTTGAACTGTTAAGTGAAAGAAGAGAATAGAATCACATACAAGATACAATGTTAGAGCCTGTGATATAATATCACTTAAATGTTGACCGGCAGTATATATTTCTTTCGTAACC
Organism: Parapoynx stratiotata; assembly: GCA_910589355.1. Classification (NCBI taxonomy): domain Eukaryota; kingdom Metazoa; phylum Arthropoda; class Insecta; order Lepidoptera; family Crambidae; genus Parapoynx; species Parapoynx stratiotata. Next base: position 10,054,151 of record OU342478.1, read on the forward strand.
CCAAAAATAATGATAGCAAGGAAGGAAATGATCAAAATTGTAGACCGCTTGCTGTGGATGTGCCTTTATTTCTTCCCCAGTTTTAGGGCCAGTGCACGCAGTGCGCCAAACGTGGATCAGATGGCAAATCTATAAATGTTTCTACAACGAAACATGAACTCCTTTTTTCCTCCATATGTGACCATGATTTAGAATCGCTCAGTAACAACCCTTCTGAACGGGTCATTGGATATTATGCTTATTGTTACAGAAATACAATTCTGTTTTCCTTTCATGTGTGTAAGGCTATTGTGATTTACACGTCAATTATTTCGTATATTTGCGTAACATTGATTTATATGTAACGTGATATCTTTGATGAGGTTCGATATTTGATAGTACAGAAAGATTCCCACTTCCCGCATATTAATAGTGTCTATCCCGCTTCCATTTGTTTTGGGACAGAATTGCAATTCACGATTGTGTTTAAATCATTCAACTTTAGACTCTATACTGACGCATTAAGAGCGTAAGCATTCCCCGTCATATAATGTAACATCTGGTAACATCTCTACATATTTATTTCGTATCGTCATTATCATCATTTATTATTAGAAGGGTTGGTACAGCCAAATGATATTTTACCTGATGTTTAAACTTAGTACGACCTTAGATGTCATCTGCTGGACATAGACCTCTCCTAAGAATCTCCACAATATTCAGTTCTGCACTACCTGCATCTAACCATTCCTTGCGACCTTCGTCAGATCTCCAGTCTACCTTATTATTCCATATGTCGCAGTTTGCATTTCATTCATTCGAAATGAAGGTAGTATAATATTAGGTCGGGGAAAATCCAAACATACATAAAAGCAAAAGGCGCCCATATTATCTATCTATAATCAAATTATCTATGAATATCGTAAGCTTTTGGCTTTACCCAGTAAAATTAACCCTTAACTGGCTGGACAAAGTCATCTAGACATAAAAAGCTCACGAGTCTTCTATTTCTGCAAATAAGTACTTCATCCGCATTTTGGTATGTGGCTACAATTGCCATACATACATACATACATACATATAATCACGACTATTATCCCCTAAGGGTTAGTCAGAGACTAGACAAAAGCGCCGCGCTTCACCGAGTTTGCCATACATATGACTTAAACCTGTAATCAAGTGAGATGTTCGTTTCTAACTAACACAGCGCACGATTCCAACTTGTGTTGGTCCTCAGCCAATATTCGTCCCACTGCAGGGTACAGGCCTTCCAAATAGAGAAACACATGAGGAGTTCGGGCCGTAACGCCACCACGCTGGCACAATAAATGGTGGGTAGAAACAGTCGCAATAGCGACCGGGATCAACGGCTTAACGTGCCTTCTGAAGCACGGAAGAGATCGAGATCGAGTTTTGGTCACCCATCCACGGCCTGACCAGAGCGAAAGTAGCTTTGTTTTAAATCGAAAGCCAAATCGTACTAGCCTCTACGTTACCAAGCTCCTCCAACCTCCAACTTGTATTGCAACCCAATAATCCACTGTACCCTTTGAAGCGGAATATTCAACAGCAACTAAACAGCTACTTAGAAACGCAAAGTACAAAGAACGCTTTGTGGCTGAAATAGGATAGTTCTCTCGTTTAGATGCCACAAGCTGTTGCTTATCCTCACACAATTTTGCACTTTACACCAAACACGTTTAAGTTGAAACTGCATAAAATATTCTAAAACTCCTAACTCGCGGGAAAACCACAGTATGTTAGATGGATTCGAAAGCTTTTAGGCTTATCGCTTTATCTTTATTTTATTCGACGATTTAATTATCTGGAGTGCATGATATCCTTAGAGCCGTTTTTATGACTGGATGTTTTTCTGAAATTATAATACTGATAATTTTATTATCATAGAAGGACCGATCGTGTAGATTCTTGAACAGAACCCAATGATCAGCAATAACTAAGACAGTAACTCTCGGACAAGACGATAATAAAAACAAGGACGAAATTATAACATAAATACTACTGGGCTCCGTAATTTTAAGCATAACGTTTATTATCATAACATGAAAATCCATAATTTAAAAGGCATAATCATCAAACCATTAAATCGCGAGGCATAATTTTGAGAGTCCGAATATTGAATAGGCTAGAATTGTTTGTCATAAGTATTTAAATGCATAAATTTGAAACGCATAATTATTGAAAAGCGTAATGATCACAACGCATAATACCTTAACGAATATTTTTTATATGGTGTTATTTAAGCGGTCTGCAAAATATTCGAATTTTGGTCAGAAATTCTATTGGTTAGCGAAAATAAATAATTGGTCAGCAACTTATGGGCAGCAAATATTTCTAAATTGATCAGCGAAATCACCAAAATTTTAATTTTTTTCTCTGCCTTCAAATTGTTCGTTATATATATTTCGATGACACAAATTATTGTTTTAAGGGTCATAAAAAATAACCTTAACCTAATATCTATAAGCGGTCCCACGCGAGCTTCGTCGCAGGTGGTTTTTGCTCACAGCTTTCTTACCACCGGGAGTTGCTTAGAAAGCTCAGCGCGCGGCCTACCTCGCTCCTAGGCGCCAAAGCCGGTGTAAACGGAGTCGGGGTGTACTAGTTCGAATCTAGGTGATTATTCGAATCATTTTTGGACTACCTAATGTTCTGCCAAACTAATAAAGGCATATTATTATGCTTTATAATAATATGCCTTTAGAGAGTTATGCCATTTGAATGTTATGAGAAAGAAGAAATATGCGACATGAGATTATGCTGTTTAATGATTATGCCAATCGAAGTATGACAAACGATGTTATGTCTATCAACGTTATGCGAAAACATACGCTCCCATACTGCAGACATCAAAATAGAATACCGATTTAGGTCTTACTGGATAAACTACTCATTGGATTCAGCTTCTGATCATGAATCGCAAGTTTTGTATGGCGATACTTAGAAGCCACTCGGTGGATTAGTGGTTAGTAAGCTTTGGCTTTCAATATAAAAACAAAACTACCTTTGCCATGGTCAGGCTATGGATGGGTGACGAAAACTTTGTGATCTCGAACTCGAAAGCACGTTAAGCCGTTGGTCACGATTGCTATTGCAACAATTTCTACCCACCAACCCGCATTGGGCCAGTTTGGTGGTGTTACGGCCCATACTCCTCATGTCTTTGTTTCCATGAGGAAGGCCTGTGCCCAGCAGTAGGACGTATATAGGCTTACACACACAGGCCATCCTCGTGGAGAAATACATGAGGAGTTTAGGCCGTAACACCACGCTGACCCAAAGCGGGTTGTTGGGTAGAAACGATTGCAATACCGACCGAGACAAACGACTAAACGTGCCTTCCAAAGCACGGAGGAGTTCAAGATCACAAAGTGTTGGTCACCCATCCACGAACTGGAAATCCTTCACCTATGTCCAGCACCATCTGTCGGCTGATATGATGATAAAGATTTAGGCTCGTATTATACAACCAAGATCGAGCGTTGATCTGCGCTTGAGCACAGTAACAACAGGATGGCGCTACGTTTTAAGTTGTTTCTGGAATACTGGCCTTCAATTGTGGGTTTTTGTCTTACTGTGTTACGACCTCCGTGGTTCTGACGACCTCCGTGGTCGAGTGGTCTGTATGCGCCGGTCTCAAGGCGCCGCCATCTCGAGAGGTTCTGGGTTCGATCCCCGGTAGGGGAAAATGTTTGGGTGATGATTTTTCACGCATTTGTTCTCCAGTCTTGGATGTTTATATATATTTATATATATTCAGGATATTTGTATGTATTTATTTATTAAATATATTTATCCGTCATCTAGTGTCCGTAACACAAGCGGCATTAGTTGCTTAAAATGGGGCTAGTTGATAGGTGTAAGTGTGTAAAGATATTTATATTTATTTATATTTGTGTTCTGTTGGCGACTACTGGCAGAGATTTTGATGATTATGAAAGTGTCACCAACCATAATGAGATCTTCGAGAAAGGTTCATATCCAGCAGCATCTCTGTGCTGATATGTGCTTTGATAATAGCTTTGACGACATCCGTGGTATAGTGGTCTGTATGCTCAAGGCGTCACCATATCGAGAGGTTCTGGGTTCGATTCCCGGTGGGGGCAAATGTTTGCGTGATAAATTCAGGCATATGTATTGCAGAGTCAGCAGTGAATACCACGAGTAACTGGGTATATAATTATTTATTTGAATTTTGTCTACATATTTACACACGAGCGACAAGAAAATTATATTTCAGTGTCACACTGACACACAGAGTGTTGTCTATATTTCAATTCAGGTGTGCCCACATTGACAGCAAGTAGTTTCAACAATTTGTTCTCCAGTCTTGGATGTTTATATATATTCAAGATATTTATATGTAGTTGTTTATTAAATATTTTTATCCGTCATGTAGTGTCCGTAACACAAGCAGCATTAGTTGCTTAAAATAGGGCTAGTTAGGTGTGTATGTCTGAAGATATTTATTTATGTCAATAATGTGTTGAGTGAGTGATTTTTTGGTTTCTGTATGCAGTCAGCATCTCTTTTCAAAGACCATGACGTTGACCACCAGCACGTGTTCCGCACAGTGTGGCTTTGCACTAACGCAGTTCTTTTCGCACCAGCTTCAAATGGAAGCAGACCCTGCTCATCACCGAAGCCGACGCGCAGATGGCTGTGGCTGGTAACTCCACCTGCTACCTCACTATGAAGTCTTTCGCCAACTATCTGAAGGAGGAAAAAATCCATTACACCTCCTGGGAGAAATCCAGCGCCTTTAAGAACCCCCAGAACTACTCGGAAGACCTGAAGCACTACCTTGGCCCTACTTATTCAAGTAAGTAAGTGTATTGCTAATTTATTTACACACTAATTAATAACTGAAAACTCGCAACGTAACGATAATAATTCATTCATTAATTTTAACGCCCTGGGAATTACAAAGATTTTCAAAACCAAACGTCTTCTATTTACTTAATCATCATTAAATTTTCCATGTAAATAAAGTGGAACTACCTCTAATATTTATATGGTAAAGTTAATGGAGATGAATCAGTTGGTGTATTTACTTTTTATACATCATAACGTTTATTATTTCTATTTTATTTCAACTGCTTATATTCCGTTTGTTCTATTAAAGATTACGACGATGACTAAATACGACGTTTGTTGTAAGACAATTGAATTTTTAATTTACTGACTAATATTATGATTAATTTGTCATTTGTGTGAAGTAAGAGCCTTAACCTATAAAACTAATTAGTGTTTTTTTTAAAGATTGGAATCTACCTAATATTTTAAATTGGCTAGACTTGAAAAGATTATACAACAAAAATAATACATAAAACACATAAAAACGTTTAAGAAACAATATTTAACAATGTCTAGAATTTTAATGTAAACTAAATGTTTACTTATCACAAAGAATATTACTTTATAAAAGTGTATATTATTACGTAACATAAATTTTCAGAAAAATCGGATATAAGCGAAAAAAGTCGTACGTGTGTGTAAGGATAATACTTATTTGACTTTGGCTTATGTCGGATTTACCAAAACCATTACATAATAGTACTACTTCACTCGGAAAAATGTATTTCGTTTTCTGTTACGAAATAAGGATTGAGCATCGCCGATATACATTTACATAGATGATGCAATCGCATGTACTGCGTGTATCCAAAAACCCCGACCAAACGTCGACGTTGGCCACTGCTAAGTAAATCGGCGCGAATGGCTGTAAAAACAATGAAAAAATGCCATCTGTGTTTATAAATGATTTAGGTCTCACGGCTGCCACGACTGTAAAAAATATAGCGTAATCGGGAAGTTAATTTTTCAGGCAACAAGAAAAAATTATTTTCCCGTTTATTGGAAAAAAATATTTTGTTTTCCAAGTGGTCCAACATCAGTTTTTAATCTGTGTAAACCTGTGACTTCACATATCCAATATCCAATGAAAATAAAAATCCATAGGCGTGAGATCACACGATCGCAGACGCCAGTTGACGGGAAATTATGCAGTCATCGAATGTTTCCCGCAGAAAATTGATTTTCGCTGTGACTCTGGATCGTAGTTCCACACCATTTAGTAACTTCTTCTGTGCGCATTGTCAGGCATCTTTTTGGATGCGTATTATCAACAAGAGTGCGTGGTATGCAAAAGGTCCAGGGCTTACAGATTAACTTGCTCAGGTGGACGATTATGTCGACCGTAAAATGGACGAAGAGCACGGTAAGTTTGGCAAACTGAACCATGTTTTTCAAAATTAATTAATGTGCAAGCGCTGTTCTTAAGTAAGTGTATTTATTTTTAAAACGGCAAAACGTACCCACTGAACACAAATAAACCGCCAACGGTCAAATTTGAATGTAACCAATTTAAAAAGCAAATATATTTCCGATACCACTATTGGTAAAGGAAGCACCATTAAAATGTTCTTTGTTAAGTTGATTTATTTTCAATTTTACAATACTTTCATAACGTGACAATGATTGTCAAGGTTTACTTATAGTATTATGTCTGTAACTATTAAGATTCAGAGTATTCCTAAAAATAATTACCTCGTCTAAAAATAGACTATGTTTTTGAGCTCTTTTGATTTGTTTTGATAATTTGTTGTAAGTTTAATTGTGTGAAAATTGGACACGGAGACAACTCTTTTTAAGTGCATCCCGAATACATAATTTTATTTGCATTCAGTTAAAAACGATAAATAATTTTTATGAAGTGTGATATGACACATATTACTAAAGCTTGTATAATGATAGATGCCAAATATTATTATCTTTGGATTTGTCGTTGTGAAGAAAACTGAAAAAAATTTACTATGTAAAATGCAGAATTCCCCAAAATCTCCATACAAAACACCAATTTCATAGGTAAGGACCTAATAGATATATTAATTAGATACAAATAATTACCTTCTCCTACCGCAGGTGGGTTGGTAGAGAAATCTTATAGAAATAAGCTCTACTTATTGTACTAATTTCGTCATTGTTCAATACTATATTTTTGTGTATAATAAATAATTAAATAAATAAAAATGCATGGGAGATTTTCGCCTGCGCAGAACCAACAATAAATGATAATGATATGGAGGTAAATGAGATGTAGACTGCACACCCAACACACCTTCATTATTTTAAGAGGGTGCGAAATGTTAAGTGTTATTTTTATTCCATTTCGACATAAAAATAGCTAGGATTGGGAAGGAAAGAAAACACGAATTATTGTAAAATCATGTATAATTTTATGATATTATTTAATGCCCTAGTAATTTAGCTTTTAGTTATGTTTAACTCAGTTTAGTTATTACTAGAATGATTAGAGGGAAATTAATACGGGTTTTTAGTCAGTCCATATTATTATAAACACAATCATTTTATAATTTTTTTATACATCAATTTATAGTACACAAATTATGTGCGAGAAAACACATTAAAAAAGAAACGTTTAAAAGGTAGTGCTTAATTTTTTTTAATATTATATAACTTTATATAATTATATGTGCGTATAATAAGAATATAAATAAATACAATTTTTTACTTAAACTACATAGACTGCATACGAGTACTTTATATGAACCAGATGTGGGATGATGATGAATCACAAACAAAGAAAGTAAAATATATAGAGAAAAATAATTAAATATCCGTTTTTTAAAAAGCGTGAGTGTCTGACAATGTCGTACTGTTGGAGGCCACAGATTAACCTCGCGAACCGTGAACGAGTTCAAAAAGAAGTCGGTGCGAATGAGAAGGTAACTTGAGCAGGGAGTGGAGATGTGATCTGCAAGGAGCATCTTTTGGGCGGGCATAATGAAAGAGCTCGCGAGCGTAAGAGGGATAAGATGGGTTATGCAAGACATTGAATAGAAGAGACAGAATACGAGAATTCCTTCGAAGCTGAATAGGAAGCCACTTAAGTTGAGACCGAAAGTGAGAAATATATATCAGCAGGCCGAATATGAAGCGAATACATAAATTTGGTAGTCGCTCTAGTTTATTTAACTGGTCCTCTGTTATATTCAAGTAACAAGCATTCGTGGCTATAGGTAAGAAGTACTGGAGAGACTGGAGCGAGTGAAAAACGAGATGACCTTACGACTCACATAATTCACATGCTCTCTCCAGCTCAAGCTGCTATCGAAAACTTTTTGCCAAATTGGATAGCGGTATCACAGTTCTGTTTAAGGCTATAGGTGGTAAAGACGTTGTGTTAATCTGATTCAGCATATAACGGCTTCCAATGATTAATGCCTTGGTTTTGCAGGGTTTGACTAGAAGGCCGTAAGAGTTAGCCCAGTCATTGACCCGCTCCAAATCCTCACTCAGCGCAGCGACAGCGTCGCTAATTGCAGCTACCTCTGAATGACGATGAATTTGCAAATGGTGAGCATATAAAGGGTACTTAAAAGCAATTACCCCAGTCCCAATGCTTATGAAGCAGGAAAATACACACATCAAAAGTGTCTAGGGATCAAGCATTTTTATGCGGATTTCTTGAGATTGAGATGTGGCTTTGTAATAAATTTATGATTTTATAAATTTATATGGATCCTTTTTGGTGCATTACATAATTTGAATCAGGAACTGTCAATCAAATTCGAGTAAAAGATGAAAATCAGCTGTCAATATTTTCCCTACAAAAACATACAACGCATTGAAGACATTATTAGTGCTACTGTTTCCCTACTACTGATTAAAACCAACGTTATTATGGAGCGGCGACGTCATTTAAGCAAGGAAGAAATGCTCAGAGCCGTGGGAATGATAGAAGCTGGTTCCCGGCAACGTACTGTGGCTTTAGCTCTAAATACAAGTCAGAGTGTTATCAGTCGACTTTGGACACGTTACCGAAGCACTGGTACCGTGGCTGAGCGCCATGGAGGACGGTATCGCTGCACCACACGGAGACAAGACCGATACATTCAAATCTTAACTCGAAGAGCTCCAACAATAACCGCCATGATGTTAGCCGTGAGGCTTCATCACTCTTCAGGGAACTTAATTAGCGACCAAACAGTCAGAAACCGCTTGCATGAAGTGAACCTTCATTCCCGAAGACCGCTACGAGTACCACCTATAGCAATGCACAATCGTAGGATTCGATATCAATGGGCTCTTGAACACAGAAATTGGGCAGAAGAACAATGGCGTTTCGTGTGCTTTTCTGATGAGTCTCGTTTTGGTATGAGACCGGATACAAGACGTATACGACACTGGAGAACCCCTGGACGCCAACAGCGATTAAAATCCTGCCAGGAAGTCCATCCTTATACTGGTGGAACCATCATGGTATGGGCGGGTATTTGGATCGGCGGAAGAACTGAGTTGATTTGGATCAGAGGCAACCTCAACGCTCAAATTTATGCTGAGACGATTGTATCAGACGTCATCGTTCCTCTACAAGTGCAAATCGGTCCCTTATTTCAGTTAATGCATGATAATGCACGACCGCACACCGCAAGAGTTGTAAGACAGACTCTCGCCGCAGCTAACATCAATGTCCTGCCCTGGCCTGCTCAGTCGCCAGACTTGAACCCGATTGAGCATGCCTGGGATATGCTACAGAGAAGAGCTCTGCCGAATATGGAGGGTATCCAGTCGCAAGAAGACCTTTTTTTGTTGTTGCAACGAACATGGGCGGCCATTCCACAGCGTGATTTGGATGAACTCATTTTGAGTATGCCAAACCGATGTTCTTGTGTTGTTAGTGTTCGCGGTAGAAACACGGATTATTAATTGTTTAAGTTACCCAATAAAATTTTAAAGAAAACTGTTATTTCAGTCTTTTTTTCGAACTTTAATGTTAGTGGTTCAAATGTCAAAAATCCTTTTATTAGGAAAATGGCAAATTTCTTTATTAATGCAAAGGTGACTTGGTTTATCGTTACTGTGACAAACGAAAACACTTTATTTGATGAATCCTTAAAGAAAATTTTAATTAATATCAATCAGGAGAAAAGTTATTGCGAAAATACATGTTGATCCCTAGACACTTTTGATGTGTGTAGAAGCGGCGACAGTATTCCCCCCTGAGGCACAAATGCTGAAAGATCGCACCAATCAGAGAGGTTATCATTACCACGAATGCATTGGTACCGGCCGTGAATGTATAATTTGAACCAAGACAAGGCAGTACTTTGGACATTTAATGAACAAGAATGCCAAGAAGGATGTCAAAGTTCACAGCATTAAAAGCATTTCTCAAGTCTTGGATAAGGGCAGTAACCGCTGTACTGTGGCCAGGACGGAAACCAGATCGGAATAGATTCAGCGAGTTGTTGGAGAAGAGAAAATGACAGCTGCTTGTGTGGTAAATGCTCAAAGACTTTGGAAACGAAAGGGAAAATCGAAATGGATCGGAAATCAGAAAATGAATTAGAGTTTGGAACATTAGCTAACGGTATGATGTGGGCTTGTTACCAGGCAGAACACCATTTTCCGATACCAACTGATTTAAGGAATTTCCAAACTTCAGAAGGAGACTTTCCTGTTAAGGAATTACGAAAGTATTGTTTTTTCGCATCTCTGCACATTCGATTACATTGGTTCCTCAAAAGCTTAAAGCGACTTACATTAGCCTCGCTAGAATAACGCTTTAAGCTTTACTGGTGAAAGTCAGGGTGAGGGATTATGTTTGACCTTTATTCACCAAAATTTGTTAGTAAAATTGAAACATTATGGAGCTTCGGAAACTGCTATACGCCTTATACAATCATATCTTACGGATCGAATACAAAAAGTTAACATATATGGTACTAATTCTTCCGGCGCGCCTCTGCATATGGGAGTGCCCCAGGGCTCTAAATTGGGCCCCTTATTATTCTTAATATATATTAATGACTTGCCTTACTTTGCTAAAGACCTTTGTGAGATAGTTTTGTTTGCTGATGACACTTCTTTGATTTTCAAAACTGACAGACGCAATAACGTATCTGACGAAGTAAACAATGCTCTCTCGCAAGTCTTGCATCGGTTCAATATTAATAACCTTGCACTTAATTCTAAGTAAACAAAATGTATTAAATTTTGAATGCCTAACGTAAAGCAGATCGATACTCAAATTTGTATAAAGTAGGAACGTATAGAAATAATTAAGTCTACAACTTTTCTTGAAATTACTGTGGACTCTAAACTGCAATGGGGTCCACATATTACGGCTCTAGCAGGAAGACTATGTTCAGCTGCGCATGCAGTTAGAAAAATAAGGCAGCTCACCGATGTTGAAACGGCGAAATTAGTTTATTTTAGCTATTTTCACTGTTGTGGGGCTCCGCTGCTGACATTCAGACTATCTTTGTACTTCAAAAGAGAGCCATTCGTGCCATATACAACCTTAGACCACGTGACTCGTTCAAGGAATTATTAAGGGAAATTGATATATTAACTGTGGCGTCTCAATACATCTTTGATTGTATTATGTATGTACGTAAACACTATGAAACTTTTCTTAAAAATTCTGACTGCCATACCTCAACACCAGAAATAAGCATAAGCTCGCCTTTCCAAGCCTCAGACTTCACAAGACTGTTAAATGTTTTATAGGAATCAGCATAAGAATGTATAACAGGCTGCCACAAAGTTTTATTGACTTGCCCCTGCATAAATTTAAGTCAACTGTTAAAAGCTGTTTATTGAAAAAGGGGTATTATAAGATAGAAGATTATTTTAAAGATAAAATTTCGTGGCTACTATAATTTGCTCCTCTGCACATACTTTCTGCACATTATTTTACAATATTTAAAATGTTCTAAATTCCTTTTGTTATTATGGCTGTTTAAAAAAGGCTAACTGTTAAGTTTCTTGCGGCACTTCTTCTCAACAGGCCATTCACGTCGAAGTGCTAGTAGGAAAAAAAAATATTGACGTGCAAAAGTATTTCATGTAAATCTAATTGCAGAATAAATGATTTCATTTCATTTCATTCGTTCAATAGGAGTATGCTTATTAAACAAATCAGGCTGTAAATGTAGCTGTATACTATTAAAAATCAAGAAATTTTCATCTGTTGAACCACTAGAAATAATTTCAAACCAATCTAGCAGAGACGCATCATATTGCAGTGAATTTATAGATTTGAACCCGCGAAGCTGGTGAATTACAGGCCTGCTTTTAGGTGGACAAACTTTAAAAGAAAGGTAAACAAGGTCATGGTAGGAGTATACCTAAGTTTATTGTTATGAAAACTCTCCCTGAGTTTGCGTTAAGTTTGCAAACAAATTTTTCTTAAATATTAAGACAGCTGGTCGAATATATGTAAATTAAAAAACGTAGACAAACCATTTTAATACTTTTGTAAGGTTTTTAAAAGTTTGTATTTAAGTAAAAGTTACAAATATTAAAAAATACTACTGAAAGAGCCATCTACATCTATATTTAACAAGCTCGCTAAACTAAACCGTAAACGTTGTACAAAATGTTTTTACTACTTGCCACTAGATGGCGCAGATACGCAGTTACGAAATGAAATATTTTGCATGTTTTAATAAAAGACTTCCTCTTTTATAAAAACATGCAAAATATTTCAATATAATAATAAAAAAAAACACTTTATAGTTGGTGTGATTTCAATTGGTTTTAGTGCCATTTGAAGAAGCAGCTTTTACTCCTGAAAGCAATCTTTTATATTTTAGTTTACCTACTCACCAACAGAGGGCGTTACCAGTCACATTTGTTCCACAGATTCGAGTGGACAAGAACTATAATTTTGTACGACACTCCTGCTTATCGAGCTGAGATAGGCGATAACGGGGGCTTCCTAATGGCTAATAACATCCACCAGTTTATGACGTGGGAAGGCATCGCTGTCTTTGGCCATGAGCTGCGTGCTAATCATCCCCACGAAGATATGTTGGTTCAAGAAGTTGGAAATAATTTCGCGAGTGAGTTTCATGAGTGGGGTCGCACGTTTGTAGGTGTTGGGTCGGTTTGATGCACTTTGGAAGTTTTTAAAGCACACACACGGATTTCTGATGCAGTTTGCTAGTACCTACATATATCAGACAACGTCAAATTGTTAGTATAACACTCAGGATGTTCAAATAAATAGACACTACTGAAAAGTCAATAATATCGGTACAAATAAAGTTTCCATAAAGTTGACAACACAAAGGAGTTTCTATTTTGTTGACAACAATATTGTGGAAACTTTGTTTGTACCGATATTATTGACTTTTTTGATAGCGTCTATTATTTGAACTGACTGTCGCGAACTATTTGACGCTGACTGTACCTTTATTACCGAATAAGGGGGGAATTATCCAGCTATAATTTTGACGCTTTTTGTTTTTATATTTAACTACTAGTTATAATTATCGATAAGGTTACAAAAAAGTCTCCGTAGCCGTACCTGCTTTTTTCGTGAGTTAATTATGTTTTATTCAAGTTCGTCTAGTCAAAGTAAGTAGACACTCATTTCGTACATGAATGTAAATAGCCAGGTCCCTACTTAGGTTGGTATCATTACAATTTGCCAGTACATGATGTTATTCTTTTGAGTATAAAAGATTGGACGCAAAATAATATTTTATGTCTTTGTACTCAAATAGAAGCATTTGAGTGAAGTTTTCTTTAAATTGTTGCTAAACGATTCGACTATTTTTACGACTAACTTAGAAAGTAACGCTATGTCATACAAAAATCCCACTTGTACAGTTAAATTTACGTTATATTTTTTAAACAGATCAATGTGACTAGGTACCATTTATATAATTGCACATGTTTATTCTTAATTAAGACAGCAAAATACAATTAAAACAGCCAGGAATAACAATACCAACAATAAGGCCCTTTCACAGAATTCTAAGATTTTTAATGAGAGCGCCTTTATAATAACTAAGGTGCGGACACCAGGGCTTGTTAATTTTTAACCTAAATCACCACAAGTATATACGGAACGTTTTAAAAAGGTTTGGCTCTACCGTAACCAAAAAAAACCGACGTCGTCAATAGAGCAATATTTTAGGGTTTTGAGTTAATAAATCGGTTTATAGAGGTTTGATTTGATCTTTTAATTTATTTTGCAGGAGTAATTTTGATAATTGAGCTATAATCGCACGCTTCAAATTAAATGTTTAAAATGCAATGAACGAACTAATGATCGAAGCATGCACACATAAACAAGTTGAAACCTGTGAAGTAAATTTATTAAACTGTTGGCAGTTTTAGCTTAAACCGGTTTATTTAGGTTTTTGTAACGCTCTATTCTCAAATACGCTCCGAGTCAAACCTTTGATAAGAACGCTAAAAACCTTTATTAACCGTATTTTTTAAAACGGGTGCAAGCCCTGGCGGACATAGCAGGTTAATTGATGACAGGGCGGGAGTCAGACATCTATTTTAACAACCACAGTCTTTATCTGATATACTCTTGACAGTGAATTAGTATTGTACATACGATATATATTAATATATGTACAAACTATACTATGACAAGTCGATTATCGGCTATCAGAAACAAAGAAAGGGCCACACTATTAAGAATAGTGTAATAATTTTAATTTCGACAACAACACCATAATAGTACTGTTAAAAGAATTAATAATAAACTATGTCAACTTGTTACCGATTAAAAATATCTTTATTTTTGAAATTGGATTGCGAACTTTGTTGGCACTGTGTCAAAAGAAGAAAACCCAAGAAAGTCCACGTCCACTTCAGTGTCTTTATGTCATGCTGGTTGTCACTTTGCGTGCTCTGATGTATTTATTTTTAAAGTATTTTAGAAAAACAAATCTAGAAGTAACTCTTGCGTATCTGAAATTTATCTATAAAGATATAAGTTGGATAAGAACATAATTCGAGAAACTATTTATTTAGAGAAGGATATGTCATCATGCATCCATTCCCCAAGGGGGAGGCAGAGGTAACACCCACATTTCCCCGATATGCTTAAGAAGAAAATACAAATGTAGAAAATGCAATAACAAGACGATAGACAGCAAGATAAAATCACAGCTTTCATCTAGTCCGTATCAAACTTCAATGTCAGTCGTTCTTAGCCTATATACGTCCCACAGCTAGGAACAGACCTTCCTGATAGAGAAACACATGACCGGGGCCGTAACACCACCACGCTGGCTCAATGCGGGTTGTTGGGTAGAAACGGTAGCAATAGCGACCGGGACTAACGGCTCATGCCTTCTGAAGCACGAAGAATATCGCGATCGCGAGTTTTGGTCACCCATAGACGGCCTGACCATGGCAAAGGTAGCTTGGATTTCTATCGAAAGCCAAAACGTCTAACCACTCCTCACTTCGCCGTCGAGTTCCTCCAATGTCAGTTATTTTAAAGTTAAATGCTCGTTGTTACAATTTTGACCGCAGTGCAAAGTTCATGTAGGCACTTAATTTATGTGAAAACTAAGTTTTGCCATTATAAAGTTTAGCGTCTTAGTTTCGCGGTAGACCGATATGGCCAAAATCCCATATGCAACTACTGAAACATTATTTGTCATAGTTTCAGCCCTTAACATTGAAACTATGTATGTCAGGAATAACCTACTTTGTAATTATGAAGACAAACATGCATCGCGGTCAGATAATGTTTACCACCCTAAGTATCAAAATTACTTGCATACATTGAAGTCAAAAATGTCGAAATCACGAAATGTCTATTAATTTCGTATTCAATTTGATTGATCAAATCCTAGGAAATGTATTCTGATAGATATTAGGTTAAGGTAATTTTTATGACCCTTAAAAACAATGTGTTTTAAAAACATATTTTAAACAATTTGGCAGCAGAGAAAACATTTGAGTTGCTGCCCAATTAGTTATTTTGCTGACAATTAGAAATATCTGCTGACCATAAGTTGCGGCCCAATTAGTTATTTTGCTGACAAAAGAAATATATACTGCCTATTAGTTGCTGCCTGATTAGTTATTTTGCTGACAATTTTTTTTGCTGACCATAACTCGAATGTTTTGCTAACCGTTTAAATAACGCCCTTCTATTATCTGTGGCAAAAAGAAGCAATAATCTCACAAATTAAACAGAACGCCTAAAGGCGTTTCATACTTGTTCATGTAAGCAGCTGAATTCATTGGCCCCTGAAGAGCTGTAACGTTTTATTTTTCAGTTTTATTTTTCAAGTAATCCCCTTCTTGGGAAAATAAAACCTTATTTGTTTTCGCAGCCATTTTTGTTTACCTTCAATCTTTGCGACTGTTTTATAAAGGTAAGGGATAATATTAATGCTAGCTTTTGCGTATTTATTCGTTCGCGTTAATATAATGAAGTACTTAAAAGGTTAGAACCCTTATTTTCATTTGGATCTCAATGAAAACGTAGGTAAAAACTGCATTATTTTTCTCAAGGAATCTCTTCCAGTTACACAAGGGTGATATTTAAACAAACATACATACATATAATCACGACTATTATCCCTTAAGGGTTAGTCAGAGACTAGGCAAAAGCAGTCCACTGCCAAAAACGGTTAGCAAAATATTCGATTTTTGGTGAGCAAAAAAATACAATTGGTCAGCAAATATAATAATTAAATGGCTGCCCCATTACCTACTTCCTGTTACACAATGTCCTTGTTCATCTCAGTTTGAGTATATTTTTTTCATATTGGCTTGAAATTTTCAGCAATCTCCACTTAACGTATTCCAGTTAGTTGTCACAAATAACCATCCGTGTGTGAAAAACTAGGTTAAAATTCGTCCGCTCACGTTAGGAATAATAAAAATAATAATGCTGATTGAATCATGCTATTGATTAATATAAAATTAATTAGAACTTAGGAATGATGTGATCCGACAGAGAACTAGAGTCACCGACATAGCCTACCGTATTAGCAAACTGAAGTGGCAGTGGGCTGGTCATCTTAGCCGTAGAACTGGCGACCGTTGAAGTCGTAAAGTTCTTGAGTGGAAACCGCGACTAGGCAAACGCAGTGTGGGATGCCCTGTGACAAGATGGGATGACGATATTCGTAGGTTGGCTGGAGTGGGCTGGATGAGAACGGCCGAAGATCGAGAGCGGTGGCGTGCATTAGGGGAGACCTATATCCAGCAGTGGACGTGCAGAGGTGTTTGATGATGATGATGAATTAGAACATAGAACATTGCGTTTGTATTCCGAAAATATTGAGGTGTTCACATGTTGACAAGCAAACAAACTGATAGATGGCGAAAGTGGCCCTTTCCTTCAGGCATTACCTGTACTAAATGCTTCTGAAGGAGGATCACTTTCACTTTTGGCAATCTTATCTTTTATGATGTTAAATTGCACTTCTCAAGAATTTCTCTGTTAGTCTTATTCTCCAAACGAAGACTGCTATGTTTCCACAATCACAGTCAAAGTAATTTATTGTTCTCATGAATGTAAAAAGATGTTACAATATAGTCCATAATCCGTTACGCTACATTATTTAATCTTTAGAACTGTTCTTTTAAAAGCTGTCTTAAATATTTAAGTGCGGTCGACCTATCGATTATAAATATCGATACCTAGGTCTTTATTGCACACAGAAAAAAAAACACAATACATAAAAGAAACAACAGTTGGCAAAGGCGAACTTATCCTCTAGAGAGATATCTTCCAGTCAACCCAAACAACCAGTCCAAGAGTAGGTGTTAGTGGGATTACACTAGAAGTGCACAAACGCAAAGATCTTTTGACAAAATACAATTTAAGGATACAATTAAAGAATTATAATAATTGAAAGATTGGCAGAAAAGACTAGGGGACGATATGTACAGGACTGGATGGTTTGGAACACGATACAGAGGAGGCATACGCCCTGCAGTGGCTGGTAACAGGCTGAAATTATTAAAACATTTGTAACTCATGGTGGTATAATCATCATCATCATTTTAGCCCACAGAAATTCTCTGGTGGGGATTGGTCTCTCTTGAGGATATTCACACCTTCGCCAGATCGTCGGTCCATTTCGAGTAGACCACCTAACGTTGCGCCTTCCAGTACAAGGCCGCCATTCGAGAACCTTTCGGCCCCAACGACAGGCCGTCTTCATTCAATCATCAATTCAAAGTTATTAAATATCTTATGTTTATAGTTTCCCGAATATCGTCTTCATTATGAACTAAAGATGAATCCACAGAATGATTATTTTGAATAGAAATCCTCGGTCTCGAGTTTAACATTGTTCTAAAGCTTACAACTGGAAACTGTGATCGCGACGGAAACCCAACAATTGCGGGCTGTGTCTTCTGCTCGCTATTCATAACGGTTCTAAGGTAAGGGTAGACTACAGCGTTACAGTGAAATGCATTTTTATGGTGTCATTACTCTATCGCGAAATTAAAAAGTGACACATAATATTGACGACCTCTGTTGTCGAGTGGTCTGTACGCTGCTCTCAAGGCGTCGCCTTCTCGAGAGGTCCTTCTCGAGATCCCCAGTGGAGGCAAGTGGTTGGGTTATGAATATTCAGAAATTTTTCTTCAGTATTGGGTGTTTATATATTTATATAAATTCAGGATATTTATATGTATTTATCTATTAAATATATTTATCCGTCATCTAGTATCCGTAACACAAGCAGCATTTAGTTGCTTAAAATGGGACTAGTTGATAGGTATGAATGTCTGAGGATATTTATAATTTATTATTATATGAGAAAATACACAACAAGAAATGGACGGGCATAAATCTCATCTCTGTCGTCCTCAGCCTTTTCATCTCACTGCTGGGCAAAGGCCTTCCTCATAGAAACAGACGCATGAGGAATATGGGCCGTAACACCACCGCGCTGGGTAAATGCGGATTAGTAGTAACAAACGGCTGTAATAGCAACTGGGACCAACGGCTTAACGTTCCTTCAGAAGAACGATGGAGATCACTCTCACCATGGCGAAGATTGCTTTGTTTTTGTAGTAAGCAAGAAGAAAAATATGTAGTATATTGTATATACCTGTATTGACGAGAGACAAATAGACAAGAGAGAGTAATAAACATTCAGAATATAAAATTGACGTAAAAACATATAGACAGCCAGGGTGTCCTAAATTAAAAAAGGTTTGTTAAACAAACAGGTCGAACAGTTTTCCATATCTAAACCCAAAGCGAACTAACCACTACCTGCGTCACGGAACTTCTGAAATATCTCTGTGAAATAAACTATTATTGTAATAGAAATTTCAGCTCTCAAATAGAAATCCTTTCCAGGCACCCCAAAATGAATGATACTCTTGACAGATTTATTTTTGTCATGTTATTTTGTTAGATATTTATTTATTTTTTCTTCTAAAACTTCAATGACTTCTTTGAACATTTTTTTAAAAAGAAAAACAATGTAAAGGGAGGATAGAAAGTTGCTGAGTTTCTTGCCCGTTCTTCTCAGAACAAGGCCTCCTGGTAGTTTTGTGAACGGATGGCGTAGTTTATCGCTTTCACGAAAATTTTTAAAATGCTTTTGACGTTCATAAGCATGTGCTAAGACGCATCTAAATCGAATAAATGATATTGAATTTTGAATTTAGTCTTTGTCCATAACACGCAAACTTTTACTAGATTCGTTTTATTTTCGTTATTGAGTCGTTTTTTCCTTTAATATTTTTACTAATAATACATATATTTCGCTGTTCCCGACAGGTGCAAATAATCAATTTCCTAATAGAATTTCACTCTCGTGTAGCACAACGCTGTATTCAATGTATTCATCAAATCAATTCAACAATAATTTATTTATTTAGGTATATCACTATACAGGTTGTGAACGTCAAAAAATATTATGACGCCTTGTTCAGAGAACGGACAAAAAACTAATGACCGTTCCATCCTCCCTTTAGATAAACTTAGTCTTGAGTTCTTAACTCTTCAGATACCATATTCTAGACGCAATAGCTTAATATTCGTGGCATCCAGAGATGCTATCCGGGATGTAAAGGGTTAATTCATCTTACTTTTTCATATTACATTATAGCATTATAGCATTTATTTAAAGTATGTAATTTATTTGTAGTGTATTTATAGGTAGAAGTTTATATATGCACCTTATATATATATAAGTTTATTACACCTACCTTTTCTTTCATTCTATCTCTGCCCAAAGGTAGCCTGGAAGACATTGCTATTAGCTATAAGGCCGCCTGTGTTGCATTGTATGTTTTAACTATATTTCTGTATTTTTATTAGTTGCAATAAAGATTTTTATCTATTTATCTACCTTTCAAAGTAAATTACATTGAGCTTTGTGCGAAGTGTGCTTCAAGTCAAATCAGTAAATGCTTGTTTCTGTTACTAGTTAATGCCATAGTCTATACTCACCCTTAGGCAAGTCTTATCCGTCGTGCCTTTTTGTCAGTCCAACCAATGTGGAGGATATAATAAATGGCCGACTAGACTTTTAGCATTGAATAGACCCTTACCCTCAAACCAAATGTCTTATTTTGAGAATAAATTTTAGTCATGAAAAAGATGGATAAGATTTGTGAATAGCGTGAAATTACATTAGAGAAATGCAAGTAAACCTAGACCATTATCTTCATAAGCCTGCCCTTCTCCCAATTTCATTTGGGGTCGGCGCAACGAGTCTTTCTCCTACACTCTCCCCTATCACACGCCATATCAACATTCACCCCCATTCTAGCCATGTACTCATTCTCACAATCTTTCCATCTCTTCTTCGGTCTTCGTCTATCTGCTTTCACATGCATTTTTTTCTGCATTTCTACCTAGACCATTATCTTATGACACATTAAATGATTAAAAGCCTTTTTTACCCTTCAAATATGAATTTGAAGGGTAAAAAAGGCGATTCTTACTAAAATAATGTAGTAAATGTGATAGAATACATGAGTCTGTCGTAATTCAGTTTATTTTGATTACTGCCTTACCCTGCGCTCGGCTTGTTGCAAGAGTTAATCAGTTTTAAATAAAATTTAAAATAAGGTGGTATAACTTTAGCAAATACAACAAAGAACAAAAAGATTTAAATAAGAAAAATAAAAGCAAACTAAGATGAATATGTAAGTAATTACAATTAATGTTTGGTGAGTGATAAATAAATAAATAATAATAAATATCTGCAGATATTCACCCCTTTTAAGTAACTAATGCTGCTTGTGTTACGGATAATAAGTAGACGACGGATAAATATACTTGATTGATGTATATATATAAATATTCAGAAAATATAAAATATAAACATCCAAGACTGGAGAACAAATGCCTGTTTTCTTCATACAAACATTTGCCCCCACCGGGGATCGAACCTGGAACCTCTCGAGATGGCGACGCCTTAAGACTGGTGTGCAGACCACTCGGCCACGGAGGTCGTCAAATATATATTAAAAATATGATAGGACCCACCAACCCGCATTGGGCCAGCCTGGTGGTGTTACGCCCATAATCCTCATGTGTTTCTCCATGAGGAACCCATGTTGCCCAGCAGTGGGACTTATGTAGGCTGGGCACGAGTGATAGGAGAGAGTGGAAGAAGAAGACTTATTGAGCTGACCCCAAATAATAGAATTGGGAACAGAGCAGGACAAAGACAGTAATGACAATAACGAAACTATCAAACTATTGATGATTAAAACCAACAAATCATTGTGATCCTAGAACCAAGTTATAGTTGATATGGGGCTGATACAATGTTAATATAAGTTTGACGTTTAACTAGTCTGTATCCTAATCGTAGGATAAAGGGAGGCCTTATCTTGTTTGCACGGAGTTTAGTAATTGATATACAGTGTGACGGGACCTCTGTTCAGGCTCTTATTCTAAACTGTCGGTTCACGGTCGAATCGGAAAGTTACGCCCGTTTCGCTCTAACTCGTCGCGATAAAAGTGACAGGAATAGGAATACCGTTACTCGTAGTTCCCGATAGTTTAGAATAAGGGACAGAACTGCTGACGTAGTCCTAATGCGTGACGCAAAGTAGTTTGTAATCGCTAAGAAATAGAATAGATAAGATTCCAGTTAGTACTTAAGTTAGAATTATACTATTTCCATACGCAATTCCATAGTATTTACGTGCATTATATACAAAGTAAATACCTAACAGTAACTGGTGTGAGTCTTGAGTAAGAGCACCGTGTACAGCGGATTGCAAAGTCAGACATTTCGCCAAAATCCATCTACTTTCCATGCCCATGTTGTTGCTTTCAAGCAGCAAGGTATGTAGCAGTTTTGTTAAACGTAAATAATATTATGTATAAATTAAATGACTTCAAAAACAATTTCCTGTAAGTTTTTGTTTTTTTTAATTTTGTTACTATTTTCTTAAACAAAATGTGATCCTGGCTATCCGAAAAAAATCTACCAATATGATTGCTTCCTTTTGAGTATCTTTTGAAATTGGTGAATTGGTTTGCACTGTAGGCTAGCATGAACATAAAAACACGATATAATAAAGAAATTGTCGCTATGAACTCGGAAAACTTTAAAGAAAAGATTTCAAGATGGCGACTAATCTCGAAGATATGGACTGTTAAGAAGCGATGCAATTCACTAGTTTTGATCTCTCTGTCGTTATATTTTTTGCAGGTGCAAAGGTTAATCTATAAAAGCCGCGTCCACATGCTTGCTAAACCTCAACAAGCCGTAGCAGATTCAAACGTGTGGATAGAGAGTTTGCCGTGGTTTGTGATTTGTTGCAAGCGCTTGCGGTCGCTCCATTTAGTGTCGGTTTTTTGTCACTAATCAAAGAGAATATGCCGCAAGCGCTTGCGCGTTTGTAGAGGTTTGGACACAGATATACATTTACATAGCATTTGCGTCATCTTTGTAAATGTATACATCTATGGAGATTGCGGCAAGTGCCAAGCGTGCGGACGAGGCACAACAATTTGGTTTGTCGTGCTTGTAGGGTCAGCAAATCGTAGTCGTAGGCACAAATATCTAAAATAAGTCAATATTTTTATGACTTTTATCCCGTTGGCCAGTCGGGCATGACGCATTGGTATTTATCTGAATTCGAGCGTGGCGGGAGCTGAAGGGGTCTAATATTTTCAAAAAATAACTTATCTACCTTTCACTAGAGTCTACATTTCCTTGAGGAGAACGCTATACGAATTGAATGTGTGTTTTAGTTTGCTTTGGACTTGGAAAAGAAAAGATAAATTTTTCACTTGAACGGTTATGCTGATCGTTTTCAAATATATTCCCAAAATATTCTGTCATTCAGTCAGCAGGAGTACATCACAGTGTACTTGACGAATAAGAGAAAAGTTTCTCTTGTTACAGTGTATCAGAGGGTTCCCTAAATGTTGGCATAAAATTTTCAAGCATAATATGAATTGGCGTAATCGAATCTACACTAAATATACTTAAGCATAATTGATTTTGACATACAATTTTATGCATAATTATTTACGCATAAAAACAAATAATAAAACCATCTTAAGTCATAATTAACTAGCATAAGATTTTAGAAATAATTATCAATAAAAAAATATCGATTCTGGAGCTTCGCCGGTCGCTGCCGTGGCAGCAGTGCGAGCATAGAACTTGACAGTCGACAAATTTGTCGATCGACAAACGCTTATAATTTACCGAATCGAGTCGATAACCGCTAGCATAGAGGTCGGATCGACTAGAATTGATAATTTTATCGACTCGATAACAAGTGTCAAATTATGTCGATCATGCGTTCTTCATTCATTCTTATTTTCTTAAATAGGACATATTAAAAATAAAAACTTCGGCAAAGGGATCATGAATATAAGGATTGTTCAATTTTATATAATTTATTACTAGTATTTTTAATAATCTTTATGTAATCCAGTAAAAACAAAAAAGATTGACAAAGCTAAATATAGTAAATCATATCAATAAACATTTAACAATGCAGTGAACGTGTGTTGGTAAGAAAAATGTTGGCATGAAAAAAAAAAATTGTTTCGTTTTTTCCATGTAAGTATTCCTAATATTTTAGCTTGACTAGACCTTCTTTTTTATTTATTTTATCTCTGTTGAAAATAGCGAATGCTAATTAGAAATGAAATAAGTAGAAAAGAAACAAATCAAGCCAACAATGTCAAAAGCGAAATTAATGATTAAAACACCATACAAAACTGACAGCATTAGAAGAATTTTTATATTCCATTCCAAAATCAACAATAACATAAAGCCTAGAACAGCAAATAAAAGGTTTACAAAATCTTTACGTAACTATTACTTACTGTAGTAAATATTTATTCCATGATCTTAGATACATTTTATGGTAAAATAAATGCATTATACAAACAATACTCCCATCTAAACTAATCAATAAAGCCGAAATTCATCATAATAATTAATAAAATTTTTCGACATAACCTTATCGAGGTCGATTAAAGACACGATAAAAATTCGACAAATTAAACGATATTTTATCTATTCATTATGTCAAAAAATGATCGATACTTAGTTTTGTCGAACTATCTCGATATATTCGGTTACTATGTCGATCCTTATCTACAGATCGATAAATCAAGGTCTATGCTGCTGACATCGATAAATTGTCGAAAAATGTCAGTTTTGTCGATTTTCAATGTCAAATTTAGCTTGTCGAGAGTTCTATGCTCGCACACAAAGCGAACCAGTCGCTTTGCTCGCTCGGCTCGTGCGTTGAGGGCACAGTTCTACCTAACAGTCTAACACTCCTCCTTGCTTCGCTCGTCGTCGTACTTAATCGACTTTACATTATGGGGTAAACCATTTTCCGGAATTATATTATGGATAAATATATTAGTCAAAATTATAATTATACGAAATAAATATTGTGCTAAAAGAAAATTGTGCTTAAGATATATTATGCAAAAGGACATTATGCCAAATTCATATGCCAAAGTATATTATGAGTACAAACATTATACCAAAAAAGGACCCCGTATCAGAGCAGTGGTTCGTATGCAGTAACTTACAATGCGTCGTCCTCAGCCTACATACGCCCCACTGCTGGGCACAGGCCTTCCTCATGGAGAAACTCAATTGAGTGTGGTCCGTAACACCACCACGCTGGCCAAATGCGGGTTGGTAGGTAGAAACGGGTGCAATAGCGACTTAACGTGCCTTCCGAAGCAGTCACCCATCCAAGGCTTGACCATGGCGAAGGTAGCTTTGTTTTTGATATCGAAAGCCAAAGCGTACTAACATTTACGCCACCGAGCTACTGATAAAAAATTTGTTATAAGTTAAAAAATAGTAGCTAATGCGGTCCAAACTAATAGCTCTTCGTTTTCCTGCAGTGAGAACACTAATTTACTTAACATTGTCTTAGAAGTGAGACTTCTGTCGTTTTTGTGGTAGTTAGTAGTTACCACAGCAGAATTCAACTTCATCTCAAGAAACAAAAACCGAATTAGTTACACGCCGTACGTGGTAGGTCATTCATTATGTGATATTGACACCTGCTCATTCTTGCAGTAAATAGTTCTACCTGATAGTGCTGTAAGGAAAATTTGCAGAGGATTTATAGTACGTTTTATTACTCCGTTGAAAGGCACTCAGGGTAGTGGAAAGTGCAAATGATGGTTAGAAGAATAACATAGAAAATCTTTAATAGAACACTAGTGGCTTTTTGCGGTTTCTCTCAAGCTCTAGACTCAATTTCTATTAAATCGGTTCAGTAGTTTTGATGTGAAAGCGAGACAGACAGAGTTCCTTTAGCATTATAATATTAGCATGGATGAGTTACCACAACGCGATTTTCCAGGTTCTTGTGTTGTCCGATATCTATATCTATACATATAATAAACCTGTAGAGGTCGAATGTCTGTACATTGAAATACATGCTTCAAGTCAATCAAGTCAAAAATAGGGAAAATATCAATATATTTTTTTTTATTTAGGTTTCTCTGTCTGTTTGTACGGGCTAATCTCCGAAATGGCTGGACCGATTTTGATGAAATTTTGCATGGTGATACCCCATATCCCTGGTCAACATTTTAAATACTTTTTATTTCTGAGAATTAAAGGGTTCCCGTGGGATAGTTAAAAAACCAGTAACCGCGAATGAAGTTCCGGACATCAGCTAGTTTCCAATAAAATAATACTAAAAGCTAGAAAGCTAGGGGCGTCAAAAACAAATTTGCCAGTAGCTTTTGAAAGACCCGAATGCTTAGTTACGCCGGGCTCGGCTATATCTCAAATAACCACGTCAATACCTTTGCCGGCTACCGGGGTCGCGGTTACGTGGGTGGGTTCACAAAACCTCCAGAAATCAAAGCTAGAACGTAAATGCTCACCCTACCAGTTTGATTTTATACAGGTAAAAAGAATATTATTCTTCGGATTTACGAAGGCTTTATGTAGAGTGGGCAAAACATACATGATAAATACAAAACTTTTGTCTTACATAACACGAACTAAAATGCTATCTTTCGTATATGAATTATACTTTTCTGCTACTTTAAATCCGCAAAAGGGTCGCAGAGGTAGAACACCTACATTTCACCCGATGTTTAGGTCACATTACATGCCAAATTTCAGGTTTATTTACAATAACATAATTTTTCGACGTTACGCAGCATTTTCTTTGCCTAAATGGTTCTCTGAAATGAGAAGAAATGGGCCTGCTTCCCCCGTAGACTTGTGCCAAATATTTAAATCAGTCCACTGGTAGACGAAATCACAAAAAACTAATTTCCTTTTCCGCGTTGAGAAAATATACAATGTCCAATATTCTCCATAAAAATGGTGATATAATTTTTAACTAAGAGGTTTTTCACGTTTTTGCCGATCGTACTTATTGAAAGCAATATTGCTATCATCGTTTCTCTTCTATTTCCCTTGTCATTCCATTTGTTCTGCTTATTGAATCAAGACTTTACAAAATGGATGTTACTAGTCCATTTATGATAAAAACTTTATAAGGCTGCCTAAAGATTTTTAAAATAAAATTTCTCTCCTAGAAAGCACTTTCCACTTGAAGGTAACTTAATGGGACACGGTAGATTGAAATTGTCGTTGACTGAAGAGTAAAAAATGTCTATTTTCGGACCGACTGGTACAAAATACAGAGTATAATTTCAGTTTCAC
Organism: Parapoynx stratiotata; assembly: GCA_910589355.1. Classification (NCBI taxonomy): domain Eukaryota; kingdom Metazoa; phylum Arthropoda; class Insecta; order Lepidoptera; family Crambidae; genus Parapoynx; species Parapoynx stratiotata. Next base: position 10,081,081 of record OU342478.1, read on the forward strand.
TTACGTAATCTGATAAATGGTAGAATAATCGGGGGATAGCGTAATTAATTTCGTTAATATGGAACCATTTGTAGATAGTTTTTTCTCTAATACTCAACAATGAAAACAAATGTTTAAAATGACACCATAATTAATTTTAGCAAAACTTTTCACAATCTTGATCTCAAAGTCACAACCTACCTGGATTTAAGTATAAAGATAGATTTAAATGCAGAAAAAAACATAAAATAAACAACCTTGCACGTGATCATCATAAATAAATTGACAAAACCAAAGGTCCATTTTTGCGGCGGGCAATTAGCAAAGGAATCTAAAAAACAGAATATACCTTACAAACTAAATATTTTTATCCTATATTCATGGAAAAACACTACATTGCTAGTCAAACGAGAATTGTAGCATACTTTTTGGATTTAAACCTTTTTTTTTTCAATTAATTCTAGAGCATTTTTAGTTTTATTACAGAAATGACGTAAGATGTAGAATTGCGGTTAAAAGCAATTAATTCGAGTGCATTGAACGCATTTTCTTGCGCGGAGCCAAGTGCCTGGCACTAAAATCCCCTGTGGGATCATACCACTTTTCATTAGGAGATACAGGTAATAAAATTTATAAACAGAAATGAAGTAAAAAGCTTTTTTTAAAAAATATAAAATTCGCGAAAATATTCACGTAAAAGACAAAATGGAATCTGTAATTTACCCTTGAGTATTTTTTGTTATTTTGGTGGAAATCCAAATTTTCCCACCCTTACAGGGTTTTAATATATCAACGTCAGACCACAGCATGTGATCTTCGTTCCGTAGACGGTGACAGCGTAAAAAATATAATTTTTCAGGTGTTCCTGGCAACAGGTTTCAGATAAGCAGTTTCGGAAATTGGAAGGTGTCTTTGTCATTTTTATAAAAAAAGGTTTTTACGTGATGTAATGGAGTTTTTTCTGTGGTACTTACTGCTGATTCACTTTGAGGTGTTACGCGTATATTATTTACACTAGCTTTAGTGGCGAAATACTGAAACTCGATGTGATATTGATTGTGATATTGTTTTAAATACTTGTGTTTTGACCGCACTTATTCCTAATAAAGTACTTTAGTCATAACTTTATGTATACTTGGTTATATTTCAATTTATGTATCTATTTTATTTTTCATTTATATTTCAATATGTGTACTGTTTATTTTTCTTCTATATTTATGTGTATTGTATAAATTCAAGATTTTTTGGAACTAGATATCCATAGAAAATTAATGTTAAATCCTGTTTAGTAATTTAATGAATGATTGGTGTTAACTTGAATAACGTGTACATGTCCGTGGAGTTAGCCGAACACTTTATGTATTATACCTATTTTTTGACAACTTGAATATGTTGTAATTTAGTTTTGTGTACCAAATAAATAAATAAAAAGGCCGGCAACACATCTGCAGTTCCTCAGTGCACCTGAGGAACTGCAGATGTCTATGGGCGACGGTGATCACGTTCCATCTGGTGAACCGTCTGCCCGTTTGTCCCTCACATATAAAAAATGTATGCTTAAATGGCAAAGGAATCCAGATACTCTTGTAAAGAAAAAAATCCCGCATCCACCACGCCTGCGTTATCTACCTGCATGGCGCCTGCATGGTACAGCCGCCAATTGTGTCATCTAGTTTAAAGCATTTTCTTTGTAATTTTATGTCTGGTGTACGCAATAAAGAGTTTTATTATTATTAAAATTACATATAAAGAGCTTTTTGCCATGCACCGAGAACAATATTCTGATTTCCATGTTCAGAACAAACGTACGTTAAAACTTTTACGACCTCCGTGGTCGAGTGGTCTGTACGCCGCGGTCTCAAGGTGTCGCCATCCCGATAGGTTATGGGTTCGATCCCCAGCGGAGGCAGATGTTTCTGTGATGAATACAGGCATTTGTTCTCCAGTATAGGATGTTTAAATATGTATTATATAAAATGAGAATGTTTATATGTATTTGTCTATTAAATATATTTATCCGTCATCTAGTACCCGTAACACAGGCAGCATTAGTTGCTTTAAATGGGGCTAGCTGATACATGTCTGAAGATATTTGTTTTTATTTATTAAACTGCACTTATAGCACTTGATGTAGTGAGTTTATAAATTTTTCTTATTGATTTTTCTCTTGCTGTCACGAGCAAAACAATATACTTATTTTAGTACTTTGTCGTTGTAAGGTTAAGTAAAATATTTGCTGTTGCACCACTAGGCACAAGTGATATGCGAAAACGACAAAATTCTGAAATGGTTCTCTTTCTCGAAGGCTGTACCTTCGGAATTACCTTTGTTCAAACTCTTATAAAGCAGGCGGGGTAGAAGTAATTCAATTTCAAAGTTCCAACCATTCATAGCGCTAACTTTAGTAGTTTCGAGAAGCCTGTATCGATACAATACAAGAGAATATTGATTTTATTACACTTGGAACTGTGTTTATTTTAGATTGGGAAGTCACATAGGAAAAAAATAAGGTATTGAATTTCTGAGTAGCAAATTTTTTTAAGAAAATTCTAAATAACATACATACATACATATCACGACTATTATCCCCTAAGGGTTAGTCAGAGACTAGGCAAAAGCACCGCAAAAGTATCACCAAGCAGCGACTGCACTCAGCGTGACAGGTGATTGTGAGCCCGTCGCCGCTATTTGATGATTGTGCAGTTCTAAGTTCATTAGTCGCCTTTTACGACACCCAAGGGAAGAGATGAGTTGGTAGTATTCTTTTAATGAGCCGCTACCACACGGCTCATTCTAAATAAGCCTGGGACTTTTATGTCTGAACTGATAAAGTGAAATAAGTCAAGTCAAATAATTTATTCAGTGTAGGTACTTACATACTCTTATGAATGTCAAATTAAGCCTACCATTCACTAGCTAACAGGAGGCCATTTTTTTATTTATAATTTAAGTAAAGGCCTTAGAATCCAGAATTTACATTAGTGTGGGATCAAACTGTGGGATTAATAGGGGGTTTTCGCGCAGACGGTTCACTTGATTGGAGGTGATTACCGTCGCCCATGAACATTTGCAACACCACCGGAGGGATCACAAATGCTTTGCCAAAAATTGGCATAATAATATATAAAAATCATTGCAATATCCAAATGTGCTTGAAATGAAAACATTGCTGATCAAAACGCATTAATTTTATAAAATATAAAATTTACTAAACTTATGTAAATCTCGGGTCGACTGGAAGAGAACTCTAAAGATAAATAGATTATTTATTTCATTTTGACACAATTACATGATATGTAATTTTAAATGCAATAAGAAAAAAATTATCGTCAAATGTACAATGAATAATGATTTTTAAATATTTAATTTAAACAATGTATTTAGGTAAAATAAAATCAACAATAATTAAAAATATATATTAATAATAATTTAAATAATGTCAAATATAGATGTATAATGTATAAGTTCGCCTTTGCCAACTAATAGTGCAATGCTCCTTTTTTGTGAGTGCAATAATGTAAATCAAAATGTATAATGGTTACACCCACAAAAAAATCAAATTTTACATGTTTAATTTCTTTTTTAATAATTTGCAATGAAAATGATAGCTAAAAGTAATTTCGGGGTAAGGCTTACTAATGAGACATTGCTAAAAGGTTCCAAGTTTCGAAGCCCTCGGGAGCAATTATTTTAGTAACAAACTGAGATGTAGTGTTTTCAATAAGTTTTAATTACACGGTATGTTATCACAAAAGACACGTAGGTCGACAATATGCTACGAACTTTTGATTAAGAAACGATTCTGTCAAACTCTGTGTCCTTTGTTCGCCTTTTTAGTGTTTTTTTGGAAGCTTGCTTGCTTTAAAGCTTTTAGCTTAACGAATAACCAGTCAAAAATTAGGCTAAGCAAAATTTTGCGGCAGCGTCAATATAAATAAATAAATATAAATATCTTCAAACATTCACACCTATCAACTAGCCCCATTTAAAGAAACTCATGCTGCTTGTGTCACACACACTAGATGACGGATAAATATATTTAATAGATAAAGACATATAAGTATCCTGAATATATATAAATATATATAAACAACCAAGACTGGAGAACAAATGTCTGAAAATTCATCACCCAAACATTTGCCCTCACCGGGGATCGAACCCAGAACCTCTCGAGATGGTGACGCCTTGAGACCTGAATACAGACCACTCGCCCACGGAGGTCGTCAATGAAATTGATTTAAGAAATTATTTAATATTTAAGTAATAAAATAATAATAAACTTAATACTTTTACAGCTAAGTGTACATGACAGTGCAAAATCCGCTACTTAAATTGAGTATATTGTTTACTTAACCGCCCTATTTTCAACTCGGAAAATGTCGTATGTGCAGTTTATTGTGAATATCGCTTGTCGCACATTGTGTCCGGTGCATGGCAACAGGCTCGACACCTGTTACATGGGGACTTAACATAACTGGCGAAATGTGGGTGTTTACACCTCTACCTACTCCTTCGGGCAAAGAGACGTGATGATATGTTACATATGTTATGTTTATAATCTGTTCACCGATAGTTCTGATAATATATATACAGAGTGTACATGATCATAGAGCATCCTTTGAAATGGCAAATACTATAAAATCAGGACATTCAAATGCAAAAAGAATTTTTTGGATATCACTTTCCGTTTCGGAGTAAAGTTATTGTCGTTTAAAGTTTTAATAATTAAGTGCACCAATTTGAATAAAACTACAAAATTCAATTCAAGTATCAATGATTTAAATAACTGGACAATTTGTATTTTTTTATCGCATGTTTAATTAACGCAATAAACGGCAAAAACGATACCGGTATACTTTTTGGATTTTGGTATACTTCATCTTAAACTCAGCTGATGGTTCCGCCATGTTTGTTTACGTTGCGCCATAATGATAGGTACCTAACCAAAACTGAACTTAAGGGGAAGCGCTAATATTTTTCAATAATTTTTTTAGAAATTCCGAAACGGAGAGTGATATCCAAAAATTTCTTTTTGTATTGGACTGTTCTGATTCTATAGTATGTGCCATTTCAAAACATGCTCCATGATCATGTACACCATGTATAATATCTGTGATAATTCATAATAACATAATTTAGATACACTGACTTCCTATTCCTCTTATAAAGCAAATTAGTTTGCTGATGTTCTGGAGCCACCCTGAAAGAAAAACATACAATGTTTCTTTGTATGTGGCTTTTAATAATACTAAATAAGATATGTTGGCAAAATCCCAAGTAGGATACATCTTATTGGTCTTAATCTACCATTATACTTGTTGATTCTATTTTTCCTTATAATTTATTTTGTTGTCTGTGTCAGGATAATAGTCTTGATAAACATTAACAGTGATTTAGTTTTGTAGAGTGAACAACAGGTCTGAAACAATACTTTAAAAGATAACGTATTATCACGCTTCTTTCCCCGAAGGGGTAGGCAGAGGTGTTAAACACTCACATTTCGCCAGATATGTTATGTAAATACTTTGGATCACAGTTAAACATTTACATAGATGACATAAATATTGGGTCCTTACCTTTGAAATTGGTGTTTTTATTCTGTCTTAGTATTTTGTCTGTAACAATTAAGATTCAGAGTATTCCTAAAAAATAATTACCTCGTCTATAATAGACTATATTTTTGAGCTCTTTTGATTGGTTTTGATAATTTTTTGTAAGTTTAATTGTGTTAAAATTGGACACGGAGACAAATCTTTTTAAGTGCCTCCCGAATACATCATTTTATTTGCATTCACTTAAAAACGATAAATAATTTTTATGAAGTGTGATATAACACATATTACTAAAGCTTGTCTAATGACAGATGCCAAATATTATTATCTTTGGATTTGTCGTTGCGAAGAAAACTGAAAAAATTTTAGTATGGAAAATGCAGAATTCCCCAAAATCTCCATACAAAACACCAATTTCATAGGTAAGGACCTAATAAATGTAGGTACTGCGTGTGTTCGAAAACCCCCACCAAACGTCGCGTCGGGTTTGGCCGCTGCTAACTAGTATGTGCGCATCCGAATGGTTGGAAAAAGGAAAAAAAAATGCTTAGTTGTGTGATGATTCTCTGGGGCATCGGTATCTTTCAATCAATTTGGATCTACCGTCTCAAAATTACGGATGTTACGTTATAAGTTGATATACAAATCGTTATACTGACGTTATCTACTTAAATGTATGTACATACATACATACATAAGTCACGCCTTTTTCCCACAGGGGTAGGCAGAGATTACGTCCTTCTACTTGCTACGATCCTTGCATATTTCTTTCGCTTCATAAACTCTAATTACAGTCCTCATGCATGCTCGGCGATTTCGGGTACTTTTGACCTGGCCCTTCACTAGAACGTCTTTAATTTGGTCGAGAAACGTTTGCCTAGGTCTGCCTCGTCCCGTATCTCCACTCATAACACATGTCCAAACCATCTTCTCTATTCTTCAAATCAAATCAAAATCAAAAAATCAAAAATTATTTATTTTCTGTCTATCAAGGTAACAAAATATACAGTGATTGGGACCAACCCAGTAGGCATCCTAAAATGCCTGTGTCGGGCGGTACCGCTCCTCCAAAACACAAACATACAAACAAATAGCTCATTGGATAGACACTTGAAAGCTAGTCTAATTGTGTGTGTGTGTGTGTGTGTGTATGTGTGTGTGTGTGTGTTTGTGTGTCTGTTTGTGTGTGCGCGTGTTTAATAATAGTATAAGTACTGTATTACCAGTAGGATAAATTTAAATATATAAATATATACATATTATATATAGTTCTTTACGTTTATTTTGTTTAACTTTATTTATGTGTTATTGAAGTCTATATTTTAAAAGTTCCTCTATACTTTTGTAATCTTGAGTAAGTAGCCATTTGGTTAGCAGGGTTTTGCATTTTTTGAGTCTTAAACTATGGATGTCATTTATTGCATTAAGTTTATTATAAATATGTGCCGAAAGTGCAAAGTATTGTCGTTGTGCAAATACTGTTCTCATGCGTATACACGTTGCGATTTTACTTTTCCTGCGCTGTGAAACCTGGGAGTTCTTAATGCAGGACCCCAGGGTTCTATGTAACTTAATTGTAGTCATCAGAATATACAGTTTTCTAACTGTAAGCAAACCACACAGTTGATAAAGCGCCTCAGTTGGAAATTGACGTTTCTTAAAATACATCACTTTAATCAAATATCGCTGCCCTCGTTCAACTTGCAGGAATTTTGTCTTTGAAGCACCACCCCAGATAGGAATACAGTAACCTATAATTGACTGCGCCAATGATTCGTATATTCGGTTTAATAATGGTTTTGAGGCTACGTGCCTGAGTGACTTAAAGATCCACACAAGTTTTCTTGTTCTGCTATTGATGTATTCAATGTGTGCATGCCAAGACAGTTTCTGATCCACTACAACTCCAAGGTATTTAATGAAAGCTACTCTTTTGAGTGTTGTACAGCTACAGTATAGCCTATCGTAGTCATCACAATAATGAATTTTTAAGCTTAGGTCATTATGTGGTTGTGTTTTTTTGTTGATAGAAAAACATATGTAATTTGTTTTACTAATGTTTAGAGTCAACAAATTGTCACTAAGCCAATTACATACCGTACTCAAACCCCGGTCAGCGGCATCGAACACTGATCTCCAAGTCGAACCCTCAAAGACAAGTGCTGTATCATCAGCATACGAGTAAACTTTGCCCCCCTCAATTTTAAGCTCAGTAAGTTGGTTAATATAGATAAGAAAAAGAGTGGGGCCCAGTACACTTCCCTGAGGGACGCCGTAAGATATTTCCAAGTCATCGCTCACACATTCACCTATACGAACTCTTTGCTTACGACCATATAGATAATTTTTAAACAAATCCAGTGGAGCTCCCCGAATTCCAATGCTTTCCAGCTTCTGTAACAGGATGGATAGAGAAACAGTGTCGAAAGCCTTTTTGAGGTCGAGGAAAACAGCCATACATTTTTTTCCTTCGTCAAGTTTCTTTGATATATAAGTTGTAAGAGACAAAACTGCATCTTCTGTGGACTTACCACGTCGAAATCCAAATTGTGAATCAGATAATATATTCAACTTATCAAGGTAGTTTACTAAACGTGTGTTAATAAGTTTTTCAACTATCTTAGACAAGACAGGCAGTACAGAAATTGGCCGGTAGCTATTAGCTTCATCTCTTTTTCCACTCTTGTACACGGGAGTGACTATTGACTGCTTCAAAGGTGATGGAAATATTCCAGTTCGAAAGCAGAGGTTAGCACAGTGACTAATGACTGGAGCAATCAACCTTTTAGCCATCATGATAAATTTTGTTGGAATACCATCCCAACCAGCTGCACTACCAGGCTTCAAGCTAGAGATGACATCAACTATTTCCTGTGGATCTGTCTCATACAGTGCGAATGAAGATATCTGCTGATTAATTAGTGGCCTGATTTTACCTTGTCTTCTGAGGTAAGTCGCTCTAGGTATAGCTTCTGCAAGTTGCTTTCCTATATTTGCGAAATAGGTGTTTACCCGATTTACTGCGATATTTGGAGATGATTCAGATTTTAACAGCTCAACATTCTTAGATTTATCTGCTTTAAAGTTTGTTATAGTTGTGATTGTATTCCATAAAGTTCTTGAATTCTTCTGACATTTTTCTAACTGCGTTTTCTGATAGTTCCGTTTCAGTTTTTTTATGAGCTTATTGCAGAAATTGCGGTATCTATTAAACGTGATTTTCAGAACTTCATTTTGCGGATCCATTCTTAATTTCAACTGCATTCTATTTCTATTCTTGATACAACGCAAAATACCACTAGTAATCCAAGGTTTGATAGGGGTTTTCCCATTTGATGTGCGTTTAACAGTTTTGTTTTCTTTTAGGGATTCTGTTAATTTTTCTACAAGATTAGCTATAATGTAATCAGGATCTTCGCTAAATAGTAACACCTGAAGGTTTTTATAGCTCAGGGATGCTAATGCTTTGTCGAAATCTATTATTTCCCGTTAAATTGACAGTGGTTGCCTATTTTTGGATTTTTTTAAGCTAAGAAATATTGTTTCATGGTCGGTAATTGAAGTATTCAGGACTGCAATACTGGCAATCGATCTCTTCCTGTCAAATTTTAGAATAAAATGATCTAAACAGTTAGAGCCTCTAGTCGGCAAAAAATGTCCAGGTAATAAACCATGAAAAGCGGACATGTACAAGTATTTTTCTCTATTATTACAACTCTGAGAGGTTTCAGTGGAATTAGGAATAAGATTAATGTTAATATCTCCAGTGATAATGATATTTTTATGAGATTTGATAGTGTTTAGGTGACCGTCAAGAGAGTTAATGAAATTGAGTGCATTAGTATTAGAAGGAGATCGATAAATTGCAATTATAGTGTAATTTAGCACTTCTGCCTGCAAACACGATGCTTCTACCAAGTTTATTTCTTTAATACTAGAGTGGAGCGCACCCTTGACATACACCACAACTCCATCATTTTGGTTAAAATTATGAGTAGAAGATAATGATGAATAGTTAGGTAGGACCGGAATAGGTTTGTCAGAAGAAAGTCTGCACTCAGTCAACACCAAAACATCTGGATCAAATTCCAACTGAGCAAGTGCTACTTGGAAATCGTCAAAATTACAGTGGATGCTTCTAATATTCTGTGCCACAATGGTAAGATCGTTCTTGTTAATAGGAATATGATTCTGCAAGTTAGGGATATCACACTTTACGTTATATACAAATTCAGTTTCGTCAATATCATTTAGAGTTTCAAGTGAATTTTTATTCATTTATAGGTTTGATTGCTTTGTGTTTACAAGTTGTAGCTCTAAATTCATGTGTTTATTATATCCGGTAATATAAATGATGATCCTTGTCATTAAGGTAAATGTACTGAACCGAGACCATTTGGCACACCATCGAATGAAAAGTAATCGAGTAATTGATTTAATTTTAGCTTTGCAATCAAGCATTTCAATAAGATATTGGATTAAACCAGAGTAATGAGTTTTAGGTATTGTTTTTATTTTAGAACGGAAACAACGGGAAAAAAATATTGCCAGTAGATTATGCAGTCTACGAGTATTTAAGTGTGTAGATGTATATATATAATTTATGCAATTGTTTCTTTCAAATTTATGAAATAGTTTGATATGTAAGTAGACACTTAAATGTGTATTAATCGGAATAATATGTTTTGTTTGCATAAAAGTTAGTATATAAGTTACAATAGTATAGTGTAAAATAATTAAATTTATAAGTGTATAATAATCAGTGTTAATAATTTGTAGTGTATAATGTGTGTAAATATATTGTTTTGATTTTAAATTCTTATTTGTTCTTATGTAAGATGTCAAGTGTGTCGAGATCAGCGTAATTATAATACTAATAATGCTGTAATTATTATCAACCTTGAAATGAATATAAATCAAAATAGTAAATGAAAATAAACAATGAAAGTTAATACATAACACCAAAAGTGGACTTGTTATCATGCAACACAAGCCACATTGGTTATTTGAAATAGTGTATAGTTCAAAAACAGGCATTAATTTTACTTTATAAGAGCTAAGTACAAGACATAAACAAACGATTTGACAGAGTACAAATAGTCACTTATTATTCCGTATTTTCTGAATATCAGCTTCACTCTTGATTAGAATAACAGGCGCATGTTCATCCTTTCTTAAATATATTCTGCCATAGGCAGTCCAGCAAAACTTAAAGGACTTATCCTTGGTGATATCTCGTGCTAAGAAGTAAAGGCGAGCCGCCTTTGCCGTTAGTTGCTCAGAGATAAATATTGGAGTGTCTTCTTCACATCTTAGCCCCAGGTGCTTAGCACATAGTTTTGTTTTATGTTTGATATTATACTTCTTTGCCGACTTTAGAAGATCACTTTTGACAATGGAAGAAGAAGTTTCTACCACTATGGGCGTGTTTTTTACTCCTTCCCTATTCCCTTTTAACCGAAAAATGTCTTTAATATCTTCCTTTTTTAATTGCGAGCCCACATTACGAGATAAGTTTAAAGCCATATCAATCAGGTCTTCTTTTGTCTCTCCAGTCTTTTTTGGTACATTTTTCATTTCAAAATTTGTTTTCCTTATATCTGTCTGCATATTTTCAATTTTTTCTTCTAGTATTGCAATATGTTTCCTATCCTCTTTTCTTTGCTCTACCAATTGACATATTTTTTTTCTGAAACTCTTCGTTTTGTGTGGTCAAAAATGAGATAGATTTTTCGATATTAACACTAGTTTGTTTGATATCTTTAAGAGTGGCCAAATTGTTTTTTAACTCCTTTTGTTGCACTGATATAAATGATGAAATCATATTTTTTATCTCGTCCTTAAACAATGAAAACTCAGAAGGGAGCTTATCTTCCCTTTTTCTTTTATTACGAATTGCAGCATATTTATTAGGCGGAGTTGAGCATTGTTGATCTAAGACTACCTCAGAATCTGAGCACGACTTGTTTAATTCACTGTTCATCGTACTAGGATGAATATAACTCACGAAAAGGTATCGTTGTTCGATCTGCCTAACCTTTTATTATGTATTTCTACTATTTAGTAGATTTTCTTTATAGTGCGGCAACACTCGTGAGATGGTATCCCGAAAAATATATTTTGTTGGGTGGCAACACTGGCGTCCGAAAGTCAGTAGGCGCAAATGTCACTATTTGAATATGTGGGTATGCCTATATTTCAATTGTGTAAGCACTTATTTTTACGAAAAAACTAGCGTTATTTCATTGTTCTTGGTATGTTTTATTACTTATGTTTAGGCACTGCACTTATAACGTATTTTCGTGACACTTTTACAATCGCACAAGTGTTTTAGCCAAAAAGAAATGCTTTTTATTGGGAACAAAAATTCACTGTGTGTTCACTTGACACTTGATTTCATTCTTGTGTTCTTGTCACTACATCTGTCATCTGTCTACATTTGTCTTCTTGTAAATGTATGTGCTTGTTGTAATGTGCTTTTGATATAAAGTGCAAACAATATTCAAAAATTTTAACAGTCAGGGATGACGTTGGGTTCACTGTTCTTAGTTATCTGTAGATATTATCTATCTAGCAAGTATTATCTGTAGCCATTCAAAAAAAAATTGAAAAGTATAAGAAAATCATCAGTACTTAACTGGGGCTTTCGTGTATCAACTAGTTCAAATTAAACAGTAGTACTTGTGTTATTGAATGTATATTTTCGTCCGCCATTACAAAATTTTATTTATTTATTGACGACCACAAACAGTGTGTAATTATTACATAAAAATATCTTCAAATAAACATGTAAAATAGAGTCTAAACTGTAATCCAGTTATATGATCGCGACTTATGTCTTAACTCTAAGAACGCAAGAAGGCCAGTGTTGGTCGCGGTTGGTCCCAAAACCCACCGCAGATCGTCGCCCCTGGCGCCTCTCCGCCGCCGCCGCCGCCCGGGCCGCCGTAGACGTATAAGCGCGAACAAACATACCTTAATTACACAGGATTTTCTCTTAAATTACAGAACCAATTACAACAAAATAAATAAGAGAACATTATCCCCAATGCTTCTAATAATGGTGTATTCCCAGTGATAATATATTAGGGTTGGCACGTTCCCAAATCCGGAAATTTCCCATTGACCCAAATCGTTTGGTCATTAAGTCTTCTTGAATCTACTTCGACTATCACGATTGTTTGACTTTTGCCACAAGGAATAATAACTTCTCATTTTCCTGGCATAATATCTGTTTCTTCGGTTAATGTAAATAGCGCTATAAAGTTTTTTCAGCTGACTTAGGAGATATAATAGGTTGGGGAAAAAGTTTCTTCGCATTTTTTAAGAAAATTCAAAACATTTTTTAATATAGTTTATTTAAATTTAACTAAAGTATGTAGGTACCATTTTGTTCGATAACTTTTTGCCATCTTGTAGGTAGGGACATGATCCCATTGCTATAGAAATTTTGGGACTTCTGGTCAAAATACCGCGACAAGTGGTTTTGGCAGTCCTCTCGTGATGTTAACCTGACACTGCCTAAAGAATTCTGAAGAGACCGAAACAGGTGGAAATCTGAAGGTGCAAGGTCAGGACTATACGGCGGATGCATTAACACCTCCCAGCCAAACTCTCTTAATTTTTGCTGAGTGGCTAAAGATGTGTGAGGTCTAGCGTTATCATGATGAAAAATCACACCCCTTCTGTTGATTAATTCCGGCCGCTTTCTCTCAACTTCTTGCTTTAATCTCATCAGTTGTTCGCAGTAGAGTTCAGAATCGATGGTCCTGCCTGGTGGTAACAGCTCATAATGAATAATGCCCTTCCAATCCCACCACACACACAGCATCACCTTGTTGCGAGTTAACCCGGGTTTCGCCACAGTCTGTGAAGCCTGACCGGCCTTTGACCACGACCTTTTTCGCACGTTCTTGTCGTACGTGATCCACTTTTCATCACCAGTTATCAGCTTCTTCAAAAATGGTTCGGTTTCATTACGTCGTAATAAAGAATCACAAATGAGTACACGGTTCATTAGGTTTCTTTCAGTGAGCTCGTGAGGTACCCAAATGTCGAGCTTTTTTGTGTACCCAGTTTTTTTCAAATGCGCCAAAACTGTTTTGTGGTCAATTCCCAGTTTTTCAGCTACGTCGTAACTACTGACATGCCGATCTTGCTCCACTTTTTCAAAAATTGCATCCATTTTATCTGTAATAGGGCGACCAGAGCGACGTGCATCTTTGACTTCAAAATTTCCGGATTGAAAACGCTTAAACCAAATTTGTGCTACTCTCACAGACACTGCACTAGGTCCATAAACATCGCAAATTTTTTTCGCGGCTTGCGTTGCATTTTTACCTTTTTTGTAGTAAAATTTTAAAATGTATCGAATTTCTTCATTAGATTCACTCATCTTGGCGGTACGAAAAACAAATGAAAATCACACATTTTCCTAATTTGAATTTGGAATTATGTTCTTTAAAATTTAAACTTTCAATGATACCAAAACCAGCCAGATACAAATGGTATAGCCAAAGAGATTTTATTACAAGTTTATACATACTATAATGCGAAAAGACTTTTTCCCCAACCTAATATTTCGAATGGCCCATGGAAACAGCTTGTTTCACAAAATCTTGTATTTCTTCAGTAACTTTCTTCATAACCATAGGAGTACTTAAAATACCTACTAGTGTCCTAGGGACTACTCATTGAGCTCCATTCAGCTTTTTTTCTATGTACAACGACGATTTTATATGAATTGCTTAGGCGGCATAATAGCACGGAAAGCTGAATGAGTTCCATACAAAACTGTCATTTTCTATAGACAGATGTTGAAGCGAGCTGAATAAGTGTGAGTAGACTCTTAACGTACAAATAAAAGTTATAAATCTATACTCTATATTATAAATGCGAAAGAAACTCTGTCTGTCTGTCTGGCTTTCACGTTGAAACTAATAAACCAATTTTACCCGAAATTTGGTACATAGATAGTCTGGAATCTGACAAAAGATATAGGCTATCTTTTATCCCGATATTCCCATGGGAACGGGTGCCATGCGGGTTAAGATATGTTTTTTTTTATAACGCCTCCCAGAAAAATGATGAACAAATTTACGCCGCTATGAACTTTGCTTCTAATAATAGAGTAGGAGTAAATTTTCAATTCCGCCAATTGAGGCTACTGTTCCAATTTGAATGAAATTTTTTGTGTTGAATAGCCTATTTATTGAGGAAGCCTATATGCTATATACCATCACACTATCTCAAAGTACCTATTCTACGCGGACGAAATCGCGGGCAAAAGCTAGTTTCTTCATAAAGAGTAGAAGAAACATCCACCGAAATATCTGCACAAGACAGCGACAAATAACCAATTTAAAAGCTGCTTCATAAGAATATTTCTCACATTATATTGGGTCCTTACCTATGAAATTGGTGTTTTTTTCTCTCTTAGTATTTTGTCTGTAACTATTAAGATTCAGAGTATTCCTAAAAAATAATGGTGGATTGTACCTGCCTTCAACTAATGAACTGGCAAATACAATCCACCATCCCCCCGGCTTTGAAGGAATCTATTCCTTCGAAAAAAAGAATTGCGAAAGCACACTGACTTGCGGGGTAGCTAAATATTAGCCAGCGATCGGTGTGAACCTATCGATGCTGTATGCGGTATACATATAATAAATATAAACAAATTTTGTTGCGGTGAGATAAAAAAAAGGATAAAGAAATACATAAAACGGCGTAATGGATGAGAATACCATACAATAAATATACATATAAGGACATGTAAACAAAAGTAATATGTAGTGCGGATATGTAAATAAGAAAAAATAATGTTATGCGTGTATAGGCAATGGGCATAATCGCACCACTGGCCGGTTATAAACACCGGACTTAGTTTTGACTTGCGCCACTCTAGTCACACCATCCTTTCCAGGATATACCTGGGTTATAATGCCTAGCGGCCATTGAAGTGGTGGAACATTATCAGTGTCGACTAACACTATGGAGCCGGTGGTTAACGGGTTAGACATCGTATTCCATTTTTCACGAGCCTGTATGTTTTGAAGGTATTCCAACCTAAATCGCTTCCAAAATGACTGCACTAATGAGTCCATTAAAGAAAACCTAGACAATAAGTTCGGTCGCTCTTTACTAAGGTCCGCGGCAGGAAGGAATTTTAATGGTGTGGCGGCAATAAAGTGCGCAGGAGTCAACGCGGTAGGCTCCGAAGGATCGGGGCTTAAAACATACAAAGGACGACTGTTCAATACAGCCTCTATTTGATTTAAGACCGTAAGCATTTCCTCGTATGTAAGGATTTGTTTACCTATTACGCGGAAAAGTAAAGACTTAAGAGACTTAATGTTAGCCTCCCAAATACCACCAAAATGACTTGCCGTCGGTGGGTTAGTGCGCCATGTGATGCGGTGTTTACTAAGCTCATCTTGGAACGTTTTATAATATTCGCTATCTTGTAGAAAAGTATGAAGCTCATTTAAATATGCTTTCGAAGCAATAAAGTTAGTTCCATTATCACTATAAATAAATTGACATGGACCGCGTCTTGAAATAAACCGTTTAAACGCATCTAAAAACGTGGCGGAACTAAGATCGGAGGCAAGTTCTATATGAACTGCCTTAGTAACTAGGCATATACACAGGCATAGGTACGCCTTTTGGCTTCTTGTACCACGCCTTCTAGCTAATGTGATATACAAAGGTCCTGCGTAATCTACACCAGTGTGCGTGAACGCGTTACACTGCTCCAACCGACACTCAGGTAAATCTGACATTAGTGGAAACGTAGGTTTAGGTTTTAAGCGAAAACAATTTATACATTTATGGACGCGCTGCTTAACAACGCGCCGGGCGGACAAAATCCAAAATTTACTTCTTAAAATAGAAAGTAACAGCTGCGGACCTGCATGGCAGTGTTTACGGTGATAAAAATCGATAAGTAAATTAGTAACATGACTCTTTTTTGGTAAGAGTGCGGGGTGTTTACTTTCGTACTGTAAAGATGAGTTACTCAGTCGACCCCCAACTCTCAATACGTTGTCGTTAGATAAGAACGGCGATAGCTTGCGCAGAGGAATAGAACATATTTTATTATTTGTAATGTTTTTTATATCTGAAAAAAACTCGTTGTTTTGAACAACTCGTACTAAATTTGCTATGTACGTTTGAAATCTATGCGGTGAACTATGAACCCAACAGAGCGCGACCTCTGAATCGGAGAATGCGTAAATATGCTCAATGCATTGTCTTCCAGAAAGCTGATCATAAACAGTTTTTACTAACTTTGTCAGCAGAACTAACGCATTTAATTCTAATCTAGCTAAAGTAGCAGTGGCCTTCGGTGACGCCACGCGGGACTTTGACCAAACCAGAGAAACCTGGGGCGGTTTGTTATCATCTTCTACATGTAAATATATGACGCAGCCAAATGCTTTCTCACTGGCATCGGCGAATGCGACTAAAGATACGCGTGAAGACTTTTCTACATTCAAGTGACGAGAAAAACGTAATTGTGATATAAGCGGTAGCTCGGACACGAATCTTTGCCATAATTTAATAACATGATGGGGTGGTGATTCGTCCCAATCAATGCGGAGTAGCCATAACTCTTTAATTAGAAGTTTAGCAAATAATATGACCGGTCCGACTAGTCCTAAGACATCGTACAGACGCGCGATCGCGGATAATATAGCGCGTTTACTACAAGTAGGCGGCGGTTGAACAACAATAAAAATAAACTCATCTGTAGCGGGAAGCCAGCGGAGACCTAATATCTTAAACCCATTTCCGTCATCAAACGTGACAGAACTCGACTGGCGATGCGATTCTGGTATATGCGTAAGCAGCTCGGAGGAGTTGCTGGACCATTTCACTAAGTCAAAGCCTCCGGACTCAAAAAGCTGAATCAGCTCCTTAGCTGTCGCGGCTGCTTCTCCTAAGGATGAAGCGGAGCTAGCTAAGTCGTCCATGTAAAAGTCCCTCTCCACCACCTTAGCAGCGAGAGGATACTTGTCTCTTTCGTCAGCAGCCAACTGACGAAGAGTGCGGAGCGCGAGAAATGGAGACGAACGAAGACCGAACGCGACTCGGGTAAACTCGTACACACCCAGAGGTTCTTCCGACGAAAATCTATACAAAATTCGTTGATATTTGCGATGAGAAGAATTAACATGAATACGTAAATACATCTGCCTAACATCTGCGAAAAAAGCTATGCGGTAAAAACGAACATTTAATAAAACATCAAAAATATTCGACTGTAGATTGTAACCCGTATGTAAAATATCATTAAGCGAAAGGCCTGAACTAGTAGCGGCACTACCATCTAGTACGACGCGTACTTTTGTAGTTAATCTGTCGTTACGTATGACGGGATGATGCGGTAGGTAAAAACCTGTCGACGCGACCTGATCGTCAGGCACCTTTGAAAGAATACCTTCCTTTAAATAATCAGAAATAATTTCGTTGTACTTGTCGCGCAGCCCTAACGACCTATCAAACTTCCTCTCGAGTGAGGAAAACCTCTTTTGCGCAGTAACAAAAGAATCACCAAGTTTATCAGGGCAGTCTCTAAACGGCAGGTCAACAGAGTAACTCCCATCCACGTTACGAACAGTCGTTGAACTAAAAATATTTTCACAACTTTTATCTTCAGGGCTTAAATAGTTCTGTGCGGGTGGCTCCTCGACTAACCAAAATTTCTCCAAAAGAGAATGGAGAGGATCCTGTGTAACGGAGCAGAAAGAGTGAGAATTATTTTTAAGCACACACGAAATAATAGGAGCATTTCCCATAATCAAATAGCCTAATGTTGTCTCTAAAGCGGTCGGCGTATTAATATTTTTACCTACAATTTTAGTAAACAACAAAATCTCACAATACAAATTGACTCCTAATAGCATGTCAATAGGGCCCGGTTTGCAATAATCGTTATCTGCCAAAGGCAAGCCTGCGATATGTTCAATTGCGGCGGTGTCGACGAATGAGTCAGGTAGCTGTGACGTAATACGCTCCACGACCATTGGGTTGACAAAGTATGTTTTGTTTTTATCAAACCGTGAAGTAAATGCCAAAGAGGTGATACCATTAATTTTTTGTGATGTTACACCGATGCCCTGTACTTCCGTATACCGAGTTTGTTTACATATCGGAAGCGATAGCCTTTCACAACAATCTCTCGTGATATAATCACTTTGAGACCCCGGATCAATAAGACATCTCAACAAATGCGTGCGGCCATAACCGTCTACATAAACAATTTTTGCCGTACCTAAAAGAGCGGTAACAGCAGTGCGGGAGCTAGGCTTACAAGAATATGTACAAACTGATTTGTTAGAACTTGACGCGGCCGACGCGTCGACGCCTGGATCGGTGATACAATTAGGCTGCGACTGAGTGCGAGAAGCGGAAGCGGCAGCAGGGAAATTATTCCTATTAAAATTATTATTTGTGTGCGACGACGTGCGCTTATTGTATTCACTTTGATACGAAGATTTATTCGGCGGGTTAAAATGCAACAGCGAATGATGCCTCGCTGCGCAGTACGAGCAAGTGCGGTGCGAGCTACAATTGTTGCATTTATGTTTAGTACTCAAACAGTTAGTACAGAAAGGTTTTTCCTTAATAAAATTATATCTATCTAGCGGTGCGAGTTTCATAAAAGCTGAACATTGGTAAAGGTGGGTATGTGTGTAATTCTTGCATAAACTACAATTACCGGTAGGGCTGGCCTTTTCAGCAGCACCTAAGTCAGCAACGAAAGCCCTTGTAGGCGAAAATTTATTTGTAATTGTATTTTTAGCGCGCGGTTTATTATAATCAAAATTCTTTTGACTGCGATTTGAATGACTCAACACCTTACTTTGTTCTTTTACGAACTCAATTAAGCTTACGTATGAAGGTATTTTATCTTTACGGCGAGTTAATTCGAATAATTTAACGGTTTCCGAATCTAACTTCTGTAATGCGATATGTAAAAATATGAAATCAGTCAGGTCGCTAATATTGATTTGTTTTAGCGCCTCAACCGAAGAATTAAAATTATAAATAAAAGACTCGAGGGCGGATGCACTACTACTTGACAACGGCTTAAATTCAAGTATTTGATTAACATATGAGCAAGCGAGCGAACGAGGATCATCGTATTTTTGAACGAGAGAATCCCATATAATACTATAATTTTCAGCGGTAGGTGGAAGCCCTGCGCAAACCGAGGCGGCTTTGCCGGTTAACTTTCCGATCAAATAAAACATTTTTTCACTATTTGTTAAAGATGGGTTATCATGCACAACACTTTTAAACTGTTGGTAAAATAACGGCCATTCACGGGTATCCCCAGAAAAAGATAATAAGTCGATTGGAGGTAGATGCGGTTTAATTGGCTTAACGGCTGCGGAATGCTGATGCGAATCCGAAAACATTTTAAGTTGCGACTCATGTACAGTTATAATTCGCTTTACGTAACAATACATTTCCTCAAACGATGTCCATGGCTGATAATTAATTTCTCCAGTGGGATTACCTTGAACATATGTAGAAATATATAAGTCTAATGCAGTCCCGAAGTCACTACGCAAGATATCTAAGTTGCAGGCGGTGGCAAATAATAAACTAATTTCTGCCTGACCGGCCTCAACTTGCTTCGCGATCTCAAAGATGCTTTGCATTCGGGCGAAAAGTATGTCCCGTTTAGACTTTAAAACCAATAACTGCGGATCAACACCTTCAACGTCTTTATTTTGTTGCCTTTTAGTAGCCATGTTCATAAGATAATATTATCAAAATAAAATACTTAAGCGCCGTGTATGCGAGTCTCAAAACTAAAATTAGTTATGCGATATAAATAGAAGTAATAAATCGTAAACACAATAACAGTGATTCGTTGCTGAGCGACCAAAATTATTGAAGGTAGAAAAAAATATAATGTTGTACCCTAGATACTAAAAAATGATAACGGCTAAATAATTAAATACTAAAATAGTTACAGTATCTTGGATGCGATATGATAAAATAAAATACGTTCAATGCGAATGGAATGGAATTACGGCATAAACTAAAAAACCAAGGAATAGTTTGTGGGTGCGAGTTATAACAGCTAAAGAATTATTTTGCAGTTAAATAAAAACAAAATAAACCACAAATATCCTTATCCTACCCCTGGAGCACTGGATACCTTACTCACCAACAGGAACACAACACCACCTTAAGTAGTGTTATTTAGCTGCGGTATTCTGTAAGGCGGAGGTACTACCCCAGTCGGGCGCTCCCCCAATTGAGCGGCTAGTCCACTATGCCCTACCTCCTTTAATCCCTAAGCTTAAGAATTAAAGTGTAATAATGCATAATTATGTGAAATTCAAATATAAAAGTAACGGCGGTGCGGTGCGGTATATAAAAAAATAAAATAATTTAAAAAATAACAGCGGTGCGGGGCGATATGTAATATATATTAATAATATAAAATATATAATTAAAAGTATATAAATATAAAATGCGATACGGCTCGACAGGGACCAACAAATGCTGGATCTTTTTCCCCTTCGGTAGCGGAGTTTCAGTGGACTGTATTTTTCTGCGGTTTAAAAAAGCTACAGCAGGCGCTTGCAATAACGCGACCTATGTGTAGGAGATTATAAGAGCTGCAAAGGGCAGAAAAGAAGAAGTCACAGCTCTCTAAGGATAGGAAGCAAAATGCACACTTACTTGCTTTTCTGGCGGCAGCTCCTGCGGACGCACTAGCGGCCCAGGCTCGCTTGGCTGATGATGAGGCGGTGTAAGAACGGCGGTAACTTAGAAACCACGGCGGTAACCGACGGGCAACGGGCAGCGGAACTAGCAATTAGCAGCGGGTAACGTCAGCGGGTGACGAACAGCGGATGACGAACAGCGGAAGACTGGCGGGGCGCGCCTCTTGCGCGCGTTGTTAAACTCTTCAGTGTGCATTGCGGGTAGGGAAAGAAACATTGGGAAGGATGGCCTACGTTATTTTGCAAGTACCTGCCTTCAACTAATGAACTGGCAAATACAATCCACCAAATAATTACCTCGTCTAACTATATTTTTGAGCTCTTTTGATTTGTTTTGATAATTTGTTGTAAGTTTAATTGTGGTAAAATTGGACACGGAGACAACTCTTTTTAAGTGCCTCCCGAATACATCTTTTATTTGCATTTACTTAAAAACGATAAATAATTTTTATGAAGTGTGATATTACACATATTACTAAAGCTTGTCTAATGATAGATGCCAAATATTATTATCTTTGGATTTGTCGTTGTGAAGAAAACTGAAAAAAAAATTAGTATGGAAAATGCAGAATTCCCCAAAATCTCCATACAAAACACCAATTTCATAGGTAAGGACCTAATATTAAGTGCAAACAGAGGTTGAAGACACGAGTGACATTACTAAAAGATCAAATCTTGCAACTTGTTTAATTAATGATAATATTGACCTCCGACATGTCTATGTGGCTCGACAACAGTTATTAACATTTTATAGAAGCAATCATTATGCACACATAGGCACATCTCATCGAGTTCAAACACCCGAAGCAAATGAAACGAGTTTTATTTGAATGTAAAAAATGCAATTATAATTTATTTTAAACACTATTTCACGCAAATGCTTATACTAGTGAGATTCTATTTTGTGGTATGTAACGACTTTTCTAGTATTGGAATTAATTTTGGTTTGAATTATAGAGTGGTGGATTTTATAAATTCACTGGTCTCCTATCAAGCGGGACCAATGAAATTACTGGCAAAGTCCTCAGCCTATATACTTCCCACTGTTGGGCACAGGCCTTCCTTATGGAGAAACACATAAGGAACATGGACCGTAATACCACTACGCTGGCCCAATGCGGGTTGGAGGCCAGAAACGGTTGCAATAGCGACCGAGAACAAAATCATGAAGTTTTGGTCACCCATCCTAGGCCTGACCATGGCGAAGGTAGCTTTGTTTTGTTTATCTAAAGCCAAAGCGTACTAACCGCTACACCACCAAACTACTCTGTCTACACCTTCGGAGATTAGATGCGATAAATAATAAATAAATAAATAAATCTTCCAGACATTCACACCTATTAACTAGTTCCATTTTAAGCAACTAAATACTGCTTGTGTTACGGATACTAGATGACGAACAAATATATTTAATAGATAAATACACATAATTATTGAGAATATACATAATATAATACATAATGAACACCCAAGACTGGAGAACAAATGTCTGAAATTCATCACCCAAACACTTGCCTCCACTGGGGATCGAACCTAGGACCTCTCGAGATGGCGACGCCTTGAGACCGGCGTACAGACCACTCGGCCACGGAGGTCGTCAATAATGGTGTGTATATATAATCAATACGCGCACTTATATATACTCATACACGCTAAGGTTCATCTGCATGTTTCTCCATTTCAAGTTCATTCACCCATATCAAATCAAAAATGTGTTTGTACTTACCGGATTAAAAATCTGCAATGATAATTTTAAATACTATTTCACGCGAGGTAGCACCCAGTCAACCTCATACATGGCATCAAAGGTTGTATAATTTGATTTATTCCTCTCCCACCCCGAGATTTCGCCCCAACGCTCCATAATTTCTGTTAGATCCCTCATCAACATTTGAACGTTTTTGAAAGCTATAGCTAACTAAGATAAAATATTCGAGCATGCTAATCACATTTGCAATGAGGAGCCGTAATGTTTTAAGGAATTAAACAATATTTGTACCAAAGTTAATCTTGATGTCGTTATAATGATAAAATTACGTTTCCCGTTATCATCAAACCAGTTGCGAATATAAATTGTCAACCTTCTATCGCAATTTTTTCGTTCCTATAATAAGATCAATTATAATGAATGGGATTTGGGATACTTCAATAAGGTTCAATGACCCAATTTATTTCCGGGGTGTGGCGGGCGATAATAGGCTTTTGTAGCCTCTTAGTATGAAATGGACTGTGTGCTGGACGTTACGGTCCATTCCGATAGTAAGTGTCGATGTTTATATGGCGATATGAGCCTAGAAGGATTTAATTCAGATCTCTTAGCGTGAACACCGCATTTTGATATGTATCACGTTTTTATCACATTCACTTGTTAAGGCGTAGTTTAGCGTAGTTTTTCTTTTTCACGAAATATTGTAAAATGTTTATGACATTCATAAGCATACGCTAAGACGCATCTAAACTGAATAAATGCTTTTGATTTTGATTTTTTGATTTTTATTTTTTTTTATTTTTTTTTTTCCTTTTTTTTTTTTTTTGTACTATGGAATGGATGGAGGGAGAAACGTGAAAAGCGCCTCTAGTAGAAAGTAGATAAAATCACGTTGACATTCTTAACGCAAGCAAAAAATTTAGTATTTTACAACTACGAGTATGTGTGCTATGTAATTTTTTTCAATATTGTTGGCTAGAGTTACTGTTGTAAACCGCGCGGGTGAAACCGCGTAGAACCACTAGTTACTCATAAAGAAGGATAATTATATGATTCGCGATTTAAAAGAGTGGCTCATGAGTTTCTTGCCGGATTCCTCATGTAAAGCCTAACTCTCGGAATCGGACCGCTTGTTTCGGTTACAACCACAGTCAAAGCGCTGTGGTACGGTCGCGGTCAGAAAATGTTTATCAGTTTTCAAATTAGATTCTTTATCACTCTGTTGTCAATAAAGTCTTTGACATATCAAGTTACTTATTACCCTTTGGTAATTAATAAACAACATGAAGTATGGAAAAGACAAATAAAGAAATGACAGTTATCAAAAATACTTGTTTGAACGTCATTCGGACAAAAGTGAAATTATAATCAGAAATTTAAAAATAAGATGAAAAATTTTATTTAATAAAATAAAGATTGTTTGATTTTATTTTTTAAAATTATTTATAATTAAAAAAAAACTGAAATATTAAAGAAAAGTTTTCTGAAAAAAGTTACCGATACACGTCTAAATGTCGTCGATGGATTCTCGTGTTATTAAAAATATAGGTATGATCTTTGGGTATAATCTGTGGGTATAATTTATGATCAAACAAATTGATACGAAATTAATAGACATTTCGTGATTTCGACTTTTTTGACTTCAATGTATGCAAGCAATTTTGTGCTGTAGGCGCTCGCGGTAAGGAACTTTAATATCATTCTTTTTTAATCCTTATTTATTTTGTAATATATGTACGATTTGTGTTCCGTGATGGTCCGGGACACAAAAATAATATACCAAGTGCTTTTCTTGCCTAGCATTTTGTGTAGGATTGTGTAGGCGATGAGCTAGCCACTTGTTACTACTTTTTCACGATTTTTCATCTGACCAAACCCCATTTTTGTATGGCTAAATGTGGTCTTAAGGAACACAGTGCTCCTCGGACTCTGCCTACTCCTTCGGGGATTGCAGGCGAGATTGTATGAATGTATTTATGACGATTTCAGTGCCAAGCTTGGCCTATGAATTTAAATAATTTTTGATGTAATCTTATTTGAGAATCTCGGTGGCGTAGTGGTTCGTACGTTTTGGGTTTCGGTATTGAAAACCATCTTGCTTTCACCCATGGTCACCCATTAAATGGGTGACCGAAACTTTGAGATCCCGATCTCCGTGCTGCGAAAGGCACGTTAAGCCGTAAAAGTGCGAATATAAGTTTTCCAATCTATTCTCATAGTAGCTTAACTCTGATATTTGACTTTCAATTCATAATAATAATATACAAATCTTCTTAAACTAAAGCTTCTTTAGCGGTATTACAATTTTGAGTCCCACAAGACGTTCCCGTCTCTTGATAGTTGCAAGCCTTTTATCCAGACGTCTCTAGAAGTCTAAATCTTCTTATAAACCCACTATTATGCTTAGACAAGCGTTCAACTTTAAGCTCTTCCCTTATGTTTTAATCAGACAACCCTCTTGTTTTGATGTGGAAACTGTTTAAACCAATCCAAAGTGATTAAACAGTGTATGTTTATTTGTTTTTGTATACGCGAGCATAGTAAACAAAAGCGGTGGAGTGGTTAGTACGCTTTTACTTTTGATATCAAAAATAAAGCTTCCTTCGCCATGGTTAGGCCTTGGATGGGTGAGAAAATAGAAAATATCACTAGTATAAAATTACTGAGTTCTCGATCTGTTCTATTAAAGGACTGAATTAAGCTACGATTTGGTATTTGCATTTACATCAGACATTCAAATGAAGAGATTCAAATGCCGTCAACTAATGTATTTAAAGAATCTCTTTAAGATGGTTATATTTCCATAACTATTGTAATAGTTTTTTTGTTTAAATTACGAGTAATATGGAAGATTAAAAAAATTACAATTTTAGAAACTCAACTATTCCATAATTTTAAACTGTCTGTTTATTCTTATATCAAGCCGTAAATAGGTTGTTGCGAACATTAGGAGAGGCCTTTGTTCAGCATTGGACTTATGTTGGTCGAATGTAAGTTTTCCAGAGCGTGTTATTGGTTTAGGTAAGCGACGTAGTCCACGTGGCTAACGATTTAACGTCGCAAATATTGACAAAAGATTTTGTGTTTGTATAATTAACACGGTTACAAAACGGTTATTTATTTTTTAACAAACTGCTGACCATTTCAGTCCGACCGGAAAATTCCGTTTATTAGCTAGGATATGTAAGTATATTCAGGATAGGTTTTTGCAAATAGAGTACGTATAACAGGGTATAAAGATAGAGAAAAAAATATTAAAACAGCAGCAAAAGTGATAATCAGTTTATTAGAGGATATCTACGCCATCTGTTACATGAGGAATTAATATATCGGCGAAATGTGGGTGTTTAACACCTCTGCTATCCCTTCGGGGATAGAGAAGTGGCAATATTATGTTACTTTAAAAATGGGAGTGACTACTAAGACCTTTCTATAAACAACGTTATTAGAAACGTTGCTGACACATAAATTAATAGAGCATTGGCGGCACTGGCGCGAGAAACAGTCATGTACAATAATAATTGGATAATACGTGAGAAGCCATATGTTTAGGGTCGTAGTATCCAACGTGCTTTTTACTATTCTACTTCTTTGACGGTCATCGAGAATCTAGCACTTAAAGGGAACGCACGCGCTTATAGGACAATGGGCAGAATGGTACCCGGCTCCAATGGCTAAGCTGGTTTGAAAGCTCTTTCCAAGACGATCAACACTTACTACGACCACCAATCTCAGATCTGGTTGCTTTCGGAGATAAACATACATCATACACAACGCTTATATAACTACCACTTATAATGAAGAATAACGCTGAACGGACTAACATTTGGATTCATTTTTGCCTATTGTCTTTTGGAATGAAAAAAAAAATTGGATATCAGAGGCACCCGAAGTCTGAAATCTTGGTCACCGCCATGTACTCAACCCTCAGAGTAAACAAAACTGGAGTAGCCTTTGTCTAACATTCCCCTCTGCCAAATGCACAAGCATCGGATGCTTGCACGTTTAATAAAACTAGTTGAGCCGCCATTTTGACCGCCATAACATTGTAAACGTTGCGGCGAACAGAGCTCCCGCAAAAATGCCTGCCTGTGCTGTTTTTTGTTGTAAAAATAAATAAAAAACATCGAGTATGCTAAATGATGGTGTCACCTTTTATTTGTAATTATAATTTTTAAGATTTCATGATTATTTACTTCATTTTTTCTTGTTTTAGAATTCTACGATTTCAAATTTCGAGCGCTAGTCTCGTGGGGAGTGCGGCTGTGACGTTGTCAAAACGCACACCCCACGTGACTATTTTAAGCGTGTGTGTGCGTGAAATTTAAATTTGTGTGTCGAATTATGCATGTGTACATTTGTAAAAACGTTGTGCGTTGTGCTGGCTTTGTAACCTCACCCCCCGCAAGAAATGGCAGAATAAAATGTTTGAGAAATTGACTAATGGCTACTCCAGTTCTGTTTACTCTGAGACTCAACCTCTATTAGATTGCACTGCGGAGCAGAGCTTCCCTTGCACAGCTTGGGTGAGCTTATATTTGTTAAGAGCATTATTTGCACCACCATCTGATGGTAAGCAGTAAATATGTCCATTTTCGAAGAATGCTAGTGCAGCACCAAATGGTGCAGGCCTAGCGACCTCCACTTTGCTGGCTCGTGAGATGCCTTTTCACGCCTCTTTTGAAGGAATCCATGCTGTAGGAAGGAGGGAACAAGTGTGCCGGTAGAGAATGCCATGCTCTGGATGTACGAGCAAAGTCTGATTCCCTAAGCCTTTTAGTACGCGCGGGCAAAGAGGTCACCGTATATGCGTGGCTCTGCAGTCCGGCACGCGTGCTCCTTAGCAGGAAAGGGGAGGGTGGGATAAGGTTAGAAAGCTCTTTAGAACATTCCCCGTGGTACATCCGGTAATAGGCGCTTAACGACGCTAATGTTAAAACGCCATATCGTGTCGTGTAACAATTGATTTTTTCTATTGTGTGCCGCTTTCGACACAAATCTGCGTTTCTCCAGCCAATCAGGTAACACATATGAATCTAGTTTCCACGAGCACTGAGTCGGTCTATCAACGTCTTGGGAACAATTGTGTGTAAACAGTCACGTGATCTGGGTAAATTGGACGCGTGTAAGGTCTGTAAAGGCTGAGCCACACCGGATGCGTAATTACGCACGGCACTTAAGGAGTTCACAGACGAAGCTATAATATACTTTAATGTTTATATAGCACGATATATCTCAATACATTTCGTTACATCTTTCCTTAGAAATGATGTGGCTGCTTTAGTACATACATACATACATAAGTCACGCCTTTTTCCCACAGGGGTAGGCTGAGATTACATCCTTCCAATTGCTACGATCCCCGCATACTTCTTTCGCTTCATCAACTCTCATTACATGCTCGGCGATTTCGGGTACTTTTGACCTGGCCCTTCTCTAGAACGTCTTTAATTTGGTCGAGAAACGTTCGCCTAGGTCTGTCTCGTCCCGTATCTCCACTCACACCCGTCTCATATATTCCTTTAGTCAATCTATTTTCATCCATCTTTCAAACCACATTTTTTTCTTATTATATTTTTACATTTTCGCATCTTGTGGTTGCTAAGACAATTGAAAGTAGACTTAAGAGGCAAGTGTATAAGGCAAACAATTGAAAGCTATAAATACAACTCGAGATGTAATTTGCATTTCAAGTAGCTGCTGGATGTGAACTCTTTAATCTTTTCCTTACCGATAGATGTAATTTTGGAGGTGTCGTTTTGTGAGTTTTCTGTAAAAAATAGACGTCAGTTCGTGGTAAGTTAGAGCCGAACAGTAACTTTTCCATTTACATTTTACGAAGTAATCCAATTTAATCTTTGTCTCCGTGCTGTGAAGGCATCGTAAATAATTAATACGTCGAAATGGAATGAGTAAAACTTATTACCCTATCCAATTTATTTTACCGTCTTGCTGTAAACCAGATATGATTAAATTAATATAATTTTATTAAAGCTTCAAATTTTCTTTGGATCGTTGTTTAGTATTTAACATCATTGACAGAAAATAAGATAACAAACTGCTTAGGCACTGCATATAATATTGGGTCCTTACCTATGAAATTGGTGTTTTTTTCTCTCTTAGTATTTTGTCTGTAACTAATAGGATTCAGAGTATTCCTAAAAATAATTACCTCGTCTAAAAATAGACTATATTTTTGAGCTCTTTTGATTTGTTTTAATAATTTGTTGTAAGTTTAATTGTGTTAAATTTGGACACGGAGACAACTCTTTTTAAGTGCCTCCCGAATACATCATTTTATTTGCATTCACTTAAAAACGATAAATAATTTTTATGAAGTGTGATATTACACATATAACTAAAGCTTGTCTAATGATAGATGCCGAATATTATTATCGCTGGATTTGTCGTTGCGAAGAAAACTGATAAAATGTTAGTATGGAAAATACAGAATTCCCCAAAATCTCCATACAAAACACCAATTTCATAGGTAAGGACCTAATATTAGTCAATGGTTTTATGTTGTCTTTTTAATCTTTATATAACATTGTAATAAGAATAATTTTCTTTTTATATTATGTTCCAATTAATTGTAATTATATCGAAAAACGAAAAGGATTTAACCCCTTGAGAGTCAGAGCGAACTCCGGTGTTCGCATACAATAGATATTCCTATTATGTCTAGTTTTCTGGTCATTAACAAGCTACGTATTGCACCAACAACCACGTTCTTTACTTTTATCATAAATGCTCACATGAGCATATTATATACTTAACCGCCTCTCTGGTCTAGTAGTTCACACCACCGGGTGTTGATCGGGAGGTCCGGGTTCGATTCCCTATGGGAGCAGAAGTTTTCCGCTCGGTTTGGTTGATGTACGGCTTCTATGCCTACCTGGCTAGCTACGACCGTCTTACCTAAATTTGTCGCCATAATAATAATGTTTTAAGGTAAGATAGCCAGTTCCTCAGTTGTTGAGGACTACAGGTGAAGCTAGCTTGCACCTTTTTTTTTACATACGACAGGTAAGCTCTTGACCTTCATCTCACCTGATGGTAAGTGACGATAAGGCCGAAGGTGGAAGCGAGCTTCACCTGTAAAATCCTCAACAACTGAGGAACTATCTTACCTCTGATTGCCGGAACACAACAATGCTTAAAACATTGTTATTAAGGCGTCAAATTTAGGTAAGACGGTGGTAGCTAGCCAGGTGGGCTTAGAAGCTCTACCACCAACCAAACCGAGCAGAAAAACTTCTGTCCCCATGGGGAATCGAACCCGGACCTCCCGATCAACACCCGGTGGTGTGAACCACTAGACCAGAGAGGCGGTTACAAACTGTACTATACCTTCGGCCTTATCGTCACTTATCATCAGGTAAAATGAAGGCCAAGAGCTTACCTGTCATATGTTAAAAAAAGGAAGCCATAGTTTATACCGGCGACGGGCTCACCACCTGTCACGTGAGCATATGGACATGGACAGTTACTGCTCGGTGAAGCGCGGACTATGGCAGGGGCTGCAATTGCGGTGCTTTTGCCTAGTTTCTGACTAACCCATAGGGGATAATACTGTGATTATATGTGTGTATGTATGCATGCCTCCTTACATTGCTTGTTAATTTATGATTACATTTATTACACTGATCATCACACCAAGCAAGCCGTCATTTAATTATTAATCCAGTTCCAACCTTGCAAGTCATTCAAACTATTTTAAAATCACATTATCAGACACAGCCTTGAATATTTCGTTATTATTCGTTGAAACTAAAAGGTCTTCGAAGCTATCAGGCGGATTCTAGATTTTAACGACCTGATGTTTTATATGCAAACGTCCAAAATATATTTAAAAATAAAAGGCTATTTTAGAACACCTAAAAATGTGAGACAAGGAAAATCAAATTCTAAAAACGAGTTAGAAGTTACTGTATATTTAGGATTTTTTTTATGTGCATGCATCGATATACGTTGTCACGATAAAAATAAAATTGTATTGTCAAAAGCGTGTCACCTGCCAGTGTAAAAATCTAAATTCTTCATCTTTGAGGAATCTTTCAGGTACTGAATAATAGTATTCAATCGCTCAATCGATTGACATTTAGAGTACTGTACATATTTTAACGGTAGTGCAATTTGTATTTCAATATAAAAGCCAGCGTAGTAATTATTTCTATTGCAATTCTTTGAAAATATCCTTGCCCATGTGAGGGCGTTCTTAAGGCTATGGCTAGAGCCCCCGGCATCCAATCAGCACCACCTCGTCACGCAATGTCCAGTCGTTATCCACAGGTGGACGCCGCGTTTCAACCAATGAGCGTCGCGCGAACAACGAGTGGATATTGCGTTGTCCGTAGAGAAATATGAGTAAAAAGAACAGACGGTCCACATGGAACCTGTAAGTGGTTAACGCAAGGTAAGTTACGTGTGGTCATCGAGTGGTCCACTCGCCATCCACGTGTAGTGAGGTATAGGTACTCTATACAAAGAATATTAACCGCTCCAGGCGAGGCCGTGCTGGTCGGGTGGCTTACGTCTCATTCTAAATGTTTCTCAAAACTTAATAACCTAGTATAGTATCTATGTTTATGCTGACGTCAAAGTGTAACTTGCCGTCCTATTCGACCTGACCGTCCTTCTTTGCGACCGTGTAAATCAAATCTTGGCTAAGCCGGAGCAAACATCCTTAATCTTTTTAAACTTTTCGGTATCTTTTAATGATAATAACACTACGACCTTAAAGAAACGACCGATGACACTTCTTAGAACGGATACGAGTACCCTGAAGAATATTGCAGTCATCCATCTACAAATCAAAGCTAAAATCTGAAAGTATACATTATGTTTGCGTTTATAAATAACCAGCGACCCACCTCAGCTTGGCACCGGTAAACCTCTAAAACATCAGTGCTTATCTACCAACTAATACGTCTATTATAGAAATATATTATACACACAAACATTTCTCTTGAATGATAGAAAACGCATAGAAATCCGTCTCGCAATTTACTAATCTTTGTAGAAAATATTATCGCAGAAGTTTTCGTGGAAGAAAATTTTCAAGTATTGAATTTTTATTCTTATTATTTATTTTAATGTTCCTAGAAAAGCTTTATATCTATTATTGTGTATTTAATTACCACATAAAAATATAAATACTTATTTATTAATAATTGTCAGTCAACCCAGATGCTATATGGCTAGAGGCACCTCGAATATATCATGGAATGTCAAAAAGAGTAACGATTTCCTTCAACTCTTTCACGGAACTTACCTAGTGTGCGACCATTTTATGATAGACCAGCAGGCGCCCCGGCTTCGCACGGGTAGGTAGAAGATTTAGTCGGACACTCGGACACTCGGGGATAGTGTAACTTCCCAAAAAATAAATAATTTTAAAAATTAGTTAAGGTGATCCAGAGATTACCCCACAAACTTTACCTCTTAATAATATTGGTATTTTATTCTACACGTAGGTTGGATATGAAATTTGAGCCGTATAGCCAGCAAGTTCCGTTTCTAAATAAATACGACACTTAATAGACAAAGAAGTCGTTTATTATTTTACATTATTTTTAGGTATATGAAATCCTTGCGCGTGCGCATTACGCACTTTGCCAAACACGGGCGCAGCGCGCCACTCTATGGTCGGTGCCGCGTCCGGTCGCTGCCCAACGTAACAGAACATAGTGCCTATTGTCAAAAATATTGGGTCCTTACCTATGAAATTGGTGTTTTTTTCTCTCTTAGTATTTTGTCTGTAATTATTAAGATTCAGAGTATTCCTAAAAATAATTACCTCGTCTAAAAATAGACTATATTTTTGAGCTCTTTTGAATTGTTTTGATAATTTGTTATAAGTTTATTTGTGTTAAAATTGGACACGGAGACAACTCTTTTTAAGTGCCTCCCGAATACATCATTTTATTTGCATTCACTTAAAAACGATAAATAATTTTTATGAAATGTGATATTACACATATTACTAAAGCTTGTCTAATGATAGATGCCTAATATTATTATCTCTGGATTTGTCGTTGTGAAGAAAACTGATAAAATGTTAGTATGGAAAATGCAGAATTCCCCAAAATCTCCATACAAAACACCAATTTCATAGGTAAGGACCTAATAAACACAATGTTAACCAAAATACAGACAAAGAAGGCACATGTAAGAACGATAGCGGTACTTTTTTTGGAACACAATGACAAACAAGCAGAATATATTATTATTTGAATTCTTAGGCATTTTAAACAGTTACATAAATATTTGACGTTTCAATTCGGGATCATCTTATTTGGTCCTATTCGTATTTGGTCATTGTTACTTACAAAAATGGTCTTTGAAAATTGGCCAAGTCCGCATTTGGTCCCACTTAGATCGAAGCTGTTTCTCACAGATATCATTTAGCTACGAACAATTGTCACGTTTTTTATGAGTGGTGAGCAAAAGGTAGGTAGTGAGGAGGGTCATCCTCACTTTCACTTGCTACAATTTTCTCGCCTTTCCTACTATTCCCTGAGTCCTTCGAGTTAGGATCTCCGATAGAATAGCCGGAAAATATGAGTAGAAATACGACGATATGGTTTAAATTTATTCTTAATTTAATTAGATCAAGTGTAGTTGAAATCTCAGGTGAACAGATTTTGGGTATGGAGATTTTGGGGATGTCAGCATTTTACATACTAACATTTTATCAGTATTCTTCACAACGACAAATCCAGAGATAATAATATTTGGCATGTATCATTAGACAAGCTTTAGCAATATGTGTGTGAACACGCTTGATAAAAATTATTCATCGTTTTTATTTTAATGCAAATCAGGCAGTTAAAAATAATCTTTGTGTCTAATTTTAACACTATTAAACATAAAAAAAATTATGAAATTAAATAATACGAGCTCAAATATATGGTCTATTTTTAGAAGAGGCAATTATTTTATAAGAATGTTCTGAAACTTAATAGTTACGGAAAAATTGCTAAGACAGAATAAAAATACCAATTTCAATGGTAAGAACCCAACATAAGAGTATAAATTAGCTAATAAGCTTATAGCGGCGACGGGTTCACCACTTGTCAAACTGAGCACACCTGCCGTCACTGCCGCTTTTGCCTTGTCTCTGACTAGCCCTTAGGGGATAATAGTCGTGATTATATGTATAAAATACACTATATCTACGTGTTCGTCGTATAAGCATTTGTCTTACATGCCACGATAGAGCATTAAATTTATTAAAAGCCTAATTCAATAAAAAGCCTAAATCTACAAGGCCTGCTAATATATACTGGCAAACAAATTTAAAAAACATTTTATTTTTCGTTTGTATTAAATGCTTTTGAAACTGTGATTAACTTCTTATAAATTTGATTTAAAAATATTTCAAGTCCTTCCTAGCTTAGTAAAACGCTTTTTGTAAAACAAGTTTGTAAAATATTTTATAACACATTTGCTCGTAAAGGGTCTCTTATTTCACCAATTTCAATATCATAATCTATCACTTTACGTACTTGTGCGATAATGTCAAGTAAAACGCACAGTTTCTGTCTATAAATGAACGATACTTTTTTAAATCGTAGCAAAGAGTTTTTATATCAGAAAGAAGAGTTTTTATGTCAGAAAGGTAGTCAACATTTTCTTAATAAAATTACCTTTGGGAGATGAAATATAATACATACACATTTAATTCTTTAATTTCGTTTAATTTTATTTAATTTGACAACTAATTACAACCATGGTCACAAATGCACAAAAATATTAATTTACTCTATTAGTAACACTGGCTGTTATTTGTTCCTTT
Source organism: Parapoynx stratiotata (assembly GCA_910589355.1). NCBI lineage: Eukaryota > Metazoa > Arthropoda > Insecta > Lepidoptera > Crambidae > Parapoynx > Parapoynx stratiotata. Next base: position 10,115,875 of record OU342478.1, read on the forward strand.
GACTTAAAAAGGCGCCGATGCGCGCGCTAATTTGTGAAAAAGTTAAAATTATTCCGCGCGCTTTTCTTTTCACTGAATTGTTTTTATTTGAAAATATCGTCAAGTAGTGATGAATTTATTAATTTGAAACCGCCAGAAGTCTCAAATCGCTTTAACATGTTATTAAAGATTATTAGTATAAGAATGTCTGAGTTTAATTTCACCTCACCTACGGCTCGGGCTAACAATATCGCCTCGGCTGTAATTTTCAACTTACCGCACTTATACCATAATGTACTATTATTATTTCATTAGATTAAACTTTTTCATATAATCCAAAACCAGATACCCTGGCACATCCTTGGGCCCTTCCAACACACACTACAATGGGAATATTTTTTTCTTTTATTCCCTATTCGTAGGAACAACCCACAAATAGGGAATAAAATAAACCATTTCCTTCGATTAGTAGGTCACGGAGGTCAAATTCCCTTTGAAGGGATCGGCATGGGAAAGGGAAGGCAGTAGCAGCTTGCAATTACAATTGAGGTGCCAATCTATGGTCACGTGATTTTCACACGCCAGTGAAATTCTCCAGTCCAAGTAGGAAATGGGTCGTGTCGTTTAAGTCTATATTTGCTTGCAGTAGAGCAGTTATCATGCCAATATTTCATTCACATTTCGCCTTATAAGTGTCAGATTATGTAATAAAGGGCGAACTTGTTGCTACACTCCGGGCATAAGGTGTGGCAAGCGATATTCGTGAACTGTTGATTGATGAACAAAAGTTGATGAAACTTAAGAACATTTTCATTCGGAATCAGCGGTACAGCAAGGTTCGAACCAGTTACCTCCCGCATTAGTTGTGACGTTAATTTAATTTGATTGAATAAAGATATAAAGGTTTGATTGCATGTCAATGGAAAACATTTAGACAACCTCCGTGGTCGAGTGGTCTGTACGCCGGTCTCATGGCGCCGCCATCTCGAGAGGTCGTGGGTTCGATCCCCAGTGGAGGCAAGTGTTTGGGTGATGAATTTTCAGACATTATTTTGCTCTCCAGTCTTGGATGTTCATTATATATGTATAAAATTATATTTATTCCGTATAATTATGTGTATTTATCTATTAAATATATTTGTCCGTCATCATTTAGTTGCTTAAAATGGGACTTGTTGATAGGTGTGAATGTCTGAGGATATTTAGATTTATATTTAGGATTATTTACTGACAATCAATAATTTAACGATCTGATTTTTTGGAACATCATAAGGACTGGTTCTTAAACTATTATTATAGTTAGCTAGATTAAAAGAACATTCTATTATTTTTTTTCTTCATTATCAAAAATAAATAAAATAAATAAACATCCTCAGTCATTCACACCTATCAACTACCTCCATTTAAAACCACTAATGCTGCTTGTGTTACGGATACTAGATGAGGGATAAATATATAATATACATATAAATATTCAGAGAAAATACTTCAGGAAAAATTGCTAAGACAGAATAAAAATACCAATTTCAATGGTAAGAACCCAATATAAGAGTAAAAATTAGCTAATAAGCTTATAGCGGCGACGGGCTCACCACTTGTCAAGCTGAGCACACCTGCCGTCACTGCCGCTATTGCCTTGTCTCTGACTAGCCCTTAGGGGATAATAGTCGTGATTATATGTATCTTTGTATGTATAAAATACACTATATCTACGTGTTCGTCGTATAAGCATATGGCTTACGTGCCACGATAGAGTATTAAATTTATTAAAAGCCTACTTCAATAAAAAGCCTAAATCTACAAGGCCTGCTAATATAAACTGGCAAAAAAAATTACAAAACATTTTATTTTTCGTTTGTAATAAATGCTTCTGAAACTGTGATTAACTTCTTATAAATTTTATTTAAAAATATTTTAAGTTCTTCCTAGCTTAGTAAAACGCTTTTTGTAAAACAAGTTTGTAAAATATTTTATAACACATTTTCAATTTTCAACTTACCGCACTTATATCATAATGTACTATTATTATTTCATTACATTAAGCTTTTTCATATAATCCAAAACAAGAAACCCTGGTTCATCCTTGGGCCCTTCCAACACACACAACAATGGGAATATTTTTTTCTTTTATTCCCTATTCGTAGGAACAACCCACAAATAGGGAATAAAATAAACCATTTCCTTCGATTAGTAGGTCACGGAGGTCAAATTCTCTTTGAAGGGATCGGCATGGGAAAGGGAAGGCAGTAGCAGCTTGCAATTACAATTGAGGTGCCAATCTCTGGTCACGTGATTTTCACACGCCAGTGAAATTCTCCAGTCCGAGTAGGAAATTGGTCGTGTCGTTTAAGTCTATATTTGCTTGCAGTAGAGCAGTTATCATGCCAATATTTCATTCACATTTCGCCTTATAAGTGTCAGATTATGTAATAAAGGGCGAACTTGTTGCTACACTCCGGGCATAAGGTGTGGCAAGCGATATTCGTGAACTGTTGATTGATGAACAAAAGTTGATGAAACTTAAGAACATTTTCATTCGGAATCAGCGGTACAGCAAGGTTCGAACCAGTTACCTCCCGCATTAGTTGTGACGTTAATTTAATTTGATTGAATAAAGATATAAAGGTTTGATTGCATGTCAATGGAAAACATTTAGACAACCTCCGTGGTCGAGTGGTCTGTACGCCGGTCTCATGGCGCCGCCATCTCGAGAGGTCGTGGGTTCGATCCCCAGTGGAGGCAAGTGTTTGGGTGATGAATTTTCAGACATTATTTTGCTCTCCAGTCTTGGATGTTCATTATATATGTATAAAATTATATTTATTCCGTATAATTATGTGTATTTATCTATTAAATATATTTGTCCGTCATCATTTAGTTGCTTAAAATGGGACTTGTTGATAGGTGTGAATGTCTGAGGATATTTAGATTTATATTTAGGATTATTTACTGACAATCAATAATTTAACGATCTGATTTTTTGGAACATCATAAGGACTGGTTCTTAAACTATTATTATAGTTAGCTAGATTAAAAGAACATTCTATTATTTTTTTTCTTCATTATCAAAAATAAATAAAATAAATAAACATCCTCAGTCATTCACACCTATCAACTACCTCCATTTAAAACCACTAATGCTGCTTGTGTTACGGATACTAGATGAGGGATAAATGTATAATATACATATAAATATTCAGAGAAAATACAATATTTATATAAACATTTCTGTTACATCACAAAGTAATCAGATGTTATTCATTATGCTCCTTTATTTACTTTTAAATGAAAGGTACATTTTTTCCAAAATTTATATTGTTCGTAAGACCTTGAGATCTCCGTCGTCTCGTTATAATAACTCCTTGTTTAAAAGAAGCCAATATAATATAGTCGCCGAATAAAAATAATAAATGATAACACGTACAGAAATCTCACGGGGGACAAAATTGTTGCGTAGTACGCCAACAGCTATGATAGCCTGTCGTGGCGGGAGTAATTCTAACGTATTCTTTATTTTACTCGTAAAAATAACTGGAATTTTTAGGAAATAAAATGTACCGAAGTAAAGGTACTTCGGTACATTTTATTTCCTAAATTTTTGGAGCTTTTTCATCACTCGTTCAATTTAGAAAGTGACGTATTAAGCGCTCTCCATATTAATTATAGTTGTTGCATTTTATGATGGCGAGTGTTTACGCTCTTAACTTCTTAGGATAGTCTTAAGTCGAATGATTTAATCGCCTTCGTGAATTGCAATATCTATAGCTGGCATTATATAGGTCAGAGCACGCAGGTGGCGAAGACCGACAGTGCGTCGCGTAAGAGTAACTACTTAAACTACTAAAACCGCTCGAAGAAGGTTGGAGTGGCATTCCGCGGAGTCCGTGTAGTGGGAGGTGATGCACTACCGTGTTCGGTCAGAGCACACAGGCGGCGCGTTAGGGCGGGCGGCGAAGGGTGCGCGAGCAGGCTAGCAGGCGAAGCATAGTGATGGATACTAATGACAAACTATGGTAACACTAAGCTTTGGCGAACAAAGTGAAAAAGTGGCTTCGCTGAAATCGTTTGCTGTTTCATTTGTTTGGCCTACATCGCTGACGTAGCTTAGCTCTGTAATTCGTGATCTGGGTGCATTATGTTTTTAAAATCCAGCCTGATTTGACGCAATTCAGTTTACGGCGTAAACTGTCTGGTTCTTTTTTGATATTATGAATGCTTTTAGCTGACTACTTTCTGGCTGGAATATTTTGTTTTTTCCTGGCTATCAAATAATTTCAATAACATTCAAAAATGAAGCTAATTAATTTGCGATAATTACGGTTTTAATTTGTATCTTAAAATTGTGTTCAATGTGTCTTAAATTGACTTATTTCCATGACGAATTAAAATAAAGTAATAATGACATAAAACTTTAACTTCATTTAAAAAAATAATAACCAAAATAAGTATAAGATTTCTATACAATTATTCTATATTCCCTATCCGTATATAAAAAAGTACTTTAAATCACTTATTCACGAAAATGAAGCTTCAATCACAATGTCGCATACAATTACAATGTTTGTTTTATAGTAGGTATGTATCTAATATGTAAAATATTTTTTTTGCCTTTTATTTTTAGCTCAAACTATGCAAAACATTGAGGAAAACGGTCTCAAAAATTTTCTATTCGATTCAGTAATGTTCGTATAAGGAACAGTAGCTTCTAGGAAGACCTTGCGACGTAACTGTTTCAATCTGTGGAATGCCGTATAAAGAAGTCACAAGGTGTGTGTTGGTGGTGCTATTTTGGTATTAGAGTTTCGATGCTATTAAATAGCATATGAATAACAATAAAATCTATATATACTCTTTATATATACTCTTTATTGCACACAGAAAAAAAAACACAATACATAAAAGAAACTATAGTTGGCAAAGGCGAACTTATCCCCTAAAGAGATAACTTCCAGTCAACCCAAACAACCAGTCCAAGAGTAGGTGTCAGTGGGATTACAGTATAAGTGCACAAACACAAAGATCTTTTAACAAAATACAATTTAAGTTAAACTAACATAAAACTAAAATAATACCTATACATTTAAAATACAATAATATAGACAGATAGATAGATAGATAGTAGATATAGTGTATATAGTGTATAGTGTGTAGATAGATAGATAGATAGATATAATACAAAAAAAAATCATATTCTATTTCCATACCATTAAAATTTGTAACACACACACAAACACACATAGACACATACACATAAACAAGAAAAGTTTAAACCTTTTTAAACCAAATTTAACTTTGTATACAACTTTGATTAGGACCATAAAGTTGACATTCGTGTGGCTTTATTAGTTCAATAAACATATTATAACGTTTCATAATAACACAACTGCCCTGAAGCTATCGTATATCGTCTATATATCGTATATATTTTTCATTTTTTTGTGTCTTTTACGCGCAAGAATGGTTTCCTACACCTAAACATGTTACGTAACTGGAAGAAAATAAAAGAAGTTTTTATGCGCAATGTTCCCGGTTATAGTCTTAGTAGTAAATTTTACGGGAACAGGATCAACAAACAGTACACGGAAAATATATTTTATGTAGCGGATACGTTTTCACACCCGTAATAAGAAGGAGAAGACGGAACGGAAGGACGAGAATAGCTATTCATTTGTGACGGTGGTTTAGAAAATTACATTCAGGTAAAAGTAGACAGACATGTTTTGTATATTTTGTTCAAATGCAATAAAAAGTATAGTAATAAAGTAGGTGCTACAAGCAAGTTATTTGAATTCGTTCTGGACAATATTAAGGACCACTTGCAGTTAATTTTAAACTTATTTTAAATCTCGATTTTGTCATTAGAAAAACCATAGTAAAATTGACAAAAAATTTCAAAATCGAGTTTCAAATTTCGAATTAAATTTCCTGCAAGTGGGCCTAATAAATTAATTTGAATTGTGATACTTAAAAAAAATAAACACGACTTTGATGTCGTGTTGGTGCAAGCGAGGTTTAGGGACGTTTAATAAGCCGCCAGCGTTGGTCAACAGCGCCCGCCGCACAGTGATTCGAACAGAACAAGCTAGCTGAACAATATATTTTTTTTACACTTATGAGTTTAATACACGCATTTTAAATTTTTTAGTGCAACTCAAGATTCATTTAGGCCTGTTATTGTGATAGGTTCGTGTGAAAAAAAAATCATTAGTAAAAAATATTTGATTTATTAAATCAAGAAAAAAGAAGTACATTAAACTAACATATATGTATATTAAATAATTAGTCTTATCATGGATTTACACAAATGTTGTAATTGAACAGTTTATTAACCTAATGGGTACTTACAATTAAATAATTTGACTGCAACTCGATTTTTGAAATCGAATAGGTGTACCTAAGCTGAAAAAAAACAAAAAAAATGTTATATAAGAGTGTGCTGATTGAAAATGGTATATTTAAAAATTAGAGGGTCACAGATATAATATATATTATATAAATTCCAGACTGGGGTCAAGTGGGGGCATACAACTTCTAGACATTTCAACACAAAATTTAGAATTATGAAGTTTAATATTTCGTCATACTTGCAGGAAATTTTAAACGACCTCTGTGACGACCTCCGTGGCCGAGTGGGCTTTACGCCGGTCTCAAGGCGTCACCATCTCGAGAGGTCCTGGGTTCGATCCCCAGTGGAGGCAAGTGTTTGGGTGATGAATTTTCAAACATTTGTTCTCCAGTCTTGGATGTCCATTATATATGAATTATATTATGTATATTCTCAATAATTTTGTGTATTTATCTATTAAATATGTTTGTCCGTCATGTAGTATCCGTAACATAAGCAGCATTTAGTTGCTTAAAATGGGACTAGTTGATAGGTGTGAATGTCTGAGGATATTTATTTACTAACAGACAATAAAGAAAATCTACAGAAAATAAATGTACTTACCCTTACGCTATAAAAACCATCATACAAATATATTAGTCACAATAGTAAAAAATAACGTAATGTGTTGTCGAAAGTCAAGCAAAATTAGGAATAAAATAATGCACCACCCTCATATCCTTTTATACCATGTCAATTTCTCACCATTAGCGTTCGATAACAATTATTATATCATAAGTATATAATAATATGAAATTGTGGAATGCTTAACGACAGGGATGTTGTTTCTGACTTTCATTAAAAGATTATTAGAAATTCACTAATGACTTTTGTCTAGCTAGCTTGTTCTAATTGAATCACTGTGCGCCCCGATGAGATTTCCACCCATTTGGACATAGAGGCGCGCGCGTGTGGCTGTGAAACGATGTCAGTAGCTCTGTGTAATTGAAAGTGCACGCGTGTCGCCGGCCTCGCTAGTGGCCAGCGTAGCTATGAAACCACACTTAGGTCAAATAACTGATTTCGGCCTTTTCCGTACTACAGAGGTAAATCAAGAAACATCTCCCAAATTTCCTATATAATTTAGATATGCAATACTTCGATTTTTAGGCGTAATTTTTTTAACATGTATAAAACTTATAGGCCCTGGATTGGATTGATATTTAAAGTACAAATATAAAAAAAAGTAAAATCTTTATACTTTGATAAAAGAAATTGTGATCCTAGTCACAATTTCTATGTGATGTAAGAATAACTACACCACCACCATAAGTGGACACCAGGGTACAAATAAATATAAATCAAGGTAGCAATTTACATTGTTATGAAAAAAGAAACAAAAAAAGTAAATATCTCCGAAAAGAGGTTTGCAGCATAAAATACCTATACTAAGTGCTTTTTACTTCTAAACTAAATTGTTCACGAAACATTCAAATATCTTAAACTTATCCCGAAGATCTTTATCACTTTCCTGTATTTACATATCGCGAGAAAAAGTTGTTTCCGACTTGTTTAAATTACGTCGATCCTGGGGCTTACTGGTAAAAATGCGCTCGATATTTCGACACGACAATCTCGTTTAAAACATTTATGGAAATAAGTTTTTTTTTAATTTAGCCAAGTCTATTTTCGGTCACTCGCTTACAGATTTCGGAACCGGCTGCGAGCAATCGATTTTACGCGTCCTAGGTTTAAATATCGAACGTTAATTGCGTGGACTCAATAAAGAACATTAATTTTGAATTTTATATAAGAAAAAAGTTTCTAGTAAAATTCTGATTAATATTGTCAACCGTAAAAAGAAGGAACTGCAAAAAGGAGACAATTTATAAAATTTAAACTGGAATAAAAGAGACTGGAACTGGAAAACGTTCCAGCAGTAAACGAATAAAGCATTTTCCAGCTACTGCTAAATAATAATGTCCTAAAATATAGTTAACATTTGGACATTATTATTTTTGGAAGTTCTTATATATTTAGACATTATTATTTTTTGGGACATTATTATTTTATTGCCATTATTCTACCGAAGGGAATTTTCTGCATAGAAATTACCTAAAACAAGTAAATGATAAAGGTCTTTACTTTGACGCTAGAATTAAAAAGGTTAGATCACAATAAGTTTGCATTAAATTTCATGACTAGAAACTATATTTTCGGTCCTTACCTATGAAATTGGTGTTTTGTATGGAGATTTTGGGGATGTCTGCATTTTACATACTAACATTTTATCAGTTTTCTTCACAACGACAAATCCAGAGATAATAATATTTGGCATGTATCATTAGACAAGCTTTAGAAATATGTGTGTGAACACGCTTGATAAAAATTATTCATCGTTTTTATGTTAATGCATATCAAATGATGTATTCAGGAGGCAGTTAAAAATAATTATCTTTGTGTCAAATTTTAACACAATTAAACTTACAAAAAATTATCAAATTAAATAATACCAGCTCAAATTTTAGAAGAGGCAATTATTTTATAAGAATGTTCTGAAACTTAATAGTTACGGACAAATTGCTAAGACAGAATAAAAACACCAATTTCATAGGTAAGGACCCAATATTTCTCTATATCACGGTATAGTCTACGTTATTGACAGCAGTGTTATGTTTTTTTACAGCGAACTCATAATAGCTCGCTGATGGCCTTAGCATCATCATAATTTCAGCCTACATAAGTCCACTGCGAAGTTTTAGCTTGGTTTTCCATATTTTAAAAGTCCACTGCGAAGTTTTAGCTTGGTTTTCCATATTTTAAAAGTCCACTGCGAAGTTTTAGCTTGGTTTTCCATATTTTATAAGTCCACTGCGAAGTTTTAGCTTGGTTTTCTATATTTTAAGGCGCTGATTCTAGAACAATATTCATTCTGCGTCCATATCTTCTCAATGACTACAAAACGAGTCACAATAAAAACATAATTATTTTTTTAACCGCCTCTCTGGTCTAGTGGTTCACACCACCGGGTGTTGATCGGGAGGTCCGGGTTCGATTCCCCATGGGGGCAGAAGTTTTTCTGCTCGGTTTGGTTGGTGGTAGGGCTTTTAAGCCCGCCTGGCTAGGTACGACCGTCTTACCTAAATTGGTCGCCATAATAACGATGTTTTAGGCATTGTTGTGTTCCGGCAATCAGAGGTTAGACAGCCAGTTCCTTAGTTGTTGAGGATTACAGGTGAAGCTCGCTTCCACCGTCGGCCTTATCGTCACTTTTTTTTTTACCTACTGATTCTTACCATCAGGTAAAATGAAGGCTTACCTGTCACATGTAAAAAAAAAAATTGTTCCCGTGGCCTTCAATGGGTTTTTTTTTTTAATCACGATATATTCTTATTATTATAATATCTGGCGAGTGAAACCCACTGCTGTAATTAGTCTCCTTAAGGATATCAATAACAACAGCGATACTCGCATCCAGCAGATTCCGATTGAGAGGAAAAAAGATAACAGTAGTGCAAAATAAATAATGATGGGAATATTCTACCTATATAAAGAACGTGCCGCGTGATTTATATATTTTTTCCGTTTCCATACTGATTTGAATTGGGAGCTACAAGATAATAAATCATAAGACATTAGTTTTAAGATCGTCATCTGTAATCGTAAAAATTCTTAACTGTGTTATTTGCTAAATTCTTTACAAGTATGAGAGATACTTTGAACGGATAGCATAAAAATGAAATAAAACTGCTATTTGACAATTTCCTAAAACCGGTACAGGAGCATTTTGGTTGTTAAGGGCTTTTTTACATATTACATAATAATTGTGGCCGTTGAGTATTATGGTAGCGGCTCATTAAAGGATACTTACCCATCTCTTCCCTTGGCTATCGTAAAAGGCGACTAATTGACATACACCCAGTTACAGAAATGAACTTTAAAATTAAAAGGCAGCATTATCTTTAATGCTCCATTAAATGTATATAATGAAGTGTCAAAAGAACACCTTAGCATTGTTTTACGTTGCACAAAACGACATTAGCACCCTGTCAATGCTAAAGAGACATTAGCTAGAACTGTTTTGTGTAACAACTTTAACTTTAATGAACTTTAAAGTTTTAATGTCTCATTAACAATTGTCGTCCTTAAAAAATCTTTGTGCAACTGAGTGTTAGAACTGCACAACCATCCAATAGCTTATAGCGGCGACGGACTCACCACGGGCGGACTATGGCAATGGACTGCTTTTGCGGTGATTTTGCCTAGTCTCTGACTAATGTTCGTGATTGTATGTATGTATTGGGTCCTTACCTATGAAATTGGTGTTTTTTTCTCTCTTAGTATTTTGTCTGTAACTATTAAGATTCAGAGTATTACTAAAAAATAATTACTTCGTATAAAAATAGACTATATTTTTGAGCTCTTTTGATTTGTTTTGATAATTTGTTGTAAGTTTAATTGTGTTAAAATTGGACACGGAGACAACTCTTTTTAAGTGCCTCCCTAATACATCATTTTATTTGCATTCATTTAAAAACGATAAATAATTTTTATGAAGTGTGATATTACACATATTACTAAAGCTTGTCTAATGATAGATGCCAAATATTATTATCTCTGGATTTGTCGTTGTGAAGAAAACTGATAAAATGTTAGTATGGAAAATGCAGAATTCTCCAAAATCTCCATACAAAACACCAATTTCCTAGGTAAGGACCTATTATATATAATAATTGTTGTTGACATATTAACATCTACTGAGACGTCTTCTATTAAGATACTAAAGTAGCTCTCAAAACTGGGCACTGTCTAGGAAAGATAAGATGTTCCAAGTTTGGATTGTTTTTAGTTCACCTGGTTCGAGGTGTCTTCCGAGGTGTCACACAGGAGCTTGCCGAAATAAATAACATAACATGCTGCCTGTAGTATCTCTAAAAAGGTACAGGCAGATTGAGCATGTTGCAATATTTCAGGCAAGCGACATTCACAAGCTTTTGGTCCCGATCGCTATTGCAAGCGTTTCTACCCACCAACCCTCATTAGCCCAGCGTGGTAGTGTAACGGCCCATACTCCTATTTATTATCCTATTTATAACGATATTTATTATATTTTTTATTTAAAAAAAATGCACAGCAAACGACTCGACACCACCTGTTGGTAAGCAGTAAGCGAGTTCATTTGCAGAAAAAGCTAGGGCCACATAATAGGTTGGGGAAAAAGTTTCTTCGCATTTTTTAAGAAAATTCAAAACATTTTTTAATATAGTTTATTTACATTTAACTAAAGTATGTAGGTACCATTTTGTTCGATAACTTTTTGCCATCTTGTAGGTAGGGACATGATCCCATTGCTATAGAAATTTTGGGACTTCTGGTCAAAATACCGCCACAAGTGGTTTTGGCAGTCCTCTCGTGATGTTAACCTGACACTGCCTAAAGAATTCTGAAGAGACCGAAACAGGTGGAAATCTGAAGGTGCAAGGTCAGGACTATACGGCGGATGCATTAACACCTCCCAGTCAAACTCTCTTAATTTTTGCTGAGTGGCTAAAGATGTGTGAGGTCTAGCGTTATCATAATGAAAAACCACACCCCTTCTGTTGATTAATTCCGGCCGCTTTCTCTCAACTTCTTGCTTTAATCTCATCAGTTGTTCGCAGTAGAGTTCAGAATCGATGGTCCTGCCTGGTGGTAACAGCTCATAATGAATAATGCCCTTCCAATCCCACCACACACACAGCATCACCTTGTTGCGAGTTAACCCGGGTTTCGCCACAGTCTGTGAAGCCTGACCGGCCTTTGACCACGACCTTTTTCGCACGTTCTTGTCGTACGTGATCCACTTTTCATCACCAGTTATCAGCTTCTTCAAAAATGGTTCGGTTTCATTACGTCGTAATAAAGAATCACAAATGAGTACACGGTTCATTAGGTTTCTTTCAGTGAGCTCGTGAGATATCCAAATGTCGAGCTTTTTTGTGTACCCAGTTTTTTTCAAATGCGCCAAAACTGTTTTGTGGTCAATTCCCAGTTCTTCAGTTCGTCGTAACTACTGACATGCCGATCTTGCTCCACTTTTTCAAAAATGGCATCCATTTTATCTGTAATAGGGCGACCAGAGCGACGTGCATCTTTGACATCAAAATTTCCGGATTGAAAACGCTTAAACCAAATTTGTGCTACTCTCACAGACACTGCACTAGGTCCATAAACATCGCAAATTTTTTTCGCGGCTTGCGTTGCATTTTTACCTTTTTTGTAGTAAAATTTTTAAATGTATCGAATTTCTTCATTAGATTCACTCATCTTGGCGCTACGAAAAACAAATGAAAATCACACATTTTCCTAATTTGAATTTGGAATTATGTTCTTTAAAATTTAAAGTTTCAATGATACCAAAACCAGCCAGATACAAATAGTATAGCCAAAGAGATTTTATTACAAGTTTATACATACTATAATGCGAAAAGACTTTTTCCCCAACCTAATAGATTAGCAGTTCTAGCCACCCATGCTTACCCATTGGTGCTTTTTACGGGTTATATGATGGAGAGAATACGTATGGGAATGCATTTTGTGTGTGCACAAAGAATGGATGTCCGAAAATCTGTGACGTGACGACAAGGAGGTCACTCTGAATCTAGGGTATCTATGTTTGTTTATCAATTTTATTCCTTCTTCCAACTCTGTTAATACTGCCTAAAAATGTAGAAATATTTATGATTTAAAAAATATAAGCCATCTAAACTTGATGAGCCAGGGAAAGTACTCGTATATTACAATCAAAGCCGAGATAAAATATTATAAGTCTTTATAAATACCATACATATAAAAGTATGCATCGTAGTTAAAATAGAAGTTATTATGCATTGTAAACATAATGTGCGTTTCGCAAAGAATCGCATCTACGAAACGGCAAAATTCGAAAAGGAAAATGATGAAGCGATGTCGTTCGGCCACGGTTTTCTGAAGTTAGTCTTCTTATCACTGGCGCGGAGGCCGCACGTTTCGCCGTAGCGTTTACGCGGGAAACTATTCTCGTTACAAAAAGTCAAACATCTAAAGAGTTCTTATTTCAGAAATATCAGTTACATTTCTAGTGTTGTGTGAAATCGTGGAAAGTTCCAATTACAAATAGTGTGATTGTTGCCAGTGTTTGTGAAAAGTGTTTTTCCTTCGAGTGGTTCGTAAGAAGTGCACATTTTTTTAATGATAAAATGGAATTAACGAAAGCGATGATCGTTGTTTTGCGTATATTCAGCTGTTCAAACGAGTTTGTGTGACGCGTATTATGATGAATTTGCATACAAAAGAATTTAAATTTCCATCAGTAGTCTAAAAATATATTTCAGCACGTTACGTTTAACATGGTTTTTAAGGAAAATTGGTTACAATTGCTACAAAGGTTTCATGCATGCCCCTAATTTTGTGATTTACGGTGATTGTTCAATCTTAAAACAGTATTTTTGCTGCACAAAAGTTACGCTTTGACTATTTTCAATAAAATACAAAATCGATGATCATTTATATTTACTTATACATTTTATTTTACTTTACTAACTACAGTTCATTATACGAATATAGAAATGTTTATTAAGAGGTTAATTTATTTGAAATTAACACAGCTCAAAAAACGTGATTTGTTTGCGCTCAAATTAATTTTGGTAAGCATTTATAATTCATATTAGCATTAAAAATACCTATTTACATAATTTATTTTAATTACTGAGCTCCGCCAGTGCTTATTAATTAGAAGTTATGGTATGAGGCAGTTATTTGAAAATATCATGTGTAAAAGATAATAGTTCCAAAACACACTACTCTAAGACACATAATTACATATTTTTTAAAAGTAATAACATTAGATTACTATCATAAGCGGTCATTTGTGTTAGCACACAAGTAATTTAAAGGCTAATTTCCTAAAACTAACTTGTTATTCGTGATTTACTATTTAAAAAAAATTAATAAAAGAATTGTCTATTTTTAGCGTTTTTTATGAATATGTGCGATGTATTTCAGTTGATTATATTGCTAGGATAACCCGTTGGTTGTCCTTAACGGGCCTTCCGACGCACGGAGGCGCCCGAGATCCCAAACATTTGGTCACCCATCCACGGCCTGAACATGGCGAAGGTACTAACCACTGCGCCACCGAGATCCTACGGGTCTAATTGATGCCTTTAGTAATTCCTTTTATAAATTACAATGTAACTAAAATAGTCACTTTTGTCGTCAATGTAGTGTACAAGATAGGATAGGTAGGTTATTAACAAAAATATTTGTAGCGGACTCATTTAGAGCGTTTTTGTAAAGCCTTCATACTGAACACCGAGGTCTACGGTTTTTCCAAAGGACTACAACATGGGTTTTTCAAAAGGGAAGTTAATAGGTTTTTTAGGGTCGGTAATGCGCATGTGATGCCTTTCGTGATGCAGGCGTCCATAGGCTACGGTAACCGCTTATCATTAGGGAGGCGTGTGTCTTTTTCCACATAATATATATAAAAAAAAACTGAAAGCGTTTCCATTCTCTTTATTTCTTTCCAGTGACACTGAGATTAGGTCGTTAAAAACCTCTACTCATAATTTCTTGCTGCATATATGACCTTTTCACCGACTCAATAGACTTTCATTCCTTATGTTGTGACTGTCCATCGAGAATGATCATTGAAATATGATTTATCAAAAAAGGGTTTCGCAATATAATTGTCATAAATATAGTCAACTAGACTATCGTTATACGAAACCTATGTTGAATTTATCTCTTTTCTTATACCTTTTTCTTATACACATAATAAAACTGTAGAGGTTGAATGTCTGTACATAGAAAAAAAATGCTTAAAACCTTATCATGATGTGAAAAGAGGGAAAATACCTAAAATGTTTTTTTTTTAATTTTTATTTATCTGTTTGTACAGGCTAATCTCCAAAATGGCTGGAACGCTTTCAATGAAATTTTGCATGGTGATACCTTATATCCCTGGTCAATATCTTAGATACTTTTTATTTCGGAGAATGAAAGGGTTCCCGTGTGATAGTTGAAAAACCATAGTAACCGGCAACAGCTAGTTTTTATTACATTTTGACAGTCCTTAACAAAAATCTTTCAGGGTCTCGCTAGTTATATTATAGGGTTGTTGAAGTAATGGATCTATAATAAAGAAAAGTACAGTAACAATATAACACATGCTAGAAAGTTTTAAGGTATTCAAATATCCACGAAATAATGTTAGTATAGTATTTGAATCTAAACCTACTATCCAATAGCAAAAGACTTGTCTCATATATTTTCGTAAGGTAAATAGAAAATACGCCTACGAAGAAGGCAATCGTAATAAAAATCTCTTTATTTCACGAACTACGTTAGAATTGGATGTCCCTAGATTTATTCTTTGAGTTCGAGAAACGATTGGATAGTCTTCTGTCTTATTGCTTATTCGTAATTTGGTTTGCGGAAATCTCAATTAATATTAGTAATATGTTTTGATTTTAACATATACTCGTACATTCCTATCCATGTAGAAAAATAATCAATAATAATTAAGTAGAATTTTCCTTTGTATTCCACAATTTCTGTTGCTAGACATTATGGATGACCGAGGTCGAAAAGGTATTGACATTTTTAACATAGGTTGTTTACAGTTTTAGGTCATAATTCTTAACATGTGTTACAGTTACATATACATAGCGTCCCACGGCTATGCCACATGGAGGGAAAGTATCTTAAATATTACAGATATAACGTTTTACTGAAAGACATCATTTCAATTTCAAAAACAATTTTAACGGCATTCTATGAATGCAGTTTAAATTCTTTTATATTTAGATAATTATAATTATGGTTGAACCGGGAATCGAACCCGTTGCCCTCTAACTTTATCATACCTATCGAAAGCTTTAAGGATTATTTTTGCTAAATAACTTAGTATTAGAAATAAAAGGAAGACCAAAGAACATGAAAGCTGAAATTGTTACATTATTTTTTTAATTTTTTTTTTCATTATTAACATTAAACATTCTATAAAACTTAAAAGGCAAAATATTAACCACTGCTATCGTTTGTCCTTGACTTGTGAAATTGTGAGAAAAGCCTCTAAATATTTAAAAAAAATAAGTCCATTGAACTTAAAACAATAAATAATTATAAAACATATATTTGCCAAACAGTTGTTTTCCACGCTGAAATTACACACTCATTACTATACAAATACCATACAAATTCATTGAACATTATGTTAGATTTCAGAAACATAAATCTTAACTTTGATTGTAAATCATTATTGTAAAGGAAATTGTCATGTTTTGCCAGTTGCCTTTGAAATACCTTAACAATAACTTAGTAAGAGTTACAAGCATCTCCCATTACTTTTTCTTAATGATTTCCATTTCAAACCCGTAAATCATTACATATTTTCCGCTAGATGACCTCTGCTCTTATCTCCGTTCAGTTTGGTATACTTTTCCTTATAATAATCTCGTAATTTTCCTCAAATTCTTTTTACATGGACCTTTGTGGTCAATTTCGCCGATTTCCCCGTAGTTTTCTTAACGGGTCTAATTCGAAATAATGGTCCCAAATAATTCTATTGTATTTATTTTCCTATTGTTCTCCTATACTTTTGTGACAGTGATCTTTGTTTATTGTCTCCCAATTCCCTTATGGCTATGATTAAATAGATATTAAGTAATTTAGATAATTACATAGAGGAGAAAACTGCTACGAAACTCTTACATGTTTAAAGAGTACACTAAAGAGCAAAGAAAAGGGGTCGCTTAGAAAATCTTCAATATCTTCAAAAGTTGATCTAGCTTTATGAATTAAAAACAAAATAGAATTAAAGAATATTAAATGATATACAAATAAAACAATTTCATTCATTTTTGAAAATTTTATAAAAAACTGAAAATGTAAAGCGTCATTTATATGCCGTTTGAGTTTTCTTAAACAAAAAATTCTTTTTGTTTTTTTTGGAACATATATATTATTATTTCAAAAATTATTTGATATTTGAATACTGTACGATATTTTTTTATTAGAAAATCAGATATCCAAGTCAAAATAATTGTCTATTAGCTCTGTATCTGTACTAAGATTACTTTAAACACGTCGTGCTATACGTGTATCTTATCAATCTAGAGCAAATAAGGTTGTTTCCTGGTCGTGCCTTAAATTACTCGACACGTGACCGGACATTAATGGCACATAAAAAGTTAAAATAGCATCTCAGTCTTAAGGTTAGCAAGCTCAGTGAGTAAAAGAACCTGTTTCTATGCTATATGTCTATATTTTATAACGTTTTATCACACCCAACTGTCCAATTGAACTTATAAAAACTCGATATACATCATATTCATGTCTAAGGGACTGCTTGTCTTAATAATAATATAACATAATGAATTCGAAAAGAATTATTTCGTGCTATATACATTAGCCTTATTCCTTTTACCGTTTATGGGGTCATGCCTATCTACAGTCATATAAATGAAGTATACTTATAACTTCTAATGTAATTGTTCACAAAGAAAAGAGATTACTTTGATACTAGGTGCTAGGTGACGGAATAGTTTATCTAACAATTGTTATTACTAAACAAATATTGGGTCCTTACCTATGTAATTGGTGTTTTTATTCTGTCTTAGTATTTTGTCTGTAACTATTAAGATTCAGAGTATTCCTAAAAAATAATTACCTCGTCTAAAAATAGACTATATTTTTGAGCTCTTTTGATTTGTTTTGATAATTTGTTGTAAGTTTAACTGTGTTAAAATTGGACACGGAGACAACTCTTTTGAAGTTCCTCCCGAATACATCATTTTATTTGATAAAAACGATAAATAATTTTTATGAAGTGTGATATTACACATATTACTAAAGCTTGTTAAATATTATTATCTCTGGATTTGTCGTTGTGAAGAAAACTGATAAAATGTTAGTATGGAAAATGCAGAATTCCCCAAAATCTCCATACAAAACACCAATTTCATAGGTAAGGACCTAATATAACAGTCACTCATAATTCATATAAGGGTCCTTGAATGATAAAGATATGATGTTATTCATCACACAAACATTTGCCCCGGACTCGCAGAGACGGCGATTAACCGGCGCAAAAGTCACTGTGGTGAACAAGATATAAATAAGATGCAGCCATCAACAACACGGGTCTAGTCAGACTATTTATAATCTGTCGAAATTTCAAAATAGAACAACCTTAACCCGTAAACATGAAATCCAAAATGCTTCAAGAAAATTCACAAATTAATAATCTGATACTATTCAGAAGATTTCAGCAAGAATCGACGAGCTTGAAGTCTAGTAAATTCCAGTGTTTCTACTGCAGTTGTTTGTAAACATAACAGTTGATTTGAAAATCAAATCATATGTAAAACATCTGGATGCTCCCGTTCTGTCAGTATCGCAGCCTTTGTTTGTCAAAACATCTGGAAAGATGACAGCTTTGCGTGTTGCGGCTTAAAGTGCAATTATAGGAATTACATTCAAAATCAATAGAATTTATTTAGTCGTTCGCGTGGCTATTGATTTAACGCCGATAAAAGTTCACGAAAAGCTTTTGTGTGTTTGTTCATTCTACATTGTTTTTTTACAAAGCGCTCAACATTACAATCCCACCTCTTATTAGGAAAATGGTGATAGTTAATAGTTGAACTAAAAAAAACTCTTTATTTATTTAAATGATTTAAATAATGAAAATAACGTTTCTTGTCAGTGTCATCTGATTAATTGTTGTCATGGTGATACTTCGTTGTCGTTTTATTATTTTACAATGCCGAGAAATTTTAAAATTCGAAATGAAATTACATTTCAACGGAATATGTCACATAATACTCGGTCGAGCAGATATTGATAACCACGGTTACACCCGCACGGTACCTGTTCCCATGGGAATATCGGGATAAATATAGCTTAAGTCCTTTCTCAGGCTCTAGATTATCTGTGTACCAAATTTCAATTGAATCGGTTAAGTAGTTTTGACGTGAAAGCCTTTCGGATTTATAATATTAGTGTGTATATTATAGATTCACATCATCACGCGTCTATCCTGGAAGGGGTAGAAAAAGGTGTTAAACACTTATATTTCGCCTGACATGCGTGTCATCATGTAACAAGTGAGGAGCTTGTTGCACTCCACTGGGCACAATAATAATAACAATAATCTTTATTTCATAACCATGACAATTAAAATATAACATTTATTTAGTTAACAACTGTAATGTAAGGCAAGCGATATTCACATTTGTACCTACTTAAGTTACATTCAAACTCAGTGATACAGTAAAATCCTAAAGAATACATCCTATATAATATTATTCAGTAGAAATTCTGATCCAAATAATCTCAGTGGGATATACAAGAATGAGTTTTCACATACGTTGGTATGCATACACTTAAATGAACATGCTGTTCATTTAAGTACACAAATTTACAAACAAGTTTACAGTCCCAAGCATATATAGTAGCCGTCTTATTTGTTTGCCACTCTAATGCCGGCGCTTCACTTGGCATATCGTGATCGCGTATTTGCTATGTTTGTTCGAGAAAGGCCATGTGTATACGAATGGTCCACTAACGCCAATAGCGAAAGCGCGTCCACTTGTCGGTTTTTGATCACACATTAAAGAATTATTCCTCGTACGCTTAGGCTGTGGAATGAACTCCCTGGTGAGGCTTTCCCAAGAGACTACAGCATGGAATCATTCAAAAAGGGCGTGAAAAGGTTTTTTAAGGGTCGGCAACGCGCTGGTGATGCCCTCGGTGTTGCAGGCGTCCATAGGCTACGGTGACTACTGCCCATCTGTGTGGGCCGTATGCTTGTTTGCCACCCTGGTAGTATAAAAAAAAATTAGTTCAGTTATTTGCCCGAAAACAGTCCATGTGTGCATTATTTAGAATATTTTTATTATTTGTGCAAAGTCACGCAAACACAACGATAACGCTATGCGAATATGCTTAGGCTATTGAAGCGCCGCCCAAAGGTTTTAGAAAAATATTTGCTGATGCGAAACTTTAGACGTTGTTCTCAAAATGATTAAGAACTAAAATGGTAAAATTAACTAAATATTTTTTTTGAGTAACGAAGGCGTACGCGAAGGATTGCATACGAACAGCAATATTTTCACCAAAACAATAATGTTAAAACGTTCCTACCCATATTAAAGAGTGATTATTATTATGCTACTAATGTTATTTAACAAAGGCTAAGCCAACATTATTACTGTTGTTTCTAAATTAAACACCACAGAAAAGGTTTCTCTGCTGAATAATCAAATTATTAATTCAATCAAAGATTAACATTGGGAGAAGGGTTTCTGAAAGTAAGATGGGTGATTCGCAGCTTTTACGACTAACACCACGCGTCTACGAATCGCGTTCTTATCGTGTAAATAGAAAATGATGCAAAGTTATTATATTAGTATTAGGTATATCTGAGGAGGAGCTTGGTGGCGTAGTGGTCAGTGCGCTTTGGCTTCGATCGAAAACAAAGCTACCTTCGCCATGGTCAGGCCGTGGATGGGTGACCAAGACTTTGTGATCTCGAGCTCCACCGTGCTTCAGAAGGCACGTTAAGCCTTTGGTCCCGATCGCATTTGTGACCGTTTCTACCCACCAACCCGCATTAGGCCAGCGTGGTGGTGTTACGGCCCATACTCCTCATGTGTTTCTCCACGAGGAAGGCCTGTCCCAGCAGTGGAACGTATATAGGCTGATGACGATATCTGAACTTTATTACTTGCTTTCCATGAAGGTATTTCATTTCGGTGCCTATAATAATCTATACATATAATAAAACTGTAGAGGTAGAATGTCTGTACATAGAAAAAAATGCTTAAATCAAGTTAGGGGGATGTAAAAAGAGGGAAAATACAAAAAAATATATTTTTATTTGTTTCTCTGTCTGTTCGTCTGTTTGTACGGGCTAATCTCCGAACTGGCTGGACCGATTTCAATAAAATTTTGCACAGTGATACCTTATATCCCTGGTCAACAGTTTGGTACTTTTTATTCCGGAAAATTAAAGGGTTCCCGTGGAATAGTTAAAAAACCATTGTAACTGGAGACGAACTCGCAGGCAACAGCTAGTATTGCATAAAGGAGCAAGCATACTCAAAAAAAGGTTCTCATTGCATTGAATAATGTCAAATAATATTAACAATTACACTATTTTTATTCCTTCATACAATAACATCTTAACAATACGATGGTGTTTTGTGTCTTTTTTAAATTATAAGCAGTGTGCCAAAATTTTATTGCTAAATCATTTTGATTTCTAGACTTTGACAATAACTATTATTAGTAAGAAGACTCAGAACATTGAACTAGAAATTATTTTTCTTTAAAGATGAAATTGACTTTTGTAATATGCATTTATGAGATACGATTTGTGAATTTTTTCTTAGTTTTAAAACTGCTTTTAAGACATCAATATTATCATTTAGTGATTTCTTCTAACTTCTAACATAAATGAACGCAAATACATTTATTTACTCGGTTAATCTACAATTTATGTAGAATGAACAATCTGAATTGAATTTTCAACCAAACTGTAATTTAATTTCAAATTCTGTGCCTGTTTTGACCAAAAATAATGGGACTAACCGCCACAATAATATTGTACTTACATATAAAATAAAGTCTAATATATATTCCATTTATTTGGTTTATCGGTATTTCATGAAATATAATAAATTGTTTAGGTTTATGTAGAAGAAAATATATACATACAATCACGTCTAATCCCCTAAGGGGTCGGCAGAGTCCAAGGAGCAATGTGTACCTTAAGATCACATGTAGCCATATAAAAGTTGGGTTAGAAGAAAATAAATCATTATAAATGCAAAAAATAATAAATTATTTATTTTTGATATTTCCTGCAACTGGGCTTTATTTACTTGTTTCTTTCACTAAAGGTACTTAATTTTAAACCTAGTTTAATTTTTTCAATATTTTACATGAGAGCCAAAATTTAAAAAAAATACAAAATCGAGCATTAAATCTCGATTTCAGTTTCCTGCAAATAGCCCTAAATGATACCTCCGAGTACTTTGAAATGAAAATCACAATTTATACTTACAAGTAGTTAGTAAATGCCATGTACTAACTTCAAAAAAACACATTTGTAACTCGATTTTTATGCGGTTAATAAACCAAGAATATAGTTCGATATACGAGCGCATTTATTTTATGCTTTTATTAATTTCCATAAAAAAATTGTTTTAAGTTTGACTTGTGTGTACATAACTTATCGTTACAAATTAGTTAGATTTCTTTACTTACTGAGCGTATATAATCCTACAAAGCGATCACTTCATACATTACCCGAAAATGAAAACCACACACATATGATGATTTCAAACGGACGCCCACACACGTGCGTGAACCACGTATTGTACAGAGTGGTTTTCTATCTCTTTTATTCTTGTAGTTGTCACGATCCTAGCAATGAGGAACGTGACCAACAGTTATTGAAGTTTTCTTTGACCTTTCAGTAAGGGTCTTTGAAGATATACCCAAAACCGTTTCTCTAATTATGACACTGTTTTTATTATCGCTTGCCACACGCCGAGACCGGTGTAGGGTAACAAGCTCGTCCCCTGGCGGATCTTTAAGCATATCAGACGAAAAGTGGATATTTACACCCCTAGATACCCCTTCGGGGAGATAGGCGTGATGAAGGCGAGAGGCAGGGTGTAAGTGTTTGTCTGATCTCTGTACTTTAGTACTACCCAGTTCCATTATTATGGTTTATATCCTCAGACATTCACACCTATCAACTAGCTCCATTTTAAACAACTAATGCTGTTTGTGTTACGGAAACTAGATGACGGATAAATATTTAATGGACAAATACATATAAAGCTCGGTGACGTAGCGGTCAGTGTGCTTTGGCTTCGATAGAAAACAAAGCTACTTTCGCCATGGTCAGGCCGTGGATTGGTGACCATGACTTTGTGATCTCGAGCTCCTCCGTGCTTCGGAAAGTACTTTAAGCCGTTGTTCCCGGACGCATTTGTGACCGTTTCTACCCACCAACCCGCATTGGGCCAGCGTGGTGGTTTTACGGCCCATATTCCTCATGTGTGTATTCATGAACGTGAAATACTCAACCTGGTAATTTATTTCAAAAAGGTACTTGATTCAACTGTGATAGTTATAATTTTAAAAATAAAAGTGGAGTGGAGTGAAAAAGTGAGCAATTTTTCGGAGAATAGATTCTCGATGTAATACTAAGGACCTGCTCAGTAATAACTTGCTTTTTTCCGATTAAAGAAACAAATTGAGTTATAAGAATTATAGAAATCACAATCTTATCTGTGAAATAAATATACTCGTAATAAGATAGGTTGTAGAAACAAGTTAACAAAATGTCAGAGCTTTTCTGATGTCGAATGTAGTACTATTAAGACATTTGAAGTATAATAAAGGCTACAAAATTATGACTTTCAATTTCTAAGGAATAACAGAAACCAATCAAAGACAGCATGATACTCGTAATATGGATTCTTCAATAATCTCAAGAGAATATACACATATCAGAATCTTTTGATAATTCTTGATACAGTGACGCGTAATTGTATGATGTAATTTGATATTATACTTTTTCTTCTTTACTACCAAAAATAAATTATTGTATATAGTTTGAAATCTGGATTTTCATTTTTGTACAGTATAATTATAGATGAATGTCGCTTGACTGATGTTGTCTGCCGTAGACCTGATAGTCTACGAATAAATAATTAAAACATTTACTTGTACTGTAGTATGGAGCCTACCGCTCCATTCATTAGTTTTTAGCTAGTTTTTAACTAGCTACTTTTACTATTTTTGGCTTTATTTTTCTTATTTCGCAGTTCGTAAGGGATTTCGGGGTAGATCTGAAATATTTTATTAATGGCGATTCTAGTTTCATGCTTGTCCTCCAATCATTTCATTGTATTCATGTAGTATTTATAATTTTCATTGTCATAAAATGTGCGCGTGTATATATTTAGGGACTCTAAGTGCGTTTCTTTACTTTCCACCCTTTACTCTCCTTTCTCCATTGTTTGCCGCGATTTTTGATAACAAATATTTTATGTTTTTCCTAATACTGTTGTATAAATTTTAGTGCCTAGAATTCTTCATATTTTTTACACACAAACACTTCCTTTCTCACTCTCTTTCCTTTCTCCTTTTTTACCTTACCTTGTGTTCCGTTAGCCCCTTTTCCTCCAGAAAGGGGGGTAACGTGACAGTATTCACATTAATTATTATATATACATAGAATTTTTTGGTCAACAGATAAATGGAGTTAAATATTTATGTTTAGAAGTACATACTAAATAAACAAACACAACATATTCCATATCCCGAGATCGAATGTGCGACTACTTCGTCCCACGTAGACACAAAAGAATCATGAAACAGAATTACAAAATTTCAATTACAATCGCCGAAACAGGTCGTTGTGTGAACAAGTGTAAATCTATTTTTAAAATAAATTGCTAATATCCAATATGTAACTAAACTTTAATAAAAGAGTTAAACATTATTTTTATAAGCGACATCATGCAAACTAAACACTACACATTTTAGAATTTGTTTTTGAGAAGTTGATTTTGTAATTTGAGTATTATTTTTAATTTTTGCATTTTCATTTATAATATTCGATCAATTTATAATACATTTCGAACAAACTATTTTGGATTTTGAATTTTGAAACAAAAAACATTGTGTCGCCAACTCGATTTGATCAACGTCAGCGTAAAATCGCCATACATTTAATTAAATTAAGAGCACATTTACCACTAGTGCCTCTAGCGGAAACTATATAGAACTAACGTAAATGTATGGAGAAAGAGATGCAAACTCATACTAGGGGTATAGGTCGTTAAATTGTTTGATACCCATTTAATAAAAGAAAAATTTAAAAAATCGCCTCATTTTCAAAATTAGGCATTTTTATCAGCTATAAAATGTTGACTAATGTAATGTAAATGTGCTCGATAAACATAATTTTGATACATTTTTGTGTAAAACTTAGCAGAATATTGCGGAACAGTAGGCCTAGCACGGGCCGGAAAGAAAAAGTCCCCGGAGACAAAATAACTCATTGCCTCTCGCTTCCGCGCGAACGAAGAAGCGAGAGGCAATAACGATTTTTGTCTCTGGGGACTTTTTCTCTCCGGCCCGTGCTAGGCCTTCTGGTATGGATAGTTAATGCATTTTTTATTGTATTAAAATAGTAACAATATAAACAACTGGTTAACTACGGACTGGTATTTAGTGGCTGACTTAGTTTTGTTTTTGTTCTGGTAACATTTTTTCTCTATTCTGAATTGTCAATATATATATATATATAGTATTTAAATAGAGTTTTACATTTTTAAAAATTAAATTTATTCAGTTTTCAACAATTATAACCCGCTTATAACTAGCGAGGACCTTATTTCGGTTTCACAGAAAACCAATATATAACTGTATGCCTCAAAGGATAAAGTTCAAATTATTCATAAATTTAGTCTCTTGTTTTAACTAGTTTGGACAGCAAGCGCATTGGAAAAGTTCAAATTAAATTGGAGAGTTTCTCAAATGGATTGATCTGCCAAAAAGCAAGGAAAATGTCGTGAATTCTATTGAACTATTCAAATTCACCCTTTCTTCATATTTGGTTCTGAAGAAATTACTTAGGAAGTAATGTTTTTTATTAAAATTTTCATTCTATGCTAGGTGGAATAGAAAATGTCATTGACTTATTAGGGTTTTATGCATTGTGTCTACTTAGAAATGTAGGAATTTATAGTTGTATTAGTTGGTAATGTATGTAAGCAACGATGAAAGAAACGGGAGACATAATATTGTATACCAAACTCCCCAATGATACATAATTATTGTTAGGTACTCATAAGGTGTGTACCCATTTGGGTATGCATGTAGAGATACCGCCTCTCTGTTTTAGTGGTTGACATCACCGGGTGTACCGGGAGTTCCGTGGTATAGATTGGGGGCAAGGGTTTTTCTACACGATTTGGTTGGTGGTGGGGCCTCTAAGCCAGCCTGGCTAGCTACCACCGTCTTACCTAAATTTGTCGCCATAATAACAATGTCATAAGCATTAGTTACGTTTCGGCAATCAGAGGTAAGATTGCCAGTTCTTCAGTTGTTAAGGAAGCTCGCTTCCACCTTCGGCCTTATCGTCACTTACCATCAGGTGAGATGAAGGCCAAGATCTTACCCATCATAATTTTAAAAAACCTAGTGTGGGTAAGTTTATAAGATTGTGAAATGACGTGAGACAGAAAAACAAATACTTAATTTTCAACAAAAACAAAACGAAACTCGAACGAAATTCATCAAATCAACTAAGAGAAGGTCACGCAAAATACGCAATGCTAGATTTGAGACGCTTCTGACAGAAATAAAAATACACCAATACTAAGAAAATAAGCACTACGGATTTTAACGCGTGTAGAATGAAACCGAATTGGATTATATAAAAAAAGATTTTTGCAGATATCATCAATATCAATATCATCAATATAATTTTATTCATAAAATACTAAGGGATTCAAGCTACACTGTAATAATTATTGTCTAATAATGTATTTCTCTAAAATACATATGAAATAAGCTATCAAACATTTTTTTTTTCAATGTTTGCGTATAATGTATAAGAGTGCAGGGTTTAAACGAGTGAGATTTTATTATAAGACAAAAAGCCTTTCTTCCAAAAACCCGTTTAAAGTAGAATATTTTCCATTTGAAAGAACCACTTGATTGGTTAGTTAGTTATTCTTAATGTCTAAGGTAGCATTGTTTTAGAGTAAAGGGCATAGATATTTGCTAACCGCCTCTTTGGTTTGAAAGACTGGAATGAGAGATAAAATTTTATTGTCTTGGTAATGAAACAGCAATAATCGTACTAGTGATTTTGGACATTTAAGCTTTTCTTTCATTAAAACCAGAAACAAAAAAAATATTGCCTGGTTGATTATGTTCCAAATGTTTTTGTCATTGCAGCCTTACTCTTCGTTAGTAATTTATTATATGGTGCTATTATTAGTGTATTATTATGTGGTGCTTCAAACTAAAATCCTTGAAACAGCAGACGCGTAAAATATTGCATTTTATTTTCATTAAGAGCTTTCGCTTGCAATTTCGTCTGCGTTATTTTTAGAACTTACTTGTAAAATGAAACCTATTGTTAGTAAATCAAAGGTTCCATGCAATATTTTTCCATCATGCGTTTAAATTTAGACGGATAATTATTCTAAGAACTGTTGTTTTGGCTTCTGGTTCTCTAATAACAGATACATTGGTATCAATGTTAGGGTCCCGTACCCAAAGGATAAAACAGACCCTAGTACCAAGCCTTCACTCTCCGTCTCTTACAGATAATTGAAATTTACGAAGATGATGTTTTTTCGTTGCCACTATATCAAAGGTTCCATGCAATATTTTTCCATCATGCGTTTAAATTTAGACGGATAATTATTCTAAGAACTGTTGTTTTGGCTTCTGGTTCTCTAATAACAGATACATTGGTATCAATGTTAGGGTCCCGTACCCAAAGGATAAAACAGACCTTAGTACCAAGCCTTCACTCTCCGTCTCTTACAGATAATTGAAATTTACGAAGATGATGTTTTTTCGTTGCCACTATATCAAAAAGGAGGCACAAAAAATTGTTTTGTATGTAGGTAATATATAATATTATTATAATAAAAGAACGAATCTAAATATTAAACGATGTTGTGTAAAAAAGTCAAATTATTCATTATTAGAACGTATTTACGTTGGTCCAATCACATGGTTAAGATATTAATGACATGTCTGATGCGAACTAAAACAAATGAGTTTAAGCAATACTATTGTGACGAAGAAGATGACCTTCAAAATAAGTTTAATACCTTTTTTCTGTTAATAATATTGTGACTAGAGACGAGCAGAATGTGACTAAGGACTGAGTCACACCAAACGCGTGTACGAACGCGTAGTGCATAGCAATATTCAGTTCGACTTGTAATATGGGATGCGTTTGAAATTTGAAAACATGTACCTCACGCAAGCGGTGTGACATGTCCCATATACTTTCGAACGTTACGTCATGACGGATCCTCCGGAGAAGGATCCGCCTGCTTCCTGCCTCTGTTCCATGCTAAGTGGAGTTGGCACAAAATGTCTTCCTATTCCATTCTCCTCTGTCACTCGTCAGCTGGCATCCACTTCTTTTATTATAATAGCATTCTTCACGCAGTCAATCCATCGCTTCTTTGGTCTTCCCCTCATTCTAGCCTCATCCACATCCATGTTTACCATTCTCCCTTCTCATCGCATGACCATACCACGCTAATCTTTTGTTTGCATGGTGGTAGATGGATACTGAGCATGAATGTAGATGGATCTAGAATAATAAGAAGGCCAAAGAAGCTGGATTGAATGCGTGAGGAATGATATTAGAATAAAGGGAGTTGATGCTGAGCTGACAAGTGAGGGGAGAATAGAAGCAGAAGACATATGCCAACCCCAGCTAGAATGGGGAAAGAGCAAGAAGAAGAGGAAGATTACAGCGTCAGAGACGGACATGCGCACGTGTATGGTTGTGTGTCTTAGACCGCTGAAGAATATTCAGCCGTAATATTGGCCTTTAACATACCGAACCGAATGTTTGTCCGAATTGTCCAGTCATGTGTAAACAAGATTAGATTAACAATACAGGTCGTTTTTGAGTGTCAGAAAAATATCGAATCTATACTCATTTATAATTGGAAATTGATAAAACACAGATGCGTTTTCATTTAATTTCACATGGAACGCAGAAATTGTTTGCTTTCAACGTGTGTTGTCATAAAAAAGATCAATTCTTTATTCGGTATTTTTTGGCAAACAAACGAAGGTTTGATTAAATATGCGGCGTTATATGCTCGCGGCGAACTCTTTCACCATAAAGGCCTCTGTCCACAATACACGACCAATATTATGGCCTTAAATTTTATGTACTATTATGAATAATTTACTTCGTAGTTCTTAGATGGAGTTTATAGTTATGTCTGTTCACGCTATCGCGATATTCTTAAGCCTTGCTTATAGAATTACCTCTGTAGCTGAGATTCTTTTTTTTGGGATCGAATTACATGCTTAACCGCTCAAATGTCTGCAACATCTCGTTACGATGTAAACGTTAGAAGGTATTTAATAATTTTATATACATTTAAGTCATGGAATATCAAAAAGAACACGCTTTCTATCCTTTGTCATCAGCCTATATACGTCCCACTGCTGGGACAGGCCTTCCTCATGGGGAAACACATGAGGAGTATGGGCCGTAACACCACGCTGGCCCAATGCGGGTTGGTGGGTATAAACGGTCACAAATGCGACCGGGACCGGGCTTAATGTGCCTTCCGAAGCACGGAAGAGCTCGAGATCACAAAGTCTTGGTCACCCATCCACGGCCTGACCATGGCGAAGGTAGCTTTGTTTTCGATCGAAGCCAAAGCGCACTGACCACTACGCCACCGAGCTTCTATCTATTAAATAACGTTTAATTAAAAACAGAACTAAACCACTGTAAGCCTTTACCATCAGTTTCCGCTACATACTATGTGAATGAAAGCTTCCGCATCATTTTTCATACTGCAAAAGTTACATTGAACAATAGCTACAGTTGCTGATTGTTCTGTGGTTCTAAAGGTAGTTCTTCATGCTAGAATAGCATGAGTAAACTGAAATGACTATTTTTATTTGAAACTAGCTGTTGCCCGTGACTTCGTCCGCGGCTACTATGGTTTTTTAACTATCCCACGGTAACCCTTTAATTTTTCGTAATAAAAAGTATCTAAGATGTTGACTAGGGATATAAGGTATCGCTATGCTAAATTTCATTGAAATCGGTCCAGCCATTTTGGAGATTAGCCTGTACAAACAGACAGAGAAACAAAAAATAAGAAAAAAACATTTTTTTGGTATTTTTCTTCTTCTTACATCCCCCTGACTTGGTTATAAGATTTTTTTTCCATGTACAGACATTCGACCTCTACAGTTCTATTATATGTATTGATTATAGTAAACGTTTAGAAAATTAAATTGTAGCATTTTTATTAGTGGTGATAATTAAATCAATTTATTATTTTTTTTATTTATTTATTTATCCAAAATATACATCACATTACATAAAACTAAAGTCTCGCCAACCTGGACAACAGGTTGTTGGCGAGGAAGCGCTCATTAATTAATTCCGTATATTCTGGATATCCTAAACTTATACTGCTAATCTAATAATCTTAACATTATTTATATTTATAAACCTTAACATTCTGCCAAACATAAAAATGACTCTAATACATTTTTAAAATATAACAATTTTATGTTACCAATTTTTTAAAAAGAAAACGATACTAAACGAAACGAATAACCAAGAACAATATAACCAATAAATACAATATACAACCACACTTACAATTATATATACTTACTTCGAAAAAAACATATTCCTTAATTTAGTTTTCCAATGTTAAGCACAAGCTTCTTGCAAAAACGTGAAAGAGTAGTCATAATAATAAAATAATAAATAGGTATTTATTTCGCTAAAAATACTCTATTCAAAATAAAATCTTGTAATGTTTGTGTTCTGCGTTCTATTTATAGTAATGATACATATTATACGTCACCTAGCTATACACGACCCAGTGCAGTGCACAGACCAACAGGTGGATAAAAACAACAAAGGTTGATCTAAACCCCATTTATCATATCAAACGCTATGAAGTGTATGTTCTTTTTTATTTTTTGGCCACGAACATTATCAATCTCACTTTATCATTGACACCTGAGATTATATGTTGAGTTTGATGAAGTGATACTGTATCAGGAGCTTTTATGGATCACAGTGTGTATCATTAAGGTTAATAAGTCACAAAATATTATGTTGGTCATTAGTACGTGATGCGATGAAAGTCGAATTTTATATTGCTACGTCATGTGTCACTATTATTAAAATTTTATTGTGTATCTGTTTCTGTAAAAGCTGGTAAATGTCTTAGGATTTACCGACATGAGTTGGTAATAAGTATTAGGTCCTTACCTATGAAATTGGTGTTTTGTATGGAGATTGTAGGGATGTCTGCATTTTACATACTAACATATTATCAGTTTTCTTCACAACGACAAATCCAGAGAAAATAATATTTAACATGTATCATTAGAGAAGCTTTAGCAATATGTGTGTGAACACGCTTGATAAAAATTATTCATCGTTTTTATGTTAAAGCAAATCAAATGATGTATTCAGGAGGCAGTTAAAAATAATTGTCTTTGTGACTAATTTTAACACAATTAAACTTACAAAAAATTATCAAATTAAATAATACGAGTTCAAATATATGGTTTATTTTTAGAAGAGGCAATTATTTTATAAGAATGTTCTGAAACTTAATAGTTACGGACAAATTGCTAAGACAGAATAAAAACACAGTTTCATAGGTAAGGACCCAATATTTATAAAAAGCTTTACCACCGTCAGCTGGTAGATGTTGGTTGTAGGTGCAAAACAATGAGTAAATCTTAATAGTCGTATCAATTTAGACAACGATTATTGACTCAAATATTGTTTTTAAGAGTCATAAAAAGAATAACCTTAACCTAATATCTATCAGAATGCATTTCCTATGACATGATTTTTTAATATTTACCGTGCCTTTAATGTAAATCCTAAGAAAAGTTCGAATCGCAAACCTTTTTGGACATTTACCATAAAAATTGGTAAAACTTAGGTTTTACTGGAAAATCTTAGGATTTACCGTAGTTCGATCGTTTACAGTAACATAATATCTATGAAATACGAAAATGCGGATAATCCGGCTTGAAGGAACAATTTAACTGCTGTAGTGTGTTTCGTTAAGAAAAAGCTCGTTTTGCTATTGAAATTAACTATCTGTCTTGTAAAAATAATTGCTTTGTTCATAGCAAAGTATACGTTGCAACTATCTTTTATATCGAACTTTTATATCAATGTGTATAATTACACAACAATAAATTACATAACAAACTTACCACTGAGAAATTACCTTACCACTCATGTATAAGATAGCTTATATAATTAAGCTCCAATTGCTCGAATACCCAATGAAGTAAATGTCAGTTACACAGCCTTCGGGATAACATCGGGATTATCGGACACAATGTTTTTGCTTTCTTGTATAATTCGACGGTCGATTAGAGCAGCTTAGATTTAGGTCTGTTCATATTGTTGGCTCTTCTAGTTGAATATAATTTATATATTATACGTTTCAAAGTTAGGAGAAATACAATGGATCACACATTTTCTTCTTTATTCTAGTCACGGAGTTTGTATACATGTATACGTCTACATTATTACTTAAATCTGAAACCGCTAAGATGTATTATAAATACAGCCACACTGAGACACTCTGTAATACTTCAGCAGTTTAAATAAGTATTTCAGATGAATAACGCGTCAAACTAAAAAATAACTTTTTATATTATTTTGCGCTACGAATATTCGGAGCTTGAAAATTCAATGACTACTGTCAGTTTTTTTTTGCACGTAAGATATTACGTTTGGTTGTATGTATGTATGAATTGAATTCTTTCTCTCCAAAGTCCAGATTATAAATTAATAATATTTTTTAAAAAGCATTTTCTAATTACTTTTGATTACGACTGTACGTCTTTTTACTACTAATACTCGACTTGACACTGATTATACACTTTCAATTATTTTTCATAATTTTTAATATAGTTCAAAAAGTGTAAGGAATAACCGCAATTTTTTGTCTTTTTATAAAACAATATCTCTCGATTTATGGACGGCTGTTAATGGTTTACAAGTATCGCTAATATTATACGTCGAAAATAAGTGTAATGAGGTGTCAAGAAGACTTAATCTCCTTACCAATAGAGTGCTTATTCGAATGATTGATTATTATTTAAACGATCACGAATATTTATATTTATAATGAAACATCAAATTCTTAGACACTCACATATTCAATAATTATATAAAAAAACTTTTATTGCTCAAATCAAGCTGATGGACAATTCTTCAATTTCTCACAATTATTAATAACAATAACAAACATTAACATAAACCTAAGTACTAACAAAATTCTAAACTAAATCAACACTTTTTAATTCTACGCGAACCACAAAAAAAGTGTTGATGAAATTCCCAAAATACCAAATAACTGGGCCAACGATTCTAAAACATTTGCATAAAGAAACGTCATCACTAAATAAATGTTGAAGGTCTAGTTTTTTTGGTATTTTCTCCGTACATTTGCCACTGATCTTTTCTGTAACTATCCATTACGCTCAAGGGTTACCATAAAAGAATTACGACGTCGGGTCACTCCCATAAAATAAAGAAAGGGAAAAATATAAGCGACCTTCGACAAGAATCGAGATTATGCTTCTAAAAATAAAGATTTCTAACATGTTTATAAAATCGCAAAGGCCGTCACACATAGCGGTGTGACACTAGCCAAACAATGTGCATTGGAAATTGTGCCTTTCGTCGTGTATTATTAAAGTTATTTTGATTAACGAACATTAGTAGCTCCGGAGATTGACACATAAATATTACACTAAATAAATTGACTTGACGATGTGTCAGTTTGAGTAACAATTTTCCACTTTCCGGAAACAACTGTAACATTTCACTCATCACTAAAACATCGTATCTACGCTGCCCGCATCCAGCGGCCTTAACCACACCAGATAACCTTGAAGAGGCATACACTGCACCTCTCAGCTCGTGCCGCCTTCCCGAGGACCTTGCCGCTCCAATGACCGTCAGTTCTGCGCGCTATGTGCCCTGCCCACTGCCACTTACAACTCGCAATTTCTCGAACCATGTCGGTAATCTTATCTGTTTTTCTACGGATACCCCATTTCAGATTTATTCACACAGGGCTTTCTGAGCTTATACCCTTTGAGTGACTTTTAGCTTATTCGCTGCATGACAGATAAATAAAGTAGGTGATATGTTTCTCGTGGTTGTTTTGTATGTTATCAAACAACTTTTCTGCTGGTGATTTTGACATTAATGTTGCTGTTACGATCACTATGTTTTTAAATATGCGAGTCTAATACGGTTAAAATATGCCGACTATCAAAGGCATTATCTCAATATTTCGCATAGTTCAAAAAGTCTTGCTGTTGATAAACAACGGTTCATATTCGATTACAATTAAATAAAAATGCTCTAAGTATTCCTTTCATACCAGGTAACACATTTTGAATATAATGCTATTTTATTAGACAGTGTGAGTACTCTAATAGGAGGATGAACATATTCATAGCAAATAACCTCTAATTTCATAGCAAAATGATTTGCCAGATCATTTTCAGAAGGCAAGCTCCCAAACTATGATGCTCTTGTTATAATTCCTCATTAATATAAATGAATTTAATCGAGCTAATGAGACAGTTCAAGATCAATTGAAATATTAATCTTTGATTACTGACCTAAAATATTCGTGTCCGCTTTGATAACCACAAATCAGTACTTCTTGATTGTTAAAAGAAGCCCATAATGTGCGCCTTTATAATTACCATAACTAATCATCAAGCCTCTGTCTCTGTAAGACCAACAATTCGCCTAATATGTCTGTGTTTAAGGAGATAGGGGGGCTCTATCTCCTTCAGCTCTATTCAGCCTATATATGTCCCACTGCTGGGCACAGGCCTTCCTCGTGGAAACAAAGACATGAGGATTATGGGATACACCGCTGGTCCATTGCGGATAACTGGTTAGAAACGGTTGCAATAGCGACCGAGACCAACAGCTTAATGTGCCTTCCGAATCCCGGAGGATTTCAAAGATTTGGTCACCAAGGCCTGACCATGGCGAAGATAGCTTTGTTTTCGATATCGAAAGCCAATGTACTAACCACTACAACACCGAACTCCTTTACTTGAAGAAGCTACTTGTATTAGGAATAAGTTGAATAGTAGACATTAGTACACTCACACAGAGGTAACAAAAGCTTGAGAACATAGAATTGGTTTGTCTGTATGAAACAGAAGGTTTCCCCGGACCTAATAAGGCCAGCGATATTCTATTATTATCTTAAATTCACATAATGATACGATTCGCAAAACAATTAAAATATCATACTACAGAACCCGGGAGCTGTTTATAACAGTCAAGGTCAATGTCCGCTCAACGCTAGGCAAATAATTTTAAAATTAGTTATAGAAATTTTAGATGCAAGGCAATATTTTGTGTCTAATATTTGCTTAGAATTAATGTAAATATTATTGAATAATCTTAAGAGAACCACACTACAATAATAGCAAGAGCTAGATAATTTATTCGGCTCGATAGACGAACATGTTTGTATGTAAGATGAGTGATAACAAAAGTAATACAATAGTATTTTTATGCATATTATTTTGATACAAACGTTGTACTCATTTGAATGTTTTTGCGAAATTTCACTCTCGGTATTTGTTTTCACAAAGCGTTACATGAAATTTTTAAGCTTTTATTTTTACAAATACAGAGAATACTGAGATACTTTTTATTAAATTTGACTTTCTTCTGCTGTTCAGTTTTTTTTATTTCGATACAATGAAATATTCCTTATGTGAAACTTAGTCAATCCTCAAATTTTTTTTCGAAATGGCTCATTTCTGCGGACAACTCACGCTTGACCAAAAAAATACTAGGTCAAACAAAGATATATAATATTGGGTCCTTACCTATGAAATTGGTGTTTTTTTCTCTCTTAGTATTTTGTCTGTAACTATTAAGATTCAGAGTATTCCTAAAAAATAATTACCTCGTCTAAAAATAGACTATATTTTTGAGCTCTTTTGATTTGTTTTGATAATTTGTTGTACGTTTAATTGTGTTAAAATTGGACACGGAGACAACCCTTTTTAATTGCCTCCCGAATACATCATTTTATTTGCATTCACATAAAAACAATAAATAATTTTATGAAGTGTGATATTACACATATTACTAAAGCTTGTCTAATGATAGATGCCAAATATTATCTTTGGATTTGTCGTTGTGAAGAAAACTGAAAAAATTTTAGTATGGAAAATGCAGAATTCCCCAAAATCTCCATACAAAACACGAATTTCATAGGTAAGGATCTAATATATCATCATCATCATCAACAACAACATATGGCCGTCCACTACTTAACATAGGTGTCCCCCAATGCAAGTAAACACATATACTAATACCGCGCTCTTGTCACCAATAGTATAATTGAACTGAAATTTCTTTACTTAAACAGTTTTTCTATTTGCGGTTTTGAACCTTCTCTATTTAGAGAACAAGAGTCTTGATTGTTTACAAATGGATTTAACGATGTTTAGAGAATAAAGTGGATTTGTAAGCTACGGTTTGACAAATACTGATGAATGAATTGATCGAGGCATTAGGATTTAGATTCTACAGTACCACATCATTAAACATTTCGTGGTTAACACTGCAACAAATAAATAAACCGAGCATTTACAAGTTATTTACAATTATAATCTAAAGTTAACTAAAAAAAAATATATCATCGGCTGTAAGTGAATTCGGCACAAGAGATACCTACTTTGCCTCTCATCTCAATATCAAATATTACAAAATCATCAATTGATTTGCAATTATTGGTATCACTAAAATAATTTTATATTCGGTTGGTCGTTATTTGTAGTACTTCTTATTAAAAACAAAAGGCAGATTTTTTTACGTCATTCGTAGTATGACTGTTTTGTTTCTATCAGCTGAGCCCAATAAGCCGTGTGATCAGATGATCCAATTATTTGCGCTAGAAGTTATGAGTTCCCGTTATAGAACACGCTAAGGTGCCAAAGTATCCCTAGTACGGGTTTAAAATTTGTTTTTAAATTCTCTATCACACCAATAAAAAATATACGAAGAAAGAAATAATCAGAAATAAGCGAAGCATATAATTAAAAACATCAGACAATATGGGGTGTTTACACCTTCGCCCAACCCTTCAGAAATATGTGGTGTATATAAGACAGTTAATGGTTAAGAGTTATAAGGTGATACCTTGTGAAAATTCAATATTTTTCTAAAATTTTACAGCCGTTTGTACTACCCACTGATTATATACTTACTTTTTGAAGTTCACTCTTTAATGTCATTGGCTAAGACCAAAACATATACTTTCAATACTTTCTCGATAGAAAAATATTCTATAATGAGGTTCGACTGCGTTTTTCCACTCTTATAAGATCGATCGAGTATTTTAACAACAATTGATGTAATTAGAACAGCAAAACATTAATCTAAACACTCTCTAAATAAGTTGTTCCATATATCGTATAATTTTTATTATTTAGTAGTTAGTATTTAGTATTTAGTTAGTATTATTTAGTCAGCACTCGTCTTTAGTCAATGAAACTGGGTGTATTTAAGTGATTTCTTCATGTTTATTTTGATCTAGTCGTTGTTTAGTAATATTTTTTTTAATTTTCTAATGGGCAGCTTATATGCTATATGTGCTTCATGGTATATTTAGTTTAGTGACAGTTCGTTCGTGACCATAATGAATCTTTGCACCATCACTTAACCAGAAATTATTTTTATTCAGAATGACCTCTTTATAAACATTTTAAGAGCTATAACAGACAGAGTAAATATTTACTCCAACACAATTAGAATTTTTGTTTGTAAGCTAATATTTACATTTTTACGACAGTATTTTTCAACCTGAGGGTTTAATTAGAAATATTAGAAGACAATACCAACATTAGCAATATTATATATATATATATATATATATATATATATATATATATATATATATATATATATATTTAGTATTATTATTGATTGGACTAATCTATAAATTCTTGATTATTTTTGAAAAATTATAATTATTTTACTCATAATATGACCTTAAATTTGCGGCTAGTATGAATTTTTCATTGTACACTTCAAGAATTTGTACACTTTGAGTTGAGTTAGGAAATGTCAAGAATGAATATTTGTATAGGAAACGTGAAAAGCGCCCCTACCGGAAACTAGTTAAAATCACATTTTTCATAAAAATTTACATTTTTGTCATTTATTGTTCGCAATTCAATGTGAGACGTATTTTGTGACGTGACAATGAAAACTTACACCCCTAGGGTACTTATGTTTTCATCAAGCAATGTAGAGATAGCTTCCACACGGAGCTATCGCGCCAGAGCCCCCTTTCAACTTTTGATTCACGGACTCGATTCCGAAACTCACATCCTATCTCGCTCACTAACTGCAATAAAAAAGAGACGGATAGAGATTCCTTTATTCGTTTGTTTTCCGACAGTTGAGAATAGACTCCCAGGATATTGCTCATAATATCAAGGTTCCTGGAAATGTCCGCATAAAACTTTTATTTGTATGCTTCCTGAAAATGTCGATAAAACGTCAGGCTGCAAACAGCATGGGTGACATTGTTGGCAGAACGGAATACTGGTTGTACCTTTTTAAAAACAATGTCTCTTTTGACCGTGTTATGGTCTGACTCCATTATCAAACTTGATAAGCTTTTCAAACTTTGGTTTACATTGAAATCTTTATAGTAAACCTGAAACAAATAGAGTAATAGCGATAAAACCAAGTATATACAATTTTAATGATGTTAGTTTATTTCTGCGCATATTGTATAATTTTTAAGCTTATATATAGAAACCTGTAATTGGCTTTACCTAAGTTTTATATGTGTATACTAATTATATGTAAAACGCTGTTGGTTTCATCTTTAAATAAATAAAAATCAAAATCATAAATAATTTCATTTTATAAGCTAAGCTTAGCACTGAAAATCGTCAACATTACACATAAAATCTGTCCATCCTAACCTGTCCTATTCGGTAAACAAACTTGGTACTTTTTAATGAAATCACTCATCTCTATTTATAATATAATAACAAGCTCAACAATGTTTTTTAAAAATGATTTTGGTTTTTACAGACGAAAACCTGTTAAATGTTAATTATATTGTGATATTTTAATAAAAAGGTTGTTTGCCAAATAGGACAAGGTAGGATGAACAGATTTTAGTCAAATCTGTTACAAAAAGAAACTAATAATAATAATGAGAAAAAAAACTAATAAAATTTACTACCGCGAGAGATGAAGAAACAAGAGCGTGTTTCTGAAACTCGAGTCTTGTGAAGTTTTAAAGTATCTAGCAAGTGTTTTCATACGGAGTTCTCTACGAAGATATTTCAAAATTAAAAAAGACGACTCCCGGCTTTCGTTCAAAATAGCTTACATGAGTGAGAATAGCATGTAATAGTGTTGGAATAACTAGGGCACCGATTGTGTTTGTTGTTTTTTTTTCGTGTCGTATAATTTTTTTTTTTATTTATTTGGGTGAACAAACAGTTACAAAATACATTTCATGACTTAGTAATAATAAAAACGTTAACAATTCTGTAACCAACACCGTTTACCACATATTATTTTACAATAAACTAACACACCCATTTATGGTGATGAACAGGAGTGAAACATTGACAGCGGATAGTGTACGTACAGTTA
Organism: Parapoynx stratiotata; assembly: GCA_910589355.1. Taxonomy (NCBI): domain Eukaryota; kingdom Metazoa; phylum Arthropoda; class Insecta; order Lepidoptera; family Crambidae; genus Parapoynx; species Parapoynx stratiotata. The sequence goes on from OU342478.1 coordinate 10,155,708, forward strand.
TTAACAAAGTAAATCTAAATCTAAAATCTTTTTCTTTATATGTTGGCGACAAGATGTGCTACGACTGTTGGGGTTATTTATCAGCGTATATAAACAGCGTATTTATGTACAAACGTATATTTTCAAAAGGTAACAGAATAACAAGCACGAGAGGTGACAACGAACATCAACGCACATTTTTTTATAAATTCAAAATTACATCATCATAATAAAAACTCATTTCAACAACGACCTCTTTCCCTTTGGCTAAATAAAACGACGTCTGTATACTTTTTTATATTGGGTCCTTACCTATGAAATTGGTGTTTTTATTCTGTCTTAGCAATTTGTCCGTAACTATTAAGTTTCAGAACATTCTAATAAAATAATTGCCTCTTCTAAAAATAGACCATATATTTGAGCTCGTATTATTTAATTTGATAATTTTTTGTAAGTTTCATTGTGTTAAAATTAGACACAAAGACAATTATTTTTAACTGCCTCCCGAATACATCATTTGATTTGCATTAACATACAAACGATGAATAATTTTTATCAAGCGTGTTCACACATATTGCTAAAGCTTGTCTAATGATACATGCCAAATATTATTATCTCTGGATTTGTCGTTGTGAAGAAAACTGATAAAATGTTAGTATGTAAAATGCAGACATCCCCAAATCTCCATACAAAACACCAATTTCATAGATAGGGACCTAATATTAAAACAAATGTATTTTTTATATGTCCTTTACAGTTTTACTCAGTTCAATAAAAGACAGTTGCCCGAGCAAGTCCTTTTTTTCATTGAGCTTGACACTATACATTTATTAATATGGTTTAATAAATATTAAAATTTAATATTAAAATCGGTGACATAGTGGTTCTAACTTTGTGACTTTGTTCTAACTTTGTGACCTCGAGCTTCTCTGTGCTTCAGAAGACATGATCGACGATAAAAGAAACTCCATCTTGACGTCACTTATATTTAAAAAGTAGGCAGACATGTTTTGACGACCTTCGTGGTCGAGTGCTCTGTACGCCGATCTCAAGGCATCATCATCTCGAGAGGTCCTGGGTTCGATCCCCAGTGGAGGAAAGTGTTTGGATGATGAATTTTCAGACATTTGTTCTCCAATCTTGGATGTTCATTATATATGACATGTATGATATTATATATATTCGGAATAATTATGTGTATTTATCTATTTAATATATTTGTCCGTCATCTAGTATCCGTAACACAAGCAGCATTTAGTTGCTTAAAATGGGACTAGTTGATAGGTGTGCATGTCTGAATATATTTGTTTTATTTATTTTTTATTTATTTATATAATAAGGCACACTGCAACAGCCGTAAGCCGTTGGTCCCGGTCGCTATTGCGACTGCTTCTACCCACCAACCCGCATTAGCCAGGATGGTGGTGTTACGGCCCATACACCTCGTGTCCATGAGGAAGGCCTGTGCCCTGCAGTGGGACGTATAAAAAAAATTTGGTATTTTTTTTACATTTCCCTGACTTGATTTTGGTATTTTCCCTCTTTTTACATTCCCCTAACTTTATTTTAAAGAACTGAAGCCTTTTTTTCTATATACAGACATTTGACCTCTACATTTTTATTATATAATATGTATAGATAACGATCCATCCATTATAAATCTAGGGCGTTTAACAGACTCATTTGTTTATTATACTTTTATGTATTAATAGCGCAGACAATACAAAACAACTTATATAATTATAAGCAAAGCATATGCGTGTATAAAATAATCTGATGTTTTTAGATCGCTTAAAATTATACTTTACGATATAGCAAAGAAGGTTGAACATTGTGCGTAAATCAATTATAGGAACGTAAACAACAACATACAATTAAGACTAAATTGTTGACTGCCATGATTGTGTAAATAACACGTTACATACTTGTAATAAGTATCACTTTTCATCAACATCCTAAAGTCATATTACTCTTGTTTCTGTTTTAAGTGTCAGTTTCGTGTTAGAAAACAATCATCGCATTTAAACATCTCAGATTAGCTACTTAAGTATACACCGGCATTCCTTGCTTAGTATTACACTAAACGTGGCCTTGTCACTGTATAACGTTGAGAGGTGCAATGTAATAAAAATATAAGGCTATGTATAGAGATTAGCGGAGCTTAGTGCGGCGCGAGATATGAAGATTTAATGTCCGGTCACACAGACCGGCTAGGTAAGGAGAGCATTTTTTATCATAGGGTTTATTTTTACGTTTCACTTCTTTTGTTATTGGGGATGCTTGAGAGGATATCTGAACGCGCTTAGTGTGAAATAATAGGTGTAGCCATTTGGCTGCTCTTATGGCGTACTCTTCCGTGGACGGGCAGCCAATCAGCTCTAAGCGTGCATTTCGCGCCGGGCTATATGAATGGTCACTAAAACGCTACGTTTGATGATTACTTCTTGTTGATATTTAATTTAAAATATCAGCTGATCTAGATTAGCATACGGCTTGCCAAGTGGAGAAAACGTAATAATTGCTAAATAAAAAAATTGATTTTTAAAACACAAATTACTGTATGTACGTTACGCTTGACGATAAAAAAATATATGGTTAAATCACTATAATCCATCTAAAGTTTTCTGCGTGTGTCATTCTAATAATTCATTTTGCCGTTCATCGCTCAATCCTTGTATGTAATTCGCTCTCCACTACGCTTGTCTAATAGCCGTGGCCTTATTCTATGATGCACCTAGAGTACAAATTGGTCGTGTTTGATGAATTGGTTACATCTGCGCAAAATTTTATAGTTTTGTTCGCATTTTATGAGACTATAAACCTTCTATTTCTGTAGAATTTGATTGAATCCATGCGTGACTTGAATAAATTAAAAGTTTCTTAAAATAAAAGTATTGGTCAGATATATAAAGATAGATATAGACAAAAACAGTTGCAAGTATTTGGATGATAGGTTATTTGTAAACTCTTCTGCTTTGGATTTTAAGTTTAACCGAATAGGCAGCAACTTATTAGAATATAATAGATAAAGAAACAAGCATATTATCACTTTTCTAATTTCCTGAATACTACATCTGCTTTTCAATCTGACTTGTGTAGCACATTTTCAAAGTTCCAAAACTTTTTAAAAAGTAATCATATCAAAAATTATTATTAAAAAAAATTATAATTATCATTATTATATTATTACTTTAAAAAATCTATTACAATTTTTTATTAATGAAAAGGGGAATGCAACATTGCAACATGTACAATCATGATTTTCACTAAGTGCATATATTCATGAATTGGGTAACTAACGTATAAAGTATCTTCATCTAAAATCTTTTTCTTTATGTTATTTTCAATAAATAGCTGCTCGTGCAATTCGATATTGTTAAATATTATCCAATACTGTATTTCACAAACTCAACAAGACGGTGAAAATTGTTATAGGGTAAGCGAGAGGGAACACTAATACTATTGTGCGTGAAAGGGAGTATAAAATCTGAAGCGAGAATGTGGAAAATTAGGTTTTCCTTTTGTGTGGAGAATAATACACTTTTTCAACGTACGATCCTATGGACCATCTTCGTTCGCGAAATAACATATTTATTTTATCAATTTTCCAATACACCAAGTATATTCAAGTCAAAAGTTTTGTACTTCATAACATTATAGAAGTTTTATGTTTCTACATACACATAATTATAGATGAAAAAAAAACAGAAAAGAAAAGGGAAATGTAATGGAATACAAAGTTAAGTCTTATTATTTTTTCTTACGTTACAACGCCATTGCATTACAATGTAACACGTAGAAATATCAATATTAGATCCAATCAAACCTATTTCTTTATCAACCTCGCACTTTCAATAAAAAAAAAACAAAAATACTAAAAAAGGTTCGGCTTACCCCATTTAGTGCATGGCTGTGTACATGTTAGTAGCAACCTGTAACTATTTATTATTTATTTTTGAACTCTATTACTATCAGTAAAAGCGTCATTATCAACTGTCAGCTATCCAGTTCACACTTCAACACTTACAATTCCATCAGGGGTTGAATTTGGAATTCAGATGAAAACTCGGCACAAAGACACAATAAAGATTCTTTTCATGATATGTTTTTATTCATTATACTTGCAAAGTATGACTTACCTTTGTGGGAAACTCGAGGTGCATATGGAAGCTTAGGAATTCATGCTTAGCAAATACAGTATGGAATTCCAAATTGCCAATCGATCGAACGTTAGAGTCCAAATTTGTAAAGCAAACTCGAATATCCGGTTCGTTTACAGTAAAATAATAAAGAAGATCAAAATATTATCAAAGATATACCATAAATTACAATGTTCCGAAAAATTTTGATCTTATTTTTTAAATGAGCCTTTAATGTATTTTACTTTATATTTGAAAACATTAAGGATTTTCTTAGAATATAAACTGATATGAAAACCTTATAAAACAAATTACTTAAAATGTCGCTTGGAAATTTGTGAAACACTGAAGCTAAATGAAAAATTAGAATTTCATTCAAATGCGGCATCAAGTAAATTGTCTCACTAAAATGAGAAACATTTTTTTATCATGTTTTCGTCAAAGAAAGCCCTTATTAAGAACATTTATTTTCGTGACTTGATATTATTTCCTTATCCTCTTATTTAGCAATATTTTAAGGTTTTAGAATAATTTTATTACGAAACCGTTTCCGGAGATAGCTTTTCTTGCATTGAAATAACTGAGTCAATATATCTTTTCCAATAGAATCTTACCTTTTTCTCCTACTTTTTTTTACTGCGATAGCGAAGCTTGAAAATGCCACTATTCAAGTAATACGTCACCTGATCGATCGCCTCTTATACCACTGTACCGCCTTCAATACCGCCTTAGCTTTCCATAGCTGCTGTGTGCATTGCGATAGGTACACCGCTATGAGGGAATAGGGAATCAAACATACTGAAATGGTATGACTTAACAGAGATGTTAAATACAAATGCCAATCCCATAGAATACGTGGACTACAAGTGGCTTATTATGGGTAGAGTTCTACGAACTCTAAGAACTCTCTCACGCAATCATAAGCCACATAATTCATAAATAAATTAATACAAACCGCAAAGAAAATTATATCTTTTGTCTGGCAGAATTATCAAGACAATTTGCCAGTTTATATTTATGAGTTAATTTAAAATGCCCCTAAATAGCCCTACATTTAAGGTTTATTTTTCAATAACACACTCACTGAAACATAATTCTATTTGAAAAGGCACAGTAATACATATTTATAACGTGTTTACCAGTGTACACGTAAAATATCGTAAAGGATGCTTCATTCCTATATAAGGCTAGGAAATTCTTGTTTTCTCATCAACATTCTGACATCTTTATTTAGTTTGAAGCGAAATTCTGACCGTACATGAATCTTTTATAAGCACGCGACACTGGTTGTCAGGTTGTCAATTAACCGTGAAAGTGAAAAGATTCTTTAACGTCTTAAAACAAACTCTGGACTGTCTCTTTTCTTTTTGTTATGAAAAAATCAAGAACCGACGTCCTTTGTCGAGTGAGAAGTTATTACGAGTAAATGACACTAACTATAATTGTTAGATGTTAGTTGCTTTATTACATCTTGAGTCTTGGCTGTTGTTCGACAGTCAAGGACAAAATTATACCAAAGAAGCGAGAGTTTGTAAGTACCGAAGTTGGGTTTATTAATTAACTAATTTATCAGACAAGCAGACAGCTTTAATACACTATGGTGCCTTCAATCATCTAGAGTTTTCTTTATGCTTGTAAGAGTTTATTACATCTTTAAAAACTACAGTCATTCCAGTAAACGTTGTCAACCAGTGATATTAGCAGTAAAGACAGCAACTTACTAGGTGCTGTCTTTACTATAACTGCCCTTTTTACTTTTAATACTGGTACAGCAATGTTGCCATGCAGACGGTTCACCCTTTGGCTCATTTAAGTCATTTAAGCCACCACCTTGGATCACGATTTGTTTGTACGCGTAACTTTACGTTGATAGCAAAGTAAATTCTTATAACCAAAGCCTGAACTTTCAAATCTTTCATCTTTGCAGCAGTTCAGGTCCACGAGAGGTTCGATTCCTATCGGCCAAACTTACACTGTTTAATCTTGGTTATTTTAAAGAGCGAAGGACCGTCATTTCTAAAATACGCGTTTTGTAAGTATCGTTTTGAGTGTATACAGGACCAAGCTGAACACTTTATTTTATAGGATCCAGAACGATAGTTGAACACGATTCCTATTTACACACAACACAAAAAACATACACGTTAACTGTAATACTGGGACAGCGAAAAGGGCGTGAATGTTTTCCTCTTCCTTAGCCTATATACGTCCCACTGCTGGGCACAGGCCTTCCTCGTGGAGAAACACATGAAGAGTATGGGCCGTACACCACCACGCTCTGGCCCAATGTGGGTTGGTGGGTAGAAACGGTCGCAATAGCGACCGGAACCAACGGCATAACGTGCCTTCCGAAGCACGGAGGAGCTCGAGATCACAAAGTTTTGGTCACTCATCTACGGCCTGAATATGGCGAAGGTAGCTTTGTCTTCGATCGAAAGCTAAAGCGTACTAGCCACTGCGCCACCGAGCTCCTAAATTTTTTCCTAAATAGAGTTTATTTGCAATATTTGTAAATCTTAATTTATTTTTTTCATACATAGTGTTTCAGCCCACGCCAGACCACATGCACTGCTGGACTGCCTACCCTTATATCACATACATACATATAATCACGACTATTATCCTAAGGCATTGGTTCCCAAAGTGGTCCAGGTTGACCCCGAGGGGTCCACGGGAGACTCGACGGGGGTCTTGTTGTCTTGTCTTGAAAGATTCACATCCTTACATTTTTGTCGAGTTTTGGGAATATGATAGAAATGTAGCTGCCACCGGAACCAGATAAATTTTGAAAGTAGTCTATGAGAAAAATAATTCTGGGAACCTCTGCTCTAAGGGTTAGCCAGAGACTAGGCAAAAGCAACGCCACCATCGGAACATATAATTTTCGCAAATTGAACAGAACATAAATCAATAATACACTCTAAATCATGATATCGGAATAGGCAAAAACGCGCTGTCTACTGATTGCTTCGACTATATCTCTGGGCAGGCGTGGTCAGTTCACACGAAGACAACATTTATGATATGACAACCACCGCCTTGTACTATAGTACATTACTTCGAGGTAAATTTCAAAAACCTTTCCATGCGTTTGTGAAGATCCATCGCTGCTTTTGAATGGTAAAATTTCGTTAATACTGATAAAGACACTTAATGAATTTCGAACATAATTTTTAAAGCATCAATTTCATTTCTGAACCAGTGGACTGGGGGATATTGTAGCAACTAGTTCGGTTGTTTTTTTTTATTTCCTACTACATAATTTCCTGTTAAACTTTAAAGATTACTGAACAATATTGATTTGAAAATATGTAAAGGCGTGATATTTATTTTCATTCTAAAAGCTACTTACATAGTCCACTCCCGTAGTCCGCTCTTCTCCAAGCAGTGACTGTACTCAGCGTGACAAGTAGTGAGCCCGTCGCCGCTACAAGCTATAGGATGGTTGTGCAGTTCTATGTCTATTAGTCGCCTTTTACGCCACCCAAGGAATGAGACGGGTCGGTAGTTTTCTTTTGAAGAGCCGCTACCACACGGCTCGGCACAGCGGCACGTCCATTTCACTCTGTCTGAAATTCTAAAATAAGAAATTCTTAAATGTTACGATTTATTCGCATTCATAAAAGACTAAGTTGGTTGAAATAAATATAGTAAGTTGGTTTCTTTAAGACGTAACCATTAACGATACGCCGAAAATGTATAAGAAGAAAAAGCCAATAAGGTCTTACCGAATAAGAGCTTATTCCTAATGAGATGCCGAATTTCTTGCTTTAAATTTAATTTAATTAGAACTGAAGTCGAAGACGTGCTTCTGATTCCTTAAAGATATCCAAATAATCTGGATTAAAAGTAAGAAATAATGACAAATACATTAAAAAAGACAAGTAAAATACTGCTTACAGTAAAACGAAAAAATGTTTTAATAAATATGATTCAACAGCTTTATATCACAAATAAATTCGACAAAATATCGCACTTAATACGAACAGTACAGTCTTGAGCAATAATTATGTATTCGTATCTGACTCATCGTGGCACTTATTGCTAAATATTACAGTTTTTTTTAAGTCAAGTTTGTTCGCATATTTTCCTCGTGACTGTAGTTGCCACTAAAACTTTTGGTTGAGAATTTACATAACTTTAAATGCATAATGTTAATTTATGTAAGAGTTTGCCTTTAGCGTTATTTTCGGAACAATATATTTAGAAATCTTTAACAATAGTTTACGCTTGTTTAAATTTATTGTACGTGTTTGTTATTCATAATGCAATATGATGGCATTTTTAAGTAATATTGGGTAAACAGGAGTGAAACATAGGCAAGATGATGCAGGAGTTAAATAGTATACACAATTATATTGACACCTAATAACAAGCGGAAGGTAAACAGCGAAGGCGCTTGAGTTGTGAATGTTAAATAAATATAATAAATATGTTTAATTATTTATAGCAAAAGACAACTTATAAGTTGACTTACTCTTTTATACACTGGTCGTGCGTGCTCCCTTTTATGACGTTCGACACGGAGCGCGTTATTAGAGGACCAATATCGGCCAGTCAAACTGTACTGGAAACGCTGTGTTAAGAATGTCCCGCGACGGGTTCCGACGGGCCCGTCACGGGACCCATCTAGGGACCCGTCGCGGGATCTCCTAAGAATTTATATATATACATTAATAACTCGAGAAAAAAATATGCTTAATAAATACTAGATGACGGATTTCCTTACTAATCCAAATAAATAATAAAAACTTGATGTTCTAAAAATACCGATCAAGTTTATTCAATTATTGGACAAGGAAATAATATTTCGTTACGTCACGAGATATACTTTATATGAAGACCTTGTAATATGAATATGCAAACAAAAGGTAGGTACACACTTAGACTCTTTGTACTTCCTGAACTGAAAATATCTAGAATATTGCCTTTTTCTCAATATTTATCGCTTAGTCGACGAAAAGCCAAAAAACAATAATTCATAGTATATTTCTGTACCTTTAAAATATATCACCACATATTACACGGGGACTTAACACATGTTATGATGCTATAAATTATATCATAATAATATATAACATAAATACACGACGTAACCAAAACCTATTACCAGAATTTGCGCTTATTTAAATTTTGTTACTACCGCAATAAGAATTATGGTTGAGATTGGTGTGCATTTATGGTCAAAACCATGTCAAAACAGTCTTATGCAGAGTTTTTTTGACATCTCAATAGTTAAGATCAATAGCGTGGAAACGCCAAAATGTATGACGTCAGCTTGTAAAATTGTTAAATTGACGATGAAAATTCGATGCAATATACATCAGCTGTGCCGTCAACCGCTATTTAACTAATCCAGCATCGTGTTGTGTTTAAATTGTCTATGATTATTTAACTTTAGTTTTAATCTAAAATTCGACTATTGGACAAGTTGTCATATTACGACATCATACGTTTTCGCCATTGGTCCATATTTTAACCTACTGGTCAGCCTGACCACGGATCATAAACTGACCCTAAGTGTATAGTAAAACTTGCCTGTGATATCTGAGCACCTGTTGAAATGCAATCGGCATTCCCGGCTTACAACTCCGCTAAATTGTTCGTGTCACGTGAAGCAAAGTTTCTGGAGCACACTATCAGAATATAGCAACATTCAGATAGCTTACTATTGACCCCATATAAACTTCAGCTTTTTATCATCATTGTTACAGACTAGCTTATAACTATCCTTTTTTGTAAAGCTTTTATTAAAAGTCATTGTGTTTGTTTTTAACCGACCTCAAAAACAGGAGGAGGTTTGACGAACACTTTTGTTTTTTTACGCATGTTTCCCGATTACTCGAAGACGCCTTGACCAAGAATTTTGTACTTTATGATGGATGCCAAACTCCCATACAATAGAATGAGGCAATGTGTTGTCGCGATCAGTAGGTGTTCCTTCTCACTCTATCACTTTAATGAATGAGTGTGACATTTCGAAGTAAAGCTTTCTATTACAACTAATGACGTCCCACATAAATACACACAAATTTCTCAAACAAATACTCTCATTTAATTTGTGATTATTGACTCACCTGTAAAAAATTTTTTAAATATTAAATTACATAAATTTGTAACAATTTTCAGTCTAGGCGTCAAAATGGCGTAAATATGATAGGTGAGACAGAAACTATGGAAAGAAAGAGAGGAAGAGGATATCCCACGGATAGCCTTCATTCATAAATAGTGAGAGGGAACACCTATTGATCGAGACAGAACATTGCCTAATGTTATTGTATGGGAGTTTGGCATCCATCTTATAGTACAAAATTCTTGGTCATGACCGATTCAAAAAAAATCTTAGTTTGAAAGGATATAAGTTCTGGTTGGTCCCATTGTCATCACATAGGTCAGGATCTGACGTATGAAACATTTCACATATTTTTTAATGTTTTTCAAGCATATGCGTTTGATAGTCATGAAATTATGATGCTAAGCTGACGATGGAAGGTATAACTCTTCAACCATTAGGAGTACAGCGAAAATTCTTTAAATATCATTGATATTTATGGGTTAGTACTTAGGATTTCCATTGTCATGAGGTCAGGATCTGATGATGTGATCCTGGAGAAATAGTCGACAGAATGATTAAAAATCTAAAAAGTTAGTTTTAATGGTTTAGCAGTTTCCATAAATAGTGCTTATCACTGATAAAAACCATGCCAAAGTTACCGATAAGGACATTTTATTTGCACTGTTCCGATTCTACGGTTTGTTACATATGAACACACATGTGTAACAAAGTAAAATACACTCCACTGTTGACACAGGGCTTTCTTAAAACACATGAGGAGTCCGTAATGTGACCACGTGGGCTCAAGGCAGACTTTTATGATGGTTGCAATAGCAAGGATTCCACGACTTCATACAATTTTGGTCATCCATCCAAGGACAGACCTTCGTGAAAGAAGCTTTGCTTTCAAATAACATCAATGTAATCACCTATATTCGCAATAAATGATTATTATTATTATTTCATTATCGAACGCCAACGCTTACCGGGCTTCTTGCAAGTTATATAGTAATGAAACGGTACCTACTACTCAATAAGCGATTAGTATCGATAATTATAGACTGTAATACAAGTAAAATAATCTTCATTATATTGGAATAGCTGATGAAAGCCATTTTGTAAGGTACTTAACATTCTTCAGATGCCTAATGCCTTCAGAGGTTGTTAGAGACGTAATTTTCATTTATGTATTACAAGATTATTGGGAAATATTCTAATAATTTGTTAGTAGTTCCTCTAATTGATAATTATAATTTAATTTTCGTAGAAATGGTTGCTAAATTCAAAGGGTTTAAATGCTGATATCGTCGTATTTTTTTTTGTATTTTAAGGCAGCGGTAGCCGAGTTGGGACGGACGGGGTACTATTCGTTTGAGAGGCCAAGGGAAACGCGGGTTCGATCCCACCGCCTGTACCGCTGAGTTTGAATAAAACTTATGTACAGTTCACCGTGAATATTGCTTGTCTCACATTATGCCCGGTGCATGGCAATAGGCTTGCCCCCTGTTACTTAACATATCTGGCGAAATGTGGGTGTTTAACACCTCTGCCTACCTCTTCGGGGAAAGAGGCGTGATGATATGTATGTATTGTATGTATATACTCGTAATAATAATATTATTACTATTATCGTCACTCTTTCCTCGAAGGAAAGAATGAAGGGGTGAAGAAGGCGTGACAGTAATAATTATAATATTATTATTATGATCTTCAGACCTTCTCCAACAAGTAAGGGCGTTTGATTAATAATAAATTTAAAATTCACGCGTTCTATGAGATTCGCATTTCCGATGCTTCTGTTTGCCTAGGTCTGCCTCGTCCCGTATCTCCACTCACACCCGATTCATACATCCCTTTAGTCAATCTAATTCATCCATCCTTATGTATTTCACCGTAGATTTTTCTGCTCATAGAATTGATGTACTTACTTAATTTAAGACTAAGCTTAAGCCCAAGGTACTCTCAGCACGTGTTCGACGATTTTGCCATTCAAAAGAGTTTGATTAGGATCATTCACATTCCTTAGCATCGGCAATGAGAATCTGATACAACGCGTGAATTTTAAATTTATTATCAATCAAACGCCTTTGCTGAAAAACAACAATGGTGGTCTTCACCTTGTCGGAGAAAGTGTGACGATCATATAATATTATAATTATTATTGTCACGCCTTCTTCACCCCTTCGAGAGGAGAGTGATGATAATAGTAATAATATTATTATTACGAGTATCTACATACAATACATACACAGATCATCACATCTCTTTCCCCGAAGGGGTAGGCAGAGTTGTTAAACACCCACATTTCGCCAGATATGTTAGGTCCCCATGTAACAGGTGGCGAGCCTGTTGACATGCACCGGGCACAATGTGAGGCAAGCGATATCCACAATGAACTGTACATAAGTTCTATTCAAACTCAGTGGTATAGGCGGTGGAATCGAACTCGCGTTTTCCGCGGTCTCTCGAACGAGTAGTGCCCCGTCCGTCCCAACTCGGCTACCTTTTTATTATCTACATTATCATAAAAAAAATATTAATATCGTCACACCTCCCCAGGCGTGAAGACCACCAGAGGTGTTAAAACCCACATTTTTCCTGCGTTCCCATGTGACAGGTATATCACAAAAAAAAACTTTATTTAAAACTTGCTTTTGCCCGCGATTTCGTTCGCGTGGAATAGTGACTTTGAGGTGGCGTAATGTTATAAAGCCTTTAGCCTTCCTCGATTCCTTATATTTTTGATTTGATTGGAGCGCGTTCAACCAAACAAACAAACTCTTTAGCTTTATAATATTAGTATTTATACAAACTTTCATCCCCTATTTTATCCCCTTAGGGGTGAAGTTTATTAAAATCCTTTCTTAGGGGATGCCTACATCATAGTACCTTTATGCATGCAAAGTCTCAGCCCGATCGGTTAAAAAATTGACAATGCTTTATACAAACTTTCATCCCCTATTTTATCCCCTTGAGGCTAGAATTAATCACAATCCTTTCTTAGCTGATGCCTACGTCATAACATCTACTTGCATGCTAAATTACAGCCCGATCCGTCCAGTGGTTTGTGCTGTGCGTTGATAGATCACTATGTCAGTCAGTCACCTTTGAGTTTTAAATATTTAGATGGTGCTTGAGTAGAGCCATTGCCATTGTTCCTAATTAGGACCATCGCTGCTTTGTATATGTTGTATATGTTTTTAAACATTATATGAAAAACATATATGTGTATGTAAATTTTATTACAAGGATGCCATAAAAAGATCATGTCTCTTTGATTATATTTAATATAAAAACAACGGTATCCGAACCAGTTTAAAGATATTTACAACTTTGTTGGCGTTAGTAACTTTACAAATATGTTTATAATATGTAGTAAATGTAGACACAAATTGTATTCAAGATAATTTTAGATATTTTATGCAGGTTGTTTAATTATTTATTTTTATTAAACTTTATTGTAAATATAGAACTTATCAGACACAACTTATCAAACTTAAGAAAATACAAATGTCCGTACAATGGGAGGTACGTAAGTAACAATACCTTATCCCTAAGAGTGTAGTCTTAGACCTTAGGATAGACCAGAAATTATTATCAAAAAGTTAAGGATTAATTAATTATTACTTTTCAAACTAACACAACAGTAACTAATAGCGATTAGGAAGTAAAAAGCCTTTCTGCCCCAACGGCGGCCAGTTCCACGAGCAATGTGCTCTGCCCACTGCCACTTAAGGTTCGCAATTCTGTGGGCAATGTCAGTGACCTTAGTTCTCCTGCGAATCTCCTCATTTCTGATTCCATCACAAAGAGAAACTCCAAGCATAGCCCTCTCTAATGCCATTTGAGTGACCTTGAGCTTTCTTATGAGGCCCATGAAAAAGAACGGATGAGTACAATATTAATCCACCATACTAACATACCTGTTAGTATTTGCAAACACATAATAAAAGCTACACCAAAACTGGTGGCTATATTAAATTCATTCCATTCAAGGCATCCAAGGGTTCTCTTTATATGTCAGAAGTAAACGGAACAAGACTTGGCATTTTAATAATACTACGAGACAATGTTATTCGTATATTGCGTAGGGAAAAGAATAATAGCTTCATTTTGCCGCCTTTTTCGTAAGTTATGCAATTTTACTAAGTATGTGATTTGTATAAGGAAAATTTAGTACCGTTTTGTGATTGTCATTATAATTTTATTTATGTGAGAGTTTAGTCACCTGTGTGTTCATATACCAATATTAATTTACGAATGTTTTGGGTGTATCAAGTTTGTTACAGAACTCTTCTTCTTGCCCTTTTCCCACTCTAGTTGGGGTTGGTACAACATGTCTTCTTGTTCCATTCTCCTGTCACTCGTCAGCTCAGCATCCACTTCTTTTATTGTCATATCATTCTTCACGCTTTCAATCCATCGCTGCTTTGGTCTTCCTCTCACTAGATCTATAGAACATTCTTGAATTATAACATAAGCCGATAAATGTATAGTTTATTTTAAATATTGCAAGCCTTATGGTTGTGTGGAGCACTAAGTTCACCCCTGTTATATGGAGACCTAAACACATCAAATGCGAAATTTGGGGAGATGTACAGTCACATTCAAAGTCCATTCATACTATCATAATTATCTTAAGAACTAAAATAAGTTGCACGGAAATCACACTATATAGTCATAAACTACATACGTACATACATATAATTACGACTATTATCCCCTGAGGGTTAGTCAGAGACTAGGCAAAACCCCACAAAAGCAGTCCACTGCCATAGTTTACGAATATGCGCTTCACCAAGCACTGCACATTTTCTCAGCGTGGCAGGTGGTGAGCCCGTCGCCGCTATGGTTGTGCAGCTCTAAGCCCATTAGTCGCCTATTACGACACCCAAGGGAAGAGTTGGGTTGGTAGTATTCTTTTAATGAGCCGCTACCTCATGACTCGTGATAAACTGCCTTAAACAAAATCTAAGATGTTGACCAGTGATATGAGGTATCACCATGCAAAAATTTCATTGCAATCGGTCCAGCCATTTTGAAGACTAGCACGGAAAATCAGATAAACAGACAGAGGAACCCCGTGACTTGGTTTTAAGCATTTTTTTTCTATGTACAAACATTTGTTCTGTACAGTTTTATTATATGTATAGTGAAGCCCTATGAGAATTTCCAACCGTGACTATGTGGGCTGAAACACCGAAAACTTGAACAAGCTAGTTAGTTACGCAGTATTCTAGATGGTGGGAAATTCTCAGAAACCTTAATCAAAACTTGCCTGGACATACTAAATGGATCACAGTCCCCTAAGGTATTCACAGTCAATGCTTGGTTGGTATACGAGTATAATTATTACTATATAAAATCTTGGATGAGTTGTGATTCGACAATGAAGGTTGATGTTTTACGTGCTTGAAAACTTTTTGTTGCAGAAGTACGATATCCAAACCTTCAAGAAAAGTATTACCTCTTTCACGAGCCAACGGGCACAAAAAGAGGCACAATAGAAACATTTGTTTTTGCGAACCGATTGGATCGCGGTGCCCGCCAAGGAGTTAAAAGGCCGACGCATTCGTAATTCCCTTTGGTGTTGTAGGGGTCCATGAGCGGCGGTGATAGCTTAACATCTTCAGGTGATCCGTCTGCTCGCTTGCCTTTTAATCCACAAAAAAATGGAATTGTGAAGAGTGCACTGCGCATGCAAGAGGTAGTTTTTTAATTCCCAACCGTACCATTGAGTTTGAATATTAGTTATGTAATGTACAAAGAGTGCCTTATTGTTTCACTCGCTGTTCCATAAACACAGTTGGTGTAAACTAGGTATTAATACCTCTTCCTGGTTCTTTGGTGACCAGGGCCTAATGATATTCGATATTCATTTCATCTTCTACTAAAATAAAATTTCTTACCAGTTTGTTTGATATAACGATAAGGTTTTGCCAGGCTGACTTTAAAAGCTCTTGCTCAAAAGAAAAATAAAAGAACTTTATTTTAGAAAAATGATAAAAGTGTGCAATATTAGATTTCAGACTGAAGCAAAATAGACTGGAGCTGTGTACAAATCTAAAAGAGTACCTAGACTTCCATCCTTTACTAATTAAGTAATAATAAAAACAAAGCCCTCACCTTAATTCTTATTGTTATAATAATAATAATTGTTTATTTTTCACCTTAATCAACCACAAACATAATATAAAACTATTAATAAATATTATATATATTTATCAATAGTTTTATAATATTAATATTTTCTGCTGAGCAACTGATATTTTGAATCAAATTTGATTCTATAGAACATTCTACAGGACAATTTTAAAATGGTTTGTAAAGAACATTGTCAAAAATATTAAGATTATCATGGAAAGTTTTGGGGATTACAGCGAATGGGAATATAGTAAGAAGAAGACCGAAGAAAAGGTGGACGGATTGAGTGAATGATGATATTTTGAATTGAGAGAGTGACGATGTGAGTGGTAGAAGAAAGACATTAAAAAATATGTGTTTCATCCGTTTGATTCTGCACTATTTTAAGCCAAAACCGGTATAAGCAAATAATAACTAACATATCTTATCTAATAATCCGAAGACATATTAAGTGTAAATTTACAAAACGCTAAGACTAAAAGCAAATAACGTAACAAGATCCATTTTCTTATTTGATTTTAAGGAACAAATAAGGATAAGGCACAACAGAACTCTAATAAGATCCCATTAATTTGTGAGAAGTTCTAAGTGTTGGAATCTCTGTCTCAAATGAACGTTTATTTAGGTCCAAACTGGACTAAATAGAGGAGCGATTATGTTTGTACTTCTTTGGAATGTGTAATTGGTGTTGATGTTAATCGCGCGTTTGGAACGCGTCTCGAGTTCTCACTGCTTATGATAAGTGTGATAAGGTGTGTGCGTGTGTGTGTGTTTCACAACGCGTTAGCTTATTATTTAGTTGCCAATATTGTATTTTCGTGGCTTAATTTAGTATATCTAAATGGCCACCCATCTTCCGTAAATTTCCGTGTTGTGCATAGTTGTTATTAAAGATGCAATTTATTTTCAAAATATATATTCTCAAACAAAACTTCTTTTTAAATTAGATTTAAAATATAAATTTTAATTCATCCATATAATAAAACTGAACAGGTGGAAAGTCTGTACATAAAAAAAAAATGCTACAAACCAAGTCAGGTGGATGTAAAAACCGGGAAAATACCAAAATCTGTTTTTTACGGGCTAATCTCCGAAATGACTGGACTGATTTTTTCAATGAAATTTTGCATGGTTATTATTCGGACAAAGAATCCTAGGCCGGAATTACAGAAACAAACTACTTATGCGTGGATATCCGCTTTACTGTGGTTGTAAAAGGATGGTGCTATTAGTACTTTTTTTTTCAATGAGCACGTATCATTGACAGCAAAAAAAAAATTTTTTTTATAATTTTTTATTTCGGTCTTTTCATCTATCTATTTGTAGGTATGGGCTAATCTCCGAAATGGCTGGACAGATTTCAATGAAATTTTGCATGGTGATACCGTGGTGATACCTTATATCCCTAATCAAAATCATAGATACTTTTTATTCGAGAAAATTTAAGGGTTCCCGTGGGATAATTAAAAAACCATTTTAGCCGCGAATGAAGTGGCGGCAACAGCTATTCAATTCTGGTCGTAGAGTCACAAGTTTGTAATACTCATTATTAGTGTGTAGAAAAAACAGCTCTAAATTTGCTGGGCTCTTTGAATTTATTCTGCTCTTCTTTGTATATATTTCTCATCGATAAAGTATCAAAATCTTTATTAACTGCCAGTAAATAAGACGAAAAAATTAAGAAACACAAAAACTATGTAATGAAAACTAAAAATAATGAATACGTACAACAGTCATCAGCTCATTCGACTACCAAAAACTCTTCTTTGCTCAACCGTTTTCGAACTTTATCTCTTAAGAATTAGGGTTGAAAATCTACTGAAGAATTTGGACACTTTCAGGTCTGACGCTAAGGCTCTTTTGAGTTATAAAGATACTCCGTAAATCCTCATGGTCCAAAGGCTTATCACAGTTTTTAGTGGTGGCCGGACGATTTTACCCGGAGCTTCTTTATAGCCAGTCCCCGAGCTCAGATGTTAGGCGTAAAGACCTTTTTTCTATTGAAAATGTCCTTTGTGAATTAAGTTTAAAAACAAATAAAATACTTTGACACTGTTAGTAAAATATTTATACAGTTTTTAATACGAGTAAAATAAGGTACTTTAATTAAACCTAACCTATTGTTTAAGTAAGCCGTCTCTGGTGCTACCCTATTGATTATTTTAAAATCAGCTGCAACCATATTATAAGAGAATTTACTTGTAGTACCTTGATCTTTTACAGTATTATTTATTTAAAACTTTAGTACATTTGGTGTACATGGCGGACTTAATGCCAAAAGCAGCAGCAAGCAGTATCTAGGGAAAATAATATTGACTTCTATTATTCCTAGTATTATTGAATCAATTTACACCTAGCGACGTTGCACCCACCAACCCGCATTGGGCCAGCGTGGTGGTGTTACGGCCTATACTCCACATGTATTTCTCCATGAGGAAGGCCTGTGCCCAGCAGTGGGACGTATATAGGCTGAGGACGACGTTGCAAGTATCGCTAATATACTACAATCTATTTTCTACACACTAATAATGAGTATTACAAAGCTTGTGACTCTACGACCAGAAGAAATATTATTAAATAGCTGTTGCCCGCAACTTCGTTCGCGGTAAATATGGTTTTTTAACTACCCCACGGGAACCCTTTAATTTTCTGGAATAAACAGTATCTAAAATTTTGATTAGGGATATAAGGTATCAGCAAGCAAAATTTCATTGAAATTGGTCCAGCCATTTGGGAGATTAGCCCGTACAAATAGAGAAACAAAAAAAATATAAAAAAAAACAGTTTTTCCCGATTTTTACATCAACCTGACTTGGTTTGTAGCATTTTTTTGCTATGTACAGACATTCAACCGTTTTATTCTTCACTTTTATTACTAGATGGCTTCCAGGATGCCTAAATATTTATTACTAACCCATCCTTGTTTATTTTTAAAAATTTCGAATCCCTAAATAAGCCCCTAATACACACATCTGCGTCACAAACAAATCAGGACACGTACTTCGGAGTTTGTGGCAAAATGTTTCACACTCTTCAACTAATGTTTACTTAGGATGTGGCCCTATTACAATAGGAACATGTGTTTTAGTTAGACAACTTTTGTGCTTCAACGAGTCTGCTAACACAGATTCTGATTATTAAGTGAATTGATGTAAATCACATGTTATTATTACCTGAGAATCTGCTACGTTTTATTAATTGAGATTTTACAAAGAATATCTTATCTCAAATCATTTTTTTTTATTTCAATCTTAGCTAATCACTCAAATCGTCAACATTTTACATAGTCACAATGTGTGACGAAACCAATTTTGAAAAAAAAAACTAATATTAGGTCCTTACCTATGAAATTGGTGTTTTGTATGGAGATTTTGGGGAATTCTGCATTTTCCATACTAACATTTTTTCAGTTTTCTTCACAACGACAAATCCAAAGATAATATCACACTACATACAAATTATTTATCGTTTTTAAGTGAATGCAAATAAAATGATGTATTCGGGAGGCACTTAAAAAGAGTTGTCTCCGTGTCCAATTTTAACACAATTAAACTTACAACAAATTATCAAAATAAATTAAAAGAGCTCAAAAATATAGCCTATTTTTAGACGAGGTAATTATTTTTTAGGAATACTCTAAATCTTAATAGTTACAGACAAAATACTAAGAGAGAAAAAAAACACAAATTTCATAGGTAAGGACCCAATATAATTCCAATATATATAATAAACAAGTAAATCCACAGCGCTTTGACTGTGGTTGTATCTATATTCTCCATCCATTCATCAGTCTATTAAGTCCATTGCTGAACATAAGTCTCCCTTAAGTATAAGTCTCTAACTTTCACAACGAGCGGTCTTGCGCCGCCCAAATCCAGCGACTACCTGCGACCTTCACCTCAAAAGTGAACATAACATCACATTGACATACTGGTCCCGTGTTCCCGCCTTTCTTCCCCACTCTAGATGGGGTTGGCAAAACCTGTCTTCTTCTTCTACTCCCACTCACTCGTCAGTTCAACATTCATTCTTAACTTCTGATATCACACTCTACACACTCAATCGGCTTTCTTAGTTTTCCTCTCGTTCTAGCTCCATCCGCTTTCATATTAAGCATTCTTCTACCTATATTACATTCATTCCTCCTCATCACATGCAAATACTGTTCTTCTTCTTGCCCTTTTCCCACTCTAGATGGGGTCGGCACAACATGTCTTCTTCTTTCATTCTCCTCTGTCACTCGTCAGCTAAGCATCCACATCTTTTATTCTCATATTTGACGACCTCCGTGGTCGAGTGGGCTGTATGCCGATCTCAAGGCGTCGTCATCTCGAGAGGTTCTGGGTCGATCCCCGATGGGGGCAAATGTTTGGGTGATGAATTTTCAGGCATTTGTTCTCCAGTCTTGGATGTTTATATATATATTTATATATATTCAGGGTATTTATATGTATTTATCTATTAAATATATTTATCCGTCATCTAGTGTCCGTAACACAAGCAGCATTAGTTGCTTAAAATGAGGCTAGTTGATAGGTGTGAATGTTTAAAAAAAAAATATCATTCTCCACACATTCATTCATAACTTCTTTGGTCTTCCTCTCACTCTAGGTCCATCCACATCCATGCTCAGCATCCTTATTGTAATGTGATATTTATCCCTCCTTCCCTCATGCCCATATCACGCTAACCTATTGCTCCTAATCTTGTCACTGGCGCTACTTTCACACTTCCTCTACTTTCCCTTAAGATCGCATGCCAATACTACCCTACAAATTCAAATAACAAAATTGACACACTTGTAAGACAGATATTAGAACGTTAAAATGAAAATAATACTGTTAATAGAATCATCGTCATTATCATTCAGCCGGAAAGGCAACAACTGAACATAAGCTTCCTCTAAGTTACCGTACACGTACCGGCTTGGAGAGGAGAACCTTTTTTATAACGTTTAAAACAGCGTTTTGAAACAATGTAATTAGGTCTACTTTTTCTTTTCGCGTTGGCATTTAATTTCATTACGAAGTTTCGAACACTTTTCATTGGCTATTACTGGGATAAACACTGAAGACAGTATGTGTTATATCCCTTAAAAGAACCCGCGTTTTAAGCCTCCGGGAAGGAGACGATCTTGTATATAAGCTGAAACTTTATCCAATTTAAGCCCGTCGTCGTTAAAGCGAAGAAAGCCACGATGTTTGTATAGGATCGTTTTCAATTCGCCCAAGGGATTGTCAAACTATACATTGAGATACAGGTGAATGAGTAACTTAATATGTTATTTGCTTTACGTATGACATTGTGGAAATATCGGTCTGAAAGATCTGGAGTTGTGTTTGAAAACTTTGGAGATAATTTTATTTCAAGAAGACACTTAATCTCTGCTTGCCTGTTCTCAGCCCATATACGGCCCACTGCTGGGTACGGGCCTTCCTCATGGAGAAGCACATGAGGCGTGTGGGCCGTAACACTACCAAGCTGACCCAATGCTGGTTGGTTAGCCTAATCGTTATGTAATATAGAACGATGTTAGATGTTAAGTCCGCCGTATGTAGTCACGTGCAAAAATATGTATACATTTTTGACAATTAGTGAATCTTGTTAGAGGCCAATAAAGATTATCACCTGTCAAATGTAAATACATATTTTTAAATTCGACTGTACATGCTTGTGTACGGGCATTAAAGTTTATATAACATAACATTTCATCACTTTCCCCGAAGGGGTAGGCAGAGGTGTTAAACACCCACATTTCGCCAGATATGTTAGGTCCTCATGTAACAGGTGGCGAGCCTGTTGCCATGCACCGGGAAAAATGTGAGCATTCGATATTTACAATGAACTGTAGGTACACAAGTGTTATTTAAACTCAGTGGTACAGGCGGTGGGATCGAACCCGCGTTTCCCGCGGTCTCGGCTACCGCTGCCTTTGTTTATATAACTAAGTTAATATTTACGTTAATCTTGATGTATGTGCCACAGAGTATAAAAATATTGATAACTGTAACCTTAGTATAGGTTTTCATTGTAAAAAAATTCACTTTGAGTTGCGATAATAAATGTCAAGAAAATTTGTATGGGAAACGGGAAATCACATTTCTCATAGAAATTGACATTTTCGACAATGAAAACTTACACTTTGTTGAATAAATAGTTGACGAATTACCTTCACCTTACCTTTATTTTGTTAGGATTGATTGGCATTAAGGTAGCAACAATACTCGCACAAGCCGTCGCCGGTTCAATTCTCGTCGCCTGATATTAATACCTGCGTTGATAATTTGTCTTATTGTACAAATATAAAAATGTAACATTAAACTTCTGTATTTATTAATAATTTATTGAATAAATGAAAACCGTCCTATATTTCTTCTCAAAGTCAATACCTGTAACGTAAAAAAAATACGAAACGTCTCAACTTCGCGACTGGTACAAATTAAAATTTCGTGACCACAATACTAAGTCATAGTCGACGCATAACAGCAGTATACCCAACGTAAATGGTGGGTCACAATCATATGATTTCCCGTCTTATTCCTAACTCTGAACATATTTTACTATGCAACTTTTACTATTCCCTATCAAATCTGCGTAATAAAAGTCTTACTTTATTGGCACCTGAAAGAAAAGGAAAACCAATTTGCCACTCCCGTCTACGCATTTCATATCCCGCTTTCCCCTGTACATTATTTAGTGATTCCGTCTCTTGCGCACGCCTTGCGAATCAAGTTTAGTAGTTTAGGAAATTTAAGTCTCATTCAAGAGGAATACTATACAAATCAAAATATATAGAACCATAATCTTCGAGGTAGGTATTGTTATACCTACCTCGAAGATTATGGTTCTACAAAAAACTGCAAAAAACTGTGAAAAACAATAAAAAAAAGTATTCAAATAACTATAATATAATATTCTAGAATTTTCGCGTCTAGGAACCGCAGTGCGAGCATTGAACTTGACAGTCGACAAATTTTGTTGATCGACAAACGCTTATAATTTACCGAATCGAGTCGATAACCGCTAGCATAGAGATCGGATCGACAAGGAATTGATAATTTTATCGACTCGATAACAAGTGTCAAATTATGTCGATCATTCTTTCTTCATTCATACGTATTTTCTTAAATAGGACATGTTAATAATAAAAACTTTGGCAAAGGGATCTTGAATATAAATATTGTTAATTTTATAAAATTTATTACTAGTATTTTTTAAAATCTTTATGTAATCCAGTAAAAACAAAAGAGTTGACAAAGCCCAGTATAGTAAATCATATCAATAAACATTTAACAATGCAGTGAACGTGTGTTGTTAAGAAAGATGTTGGCATGAAAAAAAATTATTGTTTCCCTTTTTCCATGTATTCCTAATATTTTAGCTTGACTAGACCTTCTTTTTTATTTATTTTACCTCTGTTGAAAATAGCGAATGCTAATTAGAAATGAAATAAGTAGAAAAGAAACAAATCAAGCCAACAATGTCAAAAACGAAATTAATAATAAAAACACCATACAAAACTGACAGAATCAGAACAATTTTTAAATTCCATTCCAAAATCAACAATAACATAGAGCCTAGAACAGCAAATAAAAGGTTCACAAAATCTTTACGTAACTATATTAAGTAATAAATATG
Source organism: Parapoynx stratiotata (assembly GCA_910589355.1). Lineage (NCBI taxonomy): Eukaryota > Metazoa > Arthropoda > Insecta > Lepidoptera > Crambidae > Parapoynx > Parapoynx stratiotata. Next base: position 10,179,663 of record OU342478.1, read on the forward strand.
TATTCCATGATCTTAGATACATTTTATGGTAAAATAAATGCATAATACACACAATACTCCCATCTAAACTAATCAATAAAGCCGAAATTCATCATAATGATCAATAAAATTTGTCAACATAACTTTATCGAGGTCGATTGAAGACACGATAAAAATTCGACAAATTAATCGATATTTTATCTATTCATTATGTCAAACAAAGATCGATGCTAAGTTTTGTCGAACTATCTCGATAAATTCGTTAACTTTGTCGATCCTTATCTACAGATTGTTAAATCAAGGTCTATGCTGCCGACATCGATAAATTGTCGAAAAATTTCAGTTTTGTCGATAATCACTGTCAAATTTAGCTTGTCGAGAGTTCTATGCTCGCACTGCTGGGCAGGAAAAAGAGAGAAATAAAGGAAAACAAACAATAATATTGTTTTATGAACACGTGTTGATCGAGTATTCGTTAGTAAAATCGAGATTCCCAAACCGTAAGTCTATACCAGTCAATATCAGATATAGTTTGGATTGCATGCTTCAATAGAGGATGGTTTAAGTTAGGAGCTCGGAGCTCGGTGGCGTAATGGTTAGTACGCTCTGCTCTGATATCGAAAAACAAAGCTACCTTTGCTATGGTTATGCCTTGGATGGGTGACCGAAAGTTTGTGATCTAGAACTCCTCTCTGCTTCGGAAGGCACGGTAAGCCGTTGGTCCCGGGGGCTGTTGTAACTGTTTCTACCCACCAACCCGCATGGGGCCAGCGTGGTGGTATTACGGCCCATACTCCTCATATGTTTCTCCATAAAGAAGGCTTATGCCCAGCTGTGGGTTGAATATAGGTTGAGGACGACGAAGTTAGGACTCACTCGTGCGAAATGATTGATTTGCACGCTTGGTAAAAAAAAATTACGTGGAAGTACCTACAATCTTAAACCATTTATATTTTTTTAAATATTTTGATCTTTTGATTAAATGTTAGAATATTGGCAAATGGCAAGCGTTTTAAACATTTTACATACCTACATAGTCAATATACAATTAAAAAAATTCTCACGAAATAATACGTCATCTAATAATTATATCCAACCACTATCGTCTATAGCTTGCACCGTATTAGACCACATGACAGTAATAATCAGAGAAATGGTGACGTCCTCCAAAATTTCCGCTATCCTGGGATAATACGACCTATATTAACCCTCATACTGCAGCTGTTACAGCGAACAAATGACAATAATTTTGGTAGAAGTGGACGGACAGAATATTTACAGATAACAAGATAGATTTTCCTATACAATAATAATAATTGATTGTGGTATCTGTGCGACAGTTACACATACGTGAAGAATTTACTATAATTCGTCACAGTAAACATATTTATTGAATAGTCTATTATAAGTCTACTCATTTATTAAAACAGACAATAACAGGCATCCATCATTGAATACTGAATTCTGTATTATTGTAAATATTTTACGTGTTCCAAGAATGGTGTCTGCTTACGACTACTATCACGACGATGACAATATAAGTTAAAAGATTGAACCACCTAATAAGATTCATCGTACCTAATCAAAAATTTCATTGCCTAATCACATCAATGCGGGCACTACTGCGTTGCGAATAAAATAGTTACCTAAGATTCAGGTAAGGCAGAAGAGTCAGACTCTCTCTGATAAATTAGATTAATATAATTCGTACTATAGTTATTGTCATCAGTCAATGGAAAAGCACAAACAACAGTTCACACATATTTTTATTTGTGAAACAGTTTCCAATAAAAGTCACAAACATAATATAAATTTCAAACCGCAAACTAAATGCTTGACCTTTCTCCGATGGGTTGAGTGCTTCGGCTATTGAAAAACCAACCTAAACCTAAGCACAATAGCGCTGAAACGAGTCAACAACTACAAACGTATTTACCACATCCAAATCTCAGTCGAAAACGTTACGGCCCAGCCACACTGCACAAGGCGACACGACGTAACGCGAGTACGAAAGTATGGAGTGTGAATGGACCATAACATTCAGCCATAGCGCAATCGGGGCCCTGACTTATTGGAATTTTGGAACTTTATCCCATATTAAATATTAAAATCAAATGTTTGCCTAACTCAGCAGTGTGTAGAAGATAAAAGCAAAAATATATTTACTTGTCTAAATATTTAATTCTTGATTGTTTTAACTGATTATATATAACTAGCACATGAAGTTGAGGCAATGATAATGTTCGTGAATGTTTTTTTTCCCATCCATACATAATCATGAGGCTCTTAACAGAAACCTCTGGTATCGCAGTTAAAGTCACAATAGCTGATTTCTCTTACAATCTTTAAAAAAATAAAATCGCTAGAATACCTATTCATAATTACTAGATTAGTTTCCGCGATACACGTGTAAGCGCATTAATTTTATCACCAAATTTACTTAAAGCCATTTTTATTTAAATATCGAGACACGTTCTTTAAATATTATATTTTATTGAATTCCTCGCCACAAGCAGCTAAACTAATTATCTCTAATTCTCGGTCAGCCTTCATTAATCGCTTTTGTATTCTATGAATATTGCCTTAGGCAACACCATATCGCACTTTGAAGATAATGATCCTCATTAACAACGTAAATGGGGAAATATAAAACAGTGGGTGTTAACACCTCTGTCTACCCCTTGGGGGATAAAAACGTGATGATGTATGTATTCATAAAGCAGTGCTTTTGAGACGCGACACTGCATTGTCAAAGTTATATTCCAATAACATCTCTTTTAACGATCGCTCATAAAATTTCAAACATAATGCTTTGAATAAGTTGGCAACAAGACAGTTTTTACGAGTTCCTGAAGGCTGAAGGGGTAAGGAATGAGGGGTACGTGGCGTTTTACTAACGAATCAATCAGAAGTGCGATGGCATAACATCCTCCTGTGCCTAAAGCTCACTTAAAAGATTTTTTCTTTTTAAATCAGCCCAGCAAATGACTCAACACCACCTGATGGTAAGCAGCTGCAGATGAGTCCATATGCGAAGGAAGCTAGCACCAGAGAATGCAGGCCACCTCCACCTTGCTGGCTCATAAGATGCCTTTTCACGCCTCTTTTAAAGGAATCTGTGCTGTAGGATGGAACACGTGTACCAGTAGGGAATTCCATGCTTTGGATGTACGAGCAAAGTATCCTGAACCTCTGAGTACGCGCTGGCAAAAAGATCACCGTACATGTGTGGATCCACAATCCGGCACGCGTGCTTCTTAGCAGGAGAGGGGAGGGTGGGATAAGTTCAAAAACCTCTTCAGAACATTCCCCATGCATGGTAGCCACATCCGATTAAAATCGAATAACGACGCAACGTCGCGACTAGTTGCACAGAATCAAGGGGTGTTTGTGATCTCTGCAGCGCCAATTAGACGTACAGCTGCAATCTGTCCAGAGTATCGAGGAGGTACTTTGCGGAGCCATCCCACAAGTGCGACCAGTATTCCACGCAAGAGCGGACCTGGATTTTGCGTTCTCAAGGTCAAATCATAGAGAATTCAAATTGACAAATATTTGAAGCTTAGATTTATATATTAATTAGATAGTGACGTAATACATTTGCTTCCCATCAGACATTATATATGTATGTCTTGTACGTCATTCAGTCATAAAAGTTCACAATCGTTCCTCTAAAAGGTTATTCGACAAACTTCTTTTGTTATACAATCACATTATTTCTATCAAAGGCAGGTTGTTGACATAATAATGGACTTAAAGAAACCTCAAATCCATCGGGATTGTATTTCGTCACGTAATATTCTGATTTTCCCATTAGCAACGATTATGTTACAAAACATAAAAACGATTTCAAAATTGTTTGAAAATGTTTTGGCAATTATTGAATTTTGACATCTATACATATAATAAAACTGTGGAGGTCGAATGTCTGTACATAGAAAACAATGCTTAAAACCAAGTCAAGGGGATATTAAAAAGGGGAAAATACAAAAAAATGGTTTTTGTAACCAGATCTAAAACATTACTTTTGATGAGACTTCTTTCTTGAAACTAATTCTATAAGCCATCATGCTCTTCGTAAATTAACAACGCTGATCAACGATTCCATTACAATATTAAACCAATAACATACCGTGAATCTAAAATCTTGTTATGACACACTTGGAAAAGGTATAAGAACTCCAAAATTATTCATCACAATAATATAAATCTAAAATACAGCTATTAGCGGCGTGTGTCCAAAATTAGCCATCTAAAATGTATTTTTGTTATTTATAGGAATGAAGTCTAAAAATAACGATGACATTTTAATGACTCTGGTAGAAAATCTATGAGGAGTGTATTTCAAATTCGCAATCAAAAGTCTGTTTTTGATTGCAAGACATCAAGAGGATTTTATATTTGTTACTTTGCAAAATTTTGACCTTACACAAACTGTGTCAAAATTTTAGCACGAGATAATTATTTGAAAGTTGTCTTCAAAGTGGTGCAAACGCTTATAAAGTTTTGGGTATATTTTGAGCAGGCGATGGAAATTTGGCGTTAAGTGCGAGTAGTAGTAAATCACAATATTGTTTAAGTTTAAGTAGTTTAAGTTTTAGTAGTTTTAAGTTTAAGCACTGCTAGAGGTATCTTCATCTTAACTAGATTGTAATGTAAAATACTAGATATTTTGAGCAATCGGATAGCTAAAATAGTGAAAGATGCTCTCTTGCCCGATCGTGATTACTCTAGACAGATTAAATTCATCTGTTGTAAACTCAGTTTGTCCATTAGAAGCTACAAAGTACAAGCCGTTACGATCTGTAATATAATTGAATCCTAATCAATTTCCTAATAAATAATTTTCCTTCCGTTACTTTGTTATTGTGAAGTTCCGAGCGAAAATTGACGCAATCCATCTTAATCAGAAGAATGCAGATGAAATAACGGAGGCACAAATAATAAACAAATTAAAGGACTGGTTAGTAATTGTTACAATAAATAATAATAACAAGATTTATTTCTCAACAAACTTGTATTAGATCATCCTCAGCCTATATACACGTCCCACTGCTGGGCACAGGCCTTCCTCATGGAGAAACACATGAGGAGAATGGGCCGTATCACCACCACGCTGGCCCAATGCGGGTTGGTGGGTAGAAACGGTCGCAATAGCGACCGGGACCAACGGTTCAACGTGCGTTTCGAAGCACGGAGGAGCTCGAGATTTAGGTAAGGTAGCTTAGTTTTCGATCGAAAGCCAAAGTGTACTAACCAATACGCCACCGAGCTCCTATTATTGTTTTAGATCACATTTTCTAACTGAGACGTTAACTTTGGTGGCTCGGAGAGTTGCTCCGACAGACCCCGAGTCGCTCCCACAGAAGGGCAGGAACGGGTATATCGGGGAGTTTTAGTGGGTAGTGCCAATATGGCAGGTGAGTCCCACACACTCCTACCGGCTAGCCACCGGTAGGTACGGTCCGTAAATGGATTTCTCCTCGTAAAAAAAAGGCGTTAACTTTGGTGGTTAAGCAATATAATGCATGCTATTATTAAAATTTTCTTGGAGAAAATTTTTAGGAATCACAATGATAATTGAGATTAATAACAAAGATTTTCATGACTACACCATAAATCACCAAAACGTTAATCCTATCTCTATTGAAAAGTGCTAACGTGAAAGCTAAAACACCGTTCTTAACCTTCTGTCGTAAAACCTTGTCAGGGGTACTAAATATTTTGTCCTGAAACATACGTCATTTTTAAATCACCACCAACATTTTAATCAAGAGCTGGAAACTGCACCGTATGTGTATTGTGCGACGCAACAGAAAATAATGAAACAGCTTTGAAACTATATCAAGCAATTTAAACATACAGCAAATATACTGCAGACTGGCTACTGAAAATTTATTACTCTAGAGCTATAAAGTTATTTATTATAATTAAACTTTATGTTGGCTTTTATAAATGACATTCCGTGTACACATTTCTTACGATGCAGCGGTTGTACTGCTGAGCTTTAACTTTATGGCTAAGAGGCTCAGAGAATCATACTTTATTCGTTCATGAAGAACCTGAAATTCCCTACCAGCACACGAGTTCCGTCCTATAGCATGGGTTCCTTTAAGAAAAGCGTGTTGAGACATCTACTGTCTTCTATGGCTCTCTTACTGCTTTCCATCTAGTGATGTTGAATCAATTGTTGTGCTTTTTTATAAAAAACAATGATTAAAAACCGGCCAAGAGCGTGTCGGGCCACGCTCAGTACAGGGTTCCGTAGTTTTCCATTTCGTAAAATTTATCAAAAACTGTTAAAAAAAGTTTTTCTAGAAAGTACTTATAAAGTTCTAATTTTGAGAATTTTTTAATATTTTTTGAATTTATGATTCAAAAGTTAAAGAAGGAGCGGACACATTTTGTTTAACTTTCGGGGCGATTATTTCTGAAAATAAAAATTTTATCGTAAAATTATGTTTGAAAACCCCTATTAATTTTTGAATAGCTATCTTTGTACACTTTGTCGGTGTTATTAATATACATATTTATTTAATATGTTAGCTCTCTAGTGTTTACGGTCACTGAGATTATCCGCGGACGGACAGACAGATAGACAGACATGGCGAAACTATAAGGAAAAAAAATACTGGTAGTGAATTTATTGGTAACATACATGCAGGTATTGGTTTCACACGTAATCTAGGTGACTGAAGTCACTTACCGTCAAGAAAAGTTAACTTAGATTACTTTTTTAATACAACAATATTTACAGGTAAACAGGCAGCGGTAGCCGAGATTGAACGGACGGGGGCACTACTCGTTCAAAGGCCGCGAGTCCCTGGTTCGATCCAACCGCCTGTACCACTGAGTTTGAATAAAACTTATTTAATTATTTTGAGAGAAACAAACAATTACAATAAAACTTAAAGTATAAATCACAATAACAAATACATAAATCAGTAAAATTTCCACAGATAATATTAAACAGACATAGATCATAATCTTTAGTAAAATGAGTAAAAGTGACAACAATAATATATAATAATACTACCAAATAAATAATAATAAATATACTAAATAATAGAAGATTATAAACTAAACTTAAACTACGGCATTAATTAAATTCCTAATTTGTAATTTATAGTGATGCAAATTATAATTGAAAATATCTAAGTCAAAAAATGAATTATTGTAATCTCTACAAGATCTTAAAACTAAGGAGTTCATTGCATATTTCGTTCTTGCAAACCGGATAAAAAATAATGCAGGAGATCGTGATCCTGCACGGGGCTCCTTATGTACAGTTGATTGAGAATATCGCTTGCCTCACATTACTAAGCATACTAAGGTATATATTTAGAACCGATCACACTAAGGCAAGTACGTGAGATGATTAACTAATATAATTTTAAAATTTATATAATATCTGTACACATGCCGCTATGGTTAAGGTCAAATGGTTTTTATTTTGAGTTTCCTATAAGAAACATTTTTAAACTGGTAAATTTCGAGAATATTAATAAATTTTTTGGCAATAACTTGATTGAAGAGACTTTATATATTGTATAAAAAGTAGACGCTCGTATCTTATTTATTAAGTGGTTTCGTTGCTTTTTATAGATTTGAATAGGTAGCCTTTATTGAAGCTTCTTAATATTATTAACCAGAGGAAGTTAATAACAATTTGCGAGGGAAGCTTTTTCTCCATAATTAACCAACCGAGCTGAATAATAATATTATATAAAAGAATACGCGAATGTCTACATAACTAATGAAATCGGTATTTACAATACAGTATAACTCGTGCCGGTCACCGGATCGACTCCCACCTCTTGTACCACAGAATTTGAATAAATTTGAAAATACAATTTCTTGTGAATATGATATATTAATAAGATATTATATTGCCTCAACCTGGTGAATGGTAACAGTGTGGAATAGCCGCGCCCCTGTTTCACGAGGATTTAAATAATCCAAGCAAAATGAGATAAAAAAACATCGAAAATTCTTCTTCTTCTTCTTCGTGTCCTTATGACTGTAGGACGTGATTATGACGTCCTTGCCACCAGCTCCCACCATGCTTTCCTATCCAGCACTATCGATGCCTGCAGGGTTCCAGAAGTGTCCTGCGTCAAGTGCATCTATTCGTATGAGAGCGTCCTCTGCCTCTCCCCTCTTCCACGCAGCCAGTGATGATCAGTCATTCTAGGCTGACTGTGTCCGAAGAACTTGAGGACTCTCTGTCTGCAGATTGTAGAGAGCCGTATTTTAATGTTATGTTATTTGAGGATTGACTCATTTGTGTGACATTCCGTCCAAGAAATCTTTATCATTCTACGCCAACACCACATCTCGAACGCGTCAATCCTCGTGGACGACCTCCGAGGTCGAGTGGTCTGTATGCCGGTCTCAAGGCGTCGCCATCTCAAGAGGTTCTGGGTTCGATCCCCAGTGGGGGCAAATGTTTGGGTGAGAAATTTTCAGGCATTTGTTCTCCAGTCTTGGATGTGTATATATATTTCTATATATTCAGGTTATTTATATGTATTTATCAATTAAATATATTTATCCGTCATCTAGTGTCCGTAAAACAAGCAGCATTAGTTGCTTAAAATGGGGCTAGTTGATAGGTGTGAATGTCTGAGGATATTATTATTATTAATCCTCGTTCTCACTTAAGATGTTCAGGTTTCAGGGGCATTGACATCGTCACAAATCTGCGATCGAAGTTCGTGTGTACGTTGTAGTGTTCCCGCTCTATCCACGAACATGAGTTTTGTTTTGGTCCTGTTGATGAGTAGGCCATATTCGCGACTTATTTTGCTGATTCTGGATAGGAGTTCAGCTAATTCTGCCTTAGAAGTTTCTATAATAGTGGTGTCGTCGACATACCGCTCAGCAAGAGGCCGCCTACGCTTATATATGCCTCCTACTCAGTTGTCCAGTACCTTCGGTATTGGAAGTGATGATATTTATGTTTCAAGCTTAAAAAATAACATTGTTATTTACTTAATGTCTTCAAAATATTACCATTTCATCGTACTTATATATTTTATCAGTTTTTTTATGTTATCCAAATCTTTTTTAAGACATGTAATAACATAATTTCACAAATCGTTTACCTATATATTATTCATGAATAGAAGAATTTTATCCGTTGGCTGTTTCCGTTAAAGATAACAGTAAGGTGATATTCAAGCATTTTTTTGTACAGTCGAGGAAGTTCACGGTCGTGTTTATTTTAGCAATGCGTTATTTGCAAATGCGAAGTCAATAGTTCATAATAATTATTATGAATAATAGATTATCTAATAATAATTTATTAAATCTAATAATATTATTATTTTATTTGCTTCCTAAAACCTATACTATTCGACTGCGACCTTCTTTGATTTTATCTAGGACCTCCCAAATTAAATTTAAACTTTCATCCACCACCCTGTTATTATCTTTATTTTCTATTATACAATGTGATATGATTTATGTTTTATGTACCTCATATCAGATGAAGTTCTAGCAGGGGCTCAGATAGTAATGAAAAAAAGTTGTATTCAAGGCTAAAAGTGTATAAGTTGATTTCAATAAAACCATTATAAAGTCGTTATTACCGGCATTTGCATCTTTTTGTATTTGAACAAAAAAGTAAATAAAAAAGTTTGTAACTAAAAAGATAAGAAACTATAAAAGCCTTTGATATCATTGTAACACGCGCGTGAAATGCCCTTGGAAAAGGTACACGAGAATCTTGTATATTGACAGATTTGCTGTACCAAGGAAAATAATCATAAAATGTTTGTAAGATGACGAAGAAACAATACAAGATTACAGACCACAAATTATGTGTACATATACATAACAACAATAAAATACCTCATTGTAATTCAATTTTATAGCGACAGTCGTAAAATTTAAATTAATTTTTGTATATACTTATACAAAAAATGATATAACCACCGCACAAGGTTTCCGTTACTATTAATAGAATAAAGTTCCTCCGGCCTTCTATGATAGTTGAAGTCTTGACTAATTAAAATACGTTTCCATATAATGACAGACAAGGTTCTTTTTGACATTATTTATACTCTGAGCTAGGAACTAGCGTTATAGGTTAGTTAAATTAAGATTTGCAAAGCTAATATCATCTAGTTTTAAAATCTCAAGTGTAACATACAGAGATATATCTCTGAATCTGGCTTCCTGTATCAATTACTTGCTATAAGGGCTCGCGGTAATAAAATTTAATAATTTATTTTACTATTCATTTTACATCTAATATATTTTATGTAAAATGTTGACGAACTGTGTGCTTAACCTATAAATATTTTTAAATAATTTTTTATTTCTAGGATTTTAATCAGTTGTTTTGCCATCTTTTTCTTTCTTGAAGAACTCTCATTACTTCCTTCAAAGTTACACAAAAAATTTCGTAACTCAATAATTAAAATTGATTTTATATGTCCTTTGTATACCATAATATATTATCATCATGCATTGGGAGAGATATCACCCACATTTCACCTTATATGTTTAAGTCTTCGAGTCAGCGGTCGCCGAGTTGGTAAAGACGCACTACTCGTTAGAGGTCGCGGGTTCAATCCCACCGCCTTATACCTACTAATGAGCTTGAATAACTTAAGTACAGTTGATTGTTAATATCGCTTGCCTCACACTGCGCTCGGTGCATGGCAACAGGCTCGCCACAGGTTTCATGAGGACTCGACATGTCTGGCGTAATGAGGGTGTTCAACACCTCTGCCCACCCCTTCGGGGTTAGAAGCGTGATGAAATGTTATGTTAAAGTCCCAATTAACAGAGGGCGAGCGTCGTCATGCACCGGGCTCGCCGTATTCGTTTCTTATGATGATTAAGCAACTCAAATTATTTCAAATACCAGCAACGTAATGAAACAAAAATAAACACTCATTGTAATCAAAAATGAAACTCAAACTAAAAAAAAACCGCTCCATAACAGCAAAGCACGTAGGTAACGTTATGAATGTTAAGATATCAAATTTAAGACTAAAATATCTGAGATCAAGCCTGTTTATTTTTAGATCGAGAGGTGGGTGAAGTCATGGCCGCAAGCCTGAGTCATTTGATGTTAGTAAGGCTGTGTCCAGACGGCAATGTATTTTAGCTATTTGTCTTTTAAAATTCAAATTTAAGATCTCAATGATGCAGCTGGTTTCACAAAGGCACTTTTTCTGTAATCTCTATCTCGGACAATGACATAAAACTACTCTTAATTAAACGAGTCCTTAATAGGAATAAAAACAATCGGTTTACGTCTGTATTAATCTAAATGCTTTTTGTTCGACACAAAAAGTACTTGTGTATGGAATCTTAACGATGTTTTTATTGAAAAATTAAATTGAGTTATTTATATATATTATTATTTTTTTTTTCTCTTTATTTTGGAACAAACAGTTTTTTACAAAGCAATTTCACAAAAACAATATTGAACACTTAAAAACCTAGAGTTCCATAAAATGTCTCATGTCTGTAATACATAGTAATGTATTCTAATGCAATTAACACGACTGGCTGTTATAGTGTTTTAATAGGAACCACACTAATGTTGATTAATTGTTCTTGCAAAACTACTATGGATCAGAGTATTGACAATAAAAAAAGGAAAATATACAAAGTTACAGCGTCAGAATGTTTAGTAAAAATTCCAAATACGGGTTAAGCTGTGAAAAACTGTATTTCGATAGAACATAAGTGCGAATAAATCAAGATGTCACGCGTTTTGAGAAGAGATTCGTCTAAGACGGGCTCGTGCATCGGGCGCAGTCGCTGCTCAGGGGATCTCCGCGCACCCCGCTAACGGTCACAAGTGGTAACAACGCTTTGGCCTTCGATATCGAGACCAAAGCCACCTTCGCCATGGTCAGGTCTTGGATGGGTGACCAAAACATGGTTAAGCCATTGATCCCGGTCGGTGTATTGAAACCGGGTCTACCCACCAACCAGCATTGGGCCTGCGTGGTGGTGTTATGGTTCATACTCCTTATGTGCTTTACCGTGAGGAAGCTGTGCCCAGCAGTAGGACGCATATAAGTTGAGGACGAAGAGCTTTTTGGCCAGCTGTTTTAAATGTAAGGTACTTCAGTCATTCTAAGAGAGATATGGAATCCATTTGTAAGATTATAGAGATCATGGTAGCAATCAATTACATATATCAGAATTGGGATATTCAAATTACTTTTAAATTTACAAGATAGATGCTTATAATTTATTGTGATGGTTATCCGCTTAGTACATAAAATACAAAAGAGGGAGGCGTTAAGTAATTATATTAGGTCCTTACCTATGAAATTGTCGTTTTGTATGGAGATTTTGGGGAATTCTGCATTTTCCATACTAAAATTTTTTCAGTTTTCTTCCCAACGACAAATCCAAAGATTATAATATTTGGCATCTATACATTGGCAGCTTTAGTAATATGTGTAATATCACACTTCATAAAAATTATTTATCGTTTTTAAGTGAATGCAAATAAAATGAAGTATTCGGGAGGCACTTAAAAAGAGTTGTCTCCGTGTCCAATTTTAACACAATTAAACTTACAACAAATTATCAAAACGAGCTCAAAAATATAGTCTTTTTTTAGACGAGGTAATTATTTTGTAGGAATACTCTGAATCTTAATAGTTACAGACAAAATACTAAGAGAGAAAAAAAACACCAATTTCATAGGTAAGAACCCAATATTAAAATCAATTACTCTTATTTCGCAGCGCTTAAATTATCATATTTATTATTTAGAATAAACAACCTCGTAGCTAACGTGTAAACAACATCATTTGTTCTACAACTTTTGATAATTTGACACTACTTTCATACATAAATAAATACCAATTTCTGAATGTTCTTAGCTCTGAGCGCATCGCGCGCGAGCGTCGCGCGTGTCGCCTTTTCGTATGATCGGAATATAGTCTTAATAATGTCACGACAGTACATTATTAGCTTGAGAAAACATTTTTGATTAATGTATTGAGTTATGATAAAACTCGTAAATTAACACATAAACTGTAATTTATCACACAAGCCACCAAATCTTACGAGGTTGTTGAAAATAGCCCTGTATGATATAACCCTACAAAGTATTTATTAAAAAAATAATATGTATGTAATTTTTTGTTGTATTTACATTTAGCACAGACTGTGGAAGCTTTCAGGAAACAAGTGACGGAGCATTACATGTCACTACAATGTAATCATTAATTTTGTTTGTTTAACTCTGTTTTATTTAAAATATTTATGTGTTCTGTGCTCCTCAAATGCTTTTTCTCTTAAAAATTTTGCCACTCTGCCAAATGTATCCGAAGGTTGTCAGGAATACATAACTTTCAGCGATAGGGCCGGCCGCCTATTGTACTTTAGTAAAATTTCTGTATGTTCATTTAATGGCGGACAATAAAGAATATTTTCATTTTTTTCATTTTCATTAATGTGTTTAGACAATACAACCACACTCTTAAACGCAAAAAGACGAGTGAGCAAGGGGTTTTCTCAAGACAAACAAGAATATATCATTAAAATTATATCTCATGCTTGACGAAAACCCTCGCGACTAATGTAATTCAAATTAGCATTGCAGACTTAATTATTTTTGAGACGAAAACAGATAAAAATGTATTTTTCTTCCGTTTATGACAAAATGAACTTAGTGTCTAAAAATTAACCCTGAGCTTGTAAACCACGTATGTACACGGGGTAGTTCATTTAAATGCTAATTTAGTTCATTTACCTGTACAGTGTACGGTGAACCCACCTTTCCTTTATTAGGTATCAGCGAATAATTCTTCTAACACAAAGAAAACCTACACCTGTTTTTATGAATCGCTTGCTTAGTAACGAAATTTATAAATTAGTAGACTTTCATCCATAGCTTTGTTCGTGTGGCAGCAATGATAAAAAAGGAATGCGTTGCTTCGCTTCGTCTAGGTATATCTTTTTGTAATATTTGTTATGTTACAAAAAAACCTATATAAAATGTTGTCATGCAAATTGTAACAGTTAAAACAATAATATTTGTATGAATTCTGAGTATGAGTTTATTGAACATTAAATTTGTATTTTATCACAAGAGAGAAGTGCAAATAGTATAAAAATGAAATATGAAGACTTTTCAAACATTTTATGGCCACATGGTTCTTATAATTCTACATGCTCAATTAAAAGCAACTTAAACGGTTACAAGCCTATAATCCGACCAAAATAAAAGTACGAAAAATCCTTGAACTCTGTATACACGTGGTTGTAAACGGAAACAATTTGGATTGTTCTTATATTTAATACCCATAAAAATAATTCCATATGTGCCCTTGGTGATGTTATTATTCGAATATCAACAATAGGATGGTTTAATTATATCAGGTTCCACTATATAAAAATCCCCTTATAAGCACTATGGTTAAGTGATAAAAACGACACTACTCGTTCAAGAGATTGCCGGTTCAAACCCTGCCCGACCAAAACTTTGTGATCTCGAACTCCTCCATGCTTCTTCCTTTTGTCCCGGTCGCTATTCCGTTTCTACCAACCTGCATCGGACCATCGTGGTGGTGTTATGGCTCACACTCTTCATGTTTTTCTCCATGAGAAAGGCCTGTGCCCAGCAGTGGGATGTTTATAGGCTGAGGACAAAAATAGCGTTTGATGTAAGCCTAAATACCAGAATAGTTTTGCTTGATAGATGGAGAAGGGGAAAATATCAAACATAATTTTGATCATATCTATAGTGCGTCTCAATCCAAGTTGCCAATGTCAGGTGCCAATGCCAGGTGTATACAGAGTTCAAGGATTTTTCGTACTTTTATTTTGGTCGGATTATAGGCTTGTAACCGTTTAAGTTGCTTTTAATTGAGCATGTAGAATTATAAGAACCATGTGGCCATAAAATGTTTGAAAAGTCTTCATATTTCATTTTTATACTATTTGCACTTCTCTCTTGTGATAAAATACAAATTTAATGTTCAATAAACTCATACTCAGAATTCATACAAATATTATTGTTTTAACTGTTACAATTTGCATGACAACATTTTATATAGGTTTTTTTGTAACATAACAAATATTACAAAAAGATATACCTAGACGAAGCGAAGCAACGCATTTACTACCAATTTCTGAATGTTCTTAGCTCTGAGCGCATCGCGCGCGAGCGTCGCGCGTGTCGCCTTTTCGTATGATCGGAATATAGTCTTAATAATGTCACGACAGTACATTATTAGCTTGAGAAAACATTTTTGATTAATGTATTGAGTTATGATAAAACTCGTAAATTAACACATAAACTGTAATTTATCACACAAGCCACCAAATCTTACGAGGTTGTTGAAAATAGCCCTGTATGATATAACCCTACAAAGTATTTATTAAAAAAATAATATGTATGTAATTTTTTGTTGTATTTACATTTAGCACAGACTGTGGAAGCTTTCAGGAAACAAGTGACGGAGCATTACATGTCACTACAATGTAATCATTAATTTTGTTTGTTTAACTCTGTTTTATTTAAAATATTTATATAAATGCTTTTTCTCTTAAAAATTTTGCCACTCTGCCAAATGTATCCGAAGGTTGTCAGGAATACATAACTTTCAGCGATAGGGCCGGCCGCCTATTGTACTTTAGTAAAATTTCTGTATGTTCATTTAATGGCGGACAATAAAGAATATTTTCATTTTTTTCATTTTCATTAATGTGTTTAGACAATACAACCACACTCTTAAACGCAAAAAGACGAGTGAGCAAGGGGTTTTCTCAAGACAAACAAGAATATATCATTAAAATTATATCTCATGCTTGACGAAAACCCTCGCGACTAATGTAATTCAAATTAGCATTGCAGACTTAATTATTTTTGAGACGAAAACAGATAAAAATGTATTTTTCTTCCGTTTATGACAAAATGAACTTAGTGTCTAAAAATTAACCCTGAGCTTGTAAACCACGTATGTACACGGGGTAGTTCATTTAAATGCTAATTTAGTTCATTTACCTGTACAGTGTACGGTGAACCCACCTTTCCTTTATTAGGTATCAGCGAATAATTCTTCTAACACAAAGAAAACCTACACCTGTTTTTATGAATCGCTTGCTTAGTAACGAAATTTATAAATTAGTAGACTTTCATCCATAGCTTTGTTCGTGTGGCAGCAATGATAAAAAAGGAATGCGTTGCTTCGCTTCGTCTAGGTATATCTTTTTGTAATATTTGTTATGTTACAAAAAAACCTATATAAAATGTTGTCATGCAAATTGTAACAGTTAAAACAATAATATTTGTATGAATTCTGAGTATGAGTTTATTGAACATTAAATTTGTATTTTATCACAAGAGAGAAGTGCAAATAGTATAAAAATGAAATATGAAGACTTTTCAAACATTTTATGGCCACATGGTTCTTATAATTCTACATGCTCAATTAAAAGCAACTTAAACGGTTACAAGCCTATAATCCGACCAAAATAAAAGTACGAAAAATCCTTGAACTCTGTATACACGTGGTTGTAAACGGAAACAATTTGGATTGTTCTTATATTTAATACCCATAAAAATAATTCCATATGTGCCCTTGGTGATGTTATTATTCGAATATCAACAATAGGATGGTTTAATTATATCAGGTTCCACTATATAAAAATCCCCTTATAAGCACTATGGTTAAGTGATAAAAACGACACTACTCGTTCAAGAGATTGCCGGTTCAAACCCTGCCCGACCAAAACTTTGTGATCTCGAACTCCTCCATGCTTCTTCCTTTTGTCCCGGTCGCTATTCCGTTTCTACCAACCTGCATCGGACCATCGTGGTGGTGTTATGGCTCACACTCTTCATGTTTTTCTCCATGAGAAAGGCCTGTGCCCAGCAGTGGGATGTTTATAGGCTGAGGACAAAAATAGCGTTTGATGTAAGCCTAAATACCAGAATAGTTTTGCTTGATAGATGGAGAAGGGGAAAATATCAAACATAATTTTGATCATATCTATAGTGCGTCTCAATCCAAGTTGCCAATGTCAGGTGCCAATGCCAGGTGTATACAGAGTTCAAGGATTTTTCGTACTTTTATTTTGGTCGGATTATAGGCTTGTAACCGTTTAAGTTGCTTTTAATTGAGCATGTAGAATTATAAGAACCATGTGGCCATAAAATGTTTGAAAAGTCTTCATATTTCATTTTTATACTATTTGCACTTCTCTCTTGTGATAAAATACAAATTTAATGTTCAATAAACTCATACTCAGAATTCATACAAATATTATTGTTTTAACTGTTACAATTTGCATGACAACATTTTATATAGGTTTTTTTGTAACATAACAAATATTACAAAAAGATATACCTAGACGAAGCGAAGCAACGCATTCCTTTTTTATCATTGCTGCCACACGAACAAAGCTATGGATGAAAGTCTACTAATTTATAAATTTCGTTACTAAGCAAGCGATTCATAAAAACAGGTGTAGGTTTTCTTTGTGTTAGAAGAATTATTCGCTGATACCTAATAAAGGAAAGGTGGGTTCACCGTACACTGTACAGGTAAATGAACTAAATTAGCATTTAAATGAACTACCCCGTGTACATACGTGGTTTAATTTTACATTAATCTATTTGCATACAAGAGAAAAATATATATATATATATTATATCGTTATATACCACTACATACCCTATTAAATACTATATGAATAATATAATACAATATAAATATGTTTTTTTTACAATGTCAATAATGTTAGAAAGTGCATAAAAATGCATTTATTCTGAAAATAAATGCTTGTCGATTTGATTATACAATCTGCGGATTTTCTCAATTTTGTTAATAACATAAACGTACCAAAATCAAAAAACCACGAAAGAAGTAATCAGCTTTTCTGTTTAAAATGACTGCATTTGACTTACAACTAAAAGTATGTATTCGGCTTTCGTATTTATTATTTTATTAATTTCCGTACAAAAGTAATGATATAATCCCATCAAAAACATAAATGTGAAAAATGTTACTCAACTTCAATATAATCATAAATGCCTTGGTTGTTGACTCCTGCGATAAATGAAATGATATCTAAATGGGTTCTAAGTTCAATCGTCAGTCCTGTTCATAACTAACAACTCAAAATATAATTTCTTTTACAACACACCATAATACAGGATGTCCAAGAAATAGTGCGACATACCGAAAGAGGCGATAGCTGGGATCAATACCTATCAAAATAACATAATATATGTTCAGCAAAATTTTGTGGTTTAAAGACCTTGAAACGAATTTTTTTAGCATATCGGGATGAGAAGTTCCTTTTTTAGTGTTTTTTTTACATCAAATTATTCATGAGTAGTTGCTTTACGCATTAATAGGTATTTTTCTTATCAATTTATTTTTTATTTTCAAGAAAATCATGTTTTAGTTTAAAATTATGGGTAATGATTTTTTTTCCACTCGACTTTAACTCGGTAAAAAAATATGTATGGGACAATTTTAAACAACATGCTTAAAAAATAACTTGTTTATTGGTGATTTTGGGAAGCTACAACATTGGTGTGTTTTAATAAAAAATTTGGAAATAATGGTACTTTAGACCTACAGGAGTCAATTTTGTTGAAAATGTACGTAGCGTAATTTTCATTAAAACGATTATGTGAGCAAGTAATTGCTGCTTATTTACTTATTTTATTATAAAACAAGTTATGATAAGTAATAAGGGACATTAAAAATGTTTAATTCTCGGAATAAGGTGACATTAAAAAAAGTACTTATCATTTTGACATAAAACATTTTGACGCGATTACGGGAGTATGGGGTGTGGAAGTGGATGGGTCATAACGTTTTCGACTGTGATTTGGTGGTAAATAGTTTCTTATTTAGCGCAATCGGGACCCTAGATTTCACCCCTATTCAGTAGAGTTTCTAGAAAATCTATACTAATATTATAAATGCGAAAGTAACTATGTCTGTCTGTCTGTCTCGCCTTCACGGCAAAACTACTTAGCCAATTTAACCGAAATTTGGTACACAGATAGTCTAAAGCCTGAGAAAGGTCATAGGCTACCTTTTATCCCGATATTCCCATTGTAACGGGTGCCATGCGCGTTAATGTTAAACAATTTAAATACTGCCTCCCAGAAAAATGAAGGACAAATTGATGCCTCTATGAAACTTTGCTTTTAATAATAGAGTAGGAGTAAATTTTCAATTCCACCAATTGAGGCTACTGTTTCAATTTGGAAAAAAAAAATTCAGTGTTGAATAACCTATTTATTAAGGAAGGCTATAGGCTACATGCCATCACATTATCTCAAAGTAACTACAAAATCGGACAAAGTCGCGGGCAAAAGCTAGTTTAAATATAATAATAATAATAATTATTATTATACTCTTACATTACTCTTATATTTACTTACTAATTCAACAAAGTAAAGAAAACGAAAAACTATTTTTCAAAAGTGTCACTCGTTCTATTAACAGCAACGCAGACGTATTAACGTAACAGTTTCGCTTAGAAAACAACCATTTGTATTATTTTGTATGGCAACAATCGTTTATACAAGCGAGCAGATTATGCGCATACATTGACGAAAATAGCAATAGCCTCAGATTTGTATAATGATATAGAATGACTTCAGTGTTGTATGAGATTACTATAGTTATTCTTATACTACTTTTTATGCGACGGAACACTAAATTGCGGGAAAAAATGTCGGAGCAAAAAACTTTGCAAATTGTCGACCAACTGCGCCCGCGCACCTAGAATTCTAAATTTTACTATACATATTGTAGAAATAGCTCGCGTCTACATTCTACTCCGGTAGACATTGTTCATTCCATATATTTAAATAAAATATAATATTGTCAACTTATAAAACTGGAGTACTTAAATGTATAGAGAGAAATTATCAGCGATTGTCGTATAGTTTACATTCAAAACCTAAACTAGTGGCTCAGATTGGAAGGGAACCATGGTCTTCCTATCTCACCCCAATATTATTGAGAATAGGACATAAGCTTGTGAATGTGGAAATCTCTCTCTAAAATATCACAGACTAAATAGATTAGCTTCAAATAACACCATGCATTATCACAAAAAAAGACAAAGTTACTAACTTCGCGTCTGTTTGCCCTAATAGGAATGTAAAGGTGTTATTTTATTATGGTATCTTGTAAAACGAGTGATTTTTAAAATAAAATGTATGTTTTATTGAAATTAAGTTGGATAGACAGGTATAGAACCTGAAAATACTGTTTTCCGTAGACAGTTACTCCAGCTTCGACACCAACGAAGAACCCTCTTGCTTTAGGTGCAAATATTTGTGTCAACACTCAAATGTAATGGTTTTAATTATATTAATTAATAACATCTGAATCTATTAATAATGTCCTACCCAACTTAACGTTTTTTTACATAATGTCCGGTTTCTTATCATAAATATCTACAAAGGTAATTGCATGCATTATTCCACGTGTGCTAAAATTATCCTCCGATTTTGTCATTCGGAGCACGTACAGTTCTTTTAGCTACCGACGGAACCAAATTCCTTTTTGGTATGCCCATTGTAAAAATAACGAAGTAGCTATGGAAATAAACTGTCATACTAAATACTAAAATAATTATATTTCCGGGGAACAGAAGACATCAACGAAGCTATAAGCATTTTCTTCGTCATTTTATGTATTCCGATTGCATTTTAGGCAATTTTGTATCAATAGATTAATTCTAAATCTTTTCGTCTTTTGATTTAAAAGAACCACTAAGTCAGTATTTCGCAGAAAATGTGATCTTTTCTTACATTATGCCATTACGAATTCATATCAGACTCCTTGTGCCAAATTACGCTCAAATTAGAATACGCGCAAGGAATGTCAAATATTCTTAAGCAAAGAACTAGAATAGTATAACAATACTGTTTTTATTTAATTTGTTGCTCATATAAATGGCATACATAATTAATGATGCTATAACCAATGCTAATTGAGAATTTTATGCTCCTATCGTACAAATTAGCAGTTAGATTTATTTATCCTCATGACTTCATTGGAAGTAACTAACCGACATTATGATTATACTAAGTCTTCAAAAGACCCTTACGTTCTTTGACCAACAAACGACGATCATCGCTTTAAATAATTCCAACTAGTGAAGTGTTCAAAATTATTAATTATTACATTTTTTAAACAGCTGACTAATGTGAGTGAGTGATGTCATTTACAAAAATGACATACATTTAAGATAAAATGATAAAGGAGATCGTTTATGCGATTCTCCCAGCGCAAACAACAAAGACAGTGCAACAAAAAGCTAAATCAAAAGCAGATGCAACAATCATAGATATACAAAATGGTGTTAATGAATCAAATAGGACTCTGGACAATGCTAAAACACACAAGGTTAAAATAAGGCAGCAACTTTCCTTGAGAATACCGATGTATTCATTCCTCATTTTTTATATATGTTTTATAAATGTGATAACATTGTGTGATGTTAGTGTTAATGATGTAAATATAAAAACATTTAAAGATACGCATAATTCACATGCGTCAAGAGAGAGATTTAAACCATGGCATATGCGTAGATATGAAGAAAAAGCTTGGCATGGAAAGAATCATCGCAAGAGTCGAGCATCTCAAACAGATGACAGTGACGAAAAGTCTGATAAATACTCAGGTCCTGATGACTTAATTAAGTATTATGACTATTATAAGACAAAAGAAGATATAATGAACATTACTGATAAGCCTCCATATTCTCCAATTCGACATTATGGATATGATGATTCAAAGGCTAAGGGATATCCTCACGATATAGCTGCTAATCCATATTACGTAAAAAAGACTAATTTTAACTTGAGGCCAGAAAGACACCTGTTTCACAAGAAAATAGTGAAACTGGGAGTGCTGTTACCCGCTGATCCTAATCAAGTATTCTCATTAGTAAAAGTTCTACCGATATTGGAAATGGCAGTTCCAGCAGTGACTAAGCCAGATGGACCTCTGCCGGGTTGGAAAATACTAGTCGATTATCGAGATACTGGATGTTCATCTGTTGAAGGACCACTGGCAGCTTTCGAATTTTATATCAATGGATCTGCAGGTAAGACAGAAGCATTTTATTCTTCTTTTTTCCGATTTTTCAAATCTCCAGTTTCTTATTTTTGGACATTTTTTTGCAGATGCATTCATCGGACCTGGCTGTGAATATGTGATAGCTCCTGTAGCTAGATATGCTGGACCTTGGGGTATCCCAGTAATCACAGCAGGTGCTCAGGCTCCAGCGTTTAGCTATAAACATCCAAGCTACGCAACTTTGACCCGAATGATGGGCAGCTATATGCAAGCTGGTGTGGCGATTCGGAAAGTTTTCGAGGTAATTTAATTAAAATTCCATTCAATGTTGTCTTTGTACTGTACTGTTTACTGGTATTGTCATGCTGTTCCTTAAAAAGCCTGCTGTTGTTTTTCCATTATGCCTTATTAATAATATGTGATTAGCCCTATATCATATTTGACAATACAAATAAATTTCTACTAGTCTTTTATTAAATCTCTTTGCCAAGTTGTCTCTATAAATATATGTTGCAATAGAAATTACACTTCAAGCGTGCAATGCTTGAAGAAAAAAAAGAAATAAAGATCAAATTATTGAACATTAAGTTTGTGTTTAAATTTAAATTATATAAAAATAATATCCTGATTTTGATTTTAAGTTTAAATAACTTCTTTACCTTCTTCCATAAATATAAACTGATATTTCCTTCGCAAAGAATACTTTTTATTTAATTGAATAAGCTGTAGACGTGATGAGAATTCGTTTATTGATGATCTACAACAATTTTGTTTGGTGTCTATTAAATATGCATGGCATAGTCCGCAGTTTGAATCGTCCTGAACAAAATTTCCTTACCATAACTAATCTACAGGAAAAGGGCAAATATTATATTAAAACAAAGTGAGTCACAGATGGCATGGTGCTAATAAAGAATTTAACATTTTTATAACACTCCAATGTTTAAGATATGTATTTGTCTTCTTACTGTTGTACTTGCCGTACCTATTTGTAAAAATTTATTTTTTGTCCAGATGATTTATTTTGTGTTATTGTATATGTCATTGATGTTATTCATTGTTGTCGTTAATCACTGTTTGACATGAAAATTTGCGTAAAGCTGCTGGCAATCCATAATCACTGTTTGACATGAAAATTTGCGTAAAGCTGCTGGCTTCCATTGGCCGGAAGTCCAAAGGTGCAAATTAGTGAAGACCTACATCCAGTAAAACTGGCATGGACCAGAGAAAGAAAATCTTCCAAAATTTCACATCACTTGAACGCGAATGAAGAAGTGAGAGGCAATGAGCAATTACGTCTCATGAGACTTTTTCCTTTTTGGTCTATGCTAGACCCTCTACAGTAGACTGTAAGCTGATGATGATAATAATTCGAGTTAATTATTGATATTTTAATTTTTAATAGTAATAATTATGGTACTTACAGCTCAATTTTTGTATGTTTAAAATGTGCATAAGGCTTAGGTATCTTTATTTCTGTACTGATGTACGGTCACGGTCAGAAAATGTTTACCAGTTTTCAAATTAGATTCTTTATCACTCTGTTTTTAATAAAGTCTATGACATATCAAGTTACTTATTACCCTTTGAAAATTAATAAACAATATGAAGTATGGAAAAGGCAAATAAAGAAATGACAGTTATCAAAATTGCTTGTTTGAACGTCATTCGGACAAAAGTGAAATTATAATCAGATATTTTAAATTTAAGATGACAAAATTTTATTTAATAACTTAAACATTGTTTGAGTTAATTTTTTCAATTTATTTATAATTGAAAAAACTTAAATATTAAAGAAAAGTTTTCTTTAAAAAGTTATCGATACACGTCCAAATGTCGTCGATGGATTCTCGTGTTATAAAAAATATAAGTATAATCTTTGGGTATAATCTATGATCAATCAAATTGATACGAAATTAATAGACTTTTCGTGATTTCGACTTTTTTAACTTCAAAATTGCTTGCATACGCAAGCAATTTTGATACTGAGGGTGGTAAACATTATCTGACCGCGACTGTACCTTTATTGAACTAGGGGTAATGTAATCAATATGCTAAACTTATAGTCCTCTACTATCTAATTTCTGTCGCGTATTGCTTCTTATACTGCAAAATGACTATACTAAAGGACTTCTCATATGATATCAGTTTTCAATTCCTAGTTTAAGACCTTCATATGGTTCATTAAAATTTTATCTGTCTGGAAGTTGGGTTGGTTAATTTACAATATGCTTTCAAACGGTTATATGTAATTTGTAACTAGATTAAATGAAATTTACAATTGATATTCGAATTAATATGTAGTACTTACGTGAAAACTTTTACATAGCCAACAAAAGTTTGGATTATGATTAAATTTGTAATTAATTAAAGTCTAACATCTGCGTAATTTGAGTAACAAGTTTCTTTGCTGTGAGCTATATCTTTCAAGTACTGGAAATCTTGTAACAATAGTGATGAACAATAAGCCTTATGAGAAGCACAATGTGGGTAGGAGTTTCAACAAACACATATCAGCTGATATTTAAGTCCCTATGTAACCGGGAGAGCCCTGCTGTCTTGCATCAGTATTCATTGACAGTACACTCCAAAATTTTGTAATACTCCTAGTATTTATCTGCCTATGTCTGCCATGTTTGTTGTGTTTCATATCTTCTGTCTATCCTAATGTACGAGTTTTGAATTACATACCTTATGCTCTTTGTTTCAGGAGTTCAACTGGCGTAGACTGGGAATGCTGTACCATAATAACGACCTTACCACTGGCCAGGGAAACAGTCCCTGTTTTTTGACCCTCAGCGCTATATTCACAGTGATGATGAAGAAGGGATCAGAGCCGACGATAC
Source organism: Parapoynx stratiotata (assembly GCA_910589355.1). Classification (NCBI taxonomy): domain Eukaryota; kingdom Metazoa; phylum Arthropoda; class Insecta; order Lepidoptera; family Crambidae; genus Parapoynx; species Parapoynx stratiotata. The sequence goes on from OU342478.1 coordinate 10,204,543, forward strand.
CGAACATTCCGTTTGATGAGACCAATACCACTACCACGAGACTCAAGCAGTTGCTACAAAAACTGTCACTGAATACGCGAAGTGAGTATAGGGTTGTGGAAAATAAACGCTTTCTGACTAACATTTTTTTTAAATATTATGTTGAGACATTATTCGGAAAAAGAATCCAAGACCGGAATTACAGAAAAAAATTACTCATGCGCAGATTTTTAGTGTGGTTGAAAAAGATGGTGCTATTAATACTTTTTTTTTAAATGAACAAATAGCATTGGCAGTGAAAATGATCTATTTGATTGCAATAAAATCAATCCAAAAATTTTGTAATAAGAACAAACCAACAAACCGTTTTTTTCATCAAGGCTGAAGATATTATAAGCACAGGAATACATTACATAATTTACACATCAAAAACATTGTATGATATTAGAATAGAACAGTATAAACTACTTGAATTCACGAATAGGTAGTCAGTTTTGTTATTCAATTCGTTACTTTTCTGTAAGAGATCTCAAGACAGTGTCATTATTATCATAAATGCTTGTTTGTCACTGGAATTATATTCAATATGTTATAACGCAATTGGTACTAGGAATTTTCTCACAGAACATTACAAACAATGACAAAGAAAATTGGTAAAAATAAATGCCTATTTGGTTCAGTACTCCATTATTAAATAACGTATTGTATTTAGGCCCACTTGCAGGAAATCTAGTTTAAAACTCGATTTTGTAATATAAGACATTTTACCCTAAATAAATTCTAAATCTAGCTTTAATTCTTGAATTAAATTTTCTGCAAGAGGCTCTTAGGGCGATTAACAGGACTTAAAGGATTCAGTCTTTTACAAGAGCGCTGTGGTGTTCGAGTATAGCGGTAGATTTGCAATGACTAAACTAAAACAATATTTGTTTTTTTTGTAATTATAGTTTAAACCTTTATATCAAAATAATTATATTTGATTGAAATTTCAAAAAAAGAGGTTACTGACATCTAAAAGACCGGCGACGCATGAGTGACGCCCCTGGTGTTGCAAATGTCCATGGGCGGCGGTGATCACTTACCATCAGGTGACCCGCCTGCTCGTTTGCCACCTATACTATATAAAAAAAAATTAATATTCTATTTCTCGTCATCATCATTAAGATAAACTAAAAAAAATAACACAATAAAAAATAGCTACCAGATAATTCACCCAAGACGATGAGACATTGACGCTCTGATGCTCTTATCACTTAATCTGCAACATTTTTTGAAATCAGGTTCCCATATTTAGAAAACTCGAAAATCAACTCCTCAGGTGATGAATCGCAAGTCTTTTAAGCTGTTAAGTCTTTTGAGCCGTTTAAGTAACTGCTGAGCGTTTTACGTTAAAAAGTACGGCTTTTTAGGCTAGTGGCGGGTCTTTTTTAAAAGCCTTAAAAGCGTGAGTCTTTTTTCATCACTAATTGTACTACTTTGTTTTCTGTAATTTCATAGTTATGACATGAATTGCTCGCTAATTAGTATCTTTTTTGTTAAAATCCATATGAATGAACATAATACAAATTTATGATTTCTATGTTGAACAATGTCTAAGAATTTGCAAATAAGCTCTTATTTTGTAGACGGCAGACAAAAGAATTCAATTCTTTCTCTTCATTGTTCAGATGAAGAAATTCTGTTCTATCATTCTATAGAGAATACATAATTTTAAAGTTACAACTACGTGAAAATTAAGTAGGTGGTTATGACTTTGAATGGGATCAGTGGACACAGTGTAAAAAAATGTGATATGAATACCTTATTCATAATTTTCTCATGGAATATGCCAATTCAATATCAGACCTTGACTTAGGAACACACTGCCTAGAAACTGAGCAAGATACCTGCTATCGCCCCTTCCCTTTTCCCTTGCATGGATTGTCGATACAGTTTATACGAGAATATGATCTGTATACTTTGGGAGATCAAGGCAATGAAATGGCGGCAATGTTAAGAATAATATGACGACCTCCGTGGCCGAGTGGTCTGTACGCCGGTCTCAAGGCGTCGCCATCTTCAGAGGTCCTGGGTTCGATCCCCAGTGGAGGCAAGTGTTTGGGTGATGAATTTTCAGACATTTGTTCTCCAGTCTTGGATGCTCGTTATGTATGTATTAAAATATGTATATTCTCAATAATTATATGAATTTATCTATTAAATATGTTTGTCCGTCATCTAGTATCCGTAACACAAGCAGCATTTAGTTGCTTAAAATGGGACTAGTTGATAGGTGTGAATGTCAGAGGATATTTTTTTATTTATTTATTATTTAATAGGCACCTATTTGTCTTATGTAACCTATTATTGGGTTCTTACCTATGAAATTGGTGTTTTGTATGGAGATTTTGGGAAAGTCTGCATTTTCCATACTAACAATTTTTCAGATTTCTTCACAATGACAAATCCAGAGATAATAATTTTTGGCACGTATCATTAGACAAGCTTTAGCAATATGTGTGATATCACTCTTCATAAAAATTGTTTATCGTTTTTATGTAAATGCAAATCAAATTATGTATTCGGGAGGAACTTAAAAAGAGTTGTCTTCGTTTCTAATTTTAACACAATTAAACTTACAACAAATTATCAAAACAAATCAAAAAAGCTCAAAACTGTGGTCTAATTTTAGAGGAGGGTATTATTTTTTAAGAATATTCTGAAACATAATAGTTACAGACAAAATACTATAAAACAAACGCCATTTTCGTAGGTAAGGACCCAATATTATCTATGCTTGCATTTTTTTTATGCCGTAAGCGCAGAAGATCTCAAAGGGTCGAAGTGCTCTGAGTGGTCTCAACCCCATAAAATAAGACTTTATCTTAAGTTGAAACACACATCCGATTCAAAATTTCATAGACATCTAAGCTACTATTTAACAGCAGAGAACATCGTAAAACTGTCAAATGAATGTGTCATTAACAACACAAACTTCAGTTCAGGGAGCAAAATGTAATATCGGAGCAAAAGAAGCGATGAATATGAAAATGAGCCTTCAGTCTGCTAAGATATCGGTACCTTTCCCGCCTAGCTCTGAAACATATTGCATATTGATGACGCATCTATTTGAATGGGTGTGTCCAACGAAAATATTTGAATTTTGATGCCATTTCCGCTCAACTTCAAATAGTCTAGTATTCTTGAAACTTGTTTATTATTTCTGCATATTTTGTTCTCGCGAGTATATCATTTTTTTTTTACGGAGCCTCGGAAGGCGGGTTTGAACCTTCCCACGGGGGAAGGAGGTGGTGAGTCCTGCATGGATACCTTACCCCGACTGGTTATGACATGGAATGGCTTTGCCCTGGAGGCGAGGGTGGAGGCTTCTGTAAGGGTACCGTGTTCAACTTCAAAGCAAACAGCAGAGCTTTTGTCCGTGTTCACCTCTATACGCTTCCGATGGAATCAATCGCCTTAGATGTTTATTGCTTTTTGAAGCGGGGGAAGGGTGTGGTAGACCGCGGCCTTTGAAGTAGAGTGACGTATAGTCAGCAAATAGGCCTAGTTAGACGCTATTTTTTTTAATCGGTCGCTTGTGAAGCAAGAGAATAGAATGAACGATATGACTTTGGGTACACCTGCCCGCAGAGGGCGGGGGGTGGAGAGGAACTGTTGGTGCTTGTACCGGAAGGTTCGGTTGTGGAAGTAGGAGGCGATGGTTTTAACAAGTTGATCGGGCATGTCGAGCTGTTATACAAAAAAAGAAAACATTAATGAAAAAAGGCTATTACAAAATCCAAGAGTATCTAGAGGATAAAATGGTGTGGAAATAGTTATTGCTTTCGTTCGTTATCATAAAAGCATGTTATTTTGATGGAAATTGGTGTAAAACATTAAATACTTACTGACAATAATTATATGATTGGCTATTTAAAAAAAAAAGTGGCTCATGAGTTTCTTGTCGGGTTCTTCTCATGAAAAGCCTTACTCTCGGAATCCGGCCGCTTGTGTCGATTTCAATAACAATCAAAGCGTCGTGGTTGTACTTGATACAAGCGCTCGCGGTAATGAACATTAATATTATGATTAATTAATATTATTCAAATTGTAAAATAATTATTTAAAATGTAAAATGTTGACGATTTTAATGCTAAGTATGGCCTATGAAATAAAGTTATTTTTGATTTTGATTTTAATTGATAGTTTGTAGTATACGCCGTCGCACTAGACTTATCAAAGACCTTGGCAACGTCAAAAAGACGGCGACCGGTTTTGAATTTGCGGAGGTGGAAGCCGCTTAGTTATTAGACTATGCGGTGAACTTGTTTGGGACACGAGTGTTTCTGGCGGAACCCAAATGGGTGGGGGTTTAGGATATTCTTGTCAAAGAGGTGATCCTTGATACTGGAGTGGATAAGTCTCGAGATTTTAATGTAGAGCATTTAACAGTTTTTCTCAGTGAAAGACATTAGAAGATAGGGATTTTCTTCTGTCACTTTTGAAAAAAGAACGAAGATACAAAATGTTTTAAATCGAGTGTCAACGCACGGCAGATTGCGGATAAATCTTCTCCGCAATTTGCCGTGCGCCCTCGTTAAGAAGCCACATTGAAGATAATGAAAGAAGAAAACATATTTTACCGACTCTAAAATAAATAAGAAACAAAGCTGAAGTTATTGTTAGTAAATGAGTCTTATGACACCGTTGAACGTCAAATCAAACAATAATTCTAAAAATAAGAATAATTTACTAATATTAACTTAATTAGCAGCTATTGTTATTTTTCGAATTGAATACATTTGTCACGGTTTATTTTTATTCAATACGTGTTAAAATAAATGGTTTTACACTTGAGTAAACAAAAAAATATGTATAACGATTGAAGATTAGCTAAGTTCATTAACATTATTTTGTTGAAACGTGTAGTTTTTGATAAGAAATAAAATTATACGCGATGCCAGTCTTTGTCTATATTAATTGCAGAACTTATGTATATTTCTACTTTACTATAGATATAACACTACTTTTAGAGCAAAATTATTTTATAAATCATATTAGTTTCATTATGCCTTATGATTTAGCAAATAAACTATCAAAAAGAGTTCCTTAAATGTCTTGAATGTGTTTACCCAAAGACTTCTTAACTTCACTGTACCAAATGTACAAATATGAAAAAAAAAACACGTTTAATAAACATTTAATAAAAATATCGCTAATAACATGACTGTTATTCTACAGGGCAGACAGATGTGAACCAAGAATACACTTATGGCTTAAATAAATAAGAAGCCTTTCTAACTTCCCATAATTTCTAATAAACTTATCATTTCATGCGTACAAAATATAAACTAATTTAGGTAAAATACTAATCCACGCTCGGCACGCCGAATTTTACAGCAATTTTTTCAGTATATAAAATCTTGAGAAGAAAATCTTCTGACAATGATAAAATTGCTTTCGCAGAAAAATAACCTTTATTGTCTGGCGAATTTAAATGAGAATTGAAGTTTCATCAGAAAATGTCATAAAATTTTACCATTTCCCGCCGTGTCAGCAATACGAGATTATGAACGTTGTCAAGAGTCATCCCCGCAAAGTAAGGGATTTAGCTCAGAATTGGAAAGTATGAAAAGAATAAGACAGTTTTCGTTTCATTAATTTTAACGAGCTGCGGGTTACGGTGAGTTAAGTTTGAAATTTTAAGCAAATGTTAGTGAAAGTATACATTTCAAATTATTTCGATAATAAACAAAAATTGTTTTCTTAGGGTGAATTCGACCCAATTTCGAGGAGCAAGAGCAAGAAATGCTCTAGCTGTCAGATGAGTACACGGCCAAAAATCTGCCGAGTACGCAGAACTCCATCTTTACAGGGAATTTGACCAATGAAATTTAAGCATTTATTGGTATCCCTTAATTGGATACACAACACATTTATTAAAAGACTGGCTGGTATTAAAATTCGAAATTAAACAGGTAGCTACTATTTAAATTAAAGTCACATTAAAAGACTAACAAATATTTTACAACTTTTATTTTTTAATGGTAAAGTGACCATGGCAACATCACTATTTGAGACTCTGACTATTTAAGAACCCGTCGTCCTCAGCCTGTATACGTCCCACTGCTGGGCACAGGCCTTTCTCATGGAGAAACACATGAGGAGTATTGGCCGTAACACCACTACGCTGGCCCAATGCGGGTTAGTGGATAGAAACGGTCACAAATGCGACGGAGAGCAACGGCTTAACGTGCCTTCCGAATCACGGAGGAGCTCGAGATCACAATGTCTTGGTCACCCATCTACGGCTTGACCATGGCGAAGGTTTTCGATCGAAGCCAAAGCGCACTAACCACTACGCCACCGAGCTCAGGTTTTCAGATCGAGGGTTTAAGAAGCCGACAATTTGAAAAATCTGACCTTTTGTAATTACGATTCTCATATCCACATAAGCCTTCTTCATGACCTACTTGTTGCGTCGGCATGAAGGGCTCATAGCTATACTATATGCACGTACTATTAACCTCATTAGCCGCTGGCTCTCGGAACAAGCACCGGGTAATTAGGCCGTCTCCAATGAAACAGGGCTCAGGTTCTCGAGGCGAAGGTCGTCAAAAGCGGGGAATTCTTTACTTTCATTCAGGTTTTTAGATTTTAAGCGATGCTTTTAATGTGACTTTCGATTTGAAATTTATTTCAAACCAAAAATAAAAATACCAACAATATTAATTTAAAAATCTGACCATCTAAAAATCTGACCTTGTGAAAATCCGACAATGTAAAATTCTGAAAATTTAAAAATCTGACCTTTATAGCGCGATCCCATAGCAACCCGAATGTTGCTACTCCGCCTGCACCCCGACAGCGGCGCCTGCCTGCTCGGCTGCGCTCGTAATATCGCTCCTCCCACCGAATAATATCGTTATCGAAAAATTGAAATTTCACAGGAAAAATAAAACAGTGTTTTTTTAAGATTTTGTTAAACTTTGTCCAACCTAAAAGAATGATTTATATATCAAACGAAAGCTATTTTTTTGTAGAATAATTTTAAGTACAGTTATTAATTTTTTATAGTATAAAAATCAAGTTATTAAAGAAAATATATTTTACTGGACAAGCTCGACATAGGATTATTTCGCAAAACAACATTACGATATTATTCGCGTTAAAACATAAGGACATCGTGCACAATAATAGCATACTACAATGTTATTCGTTAAATCAAGACAATCAAACATAAAAGGTAATAGATTTTAGCTGGATTTTTCGCCCACATAATGCAATTACAATTAAAAAGTATTGTTTAAATACCCTTTTATCGTTCAATCGTATTTAAAGTAATATTATTATCTATCAATATAAATGGAATATAAATCCTAATGAAACAATGGTTTTGTGCTTAAAAAACCTTTTTATTAATAAGTTGAAAAATGAAATCAATTGTTTTGAAAAAATAAACAAAAAATAAACTACAATACTAATTTAGTTCTAAGTTTTAAGAATCATCATCATCACCATCAGAATCCGAAGCGTTATCATTACAACTGTGTGGTATCATTACAACTTTGGAGCGAATCTGCTAGCAGAGGTCTACTGACAGCAACTGGTTCAGAATATGCTTGCATTAAACTGCTCACTTCAACATTACATGTTCTATTGCCTCTTCTTTACTTCTTGATAAAACTTTCAGTTTTTACATCATAATTATATTTAAGCTGAACAATATTGGGATTAGAACTTGATACCTTTACTTCTACGATTTTAGTCCATGCTATATTACTGCCTTGAGTATCTGTTGTCCAGTTTTTACCATCGATGAACTCGAAGACGCCGGCGCCGTTAGAGCTGAAACTTTGGACAGGTTTTTGTCTGTACCATCACCCATCATTCATGTTTCGACCATTCAACGTTAGTGAGTAGGACCTCTCGAAGCGTAAAAAATATAGGCTCAAATGCTGTTGGTGCTAATGACATAAGTCGTAAAATGATAATCCCCATCCTTGATATTGTTGCTCCCACCCTTACCTTGATTCTTAATCACTCTATATCCTCTGGCTGTTTTCCTTTTTTTTTTTGTTGGTTTACGATACAGAGTCCTTCAGTCGTATACATTGTGTGTGGTCTAGTATTTAGTAGTATTAAGTCTTCATTTGCATTGAAATGCCAGTGTAATACATTTCAATGCGTCTTGGGAGAGTTTGGCGTTAAACGGTCTATGGCAGATACTGTGGTGCTACTTGGATGAGGTGGATTACCACGATAAAAAACTCATCACTTTTCACACCACATGATGCTTATTTCGATAATCCTCCACATTGGACATCATCACAGACTCTTATTACACAAAACTACACTGATTTTACGTAACAATATCCACTCCGAAACAATATTACAATCATCGATATAAAAATCACGTCCGCCATAGTTGAATGCCGCCAAAAACTCATTGTTTCCCTTCAATTTGGAAAAACGCACAGATTATTCCTCTTCCTCAAGTACCTCATCCCACTTTCACCGATTATTGGCCTATATCAATTTTACCTTATCTTTCTAAAATACTGGAGCGTCTTGTCCACAATCAGCTTAGTAATTTCCTATCCCGTTATAAGCTCACAAATCCTCTCCAGTCTGGTTTCCGTCCAGGCCATAGCACCACCACGGCTCTCGTCAAGTTACAGTATCGGCGCTGCTGGACTTCAGTAACGCCTTCAATAATGTAGACCATGACATTCTTATTGCAGTGCTCCTTTTTCTAAACTTATCTCCTATAACGGTTAGTTATATCGACAGTTATTTGCACGGTCGTCGACAGCGAGTCTGTGTCGATGAGTCCTGCTCGGACTGGTGCGATATAAGAGCTGGCGTACCGCAGGGCAGCGTTTTGTCTCCTCTTATCTTTTCTACGTTCATTTGCAGTATCTCCAATTACCTTTCTTCCTCTTATTACCTTTATGTGGATGATCTTCAGGTGTACCGGCAGGACTCTGTGGATGGGTTAGTCGACGTGGTGACCAGTTTGAATTTGGATTTGGAGAGTGTTCTGAGGTGGAGTAAGGCCTTCAGTCTTAAAGTGAATCCTACCAAAACCCAGGTTATCATATTTGTAAGCCAGCACAACATCTCTCGGATTGACTTTAACTCCATACCGAATATAATTTTTAACGGTGTCCACATACCCTTTAAAGACTGCGTTAGGAATTTAGGCATCTCAATGGTTCACTGACGTGGACATCGCAAATTGGTCAGGTAAGCAAGAGACTATTTGCTACTGTCGGTTCTCTAAGAAGATATCGCAATTTCCTTCCCATACCCACCAAGATAGCCCTGGTTCAGGCCATCCTGTTTCCGATCTTGGATTATGCAGACACCAGTTGTGACCTGACGGAGGCGTATTTGGATAAACTTGACCGCATTCAAAATCTATGCATCTTCTTTGTTTTCGGTCTACGCAAGTATGACGATGTCTACGAGTATCGTCGTCGTCTCGGGTGGCTGCCTATCCGTCTTCGTCGTGATGCGCGTATTCTCCCGCTACTGTATAGCGTGCTGTTTAATCCCCAAACTCCCTCCTATCTCAAGGAGCGCTTCCACTTCCTTCATTCCACTCATGATAGAAATATCAATCTCTCCTCCTTACTTGTCCTCCACATTCTTCCCACCTCTACAACAATTCCTTTACTGTCCAAGCCATTCGTCTTTGGAACACAACCTTCCATTACCAATCAAACAATTCCAATCCTTAGCATCCTTTAATAATCTGGTCCATACCCATTTCCTTCATCTTTGACCCCTCCTTTTATGTAAGAATATATTATATTATTCTATCCCTTTCTTTATTATTATATAAAAAAGAAAGCGCTGCGCATTGCTAGTGGCTCGCGGTAATAAATATTATACCAATAGTACATTGAGTCTAAACAAAGCCTCGGTAAACTATAGCGATAAGTTATTACTATATTTTTGTTTATATCCTTAAACGGTAATTAAACATTACCATATTTTTCTAATAAAATAACTACAGGAATAGTATTGTTATAAAACTTTACTACAAGACGAGATTGCTGTTCTTACTCGAATAATATCGCTATGTTAACATATTGAAAATCTTGTTTCTAGTGTGACCCGTAATCGCCTGTAGTGTTGTTATTCGCGTAAATAAGTATGTTAAATCTGTAACGGAATAATAAGACTATAGTTATTACAAAAATGCTAGTTTCTAAAAAACTGATAGAAAACATTTGAAAAAAATTGACAAGGTGTAAAAAAATGTGTACAAGACGAATATGCAATAAAACGCAAAGTATTGTTATATCACATTACGATATTATTCGGTGGGAGGAGCGATATGTCGGTGCCATGCGAGTGCGTCGTGCGAGGCGCCGAATCGCGCACGCGCAGTAAGTAGCCGCGAGACCTAGTAGCTGGACGTGCGCGCTCACGCGCCGTGCTCGCGAGTGGAAGTACTTACCTTATAATCTTGTCTCTGACTTGTTTTGTTCTACCGTGGGGTAATAAACGCAGTTGAATTGTAACAGGGCTTTGATTCACGAACCCGTGCGATACCTTTTGTAGTATCTATTCTCATATGATAATAAAAGCCTTCTTTATACCCTACTTGTGCATGAAAGTCTTATACTATAACTCCTACATGCATGTACTCCATAACCTCATTACCCACTGGTTCTCGGAAAAAGCATCGGATAATAAAATAGTCTTAAAAAACAGGACTCAACTTCTCTATGCAATGGTTGTAAAAATAATTCCCTTGTTTAAACTTCATTCTTAACTTCTATTTTGATTTAAACACTTCACGGAGGACATTTTTAATTTGACGGTCGACTTAATTAGGATATCGATATTTAGTTGCCGACCTCCGTGGTTGAGCGTGTTGTACATCGGTCTCAAGGCGTCCCCGTCTCGAAAGGTTCTGGGTTCGGTCTCCGGTGGGGGCACATGTCTTTATATGATGTTCTCCAGTCTTGACTGTTTATAACTGTATTATAATTGTATATTCTTTAAATTAATATGTATTTATCTATTAAATATGTTATCCGTCATCTAGTATCCGTAACACAAGCAGCAGTTGCTTAAAATGGGGCTAGTTGATAGGTGTGAACGTCTAAAGATATTTTTATTTATTTATTCATTTATATTAGTTTTAAGGTGCTTTGTTCAACGAGAATAATTATTCTAGCCCCATCCAAATCTTATTATAATAATTTACATTATTATTGTAGATAAAGGTTCTATGAAAGATATACAGGATATGGTGGAAAATTATCTTAAAGGTATTGACGTATTTGATATTGACTTAAAAAAGTACTAAAATGAATTTAAAAACTCACGAAATATGAATACTTTTTATTGATTTAGGTTTTTTGAAAAATCTAGATAGCTACTACTATTTTATTATATAAAAAATCTATATAATGTTAAAAAAAATGGAATAATTGTAGGCATAAGTTTAATACTTTAGGAGAAGCGACGGCTTAAAAGACGGAACTTTTATAATACTACGCGCGTGCCTTCTTTCAAACTGACGTCTCTTTCAAATAAGCTAGCTTTATAGTATAAAAATCTTGTTACTTAACTAAAACGAGTATCGCAATGCAACAAAAACTTTGTAGCGTATTAAGCGCTTCTTTCGCTGAAAACTCATTATGAAGCTTGAAAGGACGAGCTTAATGAAGTACTTGTGCAATAAAGAACTTTTGTTACAGTTGTGGTGGTGTGCGCCAACCCTAGTACAGTCAGAGAGATAATGCTGGCTGCAGAAGAACTCAACATGGTGTCTTCTGGGGAATACGTGTTCTTCAACATCGAGTTGTTTTCCAAGTAAGTCCGATTTCATTACTTTAACAATCAATGCAGAACATGCAAACTTAGTTTGTGCGTATAGGAGCAGTAGATCAGGTAGTGTGGAGTCATTTGTTGAGCATTTTATAAAAAAAAAAAAAACAAGATTAGTGTGGTATACTCATGTGATAAGATGCAATTAGTCATGTGATAGGATGCAATGTATGAACCTTGAAAGAGAGAAAGACCAATACAGCAATTGCTTCAATGCGTAAAGCAAGAAAGTCAGAAGGGAATGGAAACGGAATACATGTTCTATCGACCCCACCAAGAGTAGAAAAAGAAGGCCATTAAGAAGAGAAGATAAAGGTACACAAGCAAACTGTCCTGATGGTTGGTGGGCACAAATGCTCAGAAATACTAAAATTACATGTTATTCCTATTAAGGGCTATTTGATTGCAACTCCAATAGAGATGCTAACATTAACGACCTTATATTGGGTCCTTACCTGAAATTGGTGTTTTTTTTCTCTCTTAGTATTTTGTCTGTAACCTCGTCTAAATGACATATTTTTGAGCTCTTTTGATTTGTTTTGATAATTTATTGTAAGTTTAATTGTGTTAAAATAGGACACGGAGACATCTCTTTTAAAGTGCCTCCCGAATACATCATTTTATTTGCATTCACTTAAAAACGATAAATAATAAAAATTATTATATATGAAGTGTAATATTACACATATTACTAAAGCTTGTCTTTGGATCTTTGGATTTGTCGTTGTGAAGATATCTGAAAAAATTTTAGTATGGAAAATGCAGACATCCCCAAAATATCCATACAAAACACCAATTTCATAGGTAAGGACCTAATATAAGATATGATGACTTATGACTTATTTATGATAACAGTACCCCACCTAGGATCACTACTGGATTTTAAGTTACTTTTAAAATAATGTAAATGGACTCTTTAATACTTATGACACACTATTCTAACCTGATTTCTGGTTTACGGTTAATAAGTAGCATCCTGAATTGTACATTTTGTTTACTAAAATGCTTAATTACTCGAAAAAAGACCTATCTGTCCGAGGTCTCCCTCTTTAAATGCGACGGGATAGAGTATTATAATTTTGTGATGTATAAAAGTAGAATGCGTCATGTAAAAAACCCTAAAAAGCATTCGGAATCACGGCTTATGTTCTATTGGATCACTCATGTCCATAAATTTGTTGTAAGAACATACATCATGTTAATTAATTAAAAATTACACAATTTGAGGTGCCTATTATGTTATTAATTTACGTTTACTCATTAATATTTTGCTTTTGCTGTTTTATTTTAATCTGAAACGCATGAGGAACGCTTATGTTCGAACGTTATTTGTATTCTGCTAGCAAAACGAAGCCATGCGTTTTGATTGCCTTCGGTTTCATTCGGTTTGCTATTTCGGTTGCTATTTTACATAAATCAAAAACCTAAAGCAAAAGCTTACATTTCAATCATCAATGTTTATTCTGCTAAGCATTCTTTCTTCAAACGCATTGGTTACGCAATTGTAACGATTTGGGAATATTCGGTTAAATTATAGTAGAATTGGGGTGCTGTATTGTTCTACAAACGAATCGTTGGTCAGGCCGCGGATGGGTGACCAAATATTTGTGATCTCGAAGCACCTCCGTGCTTCGAGATCACAAATATTTTAGGCATAGGCCTTCGTCATAGAGAAACACATGATAAAACTGCAGGCAACAGTTGTTATATTCTCATAGTAAAAGATCCTATGAAATACGTCAATGATTTTACGATTGGCCTTGTTGCATTAGGTAACCGAATATACTCGTATCTTGGAATTTAATTCTATAGGGGCTGAGTAGTGATGGAAAAAAAAACGTTTACGAGCCTTATGTGTTTACGTTTAGTAATCAGCTCAAAATACCATAAAACGTCAAAATTTGTCATTCATTTTGAACTTTACGAATTGCACTTAAAGCTGAGAATAAGTTGAAACTTGAACCACCATTGTCCTTTGAGCTTTTAAATAGCTTGCAACTAGTAGTAAACAATAGCTTTTCACTTATGTCCTTTATATCTTATGATGGAAACGCTAGATGGACTTTACTTAGACCATGTTACTGATAACACAAAAGAAATATCTCGCGAAGGGTTGATGTGAATTTCTGACGTGCAGCAAACTTGCAACCCTTTGTCACACAAATTATAAGCTGCATGAAATGACATAAGATGGGTTGAAGTTAAAATTTGACGCCTGTAGAGTGGCTTCGTCATAACATAATTATCATCACGTCTCTACTATCGAGGGGTAAGCAAAGGTGTCTACTATTATCCCCTAAGGGGATTGTCCCTTATTATCCACATTTTGCCAGGTAATATTAGGTCCTTACATATGAAATTGGCGTTTTGTATGGGAGAAACAAAAAAACGAATATTTTTAAAAATGATATATTTAATTAATCAAAGTATGAACCATTGTTTTCTATGCACTTTTGCCATCTCATAGGAAGTTCATTGTTCCTTTACTAAAAAAACCAGTCGGACGGGAATCAATAAAATCTATGAAGGCGACATGGACTGCCCCATCAGAGTTGAATTTTTTCCCTTGCAAGAAGTTATCCAAATTTCGAAAAAATGGTAATCTGTTGGAGCAAGGTCCGGGGAGTACGGAGGATGTCTTACACATTCCAATTGAAGCTCTTCTAATTTGGTAGCCGTCTGTTATACAGTGTGTGGTCTAGCGTTGTCGTGAAGCAGCAGTGGCGTGGAGCGATTAACCTGCCTAGGTTGTTTAGCCGCTAGCTTTTCCATCATGGTTTGCAATTGCTGACAATAGACATCAGCCGTAATAGTCTGACCAGATTTGAGAAAACTGTAATGAACAATACCGGCACTAGTCCACCAAACGCTTACAAGTAACTTTTTTGGGGTTAATTTTCGCTTGGGGCAGGATTTGGTTGGCTGGCCAGGATCCAACCATTGCACTGAGCGCTTCCGATTATCGTAAAGAATCCATTTTTCATCACAGGTAATGATTCGGTTCAAAATACCTTCATTATTGTGCCGGTTCAGTAATGTAACGCAGCAGTCGACACGCGTTTGCCAGTTTGCTTCAGTCAATTCGTGAGGTACCTTTCAAGCTTTTTAATCTTCCCAATTTGCTTCAAGTGAATTAAAACAGCTAACTCGGACTTGGTTTGCGATGGATCCGCTTCCACAATAGCCTTCAATTCTTTATTATCAACTTGGGTCTCAGGCCGTCCACGGGGCTTGTTCTGCTGGTCGAAATTTCCAGAACGAAAACGTTGGAACCAAAAACGAACTGTGTTTTTTTTTGGAACACGACCGCCATACACATCATTCACCCTTCGAGTCGTTTCCGCAGCACTAGTGCCACGGCGGAACTCGTACTCGTAAATAATGCGATATTTTAATTTTTCCATTTTGTAAAATGAGTGACGCAAACAGAAAAAACAGAGGATAAAAAACAAATTAATGACAGTCATTAAATACATGAGTACGAAAAACGCCAATTTCATATGTAAGGACCTAATATTTGTATAAGCGTCAGTTTTTTGATACATCAAAAAAATCAAATCAATTATTAAAATCTAGACCAATGGCGACAAAAGAAACACAAAAATGTGTGACGTCAGCCGAAGCAATACACATCAGCTGTGCCGCCAGCCGCCATTTTACTAATCCCAGCATCGTGGTGAGGTTAAATTGTCTATGATTATTTAACTATAGTGATATCAGGATTTTTTTCTATTGGTTAAGCTGACATATCACGGCATCGGACGTTGACGCCGTTGGTCAATATTTTAACCAACTGGTTGACCTGACGGATAAGAGTCCCTATGTACAAGGGATCTATCCTGTTGCTATGTCGTTTGGGACGCGGTAACGATAAGTGGCGTATTGTAGTCGCTCCATGGTTTTTATTTATTTGCAGCAGTAATACTTAAAGATAATGTAAAAATAAAGTGCGTCTTGTCTTAAAACAAAAACAGCTTAAACGGTGATTTTTATTTGGTGAATTTCAAAAGGATTTGTGGTGTATTTAATGATATTTTACCAATATTAAAAAAATTTTGACTACCGTGCAAGTGACCATTTGATTGTTGTGACCTTGAAGAGTCGGCCATTGACTTTCACTTACAGTTCGTGGACATTGCTACTGTTGCTACATGATCGCTAATTTCGACTGCTTCAATCATCTGCTGCGTGGCGTAGCGGGCGTAGCAGTGACACTACTGGACTTAAAAACGTTATTAGCAATTCTCCGATCAAGTCTCCGGCCGGGTCTTATGATAAAAATAATATTAAAGTTGAATTTTTTTTTTCAATTTTTTTTCTTTTTACCTTTTTATTTTATTTATTTGTTTTTGTCATTTTTTTTTTTGATAAATTTTATCATAAAAATGCCAACGGACAATAAAGTTTGTGGTGGATGTAGTGGGGAAATAGCAAATAGTCAGTATTTATTGTGTGGTGGTTGTAATCTATACTATGACTTGGACTGTGCTAACGTTTCGGAGCAGCGTTTCTATAACACGTTGACAAAGGAACATAGGCTGAAATGGCGTTGTGTGATGTGTATGAGCAAACAGCCGAAAAAGGACAACACAAACACCCCTGTTCGAGGAGACTCCGATTTAGTCAATTTAAAGCGAGGAGCGTCGGGAAAAACGTCTGTTTCAATGCCAATGGACATGTCTGTCATGTCTGTGGCTGAAGACGACATTAGTGATGTTGCTCCTCACGATTCGACGATGGCTATGACGGATTTACAGTCGCTAATATTAGAAATGCGGCAATTCAGAGAAGAAATGCGAGAGGAGTCGAAGGCTAATCGAGCCGAGTTGAGAGTGATGAGCGAGACTTTGGCCACACTCTCTGGTCGACTTTTGGAATATGAGTCTCGGGTTGAAAACTTGGACGACCGGCTCAACAAACTTGAACACCGATTTGAAGCCGAAAAGAGCAACAATAACTCGCTTTGTGGTGCCATAGAACAACTAAAGGCTGAGATAAACGAACGAGATCAAGACCTTTTGTTGAATGATATCGAGGTTTCTGGTGTTCCGGAAGAGAAAGGTGAAAGTCCCTCTCATGTTGTAAAGAGTCTGGCTGGCAAACTGGGCATCGGTTTGGCTGACCATGACATAGTGAGCGCGACCCGCGTAGGTCGCGTGATAGACGCAACGGAATCCGCATCGTATAGCCGCCCGCGGCCTGTAGTCGTGCGCCTGACGCGGCGCGCGCTCCGGGACCAGCTGCTGCAGGCGGCCAGGGTGCGCCGCGGCGCCACCACTGAGGGCATGGGCTTGCCGGGACCTCCATGTCGGTTTTACGTGAATGAGAGACTGACAAAAGACAACAGGTTGCTGTTCAGGCGGGCTCGGGACATGGCAGAGCGTCTAAAATGGCGATTTGTTTGGACAAGGGAGGGACGAATTTTTGCACGTCAGGGTCATGGCAAAGAGTATCCCCGACACCGCTTACGCACTGAAGCTGACCTTGTTAGGGTTTTTGGTTGTGATAATGTTGGCCCCATGCTCAATAAATAAACGTAGATTTAATACTCGTAATAATAAAACAATATTATGCCCCTTACGCTTTTGCTGCATGGTTGCTTTGC
Organism: Parapoynx stratiotata; assembly: GCA_910589355.1. Classification (NCBI taxonomy): domain Eukaryota; kingdom Metazoa; phylum Arthropoda; class Insecta; order Lepidoptera; family Crambidae; genus Parapoynx; species Parapoynx stratiotata. The sequence continues at coordinate 10,221,959 of OU342478.1, forward strand.
TGCCGTATAATATGTCTATGCTTTTTTCTTTAGTAGTAGAATTCACCAAGAATTCTGTAGGTATTTTGCTGTATTCTAATAAAGTGTATGTTGTCATATTGCTTGTTTATTCGGTAATGCATTGTAGAATGGTATTTGGAAAGTTAGTTACGAATCAAATATGTTATCTTTTTCTCATAGTTTCTTATTTACTCAATACATTGTTGTTATTTTTCCCACTTTTTATAGTTGGTTTGATAAATATATACCGCATGAAGGAAGTATTGGTATATTGCTTGTCTATTTATATCAAGGAACTGATGGTGTTAGTGTACTTGGCTTACTTTGAAATAATTATTTTAAAGTTTTTTTATCCAAAATATACATTTAAAACTTTATATTGTCTGCCAGTTAGTAGCTATATAACTTTAGTACTAATTGTAAATAGTTTTATTCTTTTTTGTCTAATATATGCATTCCTTGAAAAACACAACGTAATGTATTACATATTACTATATTTTATTTTTGTTTTAATATGTCAAACACGGTCTATAGTTGTAATTTTATACAATCTTATCGTTAATAAATATATTATTTATAGATGTATATATTTATATTACATATTATATTCATTGTTTTATCTCATTATTTTAGAATACTCAGATTCTTCTGCTAATATATTGATTGGGATTTGTTATGGATATTGTTATTCTAGTACATTATTAGTGTTAACTGTTCTATTACCACCCGTAAAAACAGAGCTTCATTTTGCATTTGATCTGTGTGGATACAAGCAGGGGCGTATACTTCTCATGCTTATGAAACTGAACGAACGTCATTTATCCGCATTGAAAAAGTTTTTGTTAAATTGCAAATTCATACTAATATCGCACACATTTGTAATACATTTTAAAAAACAAAAAAAAATATCAATTGGCTTGCTAAACCCGGGGTCTCTAGGAACTCGCCATGACGAATTTTTAATCGCTATGGAGCGACATTCGGTTGATATTATGGCGATTAATGAGACATGGTTGCGGACAGGGGAGGAGGCGCGCGCGCCGTTGGTCCCGGGCTATAGGTTGCGTCACGTACCGCGGCCCGAGGGCGTCCGATCACGTGGTGGTGGCGTCGGGTTTTACTTGCGACGTGGAATCTATACGCGTTACATCGAACACCTGTCTGCATCTCCTGTTGAGCAAATGTGGCTTGGTATCAACATTAATGGCCTAAAGTTGGCAGTAGGAACTGCCTATCGTCCCCCATGGCTTAATGTGGACGTTTTTATTGACGCGTTAACTGAGTCTATTAACTCGCTCTCAACTTATGACCATGTTGTGCTGCTAGGAGATTTTAATATTGATCTGCTTAAAACCGCAGATACTAACTCGACGAAATTATTACAATTTTTACACTGCATTGACCTGCAACAATATGTTTCGGAACCAACGCACTTTACTGATCACTCGGAGACGTTAATAGATCTAATATGCAGTAATACTAGTGTAAGTGACGTATCTGTTAACTACGTGCCCGATCTTAGTAATCATGCTTTCGTTACATGCAAACTTAACATTAAGAAGCCCAAGCCAACACCTCGCTGGGCAACGTACAGGCCAATCAAAGATATTCATTTGGATGACTTTAATGCAGAGGTCGAAAATATAGCATGGGAGCAAGTTCTCTGTTCTAACATTAATGACTCCATTACAGCATTTAATCAACTAATAATTAACTTATTTGATAAACACGCTCCTACTAAAACGTCCTATATCAAAAAACAAAGCTACCCGTGGATCACTTACACGATAAAAGAGATGATAAAAATTAGAAGTGAAGCTCTTTTAAAAAGCCGCAAAACTAAACAAGTTAGTGATAAACTTTATTATAAAGAAATGAAGAGCACTGTTAAAACCGCAATATTTGCTGAAAAATCTGCCTATTTCGAGCAATATATAAATAAAAATTTTAACAATTCGCGCATATTATGGAAGAACTTAAAGAATAATATAATTAATTTTAAAAATAAACATACAGACCTACCGATTGATATTTATAATGATCCTGATGTTATTAATAAATACTTTATAGATGTGCCTGGGACTGATATCCATAATTTAGATTTATTACGATTTTCTGGCAAGCGACATGGTTCGGCTGTGTTTAGCCCGCAATTAGTTGATGAAGTTACAGTCTCCAGAATTATTACCAAAATAAAAACGAATGCACAAGGGACAGATGGAATAACTCGAGACATGATCTTGTTAACTTTGCCGCGTACACTTGGTGTTATTACTTCCATTGTTAACCGTTCTATCACGACTGGCATTTTTCCTGATGCTTGGAAGGCTGCAATCGTGAAACCGCTTCCAAAAATTAATGATCCAAAATCTTTAAAAGACTTACGCCCAATCAGTATCTTGCCGTTCCTATCAAAAATTGTTGAGAAGGTAATGTGTATGCAACTTACTGAATATTTATGCCGGAATAATATTCTACCTTTCAAACAATCCGGATTTCGGTCCGGTCGGAGTACAGCAACAGCACTCTTAGACGTGATAGATGACCTATTAATTGGACAGGATAAAGGAGAAGGCGCGATGCTGGTTTTACTTGATTTCTCTCGTGCGTTCGATACTCTCAATATACAGTTACTTTTAAGTAAACTCGAATATTATGGGTTCGATAGCACAGCAATTGAGTGGTTCTCCAGTTATTTAACAGGTCGATCCCAAAGAGTGGAAGTGTGTTGCGAGAATGGATTAAAAAAAAGATCTCAATCGGTAACAGTAAATAAGGGGGTACCACAGGGCTCCATACTAGGACCTATTTTGTTTATCCTATATACTGCTGATTTACCAGATTGTATAAGTCACTGTCAGTATCATTTATATGCAGACGACCTGCAAGTGTACAAAACTTTTAAACCTGGCGATACCAAAGTGACAGTGGAGGAACTTAACAGGGACTTAGAACGAATAAATATGTGGTCTGAAAGAAACGGTTTGGTTTTGAATCCTGTAAAGACTAAGTTTATGGTCTTGGGTACAAATAAAAATATCAGTAAAATTAACAGCTTCAAACCTGAACTAACAATTAAAGGCAATATCATCGAGCAAGTGGTCGAATCGCGTAACCTCGGTATATTGATGGACGATAAATTGAAATTTGAGAAACATGTAGCTAACACCGTTAAAAACTGTTTTTATAGATTAAAGGTTCTCTATCGCATTCGTCAACACATAAATGTGAATATACGAGTACATTTGTGCGAATCGTTAATACTATCAAAATTAAACTACGCGGACACGGTAATGGGTGGATGTTTATTAAGCCGTACTAGGAAAATTATTCAAAGAGTGCAAAATGCCTGTTCCAGATATTGTTTTTCAATTCCACGTAGAGCTCACATCACACCGTTTCTCAATAAAAATAATCTTATTAATATGGAATCCAGGCGTAACCTACATTTTGCATGCTTAATATTTGGTGTAATAAAAACCGGTAATCCCTCTTACCTCTTTCGGAAGTTGAGTGTAAAGAAGCGCCACCCGAGAATTGCTCTGCATTTAAGGTATCCCATGCATGTAACAGCTGCATTTCGCGGTAGCTTCAGCTATTCCGCTACAAAGTGCTGGAATAACATCCCTCCCCCGATCAGAAACGCTGATACCATTCATACTTTTAAGTTAAAATATAAGAAGTTTTTATTAAGTGCTCAAAAGCAGGAATAGCAGTTGAATTTGTTATGTATGTACTAATATTTTTTCTATATTATATTTATGCCCTTTTAATAAATAATTAATATTTAAATTATTATTATATGAATTACATTACTGTGAGTGTATTGTTGTGATTAGGTTAACTTTGGATATATTATTTTTACTATATATTGTTACTGTCGTCCTTTTAATGATTTTTTGTAAAACATTTGCGTATTCTTGAAGGCATCCGCATAATACCAGCGTCGAGGCTTTTAGCTCCGACATTTTGCTGAGCGGAGACCTTTTTGGTACTAATTTTATGTGAACATTTAACTGTCCTTAAAATGTATTTATAGTTTTAGTGCCAAATAAACAGTTTTTCTTTCTTTTCTTTCTTTCTATGCATATGTGGGGTACAGTGAGAGGCAAGCGTCAATATTGACAACAAACTACATAAGTTTAATTCAAACTCCGTTGTACAGGCAGTAGCGATCGTACTATTGAGTTCTTAGACGAGTAGTACAGCGAAACTTGTTTTACTAAAAATATTTCCGTCGCTCGTAAGTAGAGAGATGAGATTAAATTCACAGAAGACAGTTTAATTAATTTTTAAAAAGAAAAACGAGGGGTAACACCCTGCCAAATTACTTTACAAATTGTTAAATGACACTTGGTTCATTAGTGTGACAATTATTCAGTTGAATTTTCTGTGGACGTTTTTGGTATTCAGCTGGGTTACGAAACTTACGTATCGTTTAACTCAAAATGCGTTTTTCGTAGATATAATGCGGAATGATTACTAAGTAGAAAGGGTGCTTTAATTTGTGTAGCAACTTGGTTTATTTAACTTTAATTACCGTTATTTATTGCGTAATTCATAAAATTTTTCATTTACCAAAATTACAAAGGCTGTATGGATAAAATAAATACTTGGACAGCTAACAGATGGTCACCTATTTCTCATTTCGTTAATGGCCAATGATTAGTGTGCTCACGTAAATTACTTTAGCTGTTTGAAACCTGGAACTGTTCACTGCCTACTTTATCCACTTATCTATGTAAGAGTATTGAAATTTCCATGCATTAAAATAGTACAATTACCAAAGGAATAATATGAACAAGCTTTTAGCACTATGACGATATATTATTAACCTTTATTACAAGAGGGAGCTCAGTACCGAGTCTACATGTATCTATCTCACCTTTTTCTTTATCTTTTCCAAAGCAGCAATGCCTGCTTACATTGATGAGTTTTGGCTTGAAGGGCTTTAGGTAGTTACAATAAGGGTACTTTGACTTAATATCAGACGTCACAGGTTCTCAAATATTGGGGGCCATGTAGGAGTAAACATCATGTGAATATATTATCTTACCACATACTCGTACCATCTTCTTATCATATGGGCAGTCTGCTTGATTACCAACATGTTGAATAAAAATAAAATAAACATTGAAACGTCTCAGATATGACCACTTCATAGCTTTATTTCAAGTTTTCCTAATTGATCCCCAATTACACGATCCTATATCGATTCGTCTCGAGATGGAAATTCGCATTATTCAGATGAGGCACCGAAAGAATGCTCCATAACTATTTATACACAGAGAATTTAAATGAATGGTGATAGAAAGAACATTCACACGTTCGATTCGAAGAAATATCGAGGTTTGAAATCAGAATTTGAATGAAAGAGCATTTTGTATTTTTTAATCAAACGAATCGATCTCAAAAGATTTTGTCTTTCAAATACCGAAGTTTGACTTGTGATGTAAAAGTTAGCTTCATTGTAGACACAAATTAAAATGATTTTACAGCTTAGCATCCGCGTCATCTAAAGAGCCATGGAAAGTAGCCAATGACACCGACGAGCGAAATGAGCGAGCGAGGCGAGCATACAGCGCAGTGCTCACGGTCACCAGTCCGGCGCCAGAAAAAGAAGAATATTTAGATTTTTCGGATCAGGTCAGTAGAAGTTACTTATATTCTTCTTCTTCCTCCTGTTTTCCTACTTTTAATAGGATCGGCACAATAAGTCTTGCTCTTCAATTCTTGTCTATCTTGTCTGTCTCTTAGCTCAGACGAGCTCAACTTCCTCTTTCTTTTTCTCATATCAGAATTCACACATTCAATCCATTGCTTCTTTTGATTTTTTTCATTCACGCTGATTAACAAACCAAAATGTAAGTAACTACGCGGTTTTTATAGAAAAGCCAGGGATAAATTCATATTAATTATACCTTGACTGGAGCTTTGATAGTCACACAAACGTCTGTTCCTGACCACATATAACCAGCATACAAGCCACTCGACCGTGGAGACCTTGATATAATTAAAATAGAATTTCAACATACAACATACATACAATCACGCCTGCAATCCCCGTAGGCAAGGCAAAGTCTAAGGAACATTGTGTTCCTTAAGACCACAATTAGCCATATAAAAATTGGTTTTGGTCAGATAAAAAGGAAAAAGAAGAAGAAAAGAAAAATTTCAAATTTGATAATATTCTATATTTCTATTCAAAATAAAAGTTACTAACGCTCAGTTGCACAAAGATTTTTTAAAGACGACATTTAGTAATGAGACATTAAAACTTTAAAGTTCATAAAATTTAAAATTGGAACACAAAATAGTTCTAGCTAATGTCTCTTTAGCATTGATAGGGTGCTAATGTCGTTTTGTGCAACGTAAAAACTACGCTAAGGTGTTCTTTTGACACTTCAATAAATAAATTTAATGGAGCATTAGGGATAATGCCGACATTAAATTTTAAAGTTCGTTTCTGCAACTGGGTGTAAGTCCAGAAGTGGCCGTCACTAAGCTAAATGATGATGATGTTAATTATTTTTTGAGTGAAACGTGCGAGGTTACATTCTACGGACGCTTCGTAGACAGTCCTATAAGGCGCAGACTTTATTTGAATTTATTTCCGTCATCAAATTTCATACCAACTTTGCATAACAAATATTTTATTGCACTATTATGTTAATTCTTTATAATGCGAAACAAGAAGTATCGGTTCCATCTCGCACGTAGTTGTATGTTTAATCCATACGTAATAAGAAATAAAATTCAATATGAGTCATATGATTTGTGACTGGAATACGGGAATATTTTTTATTGTAAGCTAACTATAGAACAGCGTTTGGCGTTCAATAAGACAATACTTACAAAGTGGCTTAGGCTCAAGGTTATTTAAAGGATAACCAGGGGTGCAATACTTGAAGTTTGTATGCGCGATCGAATAAAGATGGAAGATTCACAGGAGAACTAAAATTACCGACATAGCTTAAGAAATTGCGAGCCTGAATATCCAACTTCCAAAAAAGGAGTAAGTTCTCAATTAGTCGGAATCTTTTTGGGGAGGACAATGTGTACAGTCACGAGCTTTAATTCGGGACCCATTCGATATTAAGGTAGAAATGTTAAGTTATGGCATTTAATTGTCTTACTACCTTAGCTTAGCTTAGCTTACTACCGATTCTTTGCAAGAAGTTGTCACCTGTGTCAGTGTCAGTCAAAAAGTGATAATTTCAGAAAATATAAACATGTTTCCAATAAATAGGATCAATTAACAGGATCAGTCAGTTCGTGTGAAGATTGAGTTAAGATTACCAAGATTATTTTATGTTTTTATTACAAATTACAGGTTAATAATAAATATTGTGCCTGCAATCACTTGATTGGTCTAGTTTAATTTCTTTTTATTTTGTTGATGCTTCATTGCTACTAGTCGGCGGGATTTAAAAATATGATAAAAACCTCAGATAAACACCCAATAAGTGACAGTTAGTCGAAAAAAAATCTAAAATGATCGTTTCCTATGGCGGTTTCCCCTAGAAACCTAAACAAAGGTAATTGTCGATGGTAATTACATGACATAATATGATATGTATGACATTACGGGAAATTAATTATCAGTTCTAAGAAGTGTCAGTTTGCTATACGATATTCCACCTTAGGTGGGTCCCAAATTAAAACTCGTGACTGAACAGTACAAATTGGTGGCAGAATTGGCAGTCGTGGCTGATGGGGCGGAGGCACACTCGAATGGCAGCCACGTACGGGGTGGAACAACGTTGGCAGGCCCCCCAAGTGGTGGGTCGATTATGTGGCGAAGGTTATGGAGTTTCTGGAGTGTCTTGGGATTCCCTTGTCCAGCCGTGGGTCTCTTTAAGTCTAAATATCATTTATCCCTCCGTAAACGAGATGGGGTGTGACATACCCCAGTCTTTCAAAAATTGCAAAAAATTTAAAACTGTTAAAGCTTCAAAGTTGGAATTCTTAGTACTCCAATTACTGTTGACATGTCAGACCGGCAGCGACCACCATGCGTGCTACACGCTTTCAAAGTGTTTGGGTATCACATACCCCACCTAGTACTGCACGTTGATAAAAAGTTATGAAATATTATTGATTTCAAAGTATTTTAACTTTCTTTTTAAATAAATAAATATCTTTCAAACATTCACACGTATCAACTAGCCCCATTTTAAGCAACTAATGCTGCTTGTGTTACGATCACTAGATATCACTAGATGACGGATAAATATATTTAATTGATTAATACATATAAATATACAACAAACAAATGCCTGAAAATTCATCACCCAAACATTTGCCTCCACTGGGGATCGAACCCAGAATCTCTCGAGATGGCGAAGCCTTGAGAGCCTTGAGCCTTAGATTAAAAGTTATTGCAGATAATATTTTACGTGATGAATCTCTCATCTCAAGGAAAGTGAAGCATTACAAGCTCTTTTTGTTGAAAATGAACACTATGAGTTAAAATATGAACAGAAGGAGGATCAAAAAATTTTAAAAGAAAAATCTTTGTGTAAAAATATTAGAAAAGATATCAAAGTTTGTGAAATTAAAACGATTGTGATAATTAAAAGTGTTATCTAAAATTAATACTTTATGTATTTACTTTTTATTACGAACATTATAGAAATGTGTTCTTTTGTTATTGCCCGAATAAAAAGTGTAACTATTTTGTTTTCAGTTTTTTTGTACGTACTTAAAAATACTAATCATAAAATAAGTAAGAAATAAATAAATATATGAATAACAACACTTTTGAATTTGGGGTTTAATCTACCCCACCTAGTACTGGATGTGACTTTGAGTCACCTAGTATACCGAGGGTTCATTGTGGGGATATTTGGTTTTTTAAATTTTATTCTTTTTTGTGAGGAATTTATTTCCTAACCTAATGGCATCAGAAGCAGACCAATTCCTAGTACAATGTTACAAATATTGTACCAAAACTTGGTCTGCTTTAATGCCATTATGACAAGATCTTCAATTGCTACTGCTTAAACTGTTCAGTTGAGTTATGACTTTACTTTGACAATGTATCGTTATTAGTTACTTTAAATTCATTGGATATCTCACCTCAGCTACTTAACCTCAACCTATTTCCTGTACTCCGTTGAAAGAGATGCAATTTCCTGTTCATTTATAGCTAGGTACCTAACTGGTAGAGCTCGTCACTTCAACATGAAAAGGAAATTGATGTTTAAAAACACATTTTACAAACACACACATTGTAACTTGCAACTGAAGTCTGTATCAATTTAAAGTTATTGTTACGTCTATAATGCTAATATTCAAAGACCATTACAGCAGAGGTGTTAAGTAGTCCCGACCAGGGCGGGATTGTTTGTGAATGAATGCGAATTCGTAAGTCATGGCTTCTCCTATCAAAAACATATTTTTTTTTCATTTGGTGGAAAATTTATTTAGGCAATGGGGAATGCGCTGAAGGAGTATGTGGCATTCCGTGGATAGGTTAGTAACAGCGACTATCCACCGAAAACCCTTAGTTTACATACACACATACAAACACGACTGCCATCCCCCAAGGGTTAGGCAAAAGCACCGCAAAAGCAGTCCATTGCCATAGTCCGCGCCTCACCAAGCAGTGCCTGCACTCAGCGTGACCGGTGGTGAACCCATCGCCGCTATAAGCTATTGGATGGTTGTGCAGTTCTAAGTCTGTTAGTCGCCTTTTCGAAGATAATTTATATTATATATTTTAAAATTGTAATCCGTTATGTTTTTCTGTAGGTAAAACAACTGGCTGCAACAAAATACAACTACACGTTCGGCAAGGGCGAGATCGTGTCGACCTTCGTGGCGGCTTTCTATGACGCTGTGCTCTTGTACGCTCGCGCCCTGAACGCCACCCTGGAGCAGGCGAACAACACTTCTGGCCTGGTGGATGGGTCTGCTGTCTTGAAGAATATGTGGAACCAGACTTTTCAAGGTGAGTCTTTGTTGGTATCGTCCATAGACAAAACTAAAAAAATACTCATGTTTTGGCGAAGGGGCATCGCCGGCATTGATTGAATGTAACATTGCATTTTTTTTTATTATTTAAATTGAAAAAAAAAAATTAATTTCAAATTCTTTTAATTGGCTCAATTCTCTCATCTCGAAGCCATATACGTGGAAAAAAAATAAGCAATAGACGATGGGCCGGGCAGGCGCGGCCTACGAGATGAGAGAACGATATCGAGTTGGTCATGCAATTTTTTCGAGAAAATTTGGAATTAATTATTTTTCAATTTAAATAATAAAAAAAAAATGCAATGTTACAATATCTTTCATTCAGTTTGGATCTCCCGTCTCAAAATTACTTCTGTGACGTCACAGTAGATGTTAAAAAGTTGACACGCTTGGTTTCAATTAAATAAAATCGTTATACTTGCGTTATCTATGCAAATGTGGTCGACCTAAGAGTCCGAAAGTTTCAATAGAGAGTAAATTATTGTGATGAAAATTGTTAATCATCATCATCAGCTCACAACTGTCCAAGCTGGACATGGGTCTCCCCTAATGCACGCCACCGCTCGCGATTTTCGGCCGTTCTCATCCAGCCCACTCCAGCCAACCGACGAATATCGTCATCCCATCTTGTCACAGGGTGTCCCACACACGTTTACAGAGTCGCGGTCTCTACTGTAAATTAATCACTCTTTTATCTCTCCAGTCTATGTACACTGTATATTAATTATAATATAATTGACGACCTCCGTGGCCGAGTGGTCTGTACGCTGGTCTCAGGGCGTCGCCATCTCGAGAGGTCCTAGGTTCGATCCCCAGTGTTTGGGTGATGAATTTTCAGACATTTGTTCTCCAGTCTTGGATGTTCATTATATATGTATTATATTATGTTTATTCTAAATAATTATGTGTATTTATCTATTAAATATATTTGTCCGTCATCTAGTATCCGTAACACAAGCAGCATTTAGTTGCTAAAAATGGACTAGTTGATAGGTGTGAATGTCTGAGGATATTTATTTATTATTTATTTATAATTGTAATAAACATCGCATGACATACTCATACAAAGTATTCAGTGCATAGTAAGAGGCTCGTCCCCTGTTACTTAGAAACTGAGACATGAGACGAATTTTTCATACATCTGACTGCCTCTTCGGGCATATCTAACCAAGATATTGTAAGTGTACAGCATTCACACAATAAAAATACTTATATATGTACTCAGCAGCTGGCTATGTCTACTGTCTCCACAATTAAAGCGAAGAAATTAATCCAGCTCCTGTTTTAGTTGCGATAAGAATGTCAATTTCTATGGGAAACGTGATTCAACTTCATTCCGCTGATAATAAGATAATAAGGTACTGATAGTAAGTATGTACACATACAAAGTACTAAAATCCTTCTTTATATAATGTTTTAAAATCAAAATAATACCAGATTAATTATCCATACTAATATTATAAATGCGAAAGTAACTCTGTCTAAATTGCTCTCACGTCAAACTACTGAACTGATTCAATTGAAATTTGGTACAAAGATAGTCTAGAGTCTGAGAAAGGACATAGGCTACTTTTTATCCCGATATTCCCATGGGAAAAGGTACAGAGCGGGTGTAACCATTGTTATTAATATCTGCTCGAACGGGTATTTTGTGACATATTCCGTCAAAATGTAATTTCATTTCGAATTTTAAAATTTCTCGGCATTGTAAAATAATGACACGACAACAGAAATTTATCACCATGACAACCATTAATCAGATGACACTGCAAGAAATGTTATTCTCATTATTTTTATAATTAGAGGTTTTAGTTCAACTATTAGGTCCTTACCTATGAAATTGGTGTTTTGTATGGAGATTTTGGGGAATTCTGCATTTTACATACTAACATTTTATCAGTTATCTTCACAACGACAAATCCAGAGATAATAATATTTGGCATGTGTCAATAGACAAGCTTTAGTAATATGTGTAATATCACACTTCATAAAAAATATTTATCGTTTTTATGTGAATGCAAATAAAATGATGTATTCGGGAGGCACTTAAAAAGAGTTGTCTCCGTGTCCAATTTTAACACAATTAAACTTACAACAAATTATCAAAACTAATCAAAAGAGCTCCAAAATATGGTTTATTTTTAGACGAGGTAATTATTTTTTAGGAATACTCTGAATCTTAATAGTTACAGACAAAATACTAAGACAGAATAAAAACACCAATTTCATAGGTAAGGACCCAATATTAACAATCAACATTTTGCTAATAAGAGGTAGGAATGTAATGTTGAACACTGTAAAAAACAATGCAGTGTTAACAAACACACAAACAATTTTTGTAAACTTTTATCGGCGTTAAATCAATAGCCACGAGGAAGACTTCGAGGGCACATATAGTAAATAATAAAGGCTTTGCCTTTTTACTCGACTTAACAAGGCGTTGGGTATCTGAAGACTAACCTTTGAAACTTAAGGCTAATTCGAAAGTTTTTCCTGAGACCATTTAATTGATTCATACTGTTATATTACGTAATCATAGGCCGAGTCGGTAACAGCATTTGCCATTTTCTAGTTAGACGTAAGCTTAATTCTAGCGAGAACGAGCTTAGAAAGGCACTCGTGTTGCTTAACTGTCTATTTCAGTTGATATAAGAGAAAATGTGTATTATATACATACATACAATCACGCCTGTAATCCTCGAAGGGGTCGGCAGAGTCCAAGGAGCACTGTGCTCCTTAAGACCACATTTAGCCATGCAATGATTGGGTTTGGTCACATGGAAAATCGTGAAAAAGTAGTAACAATTGGTTAGCTCATCACCTACACAATCACAGACCAAGTCGCTGTAATATACCTACATAATAGATAAATATTTACAAATATCTAGAATATGTACAATAAACAAACATCACACAATATAAACATCCAAACTGGAGAACATGCCTTGCCATGCCATGTATTCATCAGGCATTCCCCCCCCACCGGGAATCAAACTCGGAACCTCACTAGATGGCGACGCCTTGCGACCGGCGTACAGACACGACTCCGGAGGTCGTCGAATTATTAATAATTGTGGAGGAATGTAATGTATGGACTGTATTTGCTGATTTAATTTAGAATAAATAATAATGAAAAACTTACGTTCGAACTTAATACTTTTACTCTTGTTTGTAACCTAGCAACAATATCAATAAAGAACCATAGAAAAAATGGTATGTACAAAAAGTTTATATAAAAAAGTATAAAATACATACTAATATTATAAATGCGAAAGTAACTCTGTCTGCCTGTCTTGCTTTCACGTCAAAACTACTGAACAAATTTAACAGAAATTTGGTACCCAGACAGGCTAGAGCCTGAGAAAGGGCAGACGTGTTCAACACCCACATTTCACCTGATATATCTAAGCCCACGTGTAATAAGTGGCTAGCCTGTTGCCATGCACCGGGCATAATTTGAGGCACGCAATTTACAATGAACTCGATATTTTTGTATGAATTGCAATTTCGGCAAGTATAGGACTACACTAACGTACTACACGCAGCCCTAAATAGGTTCTATAACCTATTTAGGGCTTGCTTAAGGTCCATTGCCCCAATTCCCTTTTGGTACAGAAATATAATAACGCATTTCTATAACTCCAAACCTCCATTTAACCGAGACGTTGACGAATGAGGATGAACTATTCGTTCGCCATTCGATGATGGCGTCACTGAGTGCTAGAATTATCGATATTCGACTCGATTTGCGGTAAAAAGTTGCTACGATTTGTCTCGCTCCAAAAATTCGGGAACTACCGAGAAAAACAATTGAAATCTATCACCATTTCAACATATTAGTGGGTTAGAAGAATGACACTTTATAAATTACTTGTGTAAAATTTTAAAACTGTCACGAATGTAATACGAGTAGTAGCCCTATCCCATTTTTTTGTTTCTATGTATTTAGATGTATGTATTAAATCCTTACCAATATTATAAATGTGAAAGTAACTCTGTCCTGTCCGCTTTCACGTCAAAATTAATAAACTAATTTAACCGAAATTTGGTACACAGTTAGTCTAGAGCCTTAGGAAGGACATTAGCTACCTTTTATCCCGATATTCCCATGGGAACGGGCGCCATACGGGTGAATGTTAAAATTTTTTAGTAACGCCTCCTAGAAAAATTAAGGCCAAATTTACGCCACTCTAAACTTTGCTTCTATTAATAGGGTAGGAGTAAATTTTCAATTCCAACAAGTAAGGCTACAGATCCAATTTGAAAAAATCTTTTAGTGTTGAATAGCATGTTTATTGAGGAAGGCTATAGGCTATATACCATCACACTATCTCAAAGTAACTATTCTAAGCGGACGAAGTCGGGGACAAAAGCTAGTTTAAATATGTATTATACAATACTGCATAATATTTTAAGCATAATAATTATAAAAACCATAAGCTGCATCTAAGAAAATACAATATTCCTAAATACCAATGTATCTGTCTCAAATAAAGCCGTGGCATGAATCTATGCAGTCATTCTCCAGTATTCTTGACGACATATTTCATTAAATCCATAAGTTGAAGAATGCTTAAGTGTCTCGCTGTCGGAGATAACTCATCTGAATTTATAATAAGCTTCTTCTCTGTACCTTAATTTGCCTTTTATTAGACGTAGATTGAATTTATTGTGGGGCTCGTGTGAATAAGATTTAATTTAACATTTTCTTGATGTTCTACATTTTATTTGACTGCTAATCTTTCTCTCCATTAGGAGAGAAAGACATTTAGATGGACATTTAGATGTATGCGTTCATTTGATTGATTAAAAATAGCATTATTTAACTTTCACATTTGAATATGACTTTGTCAAGCTTTGCACTGACCAATATAAAACAGATTTTTTAAAAGAATAATTTTGATTAAGAATGTTTTGCATTTTTTAAAAGCTAACACATAAACAATTAAAAATAAACAGTTAACTATTCCTATTAACTAACATAAACCGACATAGCAATAAACATAAATTAATTAATTTGATTTCAATTTCAAAATACTAACATTATCAATAATAACCAAAAAAAATAATAATAATATTATAAATAATTCTACACAAATCACGCCAATATAGTCTGGGCGTAAGTCGATTGCGTCCAACCATTAATTGCTTCTAAAATAGTCACTTAAAAAAAACCATGATTGGGTCCTACTAGGTGACGATACAAAAGGTACTAGTGGCTCGCCGCGGTTTCACCCGCGCAGTACCCATTCTCGTACGAATATCGGGATCAAATAGTGTAGCTTCCCAACGGTGAAAGAATTTTCCAAATCGGTCCAGTAGTTTCGGAGCCTATTCAATTCATCAAATATTTCCTCTTTATAATAAAATTTGTAGTATGTACAAAAGCCTCAAGTTTAGTACATACAAGGGTGGCAAGAAGGAATACTTCATTTTTTTTTTACATTTTTTTCGATTCCCTTACATCATTTCGTAGTACATTAATAAAAGAATTACCACCGTTGCGACATTCAGAGATTGTGTTCCAATAAGTAATATGGTGTATATGTATCACAATTAAAATGTTTAGTTTAATATTATGTAATTTTTGAAAACGCACATTAATAATGCATGCGGTGTTTGTCTGTAATAAGTAGCATAATTAGATCTAAGCAATATTATATGTATTTATATGTTATAAACATTGTGACTACTGTTAACAAACCTAATAAATAAATAAATGTCTCGTACCACGTACTACTTATTCCTTATATAGGAGATGGTCCTCACTACTCTCAACTGCTTTTTATGAGCTCTTGCGATTTATTCACGGAAACACTCATCTCTACACACTTTAGTTATTTAGGTACGATGCCGCAGTAAGGCGAAGATGCTTAAGGTTATAATGCTAAATACCACTTAACCGAAAATAAAAAGTATATTGACTCCAAAGATGTAAACTTTAAATAAGAACTTCAAAGTGAAGCGGAGTTTCCGTAAACACAATATCATATTTCAAGTTAACAAGATCACTATTTGAATAATATCAGGAAGAATGTTGCCAGACTTCGCAATTAATTGTTTGAAAACGGCAATTCATTTACGAAATTGCTACTTGTTTGTTAAGTTATGCGAGGACATAATTAAGTTTAGGTTCGTGGCTTCACTGATAAATTGGCAAAATATTACAAAGCCAAAGATAGGGATGATGCTATTAAAATTTATGTTTCATCAGAAACAATTGGATTATACTTTGAAGTCAATAGAGGCTAGTTTTGAGCCAGTTTAAAGCTAACCGATTAGGGAAAACTGGGAAATATTGTGTAAGAGTTCACCGGAATCACTTATAGTACAGTCAAGTTCAAAAATATCTATGCACATTTGACAACGGACAGTCGTTATTTCCCCCCAATTAGAGTAATTTACTGCCAAACATATTTTTGAACTCGACTGTACCTAAACTTGTATTAAAACCAAATCATTTATTCATTATAGGTATTTTACAATACACTCGTAAGGTAAGATATCTAGATTGAGTAGTATGACTAGTATGAGTGTAAAAACCCAAGGTGGTTACTAAAATGAAACACCGTGACCAAGGCGAATACAAATTTTTTATTAACATCGGTTTGACCATATAAGTCTATGAGAGTAAGCAATAGTGCGTTTTAAAGGATAGGTGGCGCCATCTTGTGATACAACAAAGAACTAATTTTAACAAAGACGCCACTTTGGTTTTATTTATAAGCTAACTATTACACATTGTTTATTATGAGTTTTGTTATTTTATTAATTAGTTTATTAACATTTATTTTAGATGATTATTTTATGATTTAATTTCCTTATAAGTTATCCGAATGAAATAATGTATATGCAAACTACCAACAGTTTGTACAATGTGTTTACCCCTCCACCTGTAACGTGGTGGGTGGAGAGGGATGGTGAGGCAATTAAAAACCAGAGATAAAGACGTGACTTAATTTATATAGAATTCAAAAGGCACAAAATAGTGCCTTCAAAAAGTTATTTATGTTGTTTGGAAATTTACTGTACGAAACTTTATAAATTCATTTAGGCGTAGTTATAACAATTAATTTATTATATTATTAATTAAGAATGAAAATTAGAGACCAAAAAACAGTGAAAAAGAGACAGATGGTTAGTTTAAAAACATAGTTGAAGAGAAAATGGTCAGAGAACTGCGCAATAACAGCAAAGAGTCGCTAATACTGCTATAGCGCCACATACCGAACCCTTCGGGGATAGTTGCGATAATGATAATAAAATAATAATAATAAATATTATGTTCACACGTTCACACCTATCAACTAGCCCCATTTTAATCAACTAATGCTGCTAGTGATAAGGATACTAGATGACTGATAAATACATATATTAACATCCAAGACTGGAGAAAAAATCGAGGATCGAACCCAGAATCTCTCGAGATAGCGTCTCCGTGAGACAGAGCGGCGTACGGACCACTCGACAACGAAGGGCGTATGTAACACAATGGGCTACCGCTAACGAGAAATAAAACGAATCAGAAACAATCAGATCGATCAGAATTAGAAACAAGTCGAAACGACTGTAATAAACCCGTAAGCTTTACAATACAAATGTCCCATTCATCGACTAAGTGTCTTGATACTTATGTTGAGTGTTACGATTTCGAGTAAACTTTTTATTAATCGATTAAATGAACCGTAAAATGAGCGACTTTATCTTTTATTGCATTCTTATAAGGATTATGACTAATCTGGTTTAGTCCAAAGATTACGAAGCCAATCAAAATAATTTTAGGGGGTAACCACGGCGTTTGAAGACATTCTTAAATAAGCATTGGAGTGAGATGCATTACTTGTCCCACTTCTACAACGATTACAAGTTTGGTGTATGAAGTTGTATTTGAACTACTATTGTTTTGTCAATCTAAGCCTTTTAATTTGAGTGTTGTTTTCGATACAACATTGTAGTACATACAAAATGATTGTATTATTAATTTTTTTTATACAGTCTGCAGTGTTTCTACCCGGGCAAACGGTCCTATATCCGTCATGTGTTTTTCTATGTAGACATTGTCCATAAATTGGTTTTAGGTATATAGGTGATTGCGACGGCAATGCTGAATTTTGTACCTTGACCGGTTACACAGTGTTATTTTTAATTCTTTTAAACGATTTGATTCTTGTCTTGCCGGGGACCAGACACAATGCGTAACAGTATGTCGACGGAATGCAAAAAGACGTTGTATCCGTGATTACAATTTTAACGGCTATCGAAATAAATAACTGTTTTCGTTATATAACGTTGCATAATTGCTATAAGAGATGTTTGGCACTCTTGATTAAATTATTTTAAATTTTGCATCATTATGCAAAATTCATAAAAAATACATAAATTTACCCTCTTTTACGATTTGAAGTAGGTATTTACAGCTCTTCAGTTGCTTCCTCTATTCTGAGTAGTAAACAACGTTTTTTGTTTGAGGTGGATTTGACTCGATCCTTCTTTGGAACGTGCATTCGATCTTGGTACGTTTGCCTAGGCTATCCAGTCTACCTTTGCTTATACCCTATAAACCTGGTTCGTAAGTTTAATTTCATTCATCGTATCACATGACCAAACAAACTGCATTGATTTTTTTTGCCATTATACCAATTTTTGCTTCAAATCAGGTTTCACTGTTTCTTATACTATACTTCAGTGACGCTTCAAGATAAATAATCCTGAACTGATAAAACTGAAGCCAATAGAAGGGCTATAAAATAATTTCAATAAAAAATTAACTTCTATATCAATACTATTAGGTCCTTACCTATGAAATTGGTGTTTTTTTTTCTATCTTAGTATTTTGTCTGTAACTATTAAGATTCAGAGTATTCCTAAAAAATAATTATCTCGTCTTAAAATAGACTATATTTTTGAGCTCTTTTGATTTGTTTTGATAATTTGTTGTAAGTTTAATTGTGTTAAAATTGGACACGGAGACAACTCTTTTTAAGTGCCTCCCGAATACATCATTTTATTTGCATTCACTTAAAAACGATAAATAATTTTTATGAAGTGTGATATTACACATATTACTAAAGCTTGTCTAATGATAGATGCCAAATATTATTATCTTAAGATTTGTCGTTGTGAAGAAAACTGAAAAAAAATTAGTATGGAAAATGCATAATTCCCAAAAATCTCCATACAAAACACCAATTTCATAGGTAAGGACCTATTATAATGGAGTTCATAAAACCATGTTCATAATAAATATGTAAAGCGAGCTTTGCTTCATCCATATTCAGATGTATTTTAAGGATTTGGAATGAAGCCAAAATATTAAGAGTTGTAAAGTATCATCTTAATTTTGTCGCTTTATAGCATCAGGTACGTCATCAAATAAATTCTATCTTATTAAATGTCGGTTATTAACAATAAAGTCTCTATGGCGATAAAAAGTTCAGCAATACAATTTCATGTCTTAATCTGTAACGTAATGTTGACAAATAAATATTTATTTAATGCAAAGTCAAATGTCCTTTGATAATTTCAAAAAGTGTTCGCAATGACAGAAATCCAATTCATAGCTATTGAAATTTGAAAATAGGGCAGCTGGTCACTTAATTAAGGGGCGAAATAAAAACAGATTTACTGATAATCTTTGTGCTTTATCAGAAAATCAAATAGATAATTTGATTGTTGATTATCAGTAATGCTAGAAATAATACGAGTATGGTCCATAAAGTATTGAAAATAACCTTCTTTATTTTTTTTGTACAGGAATCACAGGAGAAGTGGTAATTGATGGAAATGGTGATCGCGTGGCGTCCTATTCTCTTCTCGACATGAACCCAGCCACCAGCACATTCGAGGTAAGTACATATTGACAATAACGACTGCGCTTCAACCATTTGAATTTAAACTCTATTTTAAAGCATTAAGAACGTTGACATTCGCAGAAATAAAATGTTAAAATATAGTGTAAAAATATAATTAAGCACTTAACGGTCCTACTTCTCAATTTCATACTTTAATCTTATAAATATTTTACGAAGTTTAACGTTAAAGCTTCGAGACGTTAGACAAGGTTAATCATTTTATGTGTTGAACTTAGTACACGTCACGAAAGTGTAAAGTTTTGCTTCCTACTTCTGAATCCGATAAATTATTCTAGGGCAAATAAAACAATTCTGTGAAAACATTGCCAAGTTAAAACAAACTTTCTAAGAAAAATAGGATTTTCTTACAATACGCAAGGGCAAATAGAAATTAGTTTAATTCAGCAGAATATTGATGATGTTCAATATTCGTCACATCCCAGATTTAGACAGTGAGTACGGCTTGTAATACCACCAGCACGCTATGGTAGTATTAAGCAAAATGTTAGGTAATCCTCTAAGCGTGTGTGTTTCGTCAAAGCATAGTATACCACCCTATATACGTCCCACTACAGGGCATCAGCTTTCCTACAATGACATGGAGAAACTTAATAATGTTATATTATAAGGATTCTAGACCTGACTACCATCACGCTAGCCCACTAAGGATTGATGGGTAGCCAACCGCCAACTTTTGCAGTGGTTGGACATTAGATAGTTTTTTTGGTCAATTTTATATATTTAACATGGCTAATGGGGAAGTTTTTATGATCATCATCACAGCCTAATCCTGTTCACTGCTGGCATTCATAGGCATTCCCTAATGCAAGTTTCATAGCTGAGGGTAATGTCAGATGTGGCAACTTTTTTGGCAGTCTCGTCGGAAATTTCGTTACCGTCAATGCCGACGTGTGCTTTCACCCATGAGAAGTATATACTTTGATTTTTTGCGTGTATTTTATAAATATATTCAAAAGTTTTAACTGCTAGTGGACTATATGTATTGGGGTTTAGTAACTCTTGCAAGCTAGACAGACTATCAGTTAGGATGTAGGAATCTGGGATGTTATTTTGTTCGACCCATTCGCAGGCGTGTGTTGCAAGTTGCTCGGCTTGAAATACTGAGCAACTGTTGTGTAGCCTTTTTTGCATTATGTGCCTCTTTCCGTGGGCCGCGTAAATAACTATCGCTGCACCGACATCTCCGTCATGCTTAGTTCCATCTGTGCAAAGCAGGTGGGTGCAACTAGACTAATCTATCGATCCATCATCGATGGATGGTAGAATCGATTAATCTATCGATCCATCATCGATGGATGGTAGAATCGATTAATCTCTCGATCGACGTCGAATTATCAATTTTACCATCAATCCATAACATCGATCAATTGGTCTGGTAGCACCATAAAACATAGCCGTGTCGAATATCTTCATGCATCATAAGGCATGTTCGTCCTGGATGCTTATGTACCTTTTACGCCTATTTATCATTAAGCCAGCGACTGGGGTAAGGACGTTTTAATTCGAATTTTACTTAAAAAGAAAGTTCTCTTGAAACAAATATCTTGGGAATAGAACTTAAGTACTTTTTGAAGAATGGAACACTATTTTTGGTTTGGTAACAATGTCAATTTCATTCAAAGTTTTATTCACGTGGGAATATGGTATATTTTGGCATGAAAATGGGGTCGAAATAATCAGGAGATTATAAGAGAAATAGCTGAATGATCGTGAACTCTTTGCATTCCTTTGTCGTCGTCCTCAGCCTAAATACGACCCGCTACTAGGCAAGGGCCATCCTCATGAAAACTAACACATGAGGAGTATGGACCGTAACACCACCACGCTGGCCCAACGCGGGTACTTTGGTAGACCAACGGTTTGACGTGCCTTCCGAAGCGGGGGAGTTCGCGATCGCAATGTTTTGGTCACCCATCCACGTATTGACCATGTGCGAAGGTTTTGTTTTCGAAATCCAAAGCCAAATCGTACTACCCACTACGTCACCCAGCTTCTCTTCGTATCTCTTATATTCATCAAAATAAACACAGACTTCTACTGCTTCAAGCAGCTTCTACACTTCAATACACTGTCAATGCTAATAGCATGCTCTGATAACTTTGATAGTTTGCCGATGCTCTCCACCCAACCGCGAACTCCATTGTACATCTAACTTAGCATGCCATAATCACAGTATGAAGAACTCCAACAAAAGTATAGAATATTTTCAACAAAATTAAAAACTTTCTCCACTTGATTCCATTGCTTCGTTATTTAACTTTGCAAGATCTTTCTTCCTTTATTAGTTAAAGAAGTACAGTAACTTTTAAAGTGCACTCGCGATGCAAAAAAGAATCCAGTAATCGAGCTTTTGATTTTTTTATATTGGGTCCTTACCTATGAAATTGGTGTTTTTTCTCTCTCTTAGTATTTTGTCTGTAACAATTAAGATTCAGAGTATTCCTAAAAAATAGTTACCTCGTCTAAAAATAGACTATATTCTTGAGATCTTTTGATTTGTTTTGATAATTTGTTGTTAGTTTAATTGTGTTAAAATTGGACACGGAGACAACTCTTTTTAAGTGCCTCCCGAATACATCATTTTATTTGCATTCACTTAAAAACGATAAATAATTTTTATGAAGTGTGATATTACACATATTACTAAAGCTTGTCTAATGATAGATGCCAAATATTATTATCTTTGGATATGTCGTTGTGAAGAAAACTGAAAAAATTTTAGTATGGAAAATGCAGAATTCCCCAAAATCTCCATACAAAACACCAATTTCATAGGTAAGGACCTAATACTTGGGAATAACGATATTACTGGCAAAGTTTGTATGTACGAACGATATGAACCTATATGAACGAGATGAATGCTAAAGGAAAAAATGACCATCCATGTCATCATTCATGCGTTCTAAACACCTTTAACTCAAATAAGTTAAACCTTCAAATGAAATAGTTACGTAACATAACATATCGCCACGCCTCTTTCCCCGAAGGGGTAGGCAGAGGTGTTATACACCCACATTTCGCCAGATATAAGTCCAGGTGGCGAGCCTGTTGCCATGCACCGGGCACAATGTGAGGCAAGCGATATTCACAATGAACTGTACATAAGTTTTATTTAAATTCAGTGGTACAGGCGGTGGGATCAATCCCGCGTTGCCCGCGGCCTGTCGAACTAGTAGTGTCCCGTCCGTCCCAACTCGGCTACCGCTGCCTACATAGTTAGTAGGTAATAATTATACATACCGGCCTATTCCTAAGATTATGACATGAAATGGAATTGATTTTTCTTCATTGTTTACCAAACATCCTTAGAATTAGAACCTCTACTCTACTAAATATTCAAGAAATCAAGCCCAATTTATATAAATAAGTCGGCTTATCTTAAAAACATTGGCAACAAGCGCCAGCCAACAAATTGTTCTCACAAAGTTTCTCGGGTTCGATATAAGCCTCTACCGATCCCTGTTCGGCCTTCGCTTATAAATTACCGATTTATCACTTCAATAAAAATAATACAAACGTGTGTTGTTCTTATGATGACCTATTTATTGGTTTGGCTTACAAACAAAGCTACTGTCACCTACATGGTCTATTTTTGGATGGGTGACCAACACTTTGTGATCTCAAGTTCCTCAGTGCTGAACGCACGATAAGTTCGTTTCGATCGCAATGTGATATTTCGGCTCGTACTCCTCATTTAAATGTGCTCAGTGGGACAACTGCGATCTTCTTCGTGTCAATGGCTGAAATGTCATGACGCCAGTACTCGGCGACGGCTACTGCTCTGAGTACTGCCGCATTTAACTCCTCCATAGAACAGGTGACTTAGAATCCAGAACCCAAGATGGCGACGTCTTAAAACCGGTTTACAAGCTCGACCATAGAGGTCGTCGAATATTAAGGCTATATCTGGACCTGAGGAGAATAACACTGTAGGATAGTTTTTGTTGGTTAAGATGTGCAGTATGGGTACCAGATGATAACTTCTAACCAGGGGCATCATGCCAATTTACCCAGACTTGAGAAAATCTAGAAAAAATAGTTTCCCTAAATCTTGTCATACTTCCCATGAGGAAAAAACAAAGCAACATATTTATATGTAAGCCACTAATATTAACATAAAATTGCATATTTATGTTACAATAAACATAACAAAAAAATGAGATAGGTCTCATTCTTGTCAAATATACTTACACACACATAACATACAATCACGCCTTTAATCCCCGAAGAGGTAGGCAGAGTCCAAGAAGCACTGTGTTCCTTAAGACCACATTTAGCCATACAAAAATTAGGTTTGGTCAGATGAAAAATCGTGAAAGAGTAACAAGTTGCTAGCTCATCGCCTACACATTCACAGACCCAGTACCCAATACGCCCTTAATCGCCTTTTACGACATGCTAGGCAAGAAAAGCAGTTGGTACATTATTTTCAGGTCTGGGTATATTTTGCATGCCCCGTGACCATTCTCCTTTAAGATAGTTTTACAAGAAAATTATCTCTTATTGTACCATTTCTATATCTAAGATAGTTTTTCTATAGAATAAATAAAAAGCTATGCCAATTAAACCGGTGGTTTTAATTGTTTTGTAAGAAAGTTTTGTAAAGTCCAGACATCGCCAATTTTTTCACAAAATAGTCGGTACTGTTAAATATGCAAAAGTCGCTTACAGTGTAATACTTCTCAGGTCCACATATAAGCTCTAGACGTGTTGTTCCTTTATCGTAAAAATGTTTACCGCATGTAAAGTTTATGTTTGTTTACGAAAAAATTTATGGATTTATTCCTTCCGAGAATCCTCGATAATAAACCTTATATCTGAAACACAATGTTTTATATGAAACCCTTGAATTATGTTCTTACATTGTTTTTACGTTTTCGTTTTAGATAGGATTTTCTTTTTTTCTCGTATACCACAAAGTTATGAGTCATTAATTCACAGAACATGTTAATGAGCAGCAATCTAACACTTGAGAATAAAAAAGTGGCAGAAGAAACAAATGTTCTTTGCTCTGAAAATACATTATTTTCTTATGTTTTCTAGCGATAAAATAATAAAATAACTTATTTGGCATACACTTATAATAAATACCTACGAATTTTTAATTATCATAGGCCGCAAGTAAATTGTGAGTAAATTCTTCTTCGAATTTTGATGAAAATGCTTCATAAAAATTTTGACTTCCAAATTTAAATCTCATTACTGGCCAGCCGGGTTAAAATGAAATTCAATACAACGTTATTCCTCTTCAAAGCTTTAGCTTTTAAGACTTTGACTTTAGGGCATATTTTTCAAAAATGATATAAATCCATTACATAGATAACAATTTTAAAAAATATTCCTTAATAAAGCAAAACGAGCAAAGGAGGTTAGATCTTTTTACAAAGTCTATACATTTATTTGTATTCGCTCTTCGCGCAGGAATAGAAAATGATTTCTTTGAAGCAGATAGCATTCGTATAGTGGAAATTAATCAGCATATTTGATAAGGGTAAATATTGCTTATGTCAGTCTCGCTTTAGCATTCTGTTCAGAATATTATAATCTTGCGCTGTTTGTGTTTGTTTACTTTGAAAGTGGTTCTGGCTCTGAAACTGATGTCAAAAGATATACTGGTATGAAACATGTATGTTTATCTTTATATAATGTAATATATATAAACATACACGCAGTATCTATAAGTAAAACAAAAATAAAATGATGTTTCGAATAATGAAATAATGCATCAATGTAAGTAACTACTGGCACATTGGTTTATTATAAATGTACCTAAAATTATGTTATTATATTATTATAATATCATACCTGACTTAAAAATGCTGGGTGTTTAACGGCGAACAGCAGTGTTCGGTAAAACCAACTCTGGTTTATATTACACTTTGAAATGAAATAAAATGAAATGAAATCATTTATTCTGCAATTAGATTTAGGTGAAATACTTTTGCACGTCAATATTTTTTTTCCTACTGTTGAGATATTTTTTTTTATTATTTTTTATTAAATAAATAATAATAATCTATAATCTATGTTACATCATTAATACTCAATATTAGTTTTATTCTACTTTTTCCACCGTGGACGTTCGCTACGTTCGCTTAGCTTTTTTATGACCACTTTCATTTGGATTATGGCGCGGACGGCTAGCCTAGCGATGCTACTGCCTAGTCTTCGACTAACCCTTAGGGGATAATAGTTTTGAAGTAAAAATGTTTAAAGAATCACTCCTTCTTAGCCTATATATACGTCCTACTGCTGGGTACAGGCCTTCCCCACGGAGAAACACACGAAGACTATGGGCCGTTATAACACCAGCCTATCCCAATGCATGTTGGTGGATAGAAAAGGTAGCCATATCGACCGGGACCAACGGCTTAACGTGCCTTCCGAAGCACGGAGGAGTTGGAGATCACAAAGTATTGATCCCCCTCCAAGGTCTGACCATAGCGAAAGTAGCCTTGTTTTCGATATCGAAAACCAAAACATACTAACCACTACGCCACCGAGCTTCAGCGAGCTTTTAAAAGCCGACACGATATAATATGGATAATAATCTATCTAAAGCTATCGAGTTTGGCACAGTTTGTGCTATAATTTGTGTTAATGTTTGTGCTTTATTTATATTGCTTTATGTACTGATGGGTAATTTTGGTATTTTCAAGAAAAGATTGAAAAGGCATTATTCAAGTCTATGTGCTTCATCTTAGGCGATAATATTTAAAAAAAAATATCTAGAAAGTTCCTCTAATCTACCAAATTAACCCTTGTTTTAGTACAAAGGTTACTCTAACATCAAAATGTCTTTAATGCGAAATAAAATTAACTTAAGGAAAGTTAGTTTTTGATTACAGAACCACAATCACGTCGAAACAAATAAAGTTACCCGCTTTGTTAGGGACTACAAGGATTTTCCTTTGTAATTGGAAACAGAACTCTTCAATACAAGATTGTTCTGTTAGCATCAACATCGAGATTCTTTACTAACCTTGCCTTGTTTAGTAGTTGTTTCTGAATATCTTCGCACCTATCTACTTACCTATGAAATTGGTGTTTTATTCTGTCTTAGCAATTTGTCCGCAACTATTAAGTTTCAGAACATTCTTATAAAATAATTGCCTCTTCTAAAAATATACCATATATTTGAGCTCGTATTATTTAATTTGATAATTTTTTGTAAGTTTAATTGTGTTAAAATTAGACACAAAGACAATTATTTTTAACTGCCTCCCGAATACATCATTTGATTTGCATTAACATAAAAACGATGAATAATTTTTATCAAGCGTGTTCACACACATATTGCTAAAGCTTGTCTAATGATACATGCCAAATATTATTATCTCTGGATTTGTCATTGTGAAGAAAACTGATAAAATGTTAGTATGTAAAATGCAGACATCCCCAAAATCTCCATACAAAACACCAATTTCATAGGTAAGGACCTAATATATCCCTGAAGGACTATGCAGAGATAACAATACCTACTATTAGCGGTACTTCCTTCTTTTTACAACTTGACAACCTCCATGGTCGAGTGATCTCTATGGCGGTCTCAAGGCGTCGCCATCTCAAAGGTTCTGGGTTCGATCCCCGGTGGGGTCAACTGGTAGGGTGATGAATTCTGGCATTTGTTCTCCAGTCTTGTATGTTTATATACATTCATACCAGTATACACGGTGTAGAAACGAATATTTGTGTGCGTGCGGATTAGATACATTGCGCGTGGTAGTTTAAAAGCCCCTTTTTTATCAATAATTACAATTTTTTTTCTACTATGTTTCTTTGGACGAAAATTTACAAAAGATGTATTAAGCTGATTTTCATAGAAATCTCAAAAAAAAATTTCAACTTTAACCTTTAATGTCTCGGGAGTTATTAATTTCTTCCTTTCTTTTTCTTCTGGATCTCTTTACACCGATTATAATCAGGATATTTATATGTATTTATATATTAGATATATTTATTCGTCATCTAGTGTCCGTAACACAAGCAACATTAGTTGCCTAAAACGGGGCTAGTTGATAGGTCTGGATGTGTGAAGATATTTATTTATTTATTTATAAATATTTTAATATTAAGGGTGTTTATACAGGAACAACAGACCAATTGTATTGTTTTGTTTCACGTGATCTCCAGAATGGCGCAACCTTATTGGTAAATTTTATGGCTTTGATTTTTCCTATGTACCAATAATATTGCTCATGCAAAAACCACATTACTTCATACCTTATTTTAAAAAAATATTAAAGGTCAATATTACTTCATTTTACCAAAAGGCACTGAAATGAAATGAAATGAAATGGAATGGAATGGAATGGAATGGAATGGAATGGAATGGAATGGAATGGAATGGAATGAAATGAAATGAAATGAAATGAAATGAAATGAAATTCCTTATTTAATCATTTAGGTAACAACAAGTAGTTACACTTATGGCGCGTCAAAAACACTGACATGTTTCGTTCGCAAAATATAAAAAGATCAGTACCCCTTCTGTAAGTTTTCATTTTAATAACTTGTTTAGTTGCGTTAAGAATGTCGATTTCCATGGGAAACGTGATTACAACTACTTTCAGGAGCACTTTTCACGTGGGTCATAGGAACTGACATTCTTATCGCAACTAAAAAATCGGGTTTTTACAATGACAACTTACTCAGGCAGGAAAATAAACCCTAGATTCCGCATTTTATGGTTTAAATTATACAGAATATTTGATTCAAGAATATCTTTGGTTCTCCAAACCGCCATAAAAGTTTGGTGGGGTAAGTTTTATGTAATCAAATCTGTTTGGACATTCCAGACAAACCAACGTTGTTTGCAAGTAAAAAATCCGCCAATAGGGTTGCTTTATATTATACAATCTTATTGGCCGTTTCATCACTTTGTAGGGTCTTCAGCGTTACTCAGGTGCATCATCAATAACAGTATATCGTCTATCCTGCTATTTATTTCTTCCACTAGCGAAGGCCCGTAATGAAAATTATCCATTTTTTTAACAATGTGAAGACCATAAATATCTTCAGACATTCACTCCTATCATACATACATATAATCACGCCTGTAATCCCCAAAAAGGTCGGCAGGGTCCAAGGAAGGCAGTGTTTCTTAAGACCACATTTAACCATAAAAAAATTGGGTTTGGTCAGATGGAAAATCTTGTGAAAGTAAACAAGTGGCTAGCTCATCGCCTACACAATCACAGACGCAAATCAATCTTGTTAATAAGACATAACTTGTTAGTTTCATATTTTCACCAAACTAGATAAGATACAGCGAACGTTATGTGTAACCAGACAATTCTGTTAATATAACACGATGTGAGACATACAAGAGGCTCAAGCTTTTAAAAAGGTGCTTATAAGATTATACGAAGCACTTACCAGTAATTTGCGAATTAGGGAGGCATCTACATTGATGATCGATCGAGTTTTAGTACAATATAGTATGTCACCCTAAACCGTGCACACATGGCCGATCAAAGCTGATTAGGAAGATTTTGGCAGAAAATTAACTTATAGGTAAAAGGCTCCTTCAATGGTGAGCTGATATACATGTGTGAGCTAAGGTTTATGGTATACTGTATGATGCATGTATATGCGTGGATTTAACGAATAAATCTTGCTCTCTATTGATTAACGATTATACAAGTTGAGACCAGAAGACGAAGAAGTAGAGACTATTGAGTAGGGGCACGTAGAAATTAAAAAAAAGGTATCATTACACCATGTAGGTAGATACAGTCAGCGGCAAATAGTTAGTGTCACTCAGTTATAAACACAAAAGATTTTTCATATATTATAATATGGAAATTCTTGTGTTGTCAACAATATGGAAACTTTATTTGTACCGATATTATTGACTTTTGGTAGTGTGTATTTGATTGAACATCCTGAATGTCACTAACTATTTGATGCTGACTGTACTATAACTATGTACACGTTTAAGCTAGTATTAAATATTTTTTTATTGCTGTATACTCATTTAAAATTCTAAAATGTCTTTGATAATTTTTGCAAGATTTCTTTTACCTCGTTCATATTCAGCCTGTTGACGTCACTGATGATAGGTCTCCCCCAATTATTTTCATAACGACCAGTCCTGCATTGAGAGACTTCCCGCGGCCTTCACCAGATAGTCGATCTACCTCGTTGGAGGCCTCCCCATATTCCGCCTCCCATTACGTCGTTGCCACTAGAGAAACTTTACACCCCAACGGTCGTGAGCTCTACGATCTCTGCCCACTACCACTCAAGGTTCGTAGTTCTTTGGGCTATGTCGGTAGCCTCAGTTCTCATTTCTGATTCGATTGCACAGAAAAACCCCAAACATAGCCCTGTCCCTCGCCCTCTCCTCTCCTTTTGGGTGACCTTGAGCCTTCTTATGAGACCCATTGTAAGCGGCCATATCTAAGTGCCGTAAGTTATCACCTATCGTCTTTTAACTTCTTGTTACATTATTCTCATTATATTATTTTGGTTCAGAAGGGACGTAAAGGGACTTCGAAACAATGCTATCTAACGCAGATAAGACTCGGTTGTCACAATGAATACACCAAAAAAGTAATCGCAGAAAAATCATCTAAAGTCCAATGTTTTATCAAATAAATCTGCCTCTTACAAACAAAGGACAAAAAATATCCAATAAATCATTGAATAAGTCGAACCATATTGGAGTGTAACTGGTGTGTAAGACAAATTACATTTTGCCCATTTAAATAGGATGAACGAACAAATAGTATCAAATTCATTCGGCGATAATATAATCTTTATCTAAAATCAGTCCAACTTTTTGTTCGCCACCATCCATTGTGTTAGAGCTGTTATCATTTTATTCTTGCTGTATTTTTATTTTGAGGTTCGTGATTTCGAGAACAATAATTGAACAGAACAAGCCCGGAAGATTTATCTGCCAGTGTAATTGCTTTCAAAGAGGTCGCCGGAATGATCACCGCCTGTATCACTGGGTTTGAACAAAACTTAGGTACAGTTTAATGTGCATATCAATAGCATCTCACTGCCCGGTGCATGGCAACTGCCCTATTGAAATATGGGCGGTAACACCTCTACTGAGGAGTGGGCGCTTTCGCTTTCGAAATCGGAAACAAAACTACCTTCGCCACGATCGGGCCCTTGGATGGGTCACCGTACTTTGCGATCTCGAAGTCCTACGTGCTTTGAAAGGCATGTTAAATCGTTGGTCCCGGGCTCTATTGCCACCATTTCTACACATTGGCGTGATGGTAGGACGGCACATACTTCATGTGGTTCTTCGTTAGGAAGGCCTGTGCCCAGCAGTGGGACGTATATAGGCTGAGGACAACTCCTCTGCTCACCCCTGTGGGGCTACAGTCAAAATTGTAAATGTATGTGAATAATTGTAATTTTTTCTTCACGTTGCCTACTCTGTTACATGTTGTAGTCGACCCACTTTGTTGTTGTCTCTTTCACATTTTCCTATATTTCACAGATAATTTGTTTCCATTGCAACTTTAATAAATGTCACTTTGGTACCGAGCTTCGTAAAGCGGCGCTGGTTAATGAAAATATGTTACATAAAAGTGATTGTATTCGTCGATTGAATGCATAATGTGACCTGTAGAATCAGTCTCGGATGTATCCTGTACAAAATATTATTGAAGTAAAGAGTTTAGCTTAGCACAATAAGTTTAGCCTAGCAAACTGACTCATATGGTCTTCATATCTTCCTATATATCCTATATATCTTCCTATATACGTTCCACTGCTGGGCACATGACTTGAGTATGGGCCGTAACACCACCACCAATGCATCTAAGCTGCCTGTAATCAGGTCGCTGTGTCATTTGCTGGGCTTTGCATAAAAAGTACTTACTAAATAACATACATACATACATCACGCCTATATCCCCGAAGGCGTAGGCAGAGGTGAACTAGCACCCACGTTTCGCCAACTATGTTAGGTCCCATGTTATAGGTGGCGAGCCTATTGCCATTTATCGGGCACAAAAGTCACAGTACATTGCTATTGCTAGGTGGTATAAGAGGAACGCTGCTGCCCATTCCTCATCATAGATTTTTTTTTTTAATTATAATAATAAATTTATTGTTTCAAATTGTGCAATACAACATACAATTAATACTTATATCTAACTATAGTACAAAAAGTAAATGTATACCTAAACTAGGTTGACAAAACAACCTGTATCTTAGGTGAAGAAAAGGTGCTGACTTAACTAGTTACAATACAAAAACATTACATAGCAAATAACCGACAATAGCATTATTACGATATCTATGTTTTATATCTTTATAATAGCTTTTCAAGAATTGCCAGATTAGCAGTTCTGTGTACTATGAGCTATAATTAAATAGGAGTTAAAAAGAAATTTATAATAATTATCACTGATTTATCCTTAGTCGCCTTGTACGACACCCACGGGAGAGATTTGGGGTGGTGACAATTGTATTCTACTCTGCCGTCACCACACGGCCATATAATAATAAATGTCATTATACATTATAATGTCATTATATATACGATACGTGTTTGATATATAGTCCATTCTAAAAATATTTCTCTTGACTATTTTTATATCTGCCATAAAAGCCTGGCTTACGTATTAGTTTATAAATATTATCTTTTATTATAAATTGAAAAGTCTGACTCTGTATCCAGGTACATTTTTAAATATTGATAGAACTTAATAAATATTTGTTTTTAAATATAAAAACTAGCAAACATACAAATCCAATAAGTCTTGGAAATTGTATAGATATAATAATAATAATAATAATATCCTCAGACATTCACACCTATCAACTAGCCCCATTTTAAGCAACTAATGCTGCTTGTGTTACGGACACTAGATGACGGATAAATATATTTAATAGATAAATACATATAAATAACCTGAATATATAGAAATATATATAAACATCCAAGACTGGAGAGCAAACGCCTGAAAATTCATCACCCAAACATTTGCCCCCACTGGGGATCGAACCCAGAACCTCTCGAGATGGCGACGCCTTGAGACCGGCATACAGACCACTCGACCACGGAGGTCGTCATGTGGTTAGAATGTGGTTAGAATGTACGATAAAGCCACAACGAACTTATCGAAACGTCTGGAAAACAATGACGAGGGTATGGCCACCTTATTTCGGTAAAGTGTCAGAATATTTGGCAAATTATTATGAATTTTCCCAAACGTATTTACAGAATTATTAATATCGAACTTTACGTAAAGTTTGGCTTTATGTATCGTTTTACTGTATCGACCGTGTGGTGTACAGAGGGGTGGGCAGAGGTGCTAACACCCACAATTTAACTGTTAAAGTCCCCGTGTCACAGAGTTTTTTTTTTATATGACAGATAGGCTCTTGGCTTGCAATCTCATCTGATGGTAAGTGACGAAAAGGCCGAAGGTGGAAGCGAGCTTCACCTGTAATCCTCAACTACTGAGGAACTGGCTATCTTACCTCTGATTGCCGGAACACAACAATGCTTAAAACATTGTTATTATGGCGACTAATATAGGTAAGACGGTGGCAGCTAGCCAAGCGAGCTTAGAAGCCCTACCACGAACCAAACCGAGCAGAACATTCCCCCGTGGGGAATCGAACTCCGGACCTCCAGATCTATACCCGGTTGTGTCACCACTAGACCAGAGAGGCGGCTTGAAAGAACGACTAAGGGCGTTGTATACGCGAGATTTTCATACATTTTAACGTAAAAGCGCGCGCGCATGGACGGCGCTGGCGACCAGCGTAGCCATGAAACCATACTAACACAAACATATGTACCGAAGTCAATCTGAGAATATAAAACCGTTTCAAAATCTAGGTACTTAATGTAACCAGGCAATCCAGGAATGCCCAATCTACCAGGCTCTCCATTGATGCCTATATCTCTTTTTTGGCCTTTCAAACCTTGGAATCCTCTCACACCGATAATTCCTTTAAAACCATTCATTCTACGTCTATCTGGGTAACCTGGATTTCCAGGGTATCTATCCCTGTTCGCCAGTTTATTTATTAACCTTAGAGTGCTTTTCCAAGAGCGATGAGAGGCAGATGAAGAGAACATTGCAAATGCTTAAACTACTTGTAACTATTAATAACAATAAGCGATATCTGTATGTATAAATTTCTATAAACGACTAAATAATAATAAACACTTGTTGAGTAATGTAACTATTAAACTTATTTATGTATCATTCATGATTCATGAGGAGCTCGGTGGCGTAGTGGTCAGTGCGCTTTGGCTTCGATCGAAAACAAAGCTACCTTCGCCATGGTCAGGCCGTGGATGGGTGACCAAGACTTTATGATCTCGAGCTCCTCCGTGCTTCAGAAGGCACGTTAAGCCGTTGGTCCCGGTCGCATTTGTGACCGTTTCTACCCATCAACCCGCATTTGGCCAGCGTGGTGGTGTTACGGCCCATACTCCTCATGTGTTTCTCCATGAGGAAGGCCTGTCCCAGCAGTGGGACGTATATAGGCTGATGACGATGTATCATTCTTCCAAAAAATAGCTGTCTCTGGATTTTATTCTGATTATTTTATTTGCATGCAAAACACGTGATCTAATGTATTTGACTTTGTCCACCAATTGTACTGTGCTCTATGCAAATAAATGAATTGAAAAAATTTTAAAAATGGGATTGCTTCGTTTCACGTGATTTGCTAAATGGTGCCATCATGTTGGTCTATTTTTGCTCGTACATAGCATAGCTCTCGCGGAAAGGCTCAAAAATAATTTTTCATCCCACCATCTAGGAAAGAGCATTTTTGCTCTTCGATATCTGAGTGGAAAAGCCTTTATTATCCCTTGAGCGGCAAAGTGAATTTGAATTTAGAACATCGTATACAATGAGCACACAATAAGTTTGTGAATTTTTTAATTGTTTAAAAATTCAAATTTGGAACCTTCTTGGCATTTCGTCATTTCCTCGCTGGGGTGGGATGAAAAGTTAATTATTGCACTCGAGTGCAAAGATTTTTAACCTCGTGCTCTTTGGATTCCCTCACTGATGCTCACGATTCTAATTTAGAATCACTCGCTACGCTCGTGATTCAATTTTAGAATCCTTCGCTGGCTCGGTCATCAATATTGAGCGGTTAAAAAACCCTTTTCATAGACCAAGCTTGGCACTTAAAATCGTCAACATTTTACATCATAAACATTTCACAAAATAAATCAATATTGTATTAAAGTTCCTTACCCCGAGCTTGTAGCAGTAGCAGAAGCTTGTAGCAGTACAAGTACATCAACGGTTGTAATCGATACAAGCGGCCGGATTCCGAGAGTAAGGCTTTTCATGAGAAGAAACCGGCAAGACACTCAGCAAGGCAGGCCTTTGTCTACTGCTTTTACCCTAGGCTAGACTATTAGTAGATTAGTCGTAGTGTGAATGTTATATTTAGTTATTTCATTACGGTACGACCGTATGTTGCTTTATGAGCCCTGTAAAGTTTGCATACCTACTTTTCAAACTCACACTTGCCTATGTTTCATTATTAAATAAATAAAAAAAAAACAAAGAACAGAGCAGGGAAATATTGAACTGCAGTCATATCAAAATTGTCAACAAACTAAAATTATAGATAGGAAACAAAAGTCAGTAGAAACAGATTCAATAAATATGTCGTCAGGTTGTCGAAAATTTAACATTTCGGCCCTTTAGTTTGGAGTGCTGTTTTGAACTTTTAGTAATATCAGATTATGTAAAAGTTGGGTACAGAACTAAACCGAATAGTGTCAGCCAAATGTAATGTTAAAATTTATTTTCTCCTTTACAGTACTATAAACCTTCAAAAATTATATGAAAAAATACCTACCGAGATGGATCAACACTATCTGAGCATTAGACCAGAATAATGGGCCACCAAAAAGTCACAGAACCTCTTGTATATTCGGGCGCCAAATGTAATGTTATGTTTGTCAAGAGATACTCTTATTGCTATGTTTTTTATTTTATAATAACAACAAATATATATATATATCAATTTTTAGAAAGAAATCTTGATATTCTATTCAAGTATATTGTTGAACCAATCCTGCCACAAATACTCACTTAATAAATATGTTATAATTACTTAATAAATGACAATGTTTACTTCACTTGTTTCTCTCAAATTTCTCTAGCTATAGGTAAATGGATGATTCTTTATTCACAAGTGTATTTGCAAAACTCCTCTGCAACTCCTCCGGTGTTGTAGATGTCTATGGGCGGCGGTAATCACTTACCATCAGATGAGCCGTCTGCCCGTTTGCTCTTTACATAAAAAAAATCCTATACTATGAAAAATATAATGGTTTTCATAAAATAATGTGGACGTTTGAGTTATTGTTTTAACGTTTTATTTATAATGTATGTTGTTATAGCTCGATAGCGTGGGTTGATTTGAAACCACAGCAATCTTCGCCGTTGGATGAACCTTGGATGGGTCCTAAACTATGTAATTTCAGCATTGCTCGGTGATATGAAAATATAATATAATATTAACGACAAAAAATTTATAGTCAGATGTAAGGGTATTTTTGAGTTCCTCTGTACTTCGCAAGCCACTGATTCCTGTTGATATTGCAATTAAATTGCTTATTCTTAGGTCAATGTACTCGTAGTGTTTTAGAGTCCCTAACTTTTCACGTTTTTCATATAGGAAGGACTAAGCCCAGCAATTTGATACGTCTAATGTTAGATTATTTAGCATTCGCAATCATTAATAATTGCTAATAGTGAATTATTAATAATGAAATGAATAATAGCTGCTAAAAATTATTATTGAAATTTTTTTTTGCGCGAATTGCGCGTGTAGTTTCTTTCTGTTGTTAACTTATGAAATAAAGTGACAACGCTATTTCACACCGAGTGCTAATACTAATATCGTGAATGCGAAAACGAAATAACACGGTTGTCAGCAGTTCTGAATAGTTAAAAAATTTGAAATAATAATCTGATATTATTAACAATTAGCATAGTAATAGCACGTAGCATACTAAATGCTAAGAATTAGCATGCTAATGAAATTAATGAAAATTAGCAATAATTGCCATTACTATACGTTATACGTCTGTGATACACAGTCTTAAATCGAGGATAATGTACATGTATGCCTTAGTGTTTTCCTTACATTAATATTATTGTGCACCCTTGTCATGTCGACGTTCATCTCTTTATAGACAGGTTGTCATGAAGAGATCACTGTCAAGCTGGGAGGCTTAGTTTTTAGAATATAGCTGTTCACATACTTGACCTTTCCTTTGAGAGGATTTGACGTTAAATGAAAATATGTTACCAGGGATGGCTCTGAGATTATTTTGGTTGGTTTTAAATAAAGAATAATTTTGCTCTCTGCTATGCATTGTCTTTAGCGTACGTTTGAAATTAACTTGCCAGTCTCAAGGGGTTCTGGGTTCGATCCCCGGTGGGGGCAAATGTTTGGGTGATGAATTTTCAAGCATTTGTTCTCCAGTCTTGGATGTTTATATATATTTATACATATTCAGGATATTTATATATATATATATCTATTAAATATATTTATCCGTCATCTAGTGTCCGTAACACAAGCAGCGTTAGTTGCTTAAAATGGGGCTAGTTGATAGGTGTGAATGTTTGATAGATTGAATTATTTATTATTATATATATATTTATATTTATTATATTTATAGTATCACAAACATTTTATTCATAATTATTTGAACTTTTCAAAGTATTTGACAAAAAATAATAATGTGGAAAAAACAATGCATAGCACTTTCATACTCGTATAAACCAGCAAAATAATATAAAAACTATTAAAAATGCGACCTAGCCTAATCGCCCTTACTCAGAATATTTCGCGAATTTCCGACATACATTGGACGTCAACAAAACCTCTACAACTGATATTTTCGTTACCCAAAAAACCTTTGTGAACAGACAAAGCTAATATCAACCTATGTTTCCAAAACAGTTTCTCTGAAACGTATCTCGCATTGCAGGTTGTTGCGACTTACGTGGCCGCTGAGTCGTCTCTCCAATTCCGACGGCCCATACACTGGGCGGGGGGGAGGCTTACCCCCCCTCCTGACACCCCGACATGCGGCTTCGACGGAACGCTATGCCCGGACAATTGTAAGTACAGTTGGGAACAGAACTTCCTAATTATAGTTTTGCTAATGTAGCTAATGTATTAATGTGCAATTTGAAACGTATGTTTGTCTAGTATCCGTCAAGCAGGATTTAGTTTATGATATTTAAAAAAAACAATGTAAAGGGAGGATAGAAACTTGCTGAGTTTCTTGCCCGTTCTTCTCAGAACAAGGCCTCCTGGTGGTTTTGTGAACGGATGGCGAAGTTTATTGCTTTTACGAAAATTTGTAAAATGCTTTTGACGTTCATAAGCATGTGCAAAGATGCATCTAAATTGAATAAAAGATATTGAATTTTGAATTTTTAGTAGACGCCAAGTTATTAAACATTTTAAATCCTTATGTGATATTACACCATTTTAATATTTAATTCTAAGATACTATGGTTTGTACATGTGGAAAGGATGGATGAAAATAGATTGACTAAAGTGATATATGAATCGGGTGTAATTGGAGATACGGGAATAGGCAAACCTAGGCGAACGTTCCTCGACCAAATTAAAGACGTTCTTGAGAAGAGCCAGGTCAAAAGTACCCGAAATCGCCGAGCATGTATGAGGACTGTAATGAGAGTTGATGAAGCGAAAGAAATATGCAGGGATCGTAGCAAGGGGAAGGAAGTAATCTCTGCCTACCCCTGTGGGAATAAAGCGTGACTTATGTATGTATGTATGTAATACTAAATTATAAATTTTCTATGTGATTTTAAATAGACAAGGAATAGTGCAGTTTTGTTTGAGCAACTATTCAAAAGGATTTCAGAATTTTTCAACGTGTGAAAAATAGGAAGCTAATGGAATGGTTTTCGAGTGCTTGCAATAAAACTGCATTTTATGCCATTAGATGATTGATCATTTGACTATATGATTTGAAAATCCACGTGTACAATTTTGAGTGGAAACTAGCTACAAACAGAAAATAACCCTCTGGTAATTACCATTGAACTAGGCTACGAGTTCAAATAAAGAATTAAGACCTGTCAGAAACTTAATACGCAAAATAATTTGTTGATTGCATCTATCATCAAAACTAAGTTATTTCTCCCATTCTAGGCTCATCTTCTTTCATAATAAGCATACTAAAGTGATAAACTATTTATTACACTGTACCTTAATATTATTTTCAACAAGACCGAAAATATATAACGGAAATTAAAAAAGGTTAAACGCACCGTATGCGCATCGACGTTCTATCTGTCTCTGTGAAAAAAATTAATTGTTATAAAATGCTCGTTACACTCAGGTCACACATCATATATTTTGAACGTGACATATTTTGAATGCTTAGTACATGAAATGATATAACATTCTAACAGGAACGTGCTCCTTACCTTTATTTTCTATATTGAATATGTAAGAATTCACTCATAATGCGATGATATTTCCTAGAATATATGGATCATATTATTATACCATATTAGCATGAATCAATAAGCAGTTATTCACAGAACATGACAATTATTGATATCGAGACTATTCGGAGTGAAGGTAGGTATTCCTTAAAAAAAAGGAGCCTTGAAGAGTTAATTTTTTCTTTATTTACTTTTACGTATACTCGTACTGATAACTGAACAATTCTTCATTAGTTGAATAACAAGACAATGCTTTTAATTGCACACAAAATTTGGGAAAGGCTAACTTATCATAATATAGAGATCTCGTCTAGTCAACCCAAGACTCAACCATAAATCGAATACAACGACAACAGCTCTTCACGGAAAGAATAATGATTTTGCATTGTTTCAGTATACACACGCTACCAAAGTATTATGTTTTTGAAAGTCCTGTGCTCATTTGCCATATTTATATTAGGTCGTTACCTATGAAATTGGTGTTTTGTATGGAGATTTTGGGGAATTCTGCATTTTCCATACTAACATTTTATCAGTTTTCTTCACAACGACAAATCCAGAGATAATAATATTTGGCATGTATCATAAGACAAGCTTTAGTAATATGTGTTAAAAAGAGTTGTCTTCGTGTCCAATTTTAACACAATTAAACTTACAACATATTATCAAAACAAATCAAAAGAGCTCAAAAATATAGTCTATTTTTAGACGAGGTAATTATTTTTTAGGAATACTCTGAATCTTAATAGTTACAGACAAAATACTAAGACAGAATAAAAACACCAATTTCATAGGTAAGGACCCAATATAAGTAACAAGCTGTGCCCGCGACGTTGTTCACGTGGCTATTGATTTAACGCCGATAAAAATTTACACAAAGTTTTTGTGTCTTCGTTAACACTGCTTTGTTTTTCTTAAAGTGCTCAACATTACATTCGCTACCTCTTATTAGCAAAATGTTGATAGTTAATAGTTGAAATAAAACCTCTAATTTTTAAAATAATGAAAATAACATTTCTTGTCAGTCACCTGATTAATTATTGTCATGGTGATACATTTCTGTTGTCGAGTCATTATTTTACAATGCCGAGCAATTTCAAAATTCGAAATGAAATAACATTTTGAATATGTAACATAATACTCGGTTAAGCAGATATTGATAACCAAGGTTACACCCGCGCGGTACCCATTCCCATGAGATTATCCGGATATAAAGTAGACTATGTCCTTTCTCAGGCTCTAGACTATCTATCTACTATCTGTGTACCAAACCAAATTTCAATTGAGTCAGTAGTTTTGACGTGAAAGCAAGACAGACAGATAGACAGTGTTCCTTTCGCATTTATAATATTAGTATGGTTAAGGGTGTTATATCTTTGTCTACAACTACTGGTATGTGGGTGATATTCATCTTGGTATAATTTTCTTATCATGTTATACCCTGAAATTTACCAACAATACCAAGATGACTTTACCCTTATCTATATCCTGATGCATTGTGCTTTTATTACTGTCTTTACTCTGTGACACGAGTAACACAGAGTCTGAATGGAT
This sequence comes from Parapoynx stratiotata, assembly GCA_910589355.1. Lineage (NCBI taxonomy): Eukaryota > Metazoa > Arthropoda > Insecta > Lepidoptera > Crambidae > Parapoynx > Parapoynx stratiotata. The sequence goes on from OU342478.1 coordinate 10,262,832, forward strand.
TAAACTATGAAACTTCACGCGGTTACTATACGAGTATAATGCAATATAGTCAGACTAGATTAGAGTCCTATTAGGTACGTTAATACTCACCGAAGCTGAAACTATTGAAGGTAGTATAAAGCGTGAATTTGAATTTCAATGCCTAATCCACTTATCAGTATTGCTTACACCTTTTAAATTTGAAGTGTGCTTTATGATAAATAAACTTCATTTCATGCTATAATTATAAGTGAATATGAACTGTAAAAAAAAGATCATCGAAATAGGTTAATAGACATCGCTCTACTACAAGGGTTGAAACTTATTTGTAACTTATTTAGTCCCGAAACGGGGTTTGGCGGCTGAGCGTAGCGTGGGCGCTAATAAAGGTCGAGGTACTAAATAAGTGTTTCACCCGCAGGAAACACTGCTTTTCATTACGAATACGAGGAAAGTAAAAAATAAAAACATAGTACATAGTCAAAACTTTTTACTAAAATATTATATTTTTTACAACGGCCTTCTTAATATAGTAGCGCCATCTAGTTACAAGTGGACAAAACAGATGACAGTATGTATACGATTTTACCATCTCGGTAAAACAGAACACTAGCTGAGTCGTCTCTCCAATTCCGACGGCCCATACACTGGGCGGGGGGGAGGCTTACCCCCCCTCCTGACACCCCGACATGCGGCTTCGACGGAACGCTATGCCCGGACAATTGTAAGTACAGTTGGGAACAGAACTTCCTAATTATAGTTTTGCTAATGTAGCTAATGTATTAATGTGCAATTTGAAACGTATGTTTGTCTAGTATCCGTCAAGCAGGATTTAGTTTATGATATTTAAAAAAAACAATGTAAAGGGAGGATAGAAACTTGCTGAGTTTCTTGCCCGTTCTTCTCAGAACAAGGCCTCCTGGTGGTTTTGTGAACGGATGGCGAAGTTTATTGCTTTTACGAAAATTTGTAAAATGCTTTTGACGTTCATAAGCATGTGCAAAGATGCATCTAAATTGAATAAAAGATATTGAATTTTGAATTTTTAGTAGACGCCAAGTTATTAAACATTTTAAATCCTTATGTGATATTACACCATTTTAATATTTAATTCTAAGATACTATGGTTTGTACATGTGGAAAGGATGGATGAAAATAGATTGACTAAAGTGATATATGAATCGGGTGTAATTGGAGATACGGGAATAGGCAAACCTAGGCGAACGTTCCTCGACCAAATTAAAGACGTTCTTGAGAAGAGCCAGGTCAAAAGTACCCGAAATCGCCGAGCATGTATGAGGACTGTAATGAGAGTTGATGAAGCGAAAGAAATATGCAGGGATCGTAGCAAGGGGAAGGAAGTAATCTCTGCCTACCCCTGTGGGAATAAAGCGTGACTTATGTATGTATGTATGTAATACTAAATTATAAATTTTCTATGTGATTTTAAATAGACAAGGAATAGTGCAGTTTTGTTTGAGCAACTATTCAAAAGGATTTCAGAATTTTTCAACGTGTGAAAAATAGGAAGCTAATGGAATGGTTTTCGAGTGCTTGCAATAAAACTGCATTTTATGCCATTAGATGATTGATCATTTGACTATATGATTTGAAAATCCACGTGTACAATTTTGAGTGGAAACTAGCTACAAACAGAAAATAACCCTCTGGTAATTACCATTGAACTAGGCTACGAGTTCAAATAAAGAATTAAGACCTGTCAGAAACTTAATACGCAAAATAATTTGTTGATTGCATCTATCATCAAAACTAAGTTATTTCTCCCATTCTAGGCTCATCTTCTTTCATAATAAGCATACTAAAGTGATAAACTATTTATTACACTGTACCTTAATATTATTTTCAACAAGACCGAAAATATATAACGGAAATTAAAAAAGGTTAAACGCACCGTATGCGCATCGACGTTCTATCTGTCTCTGTGAAAAAAATTAATTGTTATAAAATGCTCGTTACACTCAGGTCACACATCATATATTTTGAACGTGACATATTTTGAATGCTTAGTACATGAAATGATATAACATTCTAACAGGAACGTGCTCCTTACCTTTATTTTCTATATTGAATATGTAAGAATTCACTCATAATGCGATGATATTTCCTAGAATATATGGATCATATTATTATACCATATTAGCATGAATCAATAAGCAGTTATTCACAGAACATGACAATTATTGATATCGAGACTATTCGGGGTGAAGGTAGGTATTCCTTAAAAAAAAGGAGCCTTGAAGAGTTAATTTTTTCTTTATTTACTTTTACGTATACTCGTACTGATAACTGAACAATTCTTCATTAGTTGAATAACAAGACAATGCTTTTAATTGCACACAAAATTTGGGAAAGGCTAACTTATCATAATATAGAGATCTCGTCTAGTCAACCCAAGACTCAACCATAAATCGAATACAACGACAACAGCTCTTCACGGAAAGAATAATGATTTTGCATTGTTTCAGTATACACACGCTACCAAAGTATTATGTTTTTGAAAGTCCTGTGCTCATTTGCCATATTTATATTAGGTCGTTACCTATGAAATTGGTGTTTTGTATGGAGATTTTGGGGAATTCTGCATTTTCCATACTAACATTTTATCAGTTTTCTTCACAACGACAAATCCAGAGATAATAATATTTGGCATGTATCATAAGACAAGCTTTAGTAATATGTGTTAAAAAGAGTTGTCTTCGTGTCCAATTTTAACACAATTAAACTTACAACATATTATCAAAACAAATCAAAAGAGCTCAAAAATATAGTCTATTTTTAGACGAGGTAATTATTTTTTAGGAATACTCTGAATCTTAATAGTTACAGACAAAATACTAAGACAGAATAAAAACACCAATTTCATAGGTAAGGACCCAATATAAGTAACAAGCTGTGCCCGCGACGTTGTTCACGTGGCTATTGATTTAACGCCGATAAAAATTTACACAAAGTTTTTGTGTCTTCGTTAACACTGCTTTGTTTTTCTTAAAGTGCTCAACATTACATTCGCTACCTCTTATTAGCAAAATGTTGATAGTTAATAGTTGAAATAAAACCTCTAATTTTTAAAATAATGAAAATAACATTTCTTGTCAGTCACCTGATTAATTATTGTCATGGTGATACATTTCTGTTGTCGAGTCATTATTTTACAATGCCGAGCAATTTCAAAATTCGAAATGAAATAACATTTTGAATATGTAACATAATACTCGGTTAAGCAGATATTGATAACCAAGGTTACACCCGCGCGGTACCCATTCCCATGAGATTATCCGGATATAAAGTAGACTATGTCCTTTCTCAGGCTCTAGACTATCTATCTACTATCTGTGTACCAAACCAAATTTCAATTGAGTCAGTAGTTTTGACGTGAAAGCAAGACAGACAGATAGACAGTGTTCCTTTCGCATTTATAATATTAGTATGGTTAAGGGTGTTATATCTTTGTCTACAACTACTGGTATGTGGGTGATATTCATCTTGGTATAATTTTCTTATCATGTTATACCCTGAAATTTACCAACAATACCAAGATGACTTTACCCTTATCTATATCCTGATGCATTGTGCTTTTATTACTGTCTTTACTCTGTGACACGAGTAACACAGAGTCTGAATGGATTAAACTATGAAACTTCACGCGGTTACTATACGAGTATAATGCAATATAGTCAGACTAGATTAGAGTCCTATTAGGTACGTTAATACTCACCGAAGCTGAAACTATTGAAGGTAGTATAAAGCGTGAATTTGAATTTCAATGCCTAATCCACTTATCAGTATTGCTTACACCTTTTAAATTTGAAGTGTGCTTTATGATAAATAAACTTCATTTCATGCTATAATTATAAGTGAATATGAACTGTAAAAAAAAGATCATCGAAATAGGTTAATAGACATCGCTCTACTACAAGGGTTGAAACTTATTTGTAACTTATTTAGTCCCGAAACGGGGTTTGGCGGCTGAGCGTAGCGTGGGCGCTAATAAAGGTCGAGGTACTAAATAAGTGTTTCACCCGCAGGAAACACTGCTTTTCATTACGAATACGAGGAAAGTAAAAAATAAAAACATAGTACATAGTCAAAACTTTTTACTAAAATATTATATTTTTTACAACGGCCTTCTTAATATAGTAGCGCCATCTAGTTACAAGTGGACAAAACAGATGACAGTATGTATACGATTTTACCATCTCGGTAAAACAGAACACTGATTATGGCTTCCTTGGGCTTCCTCATAGATTTTGTACTAATTCTATGAACCTCCTTGGTTTAGTGGCTTGGTTAGTTCAGGAAAATTCTTGAGACATAGGTCTTATGTCCAGCAGTAGACGTCTCCCTTATGATAACGATGAAATGTTATTCAAACTCAATAGCACATTAAAAATTAGCATGTAAACTCAAGAACGTTAATGTCGTTTCTTCTAATGCCATCAAAAATGTATAGTCTGAGCAATTAGGGAAATTAGATTACACCGTGAAAAAATCGTCCGTTGTGCTTCTCGCCTTCAAAGAACACAAACATAAAAGCTTCTTCGAAGTAAAGTCCCGTTTCAGTAGGATATATTGAGTTTTTGCTTGGAAAACTTCAAGTTGCAATATATCGTTGTATAGTACAGGTAAGTTTTGGGCACAAAAACAGGGCAATGAAAGCAATATGCTGTGGTGTCACGTGCGGCGGGTCGTTGAGTTCCCTAAAATATGGTTGAGCGAAGCGATGGCTGATTCATGTGTCATGCCTGTGAACAGGTGCCACTATCGGTGTCTGGTCAAACTCATGCCTATCTGATTTGTAGAATTGGCGTAATCAATGAAGTTTTCTTTGGGACTGTATGGTACGGCAAGTGGTGAAGATACCTATCCTGGTTTTGTATATATTATACTACTTTTTCAATTTCTTCAATTAATCAACGGAATCTTAATTTTATTTTATTAATGTAATATTTTAGACTACTTGCATTTTTAATGAAAAATGTGGTAAGCTGCAGAATATATAACACAGATATTTATTTATTTTTTCTTCTAAAACTTCAATGACATTGTAGTTTATGGCATATTTAAAAAAAAGAAAAACAATGTAAAGGGAGGATAGAAACTTGCTGAGTTTCTTGCCCGTTCTTCTCAGAACAAGGCCTCCTGTTAGTTTTGTGAACGGATGGCGTAGTTTATCGCTTTCACGAAAATTTGTAAAATACTTTTGACGTTAATAAGCATGTGCAAAGACGCATCTAAATTGAATAAACGATATTGAATTTTGAATAGTTGGTCCCGCATGGGGACTTTGCTTTAAGTCGGCATAATTAAATACTATATTGATCTTTAGTAAACTTCGGATATTAAACCGTCATGTGAGAAACGGGCATTTTTTCATAAAGGTGTCGCGAAATAGTTTTATAATAGAAGTAGAAAATCCAGTAATATACTTTAACGCAACTCCTACCAATTGATTTTATTTGGATAAATTTGGGAGATAGTTTTCTTGTGTATTCTCAAAATGTCAAAATCACTTCTTCAGCGATTAATAAATTAACTCTTCCAAGGGCAACTGAGGTACACAAAATAAATATCGAATATGTTTTTTAAATATTTTGTACAGCCTGTAATTATTTGTCTTTTGCTGGTCCCGAATACAATAAAAAGTAAGCTGCAATGGAATCAAAATTAAGCAGGAAATATACGCTTCAAAATGACGTCACTGTTCCCACATCAGGAAGCATTACAGTCCGAAATACGCAGAGTCCTCATGGGATTGTGTGTATGGAAGTCATAACTTAGTTAATTTATGTTAAAGTTTTGAATAATTAATAAAGAAATGGCCCGGTTTGACAATACAGATTTTTGACAACATGTCGCCAATATTTTTAGAACTTTATGTATTTTAAGCTTTCAAAAGAAAGCTTTTATTTATATTACTAACTAGTGGCACTCCGCGGTTTCACCCGCGTGGTACCCACTCCCGTAGGAATATCGGGATCAAATATAGCCTACGTCACCCGGGGATAGTGCAGCTTCCCAAAGGGGAAAAAAAAATTTGGGTCGATTTCAAAGTTATTGCTATTTGTATCATTAGTGTCCACGTTTTTTGTTGTGTCCAAGGTTAACACCTACAGTTATAATTAGATGTCACATTTTAATTTCTTTTTATAATGAATGTTTTATTACTGATTTTACATTTTTACTATAATTAAAAAGAGCAGAGTAAAAAAATACAAACTTGAGATTAATTTCCTTAACTAGGTTGACTGTTATTTCTTCGATATTAAAATTCTAATTTGTTTCCAAAATATCTGTCAATTAAAGAAAAAAAATACATACATTAAAAAAAAAATTGAAATAGACCTCACTAAAAATACTGGACATAGGTGGAGGCCTATGTCCAGCAGTGGACGTCAATAGCCTGATGGATGGATGAAATTAAGATTTTTTATTCTATTTTATGTTAATAATTAATTATTACTAAAATATTTTTTTTTGTTTTGGATACATAAATTTCAAACCTTATTAGTTGTCTGTCCACCTTTTAAAGCGACCGATTCTCATTGGATTCTTATGTTATTGAAAAAAAGGAGGTTTAATCTATATGATCAATCAAATTAATATGAAATAGACATGTCATGATTTTGACCTATGTAAATTCAATGTATGAAAACAATTGTGATACTTACACCCAGTTGCAGAAACGAACTTTAAAATTTAATGTCGGCATTCTCCCTAATGCTCCATTAAATTTATTGATTGAAGTGTCAAAAGAACACCTTAGCGTAGTTTTTACGTTGCACAAAACGACATTAGCACCCTATCAATGCTAAAGAGACATTAGCTAGAACTATTTTGTGTTCCAATTTAAAATTTAATGAACTTTAAAGTTTTAATGTCTCATTACTAAATGTCGTCTTTAAAAAATCTTTGTGCAACTGAGCGTTAGGGTGGTAAATATTATCTGAACGCGACTGTACAACGGCTACACACATAATCTTTTATAGTACATATATTATTCACGTATAAAACAAAACACAACAGAGTAAGATGGGAGTTAGTCACGAAGTTAGGAAAGGCCCCTCAATTTCTTTTTAAAATACATGGAGTTAGTAATGATATTATTATAATGAACTTTTCCATCCATCTCAGGCTTTAATATCATAAAAAATCAATTTGCCGCTTAAAGAGCAAAGTCAATTTCCTTATTTATATAACGGAACAATAAACATAAAAATGGCATAATATAAAGGCGTGTCCCAATAATAAAACCACCAAAAAGGTTTTATAAAAATAATAATTTTAATTTTCTCTTCAGAAATCTTACGTCCACCAATCTACCGGAATGGTTTTGTCAAGTTTCCTTCAAATGTAAATATACATACCTACTTGTTTAATTAGTTGTTCGACTTGATACTTGTGGTTTCTTTTATTGAAGCTTGGGTAGAGCCCTGAGTCAGTCATTCTCAATTACATTGAAGTACGTAAAACGTATACATAGTTACACACATTTATCTATTAAATATATTTATCCGTCATCTATTATCCGTAACACAAGCAGCATTCGTTGCTTAATATGGAGCTAGTTGATAGAGTCTGAAGTTATTCATATTATTTTATATTTATTCATAATGAAAGTTAAAAAAATAACATAGTATCTTCACGCTTCTTTCCCCAAAGGGGTAGGCAGAGGTGTGACCCACCTTTCTTAAGATATGTTAAGTCCCATGTAACAGGTCAAGCCTGTTGCCATGCACCGGGCACAATGTGAGGCGAGCGATATTCACAATTAACTGTACATCCCGCGATCTCTCGAACCATCAGTACCCCGTCCGTCCCAACTCGGCTACCGCTACAATAAAAGTTGACGTAGCTAATTGATATATTATAGGGAGAGAATAAATGAACGTATAAGTTTCTGTCTTACATCAGACTCGGGCTTTCAATCATGGAATTAACTTCGTATCAATCTTATTACAACGAGATACTAATATTTGGCAATAAAATATGTTTAATTATAACTTTGTTAGCAACTGGCGAATTCTTCTGCCTACCCTTTCGTCAATAATACATCTATTTATTTTTTATTTTACTATTAGGTCCTTACCTATGAAATTGGTGTTTTGTGTGGAGATTTTGGGGAATTCTGCATTTTCCATACTAAATTATTTTCAGTTTTCTTCACAACGACAAATCCAAAGATAATGATATTTGGCATCTATCATTAGACAAGCTTTAGTAATATGTGTAATATAACACTTCATAACAATTATTTATCGTTTTTAAGTGAATGCAAATAAAATGATGTATTCGGGAGGCACTTAGTTGTCTCCGTGTCTAATTTTAACACAATTAAACTTACAACAAATTATCAAAACAAAGCAAAGAGCTCAAAAATATAGTGTATTTTTAGACGAGGTAATTATTTTTTAGGAATACTCTGAATCTTAATAGTTACAGACAAAATACTAAGAGAGAGAAAAAACACCTATTTCATAGGTAAGGACCCAATATTTACGGTACACAAAAAAATGAGAATATACAACACATAAAATAAAAAGACGAGTTCAAAAGGTAGGGCTTATTTTTAATAGATATATCTTCCAGGCCACCTGCTATAGGAGAAATGCTGAAAAGTAGACTGAGTCGCGTGTACTAAGGAATATGTAATTATATTATTTAATATATTAAAAGTAAATTATATGTAAAATACATAAATAAAAATAATAAACGTATATAATTCTAGGTACATATTAAATATCGATCTTAGCGATAAGGCCGCCCATTGTACATTTGAGTTTTCTTAAATTGCTTATTTTGTTTCTATATATATGTTGTTTGTACAATAAAGTATAAATAAATAAATAAATAATAAATAAACAAGTGATACGGATGTGAAATTATGGTGATTGGGGAACGTCAAGTGAGAATCTGTGAAGCAAATTAGTAAATAATAAAGTAAAAGCTATGTTTCATTAAGATACATGTTACATGTTATGTAAGATAAAGTTTTACTATGGATGGAGCTCGGAGGCATAGTGATTTGTATGCTTTAGCTTTGAAAACAAAGCTGCAAACGCCATTGTTAGTCAGGAGTATTGATCAAAACTTTTTGATTGGAAACTTCGTGTTAGGAAGGCACGTTGAGCCGTTGATCGCGCTCGCTATTGCGTTATATTGTTTCTACCCACCAATGCACATCGAGCCAACAGTTTGGGTGTATAGGTACAGTCAGCGTCAAATACTAAGTCACACTCAGAGTGTTCAAATAAATAGACGCTACCAGAAAGTCAATAATATCGGCACAAATATAGTTTCCATTTTGTTGTCAACAATATGGAAAGTCTTTTGTGTTGTCAACATTATGGAACTTTATTTGTACCGATATTATTGACGTCTTGGCAGTGTCTAATTATTTGAGCACCCTGAGTGTCACTAACTATTTGATGCTGACTGTACGCATTTTATGTCTTTTCTGCATATCTATATATATCTATACATATAATAAAACTGTTAAAAAAAATGCTTTTAACCAAGTCAGGGGAGGGGAATGAAAAAAGGGGATAAATACCAAAAAAAATTGTCACCTCAGGAAAAGAAATATAATGACTTTAATTTTCATCTGACATCAGCTTCTAATTGAATATTCCGAACAGAATAACATCAGAATGCTCTTGCACATAATTCTTTGACACCAATACTATGTGATTAGAATAGCTAATGCTTGCCAGACGAAAAAATAGGTGTAATTTTCAAGCAGACGTTATAAAGAAACTACGAGATAATGCAACACGTATTCTTATTTTGGAAATCAAATGAGCACCTCGTATTATATTGGAAACCTTTTTTTGATTTATTTTTGGTTTGAAATTACATCAATATTCTTGTGATGCAACAGCATCATCGAACACAAAAAGCTAAACTAACTTTTCCATTGGTACTGTTGAAATTGAATTGCATGTACTTATTTTATTTGAAGATCAATTTATTTATTTATTTTATTTAATAGTTTATTGTACACAACAATTTAACAGAAACAACACATAAATAAAATAGAAAGTACAAAGGGTGAGGCTTATTCCTAAAGAAATCTCTACCAGCCCACCTGCGATGGGAGACAGTATGGCATGAAACATAATTGTCGCGTGTACACTATAAATACATTAAATACTATATATTAAGATATAATATATATACCTATATAAAATGCGATACATAATCTACAAGTATATAAATACAATATATACATACAATAAATATATGAACACAAAAGAACCATTGATAGTTTAGTATTTGATACAGAAGCAGGGTCAGGTAAAGGTAAGATAGAATTCTTTGACTTTTTTCTTAAACAAAGGAAGAGAAGGGACGTCCCTTATCGCCGACGGTAAGGCGTTCCACAGCTTGCAATTTATATGCAATTACGAGTATCCTTTGACTTACTAGATATTCTTTTGTTATTTTCACTAGTGATGTAATAATAGTTTTGAATAGGCAGCGTACTTTTATAATGTTAAGATACAGCGAAAACAAATAATCGAGGAGCTCGGTGGCGTTGTGGTTAGTACGCTTTGACTTTCGATCGAAAACAAAGTTACCTTCGCCATGGTCAGGCCGTGGATGGGTGACCAAAACTTTGTGATCTCGAGCTCCTCCGTGCTTCAGAAGGCACGTTAAGCCGTTGAACCGCTTCTACCCACCAACCCGTATTGGGCCAGCGAGGTGGTGTTACGGCCCATACTTCTCATATGTTTCTCTATGAGGAAGGCCTGTGTCCAGTAGTGGGACGTGTACAGGCTGAGGACGATGAAATAATCGTTAGTTTTCTGATCTCAGCAATACAATACAATAATTCACTATTTATATTGGGTCCTTACCTATGAAATTGGTGTTTTTATTCTGTCTTAGTATTTTGTCTGTAACTATTAAGATTCAGAGTATTCCAAAAAAATAATTACCTCGTCTAAAAATAGACTATATTTTTGAGCTCTTTTGATTTGTTTTGATAATTTGTTGTAAGTTTAATTATGTTAAAATTTGACACGGAGACAACTCTTTTTAAGTGCCTCCCGAATACATCATTTTATTTGCATTCACTTAAAACTGATAAATAATTTTTATGAAGTGTGATATTACACATATTACTAAAGATTGTCTAATGATACATGCCAAATATTATTATCTCTGGATTTGTCGTTGTGAAGAAAACTGATAAAATGTTAGTATGGAAAATGCAGAATTCCCTTAAATCTCCATACCCAGCCATACACCAATTTCATAGGTAAGGACCTAATATCTAATTCATAAGGTTGCCCATCTAGCAAGTCAAGTCGAGGTTTTAATTGCCTACTATTTCATTATCTTCCATTTACACGAACATACAAAACTCTCTATAATATTAAAATAAGAGGATAATGGATAGCTTTTAAAAGGTGTTAATTAATTGAGTAAGTATTCTCTGTTTACTTTATATATTTTATAATTAAAAACAAAATACTTTATCAAATGAAATAATACGAGCTCAAATATATGGTCTATTTTTAGAAGAGGCAATTATTTTATAAGAATGTTCTGAAACTTAATAGTTACGGACAAATTGCTAAGACAGAATAAAAACACCAATTTCATAGGTAAGGACCCAATGTTATATATAAAGTAAACAGAGAGTACTTACTGAATTAATTAATACCTTTTAAAAGCTATCCATTATCCTCTTATTTTAATATTATAGAGAGTTTTGTATATTCGTGTAAATGAAAGTTAATTAATAATTAATCAATTAAAACCTCGACCTAACTTGATAGATGGGCAACTTTATGAATTTAACCTTATTTTGACTCGGTCTCAAGGCGTCGCCATCTCGAGAGGTTCTGGGTTCGATCCCCGGTGGGGGCAAATGTTTGGGTGATGAATTTTCAGGCATTTGTTTTCCAGTCTTGGATGTTTATATATATTCAGAATATTTATATGTGTTTATCTATTAAATATATTTATCCGTCATCTAGTGTCCGTAACACAAGCAGCATTAGTTGCTTAAAAAGGGGCTGGTTGATAGGTGTGAATTTTTGAAGATATTTATTCATTTTATTCATTTGTGAATTAGATATTAAGTATTCACCAGGAAGAACAAATGTTTTGGCTGATAGCCTATCACATCCACCTTGTGCAGATCACATTGAACGATGCGAAATCGGTCTTGTCGAAGTTGACCTTCCAAGGCGAGGAGAAAGTATTCGTGAGGAACAGTTAAAAGATGAGGAACTACCACGTATTATCCAAATCCTTGAGGACAAAGGCTCAGAAGAATATAAACAATGGTCAAAAGGAGGATACCTAAGTCGTAAAGGAGTTTTGAATCGTAAAACTCCAAATCACGAAGACGACAATGCTAAATTAGTTATACCATGGCACTAGGAACCTGTTTTAAAACATTTAAATGACTCACGGATATGTAGCCTTTATGGAGTAGACAGAACTAGAAAACGCATAGAGAGGAACTTTATTGGCTGAGAAAAGATGTCAATAAATTTGTTCAAAAAGTTCAAGTTGGATTAGGAACACAAATTTTCTAATTCTAGGAATCTGAATTAGCTTAAACTTGGACTTGTAAAACATCGGATTTATTATCTTTCTTCGATAATCTTCCTTCTTTTTAACTTTGAACTAAATCAATAATCGACAACGACGCCTGAACTAAGAAGAGATTTCCACACTCACACTTGTTACTTATTAATTTAGGTTTTTCATTTATTTTTCATTTATTTTTACGTAATATATGTATTTTATATAACATACATATCATATTATTCATAATTTTTTGCATTCGTGTCGCCTACCATTTGTGATTCATGTACCTTTCATGGGGTGACTGGCAAATATCTCTGTTAGTAAGTCCGCCCTTGCAAACTATTATTTTTACCATATTTTGTGTGTTATTTTTTATGCAATAAAGAGTATAACATAACGTACTGTACACTATGAACGTTAAAAAAGACAAGACCTCTTCGTAGGTTACGAAGAGGTCTTGTCTTTTCATGCATAAGATTCGCCTTTCTGCCATAGAGGTAGGCACTTTCCTTTTGTTGCTATATTACCATATTACCATACATTTTTATGCTTCATCCATTCATCATTTGCAGTCCAACATGTTCAGCGATTTTCATCAAATCCCACGGTGTGTTCATGTTTGTTTTTTATGGAAATCCTGCGAAAACTTCAGATTCAATAAAGGTCGGGTATTAATTTTGCACAGGGGCAATTACTTAATTTCAAATAATACCTCACTGGTTTTTCCGAAAGATTATTTACTTGTAGTAGTATATAATCTTTCGGAAGAACCTGCTCGTATACTCGTAATGACAATTGAAGTTCGCTTACAGGTATCTTTTTATAGTTAATTATAAGCGTTGGAAGTAGCGAGCAAAAGTAACTTCAATAGTTACTGTTGCTCTCAGGGCGAATTCGACCAAATTGAGATTAGTAACATGGGAATAGTAATACCAAACTGAGTTCACACGATTGGTGGAAACTGCCCTAAGGGCGGAGCTGATTAGCTATCTTAGCTTTTTCATGTTTGGCTACACGCGAGTAATATTATTTTAATGGAGTACGCAGTTTTTCGCGCACGTATGTGTCAATGTCTCTTTTGACACAGGGCAGATTCGACCAATCGTTTCAGCTCAGTTTGGTATAACTATTCCCGTGTTACTAATCTCATTTTGGTCGAATTCGCTCTTAGTAGAATTACTGAAGAAGTGACTTTTTCCCGCTTTCGTTCAGTATATCGATTTAAAAATGTCTCAAAGAATATTTTGAATCTTCAATTTAATATTCCTTCCAAGATATCTCTTGCGTTTGAATATGCCGATCTCCTATATCTTTGAACCCTCGTACAATATTTACATATAAACCGATCTATCGATTATGTTGTACTTAATTATGATAAACCATCACACTTTGATCCTGATAATAATCCTGAGTACAAACATCAAGTTGATGGAATAAATATTTGCTCAGTCTCAGGGTACGTTATTAAACTTGAAGTTGCTTGTTATTTTTGAACGGTTTTCTTAATTAAGCACGATGGTGCAGTTTATGAACTTTACAAATTCTTACTAATTAGGTATAGAAATGGGAACATAATATAACATAACATCACACCTCTTTCCCCGAAGGGGTAAGCAGAGGTGTTTACACTCACATTTCGCTAGATATGTTAAATCCATATGTAACAGGTGGCGAGCCTGTTGCTATGTACCGGGCACAATGGAAGGCAAGCGATATTATTCACGATCAACTGTTCATAAGTTTTATTCAAACTCAGTACAGACGGTGGGATCGAACCCAAGAGACCCGCTGCTTCTTGAACCGTTCCGTCCCAACTCGGCTACTCGTGGCTAATGGGAAGATTGGGAAAAACTTGCATCGCATACCAATAAAAAAATATATTATTCAACACCTTACTGTAATCGTCGTCATCAGCCTATATATGTCCCACTCCTCGGACAGGCCTTCCTCATGGAGAAACACATGAGGAGTATGGGCCGTAACACCACCACGCTGGCCCAATGCGGGTTGGTGGGTAGAAACGGTCACAAATACGACCGGGACCACCGGCTTAACGTGCCTTCCGAAGCACGGAGGAGCTCGAGATCACAAAGTCTTGGTCACCCATCCACGGCCTGGCCATGGCGAAGGTAGCTTTGTTTTCGATCGAAGCCAAAGCGCACTGACCACTACGCCACCGAGCTCCTCTACTGTAATCGAGTCAACATTAACTTTGTTAACAATATAACCTTTTTTAAATAAAATATTGGGTTCTTACCTATGAAATTGGTGTTTTTATTCTGTCTTAGTATTTTGTCTGTAACTATTAAGATTCAGAGTATTCCTTAAAAATAATTACTTCGTCTAATAATAGACTATATTTTTGAGCTCTTTTGATTTGTTTTGATTATTTGTTGTAAGTTTAATTGTGTTAAAATTGGACACGGAGACAACTCTTTTTAAGTGCCTCCCGAATACATCATTTTATTTGCATTCACTTTAAAACGATAAATAATTTTTATGAAGTGTGATATTACACATATTACTAAAGCTTGTCTAATGATACATGCCAAATATTATTATCTCTGGATTTGTCGTTGTGAAGAAAACTGATAAAATGTTAGTATGGAAAATGCAGAATTCCCCAAAATCTCCATACAAAACACCAATTTCATAGGTAAGGACCTAATATTAATATTAAGATCTTCTACGATATCATCGAAAATGTTTGTACGGTCGCAGTCAGAAAAAGTTTATCAGTGTTCGAATTAGATTCTTTAACACACCATTTTCAATAAAGTCTATGACATTTCAAGATACAGTACCCTTTAAAAATTAATAAACATTAATGTTATCGGAGAGACAAATAAAAAAATCACAGTTATCAAACACGATTGTTTGAACGTCATTTGGATAGAAGTGAAATTTTTTTTTATAAAATGGCAAGATTTATAAATTTTAGATTTATAAATAAACATTGTATTAGTTTCCATTTTATAATTTATCAAATCAATATGAATATGATTTCAATTGTAAGATAGCAATTGTAGAACATTGTGTGGTAAACATTTTCTGAACGTGACTGTACATACGCCGATTTCAAGGTACCGCCATCGGATGTTTCGGGTTTATTCCCTATTGGGGCAAATTTTACCAACAGGCCATTCGGAGTGACATTATTGTTGTTAACATTAAGCCTATATGAAAAATATACTCATAAATATTTTACATTGCTTTCATTGGGCTGGGGTATAATTGGTGTGAGCGAACATTTATTATTTTTAGTATTTTTGTTCGTTTTACCTGTAATAATTTCGGGGAAAATGTTGAATAGAAATATGTAGAACTAGCTTTTGTCCACGACTTCGTCCGGGTAGAATAGTTACATTGAGATAGTGTGGTAGTAGTAGCCTATAGCCTTCCCCGACAAATAGGCTATTAAACACTGACAGATTTTTTCAAATTGGAACAGTAGCCTCAATTGGTGGAATTGAAAGTTTACTCCTACTCTATTAGTAGAAGCAAAGTTCATAGTGCCGGCAAAGTTCATAGTGCCGTCCTTCTTCATAATTTGTCCTTCTTTTGTTTCTTGGAAGCCTGTTTAAATTTTTTTTAACATTTACCCGCATGGCACCCGTTCCCAAGGGAATATCTGGATAGAAGGTAGCCTATGTCTTTTCTCAGGCTCTAGATTATCTGTGATAAAATTTGTCGATAAAATTGGTTCAATAGACAGAGATACTTTCGCATTTATAATATTAGTATGGATATGATGTATTCTAAACAATATTCACAATACTTTCTCGATAGCTTGACTTTTATTATTTTAATTACATGACAAACAAAGTGCTTGTTGCCAATAGCTATTCGCAGAATTCCCTAATAAATCTAACGTAAACACAATTTCGTTTAACATTGAAATAAACGAAATTTCCAATTCAGAAACCGGCCCCAAAGTTCTTTGTAAGTAAAATCTAAGCTTTTAAATATAATATTTTTTCCAGGATTTTTATTTGTACAGCACAAATGCCATAGATTTATTTCTTCTTAAATATTTTTGTGCCCTATATTTGTACGGGCAGAGTGCCAACAGCCGAATTGAAAGCATTAATGTGAGTTTGATGAATCGTAAATACTTTTCTTTTGTTGTTATGCATAGAGAAGTAATTTTAGTATTGTTACACGACAAGACATAATCATCTTAACCCGGCGCCCTCCAGGTTGAAAATTGTTACAATAGCCTCCACCTTGGGTCAAAATAACCCTTGTCTATAAAATTGCTTTTTTTGTAGTTTTATGAAATAAACATTATTGTTCTATTTTGGGTTTAAAATAAAATTTCATAAAAGATGAACATAAAAAAAATTCTTGTTTCATTATAGGACAAAAATATATTATACTAAAAATAAAAAGCGCTTTCTCTGTAACCCTTTTAAACTTAAATATATTAAACATTTTGCATGAAATATAATTAAGTTGCAAAATTAAGACTGAGATCTTAAATATTTGACCAAAAAAATAACAAATAGGACGTTAGTATTGTGCTAGAACTGGTCATGTTCCATTATTAAATTCGTTCCATCTTTACCCCTATATGAGGCATTTTGTGATACCCGTTGCAACTAAGATTGTTGTATTCCTGAGATTCCTGAAAAATCTGATGTTATTGATGATAATGACAAATCAAAACGAACAGGTCATCATCAAAATATTCAAACGCTTCATTTTCATTTCGAGTTTGATTTTGACTCACTTACGTGATGTACTTCCTCTTTATCACTTTTTGTTTTAATGCTGTAATCGGAACCCCTTTACACACAAACATACATACAATACGCCTATATCCCCTTTTATTTTGCGATCCACACAAATAATAATCAAAAACTAGTTTAACTAAAATGGCACGAAATTGTTACACGAATTGTTACATTAGGTCAAATTAACTTTTTTTGACTTCACAGACTCCTGATTCCCGTTATTTCCGCACAATGACTGTAATATACTCCAAAAATAACAAATCGATGTGTTATCTCCAGCTATAATAACAATCAAATTGTTAGCGAAACTCATTTAAACAAATACACACAGTTAAAAATCCGTCGGGTCATTATGACCCAACGCGCCGGGTAACAAACGAGCTTCGTGTTGTTGTGCCTTTGTGTATACAATCACGCCTATTTCCCATCGATTTCCCCTTTTCACACCTGTGTTTTCTTTATTTCTTTCTGTTTCCCGTTGGGGTGTGTAGAGACAACAGCTATCCACTTGCTTCAATTCGGTCAAACATCGTTGGTTCTTAATGGATTTGAATAAAGACCAAAAATAGCGACAAAGATAAAATCACTTAATTAAGGAGCTTTTCATCTAGCTCCTGGTAGACTTGCGACAATCGTGTCCACATTTATGCGATACTTTAACTAACTCGTTAACCATAATAAAAACGACTAAAGGAACACTATCTGTCATCAATGTAGCTTCTATTTTATTTCATGATTTTTCTCTCTTTTATCTTTTCTGTTTCCGATTTATCATCACCCCACATCCGGTTCATTTATTGTATGTTTATGTAGTCTATGTAGTTTATGTATATATGTGTGTATTTAGATAATAGTATGTATTATTATTATGTTTTTTATTTATATTTAGGTATATATTTATTTTGTACACGCGACTCAGCTTTTTTTTGTCAGCACTTCTCCTATAGCAGGTGGGTTGTTAGACATTTCTATTAGAAATAAGCCCTACCTTTTGTACTTTTGTCTTTTAATGTTCTCCTGTTCTGTATTTTGTGTATAATAAATAGTTTTCGGTTCTGCAGCTATAACGAGTTCAAAATACTCGTAAAAATCCAGTAGGCTGGTTTTTCGTCACATGATCCTTACTAAATGGTCGTTGTACAACAAAAATTATTGATATTGGATTCTACGTTGTGGTAAAAATTGCCATTTTAATTTTATTATATTTCTTGCTACCAATCAATTTTAAAACCTATTTTGAAGCATAAATAATGGAACGAATACCAAAAATATTCCACAAAGTTATTGCATTCATGTTATTTTACTTTGAACGTGTTCAATGTTCATCGAACCGTAACACGAGTATGTGGAAACATCAAAAGATATATTTAGTTATTCTTTAGGGTGATTGGATTTTATTCATAGGATTCGAGTAGATCGTAATTTCGCATTCATATTCCGATCATTCGAAACTTTTTGTGTACCTACTTTAACGTTAGACATTTGACGTACTGCTGAAATTACTAATTTCCATATATTAGGTCCTTACCTATGAAATTGGTGTTTTGTATGGAGATTTTGAGGATGTCTGCATTTTACAAACTAAATTTTTTCAGTTTTCTTCACAATGACAAATCCAAAGATAATAATATTTGGCATGTATCATTAGACAAGCTTAAGCAATATGTGTGATGTCATATAAATTCTTCATAAAAATTATTTATCGTTTTTAAGTGAATGCAAATCAAATGATGTATTGGGGAGGCACTTAAAAAGAGTTGTCTCCGTGTCCAATTTTAACACAATTAAACTTACAACAATTTATCAAAATAAATCAAAAGAGCTCAAAAATATGGTCTATTTTAAGAGGATGTTATTATTTTTTAAGAATACTCTGAAACTTTATAGATACAGACAAAATACTAAGAGAGAGAAAAAACACCAATTTCATAGGTAAGGACCCAATATTACGCTCACACCTATCAATAAGCATAAAGGAAACGACTGTTGCTGTTGTTTTATAAAAACAACAATATTATATAGCCTTACCTGGAATAAAAAAAACCTTGCCTCGCGGAAAATTGATGAAACTAATTTATTTTAATGGTAACAGTAATTTTACCGTCAATTACATTTTGATATATCAACTATCACATATTTCGTTGTTTAAATCCAGTCAAATCATCGTGTAATTCAGTATATTTGATTTCATTTTCGTTGTTTTTGTGCATTGATATACTCAGGATGTTTTGCTATTATATTTGCTATATATAATTTGCTATTATTTTCATGGAAAAATACGATTGTGAAATATTTTATTTGAAGAAAAGTATTCGTGGTGTTGCAATAACAAAAAAAATCGGCGCCCTCAGAGCAGGTTTTTTTAATATTTCTGGTCAAGCTATACTCAATAATAATTTGGCTTTGGCTTTCGATTGCAAACGCTACCTTCGCTATGGCAAGGCCGTGGATGGGTGACCAAAACTTTGTGAAATCAAGCTCCTCCGTTCGGAAGGCACGTTAAGCCGTTGGTCCCCACCAACCCGCATTGCATGTTTCTACCCACCAACCCGCATTGGGCCAGCGTGGTGGTATTACGGCCCATACTGCTCATGTGTTTCTCCTAAAAAGGCCTGTGCCCAGCATTGGGACGTATATAGGCTGAGGCTAAGAAATATATAATTAGAATACATTAACCAATTATTCAGGAAATCTCAGTATCTCAGAATTTCTGTTAAATATTTGATTTTCTTTTTTAAGCACATTATTAATAGGTACCTATGAAATTGCCGTTTTTTTCTCTCTTAGTATTTGGCTGTGACTATTAAGTTTCAGAGTATTCTTAACCTATTATATAAATTTTATTACACAAATTCATTATACAAATTATACAAATTCAAAGTCAAAGTCAAAGTTATTTATTGCGAACTAAGTGTACATACATTAGTTGTTATAATAATACGGAACTTCACAACTTAGTTGCCTTTTGCAGGCACTGCAACATTACATAATAATGAATTTCTTAATGTTAATAATAATAATTACAGCATCGAATCAAATTTGTAGAATAAGATTATCAGTTAAGTCAATATTACACTAAGGTCATTAAACATATTACACAAAAAAAAAAAACTATTTCTAAGGGAATTTAATGTGGATTCAGATTTTATGCCGGTAGGAATCTTGTTGAAAATTTTTATGGCCATGTAAAATGGACTACGATTGAGCATTTTAATTCTAGAAGCGGGCAGATACAATCTATCTCTATGTCGAGTCAATCTTACTCAGTGATTCACTATTTACGGACCGTACCTGCCACTACTGGCTAATCGGTAGGCGTGTTTGGGACTCACCAGAAATGTCAATACTACCGTTTTTTTAAAGAATATTGATTTCAACTGTTTAAATACGCCAAAGCTTGGTATATTACGTAACATACAATATTCCTCCTTAGTTATTTATTAGAATTGAATAGATTGAAGTATTATTTTGAATAAAGTGTTGTTATGTTGCCAATTTTTTATATATTTCTTATTGTAGGCGTAGCTTTTATCAGCATAAGTCGAAAAAATATAAAAGTTGAAAGAGTTCATTATACCTACTTGATAGATCAGCTTTGCGCGAGCAGTCATGAGAGGTCTAACGCTCGACCGCACTGAAAGCGTGGCGAAGTTTTCAATCAAAAGTCAAAGCATACTAACTTCGCCACCGAGCTCCTCGTAGCTTCCCGTAGGGGTATCCTTATACATTTATTTTTCTTCATCAGCTCATCACATGCCCACATGGCTAACAATTACGGCTCTAAGGGATAAGTCATCTATTTCCAAAGAAACATATAGGTACTCATGTATTTTTTTTTTGTTTCAGCGCTCCCCGTGTACGCGATATTGAGTATAGTGCTAAGCTCAGTGGTTGTTGTATTGGCTGTGCTGTCTGTATTTATCTACAGGTGGGTGCAACATTTTATTTTACACTTTTATATAGAGGAGAGGTGCCATGGATGGGACAATTTTTCATACCGAATGATTTTGAGCAAGACATTATGAGGCATAGTAAAAAAAATCTGTACCGTAAATATATTTAATCACCTTTGATGTTATAAACTTAAAACATTGTGTGCTTAAAACACAAATGAAATAAAAAGTTTTGTCCCATTCAAGACGGCCTGGTCTTGAACAACACAACTGCTATTAAATAAAAACAAAATTTACCAAATTCTTGATACTTATTATAGACGTTTAGAATAACCTACATACTTCTCATTGTATGCCATTTTTTAGTTTTTAAACTAACTACTTGGTTTAGGGCAGTAAATTTAATGTCCCATTCAAACCATGTCCCATTCATGGTACTTTCCCCTACTTCATATTCATAATTCAAAACAATCTAGCAGGGTTGCTGTAATATTTGGTTACAATGGCCTCTAAATAGTGACAGATTGTCAGTCTCGCGCTTACACAAAAGGGACTACAGAAACAAAATGTAACAACATCAGTTGAAAATTCAAATAAGAACAAGGACAGATGTTAAACTCTGAGGAATCCCTGCAATTTCGGCAATTTCATTTTAATACGCCACATGCCTTTTACATTGAAATTTTACTTGTATATATACCTACATACATGTAATCACGACTATTATCTCCTAAGGGTTTGTCAGAGACTAGACAAAAGCACCGCAAAAATAGTCCATCGCCATAGTCTTTACCATAGTTGTATATATCAAAGTCAAAAATCAAAGTATTAATAACTTAGGTCTACAGTATTCTCATAACAAATATACACGGAAATATAAAAATAAAATAAAAATTACAATTTGTCATTTAAAAATTCGGCCAATGTGTAGTAAGCTTTGTTAATTAAAAAAAATTAATTGCTTACGGAATACATTTATATTGTCATCCTTTAGTTTGTCAGATAATTTATTAAAAAATATATAATCGGACACATACTGAAGACGCTATTTCTTTTTAATGCAGTTTTTGCAACAGGTGCGCTTAGTTTGTGACCATGACGTCTGCTCTTCCTTAATCAATAATATTATTATAGATATTTATATGTGGCTAGAGCCAATATATTATGGAATCTTTTTTTTTAATTTGACATAGAAGATAGGCACTTACATAGAGTCAATAAGAAACAAATCTACTAGCTTACCAATCAATACTCACTTTCCTTAAATCGGCGTAGCTAATAGAGCAAATACGGGCGATCGTTAATGCGAGATATCTAAGCCCATTTTTCTGTATCCTTATCTAAATTACTTAGATCCTTTCCACCAATTATGCGTCAGATTACATCTGAAAGGTATAAATCTAGATCGCTTCTGCAGACATGAAAGTAGCTAGAATTATTTAGCATGCTCAGAAGATCTATTGCGCAATGTTCACAAAATATATAGGTAATGTTATCAGACGTAACAAAATAGCACATAATATTGGGTCCTTACCTATGAAAATAGTGTTTTTTATTCTGTCTTAGCAATTTGTCCGTAACTATTAAGTTTCAGAACATTCTTATAAAATAATTGCCTCTTCTAAAAATAGACCATATATTTGAGCTCGTATTATTTAATTTGATAATTTTTTGTAAGTTTAATTCTGTTAAAATTAGACACAAAGACAATTATTTTTAACTGGCTCCCGAATACATCGTTTGATTTGCATTTACATAAAACGATGAATAATTTTTATCAAGCATGTTCACACACATATTGCTAAGGCTTGTCTCAATTTGTCGTTGTGAAGAAAACTAATAAAATGTTAGTATGTAAAATGCAGACATCCCCAAAATCTCCATACAAAACACCAATTTCATAGGTAAGGACTTAACAAATATGTCTTATTTGTATCAATGAAGTGTCTCAATATCAAATTGCTAGCATGACACCAGCACAAACGGGTGTCATATCAAACCCTCTTATGACTTAAAGCTTTTTATTGTGATCATGGGCTCCTCCGTACTTCGGAAGGCACAAGCCGTTGGTCCCGGCCGCTATTGTGACTGCTTCTACCCACCAACCCACATTGGGCCAGCGTGGTGGTGATAAGAACCATACTCCTTGTTTCTCCATGAAGAAGACCTGCGCCCAGCAGTGGGATGGACGTAAATAGACTCAGGACAGAACTGTCAAAGTGAAATACTAGTAAAACTGTTTTATGAATTTATAAATTGAAAGCCTTGCTTAAAGTAGTTGATTAACGTGTTTTTATGAATACGCGTGTCAAAATATAACAATGCCTCTCACAAGAAAGACAATTCACTTTCGTGATACAATAACAATGCCTGTTGCTAGTGTTGGATAAGCGTACATGCATTATTATAACAAAACAAGTTTAACGAACAGTTTAATTAAAAGCAAACATCTAACCCTTTTGGATATGAATCCTGCGGGATTGATAGATCAATTGGATCAACGAAGATCAATAATAAAACTAAATCGAGTTGGTCGATCAGTAGCACTTCTTTGTGAAATTTAAATGAGTTTATCAGGTGTAACCAAAGACAATATTATACCTAATGGTAGGTACCAATAAATCTATGGCTGTATTAACAATATTACATCTCAAAAATAGTGGCAAGTAAAATATACGCACCGTTATTGAACCAAACCGTACCTATTCGAGACGCTATAGATAAAAAAGTGAAAGAGACAAAGGAGTTGTTTAATTTTGTATAGGGAAAATGCCAAAACGTGTACATGGTATTAAAAAATACCGTAATTAATCCTTGATCCTATATACACAATTTTCTTGAAATAAATGTAAAATGTTTATGTAGGAAGCTTTTGAAATATTTTTATTATAGCCAATACTGTTCATGATGGCGGCAGTGTGTGAAATTATTGACATTAACACATCGTTCGTATGTTAATCCTTAAATTGTTTTAGGGTGGTGTACAGTAGGTTGGTTAACTAAAAACACTACTATTTTGTTATCAATTATTTAGAATAGCTAATTATTCATATTTAAAATGTAATACTCCGACGAAACAGACGGAAGACTCGACGAATATAACTGTCAAACAGACAGATAAAAGTTTTTATTGCGGACTTTACAGCTATGGACAAATAGTTTTTGCTCCTTGAGCTGCCAGGATAGTGAAAATTGTTTTGTTTCCTACAAAACAACTAAAAGGTGTATAAATTTTTTAATAGATATGTGTGGATGTACGTAATTTATACTATTTTTTCAATAACTGTACAGGGTCTTGGCATTTTTGTAAACATCTCCTTTATTTCTCATCATTACAAAAATGTTTATTAAAAAATATCTATAGTTGATCAACACTTGTCTACAATAGAAACGACATCTTAGTTAACGTTACATTTTTTCTCCTTTTCTTACAAAAATTGGTAGTCACATGACATGGGCAATAAGAGTATTACTGTTTGTAATTAAAAATTATAATTGATATTGAATTTCCACATCAATCATTTTAATTAAGAACACAAACGTTGTGTTTAGTGTGATGAAAGATTTCTTCGTCGTCAAGAAAAAAAGGACGAATAGTCACGAGTGAAAAGATTTTAGGACGTTAGCATTCTAGGTTTAAGTAAAATGCTTGCCGTTGTGGCACTAAACAATAGAGATGTGAAAATGACAAAGTACTCAAATAGTACATTTATGCTCTACCTATTCCTTGCCGGCACACATTTCTGTATACCCTCCGACCTAAAAAAGGGGTTCCTTCAAAAATAGCGTGAAAAGGCTCCTTGGGGCTTAGGGTATTTCGTATAAATAAAACAATCCTGCAAATAAAATATTTTTAGGTGTCACCAGGTGTTTTAACATTTCTCATTTTTGTTGGATCTGAAATGAGCGAGATATTTTTTCCGCCATTTCCGATAGAAATTACTAGTAAAGTGTTGACCAAGTTTAAAACCTGAAGCCGTGGAGATTTAGAAAACCTTTAGAAAGATTATGAAGAATCTCATAAGTTCTGAAACTATTCACTCTGACGCAGAACACCTACACATTCAGAGACTTTCTAATAACACATTACTTTGAAACAAAAACCAAGTTTGTAAGTTTCAGAGTCTTTTGAGGGTTCACTTTCGGTACGTTAGTCATGATAATATACACGGCATATCAATCCTAAAAAGAATTCACCTTTGGCTACAATATTCTATAATTTTAACTCGTCAGGTGTAAAAACTTATTTGTAAGAAAAAAGAGTTCACTTTAGTTCAGTTTCTGCGAACCCTTTTCGCGCCATTAGTTTCAAGATACCTTCGACGTGTTTTGATATTCAAATATTCGTGGCTGTGTTTGTTGTTTTGTTCTAAACAGCTTAAATATTATCGGAATTTTCAACATCAATCTGTTCATGTTCAAACCAACATCTGTTGCCGATATCTTTAACGAACGTGTTTTGAAACGCATTTATTGAAAAATTTATCACAATTTATTTTTATAACTACATGAAGGACCAATCGATTTTTTATTTTTGGAGCGGGATGAGATCCAACTTGGCAGTATCTAGGCTAAATAAATAAGTATGAAAAGGTATTGTTTAAAATCTATTTCGAATAAATGACCATCAGATTAAAGTTGAACTGCAGGCTGCTAGATGACCAATTGTGAAAGGTAAAATAAATTGAAATCTGTAAAAACACAATTAAGCTGGTACGCACAAACTTAAAATTCCAAGGATAGTGCTTTCTTAATGCTCACTGTTCGGGTCTTGTTAGGGTGATCTATATACAGAGATAGAGAGGTATTTATATTTCTATCAAAAATATACTTAAAACATAATTAAAATGTATGTAATATCTTTATTACGATTCTTACAGTGCCTAAAGGCAAGGGTAAAATCCTAAGAGAAAATACAAACCTATTCGAATTCGATGAACATTGTGAGTGTGTTTCTCCACTACCTAATTATCCATACTAATATTATGTAAGATTAGATATCTTGAGCAATTAAACGCAGCTTTTATCCAACTAAACTTTTATTAAAACTTCCTAGCACTTCCTACTCAACCGTCCGCCATAAACGTCACACGCTAACCCCCCTTACCTCACCCCTCACGCATCCATCCTTCCGCTTGCGTTCCGTTCCCACATTCGGCCGTCCTGAACCTATGTCTGTCCTCAGACATACCTTAGAAATGTTTCATCTTTTTGCTTTTTACGCGCTGCCATTATCTCATGCATTTCCTTCACGTTAACCGTATCGGGAAACTCCTTGAGGACCGCCGATTTCAACTCATCGAAGCTCCTGAACACCTTTTCAGATTTTAGCCACAGCTCCGCCGTACCAGTTAACGTCCTTCTTGCTATGACTAGGGTTTGCTGCGGTGTCCATTGGAATATTTCGGCGTTATCCTCGATGTCTTGTACCCACTTACTCGATGAGTACGTCTTATCGTCTCCGCTAAAAGCTGCTACTGCGTGTAGACCCTCCATGAGCCCGAAAGATGTTGATGCTGCTGCCGGTTGCCTCTCTGTCTCGTCGTTTTCGTCGTCATCGTCGTAATTTTTCTTCTAGAAGCCTACCGAAGCACGCCAACCGTCACTTGTTTTTTCCACTTCGTCGATAAATAATTGCTTTCGAATATCTATCCCGGACGAGCCCCCAAAAATATGTGGGATTAGATATCTTGAGCAATTAAACGCAGCTTTTATCCAACTAAACTTTTATTAAAACTTCCTAGCACTTCCTACTCAACCGTCCGCCATAAACGTCACACGCTAACCCCCCCTTACCTCACCCCTCACGCATTCATTCTTCCGCTTGCGTTCCGTTCCCACATTTATAAATGCGAAAGTAACGCTGTCTGTCTGTCTCGCCTTCGCGTCAAAACTACTGAACCAATTTAACCGAAATTTGGTACACAGATAGTCTAGAGCATTAGTTCCCAAAGTGGTCAAAGGGTCCACGGGAGACTCGACAGGGGTCTTGTTGTCTTACATCTTCACATTTTTGTCGAGTTTTGGGAATTTGGTAGAGGTTGAATTTGGAGGTTTGCAGGGGGTCCACCGGATCCAGATAAATTTTGAAAGTAGTCTATGAGAAAAATAAGTCTCTTAGCAAGTTAAAAATAAGTAAGGGGTCTAGAGCCTAAAAAAGGACAAAGGCTACCTTTTATCCCGATATTCCCATGGGAACGGGTGCCATGCGGGTAAATGTTACAAAATTTAAATAACGCCTCCTAGAAAAATTTAGGACAAAATATGCCACTATGAACTTTGCTTCTAATAATAGAGTAGGAATAAATGTTGAATTCCAACAATTGAGGCTACAGTTCCAATTTGAAAAATCTTTCAGTGTTGAATAGGCTATTATTTGAGGAAGGCTATTAGGCTACATACCATCAGACTATCTCAAAGTCTTTAAAGTAACTATTCTACGCGGACGAAATTTCGGGCAAAAACTAGTCATATTATAATTTTTTATAATATTTTTTGTCAGTACATACATTGTTTGATTAAGTTTTAATTTAGGACGCGTCCATTTGAAACCACTTAGGTGGCATAACAGTAATACCGCTGTGAGATGAGTGACTTGCCGTTTTCTACTAAAATAACCATTTTCACATTCAAATGATAATAATTTTGCTATCCTTTTCCTTTCCTAGGCATTACAAACTAGAAGCTGAGATAGCAATGATGACGTGGCGAGTGAATTGGAGTGACGTACTACCGCCCGGGGGACGGTTGCGCGGGAGCATGCATTCTTTGGCACGAAGGTACAGCTCTGGGGTGAGTTTTCTTTATATTTATTTAGCTACGTACAAACATTTTTTTTTTTATGCAACCAGGGTGGCAAACAAGCATACGGCCCACACAGATGGGCAGTGGTCACCGTAGCCTATGGACGCCTGCAACACCGAGAGCATCACCAGCGCGTTGCCGACCCTTAGCACATTTAAACATTAAATACCTCTGCAAAGCCAATAGGCTTTTACCCTATTATATGATTTCCATAACTAATCTTAAACTAGTTTTAATCGCATCTCTGGTCTAGGTTGACACCACCGGATGTTGATCGGCAGGTCGGTGCCCTACGGGGGCAGGGGTGTTTCTGCTCGGTTTGGTTGGTGGTAGGGCTTCTAAGCCCGCCTCGCTAGCTACCACCGTCTTACCTAAATCTGTCGCCATAATAACAATGTTCATAAAGCATTTTTGTGTTTTGGCAATCAGAGGTAAGATAGCCAGTTCCTCAGTTGTGAAGCCCGCTTCCACCTTCGGGCTTATCGTCACCTACCATTACCATAAAGTGAGATGAAGGCCAAGAGCTTACCTGACATATTTTATGTTAAAAAAAACTACTCTGTATTCAAACAAAAATCTGCAGTCCGAGCCTACTCCGATATTAGCTAGAATCATTTAAATAAAATTTTATATTCAGAACGACTTATTAGGTCCACGTGACATAAAAATAGGCCGTTGAAAGCACATAACAGCGTACCTTACCTAATCGATATTATTAAGGTCTTATTATTATTTGTGGTTGTTTGGGGCTGTCTCGCGTCACTTCGACCTAAAAGATCTATAGTGACCAGCCTCCTATGTAAGTTCTATTATGGCCACACAGTAGCTCCATCAGTTGGGCACTGTCTAAGAAAGATAAGATGTTCCCAGTCTGGATTTATTTTATTTCACCTGGGTCGAGAATGTGTCTTCCCAGGTATCTGCTTCTTTTATGAATCAGTGGTTCACAGGAGCACAAGAGTGCATTGGTATTTCACGCTCTTGTTCGCAGAATCTGCAAGTGTCAGTGTCCCTTAGCTTGATTAGGTGTTAAACATACTTAATTATTTTTTTTAAATAAATTGTAAGTATTTATTGAGAATCAACGAAAACGAGTACGAAGGAAACATTTCTGGATATGGGCTGTTAACAACAAGCTATATTAGACCGTTCAGGAAATTCAGTATTACGTGAGCTGATTGTTAGACAATTGTTAGCTTTTAAATGACCCCAAGACGATCACTTCTCCACGAGTAACCCCATTTACAGTTGTTTAACATTCATGGTTGCGTCAAGAGTACATTACTGTAGTACTGTATTGTAGTATTGAACTTGAGTTGAAAGCTTATAATAATACCTATAAGAGCAAATCTCTGAAGCAAGCAAGTGAACACTTCATTATTTTTGACGAGTTCGGCGTTCGGCTTATAGCATAGACCTTAATTAAATCCCTGCAACGAGAGTAATATAAAATAACGCTTGTTTGTTACTGTAAAATCACCAATATCTGAGCATATCACACTTGGGTAGACCAATAAATTTTAAGGAAGTGATTCTAAAAATAGCACCTTTTTTTATCCAAGGGCCTCATTTCCTAGTTAGACACAATATTCAAGATCTGAAAGTAGCACTTAGCCTCTTGAGTATTATCTTATATCATTTATATAATATATTTCATAGTTGCCAACTAACATTGGCAACTGAGCATTGTGCTGAGGTTTTTGTTTTGTAAATTTTGTAAAGAACCAAATTTTCATAAGTGACGTTGAAAATTATCCTAAGGTTTTTTAGTTTAGATTTCTTACTATCAATCATCTCGTGTTATTGTTTTGCTTTACATAGTAAAGTGTGAAGGTTCACATGGACTCATCTACTGCTTAACATCACGTGTTGGAGAAATTTGCTGAGGTTTTAATAAAAACAAATAATATACAGCTACTAAATGAATGATAGAAATACACACGCGAAATTACCGTCGACATTGATGTGTCGAGGGTAACATAATTCATATTATGTTTTACTTGATGTTTACAAAATCATGTCTGTTATTGAGAGATAAATTATTGTACTATTGTATTGAAGAAAGATATTTTATACACGCACAAGGGCGAAAGTAGATCGTTCAACCATTTCCGATCTGGCTTTCGAAGATATAAAATATACCTATTTTTCATGATGAATCCCGAGATTATTATATTTGAGCGAGATTGCTTGTGACATCATTGATTTGGTTTCAGAGGTTGTACGGCATATAATATACTGTCTTGTCGCGTTATATAATCTTCTAAATTGTATAATCTCCGTTATTACTTCTCAAAGATTAGATGAGACCGACGATTATATTATATTAATATTCGGTAATTCTATTAACATGTGGTAAAGTATGCTTTTTTGTAGAATTAAACCTAAAAAAGCGAACTCACCGGTGTAAGCGACATCTATTAATAATTCTTGGCATATAAAAGCAGGACAATAAAGTTAATTTAAGTTTAAAATGGATGGATATGAAATTATTACTCTATCCTGTAACACATCTATCGCTTATTCTACTCTCATTACTAAATACATGTCCTTTGGTTGGATTTCACTTAGCCATCTATCGAAGATCCGTGATTTCATCAAAATCTTATCTATCGAAAACATGGACAAAACATGTGCGAAAACTTCGAGTAGCTTCTGCATTCGGCTTTCGTGGATAGGTACTTGACTCCCATAATATGTGTGGAATATTCTTAACAAATTGGGTTACCCTGAGCGTGAATATGGTATGTATGTAAACCTAACAACTTTCTGAGATACTAGTAATGTCAGGGGTAAAGAGCTCAACAATCTACAAATAAAATTTGATTTACCAAGTCATTCAATTAAAACATAAAATTTTCTGGCTTAGTTAGACATAATTTTTGTTTCAGACTGCGTACTCCGACGAAGCCACATCCCTCGCCGGCGATCGTCAAGTGTTCACCAGACGTGGTTACTACAAAGGCTGTCGAGTCGCCATCAAATACGTAGACAAGCAACGCATAGATTTGACCAGACCGCTGCTTCTGGAGCTGAAGAAGATGAAAGACTTGGAGCACGATCACCTGGCGAGGTTCTACGGAGCCTGTGTAGACCCACCTCATTGTTGCCTATTGACCGAATACTGCCCGAAAGGTTCCTTACAAGATATACTGGAAAATGAGACGATAAAACTCGATTGGATGTTCAAAGTCAGCTTAATGCACGATATTGTCAGGGTGAGTAATATATTTTCAACGCTATCAAAATACACATTGCAGTAATGCAAAATTAGTAGTCAACGAGAGCATACTTGCAAGAATAATACATACATTCATAAGGTCACACCTTTTTCCACTGGGGGTACGCATAGATTACTCATCAAAGCAAATCATTTTATTGCATTCATGAATGTAAATAGTTGGTAATAGAAGTTTTCCCGTACATCATGTTACCCATTTGGGCATTTACTTATTTCCACTTACCAGGATCCTTATATATTTTGTAAAGAAATATGTACCTAACAATTATAGCATACAGTAAACTTGTTCAAGAGTCCTAAGTGCAAGTCCAAGGACTTTGTCTGCGCGTAAAATGAACTGCTAGTACAATGTTCATGAAGAGTGCCATATCGGCACTGTTCATTGTAACCGCAATATAAAAAGAAATATTCCGAAACGGAGAGGAGCTCGGTGGCGTAGCGGTCAGTGCGCTTTGGCTTCGATCGAAAACAAAGCTACCTTCGCCATGGTCAGGCCGTGGATGGGTGACCAAGACTTTGTGATCTCGAGCTCCTCCGTGCTTCGGAAGGCACGTTAAGCCGTTGGTCCCGGTCGCATTTGTGACCGTTTCTACCCACCAACCCGCATTGGGCCAGCGTGGTGGTGTTACGGCCCATACTCCTCATGTGTTTCTCCATGAGGAAGGCCTGTTCCAGCAGTGGGACTTATAAAGGCTGATGACTAATTCCGAAACGTAGTTAAACTGGCCTTTTTAACTAACGCGTCCTAATTATCTACATGCCATTCTAATAAACTCAAAAATTCTAGTAGTTTACAAACTAAAAGGTGTGCGAAACCGCGCCCTGTTGAAATGCACGCTAACACCATGATGCGTGGGAGTTTGGGATCACGATCGCGTAATTAGTTCCTATTGAATTATTTTATGATTAACTACTAAACATCTTTTATTTTGTTCTGGTTACGTAACTCTTTTGTGTTCTAGTGTAGTTTTATTCTTATAACTATATTATATATGTAGTTATTCTTATATTATATAAAAGCCTCCTCAAAGTAAGTAGAGGTATACAACGATAATGGTTGGCAGGATTGAGAGTTAAAAAGTTCAAATGATACTCGTAAAGGAGAGTGTCTGATCAAACTATCTACGGGGAACCTTTATTATTATTATCAAAAATAAATAATAATATAATGTTAATACTTCTTAGCTTAAATTTTCATCTAAAGTTCATACTAGTGACGCATATTTAAAGATTTTGGTCTATATACACGTGGAATTGGAAATGGTTATAATAAGCCTACAGCATAAAGGTCCAATTACGCAAGAGTTGTAACAATTCACCTTTGGGAACAGGTAGCTTCGGTTTAATATCAGACGCAGTGTTAATTATTCACATAAATTAAATATCTCTCGCAGATGACATCGGATCAGATGCAATATAAATTAATTTCATATCTGATGACATTTTATGCGAACGTTCGCATGCATGCAGTGCATTATTCGTCGCTGTTACAATAATTATTTCGTTTTTATTAACCTTCAAAAGTTTAAATACTTACGCAATAATTAACAAAAAAAAAAAACTGTGAATCGTCAAGTCCGGGTTTTTATTTAGATGACTGTTTTTAATCATAAATCCAATAATAAAATTAATCTGAAGATTAAGGAGGAATAAAATGAAGATCACTGTAGCGAGAGTTAAAAGCACTAACACTATAAAACCCTGGGCACTATAAAGTCAATACGTGACCATTCAGCTTACCGCATTCAATTATAGCTACTACTTTAAATTACGTAACAGTAATATTACGTATATTAGAGGATATAATACCTACATTGGTCTTTTCAATATTACTTTCAATTACTTTGCAGTATTCTTATTCATTTCATAAAATGCGCATTCAAGACTTTCAAAGTAAAGGATTAACGAAAAATATGGTTTGGTAAGCGTCTAGTTTGCCAGGCTTAACAACTCGGAGAATGGGCTTCTAAAAAAATTTGTCGAGCTTTAAATATTTTGAAATTCTCTTCCTTAGAATTTAATTTGCAAATATTTTGAGCATAAATTAACTAAGAATGCTTACTTAGGCAAATCGTTAACAAATTTTAAAGAAATTAAAATGTCTTTTGTAAGAATAGCAGTGAAAAGCAATTTTTCAATAAAATATTCCGTCTTTGGAATTCGGTTTCCTTTGGAGGGTTGATTTTGCTATCAATATAGAGTAATAATAATTGATCATAGAATTTATCCAAGAAAATATTTTGGAGCACATTACACAATTTGGCTCGTTCGTTATTCTACAAACATAAAGATACTATGATTACTATTGATTCATCAATTGAACATATGACTTTTCTTATAGGGTATGCACTACCTCCACGGCACCGACATAAGATCCCACGGAGCTTTGAAATCGAGCAACTGTGTCGTGGATTCCAGATTTGTACTCAAGATCACTGACTTCGGACTTCACGCTTTGAGAACTGCGGAAAAAGATGCCTGTGCTCATAGTTATTGGACACGTAAGTTTCTTGACGACCGTATAGAAGGGATTAAGTAGAAAGTAAGAAGATATAGTGCTAATATGCAATATATCGTTGGGTAGCGGACACTTAATTAGATTCTATGAAACGTGATTCTGAGAATGATCTGGTTGAACAGAATTATCAGTGTTATATATTCCATTCAATATAATAATTTAAAAATTTTACTTTTAGTCTTTATCGATTTTTTGAACGATTGCAAGGTATTAAAAATGTATTCATAAATTCTATGCTAGATATATCCGCTCCTGTTTTGTATTAAGTAATTTTGCTTTATGTAAATTAGTTCGTACTGATGAAGTATTTTTTGGTGTAGGTCAATTGTGGACTTCGCCAGAATTATTAAGACTTGCAGAACCACCTCCCGAAGGAACTCAGAAAGGAGACGTGTACTCTTTCGGAATCATCATACATGAGATCGTTAATCGACAAGGAGTCTTTTGGTTAGGACCGGGAATTGAAATGTCACCTAAGGGTAAATATTTAATCTCGTTTTGTTTTGTAGAGTTCGATACTTATGTATAATTCTATTTGAATTGTCATATGAACTTTGAACTTTTATAATACCCACCAGTTTCCTATTTATACAAAAAAAAAGAAAGCTATTTATTTATAAACTTAGTTTATTTGCGTTCTCTGGGTGAAGTCACAAATGGTAAACATTTGCAATTATTGCTACACTTTTGATTCACTTAGGGTGAATTCGACCAAATTCCGAGTTAAACACGGGCTTCGGACACCAGTAAATGCTTAAATTTCAATAGTCGGATCCGCTAAACTGACGGACGGATACAAATTCGATAGTATTTTTGGTATTACTACACCAGTGTCGCTAATCGAAATTTGGTCGAATTTGCCCTTAGTATAATAATAAAATATCATCATACATTCATATCATAACGCCTCTTCCCCGAAGAGATAGGCAAAGATGTTAAACACCCATTTTTCGCCAGAATATCATAAAGGGTGAAATTAATTTATCTAAACTTCGACAGATATGTTAGAGCCAACCAGTTACAATGCTCTTTGTAGAATAATTACAATTATTTTAAATTGTCATCATTAAAAAAAAAATCTTTATTTTCAATTAAAAAAAACAAACTGCCCAAATACACTGCTGGCTGTAGTGGAACGAACAAAGTATAAAAAAAAACAAATTCTTTCAGAAATAATCGAAACAGTCAAAGCCAGTGGAATTCGCCCAAACACAACCCAGCACAAATCCTGTGAAACTGATGATGCAATCGACCTTATGCGTAGATGTTGGGCGGAAGACCCCAACGAGAGGCCGGACTTTACACACTTGAAAATGTCGATAAGGCGGTTGAATAAGTAAGTTTGTTAAACTTTGTTCTTTTCCTTATTTTGCAAACAGTATCAAGCAATGAGGCTTTATCCAAAGGTCTAATTAAGTTACTTATTATGAAATTAAACTTTTCTGGTTCTATTATGCTAGATATAAAATTGTATATGAGAATATTTTTGAAAAGGCAGAAGCTTGAAAGTGAAACGTGTGCTTGATGTTTTAAAAATTCAAAAGTCCGTAAAATTTATTAAAATTTCAATTCTTAAAGAACTGTAAGCGATAATTATAGCTAGCAAGCAAAAAGCACTTATCCCTACAAATGAAAAATTATGTTCTTAGAAATATATAAGGGACTAGAAATAGAAATTAATTAATATCAGAATCAAAGAATGTATATCGCAGATTGTTCGATGAAACTTTCCACGGTGCTGGAATTTCTCTTGTGACACTTTAATTGAACTCATTAATATTTGCTCCTGTTTTAATTGTGGGTTTCCTTTGTATAATTTTATTTTCATTTACACAATAGGAAAGTTTTGATACAAATGTGTTTGTTCAGAGTTAGTATTTCAACATTAGTTGCTTATGTTTACCTCAATTAAAGAAATATAATTTAGTTGGTTACTCGCAGAAAAGTAACAAAACAGTAAAATGTTTTAATTTAATTTATTAGTTTGGTAAAGCTTTTGATAGTGTGGGAAAAGCGTTTGATAGTTGAGAATATTGTGTTCGTTGAGAATGTCATATTTTCCATCAAAAATACACTAACCTTAATATTAGTATCTATCTTAATATTAGTTCACATTACAATGTTAACATTCTAGGCTAATTGATGTAGCCGTCAGAAACATAAAGTATTTACTATTACGTCTAATTTATTAGGACCCAAGAGAGCAGCAACATTCT
Source organism: Parapoynx stratiotata (assembly GCA_910589355.1). Lineage (NCBI taxonomy): Eukaryota > Metazoa > Arthropoda > Insecta > Lepidoptera > Crambidae > Parapoynx > Parapoynx stratiotata. Next base: position 10,298,786 of record OU342478.1, read on the forward strand.
GGACAATTTACTATCACGTATGGAGCATTATGCTAACAACTTAGAATTGCTCGTAGAAGACCGGACCAAGGACTACTTGGAAGAAAAGAAAAAATGTGAAGAGTTGCTATATCAACTGTTACCGAAGTAAGTACTAAAACTAAAATATTGATCAATATGTACCTAATAGTCTTTTTTTAGCTCTTTGGCATTCACATTATAGTTCATAGTTCAGTCAGGATTTCTTGTAATATTTGAGTCAAAAGAGTACTAAGTTAGAAACAAAAAAAACTTCTAAATTTTTTTTGGATTTGTCCAATCAGTGCCCTACTCTGTAACGTAATGTTAAGAAATCATTATTGATTTTGTGCAAAATCAAATGTCATGTCCTTTGGTAATTTCAAAAAGTGTTCAAATGACAGACATCCAATTCATTTTCATTGAAATTTGGTTAGAGAGTGTGGCAGCTGATGAGACTTTGCTATATTAATTTAACTTTTTCTTAATTTTACCCGTAATTTTATAATAAATTACAGTTCGAGAAAAGTTAATAATAATATTTTTAAAAGCAAAATAATACATCACTAAGGGCCTGTTTCACAATCGACTGGTAAGTTCTGAATAGCTTACTTGGCAGATCATATGACAGTTGTAATATGAAATTTATGTCAATTGAACTGCCAATAAGGCTTTTTAGAACTTACTCGTCGATTGTGAAACAGGCCCTAAGTCTTAATTTTTTTTTATTACGCTTTTTTTTGAAACAGTCTTACTAAATACTCCAAATGTCTTGCTTATTACATATACTCAAATCCGACAATCGGGGGGCACGGGAGTGCCCCCGCCAGGTCGAGCGCGAAGCAAACACTGTCGTACCATCCTTTACTGGAACCATTTCCCCTCATTTTCAGGCCCCTATTTGAGAACTTCTGGATAAGACCAGAACGCAGAAATTTTCGTCATCCAGTAAGCTATAATCACATACTTGAAATCCAAAATTTGAAGTCTGTAGGTCTTTTAGTTCCGAAGCTAAATGAAAGCAAAGTTTCGCATTTACGAAATTTTCGTCATCCAGTAAGCTATAATCACATACTTGAAATCCAAAATTTGGAGTCTGTAGGTCCTTTAGTTCCGAAGCTAAACGAAAGCAAAGTTTCGCATTTACGACACTCACGTGACACTCACTCACTCACTCACTCATGATCATCAAAATAGAACTAGTACTTCCCATAATCTCAGAGAGCTGAAATTTGGTACAGAGTTAGGGTTTAATGGCTACATAAGGGAAAACTATAAAAACTAGGATAATCGAAGATCTGGAGTACCTGGTGACCCTAAATAGAAAACACAAGAGCCCAACCAAACTTTTAGAGATCGACATACTGTTGTATTGAATAATTTTATAGCGCGATCGCCAATAGCGCTCAACAGCAAGGCAGTTTTAGTAGCAGGATTTAGATCAAAGTTACCTGATGCAAGCAGATATATCTCAAATTTCTGTTTTAAAAACATCCAATTGTCCGCTAAATTACCATCCCAGGATAAAGACGAAGGAAGGTTTATCGCCGGCAAACATGCTAACAACGTATTTCGCCCTTCATCCGCTTCGGCCACTCGCGAAGCTTGAGGCATCTTTTTCCTTTTCCCAACACTTATATTTTACTTGCAGGAAAACTTGTTACACTATTTAGACTTTTAACAATTTTTTACCGACTGCGTCATGTTGTGTTAGTAAATAAAATAATTAAAATAATTTTATAACGTAAAATCAAACAACCATTTTCATATCTCCATGACAAGTCCGTTGACATATTTATTTTTCTATCCGCCTAGACGTACAAATGAGTTTTTACTTATTCTAATAAATCAATACAACACATACCAACTAAAATATTCAACTTGGTAGGTCACTTGGACTTGCCTTTTGAAGTTCGCTTGATGTAATAAAAAGTATATTTTGTACAAACTCTCAAAAATCATCAAAGTTCTTCATTTATACAGGTAGCTTTTTTAAATTTAGTTGAAATTGCCGTAGGAAGAACCTTTTGCTCTGATTCCAAAAAACATTTTTCCGGTCAACTTAACATGGTAACATTGGTGTTTAAAATATATAGCTCCCATGCACGTCACCTTTCTTCGATTTACAAGCCTTGAAATATTTTTTTATTATGCGTAAATAAATTTTGTTAACGGTGATATGGCTAAGAAAATAAATGTCAAGATTAACGAGCTACAGTAATCATCCAAAATGGTTAACTAAATATTTCAAATAAATGATCGTAGTCGTAATATCATAACACATATTATTATTGTCAACAGGTCTGTTGCATCTCAACTAATCAATGGGCAGTCTGTCGTTGCTGAAACCTTCGAACAAGTCACCATCTACTTTTCCGATATCGTTGGCTTCACTGCGCTATCAGCATCATCAACACCAATGCAAGTGGTTAACCTTCTGAACGATCTGTATACTTGCTTCGATTCCATCGTTGAGAATTATGATGTTTATAAGGTAGTTATTGAATTGGTTTATAAGTTAGTTATTGAACTACATGAATAATAGGTTTTTGACTATCTAATTGTATTATTTTGATGGTCCACAACGTCTTTGCGGAATTATTGGAATGCACCACTGGTTCTCCACACTGTGTATGGGACTCTCCTTCTTTTCACCTCCACACTCCGCACTTTGGGTTCTTTTGGTACCCTAAATCTAATAAGTGATGTTGACCATAATGAGCCTAATTTGCAGTTTTGTATTAACCAAAATAGGTACTTATAAACACTACTTTGTACGACATTTTTTTTAATTTAGCTTAATATTGAAATAGTCATTGATCTGGTTGCTAATGAAGTAGATATCAGAACTATTCTTAATTAAATTCGATTACATACTTTATGCATTATTATTTTATTTTATTTCTTCAACAGGTTGAAACTATAGGTGATGCTTATATGGTGGTGTCAGGATTACCAGAACGCAATGGAAACAGACATGCATGTGAAGTTGCGCGAATGGCTCTTGCCCTTCTTGATACAGTAAAGAGATTCCGTATCAGACACAGGCCGCAAGACCAGCTTCGGTTGAGAATTGGGTTACATTCAGGTAAGACTTTAGTTTTGGAGCTCGGTGATGTAGTAGTCAACATGCTTTGACTTACAATATCGAAAACAAAGCTATAGTTAGGCCTCGGATGGGTGACCAAAACTTTGTGATCTCGAAATCCTCAGTGCTTATGTAGGCACATTAAGCCGTTGGTCCCGGTCGCTATTGCAAACGTTTCTACCCATCAACCTGTATGGGCCAGCGTGGTAGTATTACGGCCCATACTCATGTTTCTTTCTCTATGAGGAAAGCCTGTGCCCAGCAGTGGGACGTATATAGGCTAAGGACTGGTAAGACTTTTAATTGCCACGTTTTTATTAACTCACTTTCTTGTACGTCTGTTTTTCTCTTTGTCCCTTTGTCTCTTTGCTTCTCCAGTTGGATTTTTGTAACTCAATTTTGAGGCACTTCTGCACCAGCTATCGAGCTGAAATTTTGGGAATAGTTCAGAACCCGGTGACAATGCAACCTGAAATTTCGACTTGAATGTGCTCGTAGAAAGTTAAAACAGCAACTTTCATCTTTCTACGAACACTTTTAGGTCGAAATTTGAACTTTCAGGTTTTGTGTGGAGATTGGTGACTACGTACAGCGCCATCTATTGATTGGCGTTAAATCACCAATTAATAGATGGTGCTGTGATATATTGCCATCTATTGATTGGTGTTAAGGCACCAGTCAATAGATGGCGCTGTGCGTAATTAAAATGAATAAAATAATAATATATCACTTAAAATCTAAAAATACCAAAAGAATAAAATAAAAATAAGCAAACACGTGGGGCCGAATGAGGAATCACTCAAAACGTGGGGGCGCATCTTTGCAAATTACTCATGCATAGATCGTAAGTGTAACTTGCAAAGATGCGCCTGCGATAGATTTTTAATCTAATATTATTTTACTTAACTTACTAGTTTCTTATGGACTCTTTTATTTTAATACTTGACTGGATTTTAATCATGTGGACATAGTTTTTTCAGTTAAAATTTTTCTTTTATGTATATATATATATATATATATTGTTATGTTAGGTAGGATTTGAATCTTCTCTCTAACCAGTATAGACGTTAGTAAATGAAATTGTTAACGTAACTACATTTTAAAGCTAAACACTGATATTAGATTTAAGATTAATTTTAACCAGTAAAGATCCAAAGAATAAAAACATTTTCATTACTTACTAGATATTGTACTACTTTACTTTTGTGTAATATATTAGGCTTAATTCCACATTAAAACTTGTCAAAATTTATGTAGATATTTCATTGCATATAATTATTAGTTTCATTTATGAATTTAAATTCAAGATATAAATTCGACTCTTGACTCCACTGAAAATTAACCCTTTCGTCTTAGATTCAAAACAACTCTTAGATGGGTGATTCTAAAACTTTGCCGAATTTCTATAAAGAAAGTTTCTGTAACTAGCATTGGCCGCCAAATTACACGACTGTCTAACTCTGTAACAAAGTTTGGAGACTATTGGAAAATATTACGGAGCTCTCGCCTTAACAACAAATAATCTTAAATTGTTGTTCTGTGGATTTTTATACTTATTTCAATTTACGTGAAAACGTTGATTAAACTATGTAGATGATTACTTGTTAATAACTTGAAGTTTAATGATTTACTTATTTTAAACTTAAAACTAAACTTACTTACGGTTATTGCGGTTATACATTTAATATAATACAAGATAACTACTCCGTTTAACAAAGTAACTGGTTTGAAAGTGAATAGTTAATAACGAAAAATAAAAACTCTGATAATTAAAACTGACTTAAAACGTTAGCTTAAATGTACCAGAATCAGGAATGTGGGAACAATGAAATTACTGACAAAGTTTGATGCACTTCTACCTACCTCTTCAGGGGTATCGGCGTGACGATATGTTTGTTTAGTATTTGGTACATGTTTATTTATTCAATTCAGATTCAGAAATAGAAACAGAAACAGAAATTCAGAAATAGCCTGACGGCGACGTTTGAATTGAAACTTAAGAGGCGGCTGCCAAAAAAGGGGCGATATTAACTATAATAATAATCCGAAGTTCATGTACAACCTGCACATATAAATTTTTAGTATTATGAATTTTCATACTTTTATCTGGGTCGCGGTTAAAAAAAATAGATTAAAAACCAACTTTATGTATATGCTTCACTTTCGGAGTTGTGTGTATAAAAATACTTTCAATTAAATCAAGGACATAAATACCTAGGTCGGCATTGACAAAAATTTCAATTCATTTTTTAATAATCGAAAGATAAGCAAAAATTTATTTGAGGCTTTCGTTATTTTATTCTGAGATAAAATTAGTGAACCGAGCAAGCAATTACATCCTTTTTGACATATTAGTAATATGTCAAATATAGATATAGATATTACTAATTGGGCAGAAACTTATATATTTTCTCTGCTGCCAAATTGTTTAATATAATTTGTGTCGATGACACAAATATTGTTTTTACGGGTCATAAAACAAAATAAGCTTAACCTAATCTATCAGAATACATTTCCTAGGAATTGATCCTTGATACTTCGTTGATCTTTTCCTAGATTTTATACATTTCCGGTAACATGTACGTTGCTGTTCAAATAATTCTTTTGTTGCCCTAATATTTATCTTGCTGTCCAATTAATTATTCTGCTGACCTGACCTAATAATTATTTTGCTGCCAAAATAATTATTTTGCTGTCAAAATAATTATTTTACTGACAAAATATTTGTTTGCTGCCCAAATGATTTTTCGGCTTACCGTTTTGTTGCTGACCAAATAACTAAAATTAAAGGCTGCCCAATGAATTACTTGCCATAAAATATTTACAGTTATTTTTTGAAGTGATTCTAAGCAATATTATGTATTTTATCAAAGGAAGATAAATCTATCTTTGTTTATTCATAGTGAATATTTCAAAACCCAATAGATCTAATTTTAAAATAACTTAAATAAATTCGTTCACAAATTATATGAAAAGAACCCTTTGAGCTAATTGATACCTTTGAGAATTATACTAGCAAAATCATGTAAAATTAATTTTCTTTTCTGCAAATTTTAGAATTTACTGTTTATTGGCAGAATAACTAGGCATGGAAACAGTACGGAAAACTCAAGTAATTAAAAACTTATACTTTAAAAGATAACCAAAAGATAAGATTAACTTCAAAAGATAAACTTTCATTCAATGTTGAAGCAATTTAAACTTTATTATTTAAGTCATTAACATTAGTTTATTCATCTTATGATACCTGTTTCTGTTCATCATCCCAGTTGCGTGGGCTTAAATTAAAGCACCTTATAAATATTTCAAATTTGCATTATTGTGTACCTTTATATCAAATAAAAACAATAGAAATTAGATAGAAGTGGCTATAAAAGTTAATTTTTAGTATACTTAATAAGGACATAATTGGATAACAAAAGTAAATTTAATATATGGCCATCCCACTCTTAATGGAAAATTTAATTGACAGGTCCATGCGTGGCTGGTGTCGTCGGCTTGAAGATGCCACGTTACTGCCTCTTCGGTGACACCGTCAACACTGCTTCTCGTATGGAATCCAATGGTGAAGCAATGAAAATTCACGTGTCACCAGACACAAAGGTTATACTGGATACGTTTGGAACATTCCGCTTAGAATGCCGAGGGGAAGTTGCCATGAAGGTATGTGAAGTAGATTGCTTTTTCCTGTTTGATGATTTCTCAATCCAGTCCCTGTGCAATTGTAAATGAAATTCTGTTACATTGCGTTTATTTTTAATGTTGCAAAAGTATCATAATAATATATTTTTTTAATGTTTACCGATATCTTCGTTTCAATATTAGGCATAATTTTACGATCTTGGAATACTAAGTAAACTTCGACAAAAAAAAATTACGGGAATATTTTGTTGTTACAGGGCAAAGGAGTTCTAGTCACATATTGGTTATTAGGGGAAATAGTAGACCCAAATGCGCCAAAAGAAAAACCATCTTTAACCAAAGCACAAACTCAATCGATGGAAAGCTCCGCATCATATCTCACGCCTTTTAGGAATAGGTTAGACCACGGATCAAGATCATCAAGCCGTAGAGGATCTGGAGTGTTTATTCATAAAGGCAACGATTTATCTAAACTTGAAAAAGATGCGCAACCTCTTTTACAAAACCTCATAATTCAAAGACAACATTCAGATCCAACTGAACCAATAATCAATGGAGTAACAGACAATGGGGAAGATTTTGACAAAGTGAATGTTGCAAACTCCATATCACTAAACGTTAATTCTCTTAATCACAACTCTATTGGCCACGGACAGACTAGAGTTAAACTGAAGGACTGTCAAATGAATTCGGTTGGAAACCATAGAACAAACAAGGTAGGAAATAACAATTGGATAGCTAAAATGCCTACGACCAGCTCATTTGATAACGGTTCCAAAAAAACTAACGAGCATTTGAAGGACTACAGCAGTGTGCCATTGCTTTCCAAGTCAGAAACAGTTAATGATTCTATAGTGTGAAGTTTGAAATTTATTTCACATGTTTGAAATGTAAGTAATGCACTGCTCCACTTTAATTTTATATTTTTTTAAAGTACATAATATTTAAATTACGTTCGAGTTATTTGATAATGATAGTACAATATATTTGGGCATTTTACTTTGAATAAGGAGTCACATATTTTGTTCCACACTACATTGATAGATATTTAAAAGGTATATAATAATATTTTTATATCGTTGAATATAATATTGTATATTTTTTAAATTAGGATCAATAATCTATTATCAGCTCTAAAGAATGAGAGAAAAGTTACTAAATTCACAAAATTATTTACCAGTACTAGAATTTATAAATAGATGTGTTATTTCTTCGAGAGACGTGTGTGCTCGTATATGTTACATAGTCAATGTTATTGTAAATTAAATTGAGAACAATTCATACTTGTAAAAATATGTTAAATTGCTTAACCAGGCACTGATTTTGATTAGGTACTTAGATGTAATTGTGATAATGCTTTAACACAATCTTGTGAATAAACTTCAGCAGATCGATGATAAGTCACACGACTAATTTACTGGTATGGTAACAATAAAAGAAATTTTGCAATATTAACTAAAATATGAGTGGCAGTTTGGTATTAAAATTAAAAAAAAACTTTCTTTACATTCCTGAGCTTTTACAAGTAAGTCTATCCTGCCATGAGTGTGATAATTTTGTAAAAATTACTCATCCTAAAGCTATATTTGAAGCAGATTTTCACTTCTTTTGAGTTTAGCACACAAAATGTAATCAGACTACTACTACTACAAAATTTAACATACATAAACCTAAGACAAAGGCATGCATGTACATTTTGCCAAATATAGTGTGCCAAAGAGTGAAGAAAAGTTAAGAAAAAAGAAAGATAAATTTTCGGACTCGATCCAAGACTTAGACGTCTTATTTAATAATTAATAAGGATCGTTCATCAAAATCATTTTAACCACATAAATATTATGATAGCCCCAAATGAACAAGAAGGTGGCAATTGACAAAAACCTTACTTTAACAAAAAAAAACTAGAATGAAACACACTATAGGCTCAACTCCCACTGTTGCAGTCGAAGCGTAGAGAAATAACATCTATTTGCGTTTCAATTATTGAAATATCTAGATCTTTCACTAGTACTAATTTTGACATTGCACGAATTTCAGTGAATGTGATGTACTTCTTTATTTAAGCTTACTTTATTCAGTGTTAGTGGGAGTTGAGCTAATAGAACATCCAATAACATATACATAAAGAGTTGATTATTAACTTATTTACATCACGTGTGCTAAATATCAATTCTAATGTACTTAATTAAGAAATAAAATGTTGATTATAGTAACATAGTTTATATAATTTATTCAGTGGTGAGACTAGGTTGTAAATATAGTTTGTCTATTTATTGTAAATATTTGAATTAAAAAGTTGTTGTGATCATAGTGAAAGGTATTCTTAAATCTGTATTTATAAAATGTAGGAGTTTAATTTAAATGTTTTAGTAAATATAACTATTGAGTGAATAATTCAGCAGTTTTATTTATAACACATAACAGTTTATATATATAACAGTCATAATACATAACATATTAATGAAGGGGTAGTAAAAGATATTGATATACATTTTGCACATTATGATATTATTTAGATCTCTATGTAACAACAGACGACCTTGCTTGCAAGTACTGTGCTGAGAGTATGTTGGCTGAAGAATCTTGGTGATACCCGCCCCGCGAGCGGCCGCGTGCGTTGGATGGCTTCCATGCACGCATTATCCGGTTGCCACGTCCAAGGGATCTCCCGAATATATACGGTAATCCCTCTTTGGCGCATACCCGTCCTAGCATACTAGGTCGAGAGGCCCTGGAATCGACTCGGGGGAAAAACTCCCCGATAAACCTGGAATGGGTTTATAGGGGAGTTCTTAAAGGGCATTCTCAGAGAGAGAGAAGTCGCGTGCTCTAAGGGAGATCTAATGGATGGATGAGGGTTGGCGATTATCTAATATTCAGCCAGGTTAACTGTTTCAAACTATAAGGCATGCATCTGAACACATCCATGTAGTGCTTGACATAAGGCTCATTTCCCATAACAGGGTACAGGTTGCATAATTCAATAACTTCAGCTGCGATTCAAATTGCCTTCGGTGCGTCATCTGTCAGGTTTGTCGCATTTCACTAAGTAATTCGATTCGCGATTGCGAATTTAATTTAACCAAATACAAGCCTAAAAGTACGCCGTTGGTTGCGATTAAACGACAATGGGCAAAAATGTATGGACCGTGGTACCCGCTCCAATAGCCGTAACCAATATATATTTGAAAAGACATTTAGATATAGGACCAAGTCTGCCATGGGGCCAGTTCCAATTCACGTTTTGAAATTAGTAAGGATGATACCAGTTTTTCTATGAAATCTGGTTTCTCCTTCCAATAGCTATATGTGTTACATCGTTGGATAGGTATTTTTGAGCTGAATAAAAGTTACTTTGGCACCATGTTCCAAATCTTAGTCCGTTCAGTAACTCTGAATCTCTTTATGTAAATGGTAGTTATATAGGTACGCATTGTGTAATTTTGGTGGATGTTTATCTCCAAAAGCAGAACTGAGGAGGAAGTCACTCGTTTTGGAAGTGTTACTCGTTTTGGAAATACCTTTCAAACTATACCACCAGCTTAGCTATTGGAGCCACGTACCATTCTGCCCACTATCCTTTAGATTGCTTATTCGGATTCTACTTATAATAATTTATTATAAGTAGAACCCGAATAGAACATGGCTTCCTAGTAGCTAGTGAATGGCAATTTGACATTAATAAGAGTATGGAAATACCTAAACTCAACCTAAACTCATAAATTATTTGGCTTTTTTGAATCCCTAGGTGGGGACGTAGAGTGGGAAAAGGGCAAGAAGAAAACTTATAATAATTTATTTGAGAAACCCCCCAGCCTTTGGCTTGGAGTTAGGGAATTCGAGTCTTAAGCAGTTAGGTTAATGATTGATAAATATTTAAAAATGAAACTGTTTGGTCGTAAATATTAATATTTATTTTTATTTTCACTCGGCTTTGTAACGAAAGATGTTACAGTCTGAAATGGTCTGCGTATGATGTTGACAGTAACAATGTCTTTGTTTTCTTGACAATGCATACTGTAAAATCTTCCAAAAACAATTATTTTATTGTAAAGGGGAAACAACTTGCTGAGTTTCTTGCCCGTTCTTTTTAGAACATGGCCTCCTGGTAGCTAGTGAATGGTTGGCATAATTTGATATTCATAAGAGTATGGAATTACCTAAACTCAATGAATTATTTGGCTTTTTGACTTTGGTTGTTTTTGCTTGCGATAATTTCAGGTATATAATAAATAAGAATAACGTATATCATCGATATAACTAAGGGTTGTTAGGACGTTATTGACATAATACCATTTGGTTGGCCGGTTTCATAATATTAAATTGAACGACAAATCTAATAACGTTATAATTAAACTCTTGTTTGACGGGAACAAACAAGCTTTCTCGTTAAACGTTCTCAACCGTGAAAAAAATCCCTCTCTTGTAAATAGGTGTTATATTTGAAAATTTTGCTACATTTAGGAAGCGGTTCTCTGTTTTTTTTTTGTCATGATTCTAATAATTATAGATATAGCCAAAAAAGTATAAGCGCAAATGATATCATTTACCTAGCAGGTGATACCTTAAGGGCATCACCTCAACGCAGCAGTAGCCTAGCTGGGACGGGCGGGGCACTACTCGTTCAAGACGTCGCGGGAAACGCGGGTTCAGTCCCGCCGCCTGTACCACTGAGTTTGAATAAAACTTTGTACAGTTCATTATGCATATCGCTTGCCTCACATTGTGCCCGGTACATGGCAACAGGCACGCCATTCGCCATATCTGGCGAAATGTGGGTGCTTAACACCTCTGTCTACCCCTTCGGGAGAAGAGGCGTGATGATATGTTATTATTTATCTATTGAGGAGCAAACGAACGTCGGCGCTCACAAACAATAATATTTCTAATGTGTGTCGTTTTGTGACCATTGTGAGGTTAATAGGTGTATTTTTTTTTTAAAACCTAGTATTTACTTCAATCTATCTGTCGACAACGACCAAGTTAAATTCCGTCCGTTGTTAAGCCTCTTCCATGTCACGCCACAAGGTTCGGTCCTGGGCTTCCTGTATCCAGTTACAGCTAGTACTCCTTGAGTAAAAATTACATAAAATTTCAAACTCTTCAGAAGCCAATAATCAACCCCACAAGTTAATCAAATTTCATAGCATTCAGCTCACATGTAAGATACATTACAATTTATATTCAGTCGTTAATATCCTTAACATGACGTGGTGCGAGAGAGCTAATATTTTATATTTTATGATCAGCGAAAATTGGATTTTCACTTCATATTCTCCATTCAAATCTAATTCGGCAAAGACATTTTGTACGCGTAAAATTTTACGTCTTATCGTATTTATTATATTATTGTTTTTTTATGGGTTAGGGGGCAAACGAATAGAGGGGCCAACCGTTGGTAAGTGACTATCGCCCGCCTATTGTCTCTCGCAACACCAAGGAGTCACAGGTGCTTCGTAGTGCAGTGTGTTGTTTGGTATATAAACTAGAACATATGACAAAAGGTAACTGCAGGAATTGATTCTTAAGATGAGTTTTGTTCAAAAAGATGTATTTGTAAGCATTTCTGTAAGACTGAGAGCAGAATCAGTCACTTTTGGACTGGAAAATTTTCTGTGTAATCTATATAATATATAATTCAAAGGTGACTGACTGACATAGTGATCTATCAACGCACAGCGCAAACCACTAGACGGATCGGGCAGAAATTTGGCATGCAGGTAGATGTTATGACGTAGGCATCCGCTAAGAAAGGATTATGATTAATTCTACCCCCAAGGGGATACAATAGGAGATGAAAGTTTGTATGAAACTTTTAATCCGATCGGGCTGAGACTTTGAGAGAAAATTAAAGGATTCCCGGCAAAGGGTAACCGCGGACGAAGTCGTAGGCAACAGCTAGTGTTTAAATAAGAGTGTTTGATTTTGAAAAGAACACGTAAGGCTCTTAGTAAACGTGGCTGGCGCAGGAGCGTGAGAGCTACTTCCACAAAAAGGAAGCTTATTTCCAGAACCAGGATGGAATCGGCTGATAATGATGATGGTAATAAAATAACAACATTTTAAAAACCCAAACGTTAACTGTTGTTCGTTACACAATAAGTAGTTACTACTTCATCTCCCGTTGCAATCCATTATCTCGATAACGGCAAACCTCAAATAGTTAAAGAAAGAAGAAACCCCGAACAATCCGAAAGCGACAAAAGTTTTTCAATTAAAGAACCGAACTAGCTCTTTGCGGGTTTGGTAAAATGACCCTTATGGTAAAAATTTAACTCAAACTGGAACAGATGACAAAAAGTTACCTCAGGGATTGATTATAATGTTGAGTTTTGTTCAAAAAAAAAATCTATCATCCGTTCTATATACTATAATACATCCATCTATAATATTATAAATGCGAAAGTAACTCTGTCTGTTTAGTTTGCCTGTCGATCTCGCTTTCACGTTAAAACTACTAAACCGATTAAATCTAAATTTGGTAAACTGACAGGCTAGACCCTAAGAAAGGACATTGGCTACTTTTTATCCTGATATTCCTATGGAAACGGGTGTCACGCGGGTGAAACCGCGGGAAGCCAATAGTAATAATAAAACCTACTTAATTATTTTAACAAGAATGTAAATCGTATCATAATAAGAAATAAGACAAAACTTAGCTTAGCAAAAATGAACCGTGTAGATTGTATTCAAAAATGTAGACGACAACTCAAGCCGGAGCACTAATTATGCCGGCGAATAAAGCTGGATTTTGCTTAGCAAGAATATATGACGCAAAAGCTCCGTGAGAGGATTATTTCTTGAACCCCTCAAAATATGAATGTTAATTTGCAGTACAAAGCATTATAGCTGGCTTCATAAATTGAAAGTATGACTAATATTAATTTATATTTTGTGGTAAACACAACGTTAGTGTTTAAAGTACTTATCTTATCATATTAATACCAGGCTATAATAATTATATTTTCTTATGCTCTAATCTCCTATCCCACCTTAAGTAGGATTTTTCTCTTCCATTCTTATCTCTCATATCAATCACACTTTGCACTTTCATAATAGCAAACGGGACCAAAGGATTGACGTGACTTCCGAAGCATGGAGGAGTTCGAGATCACAAAGTTTTGGTCACCCATCCACGGCCTGACCATGGCGAAGATAGCTTTGTTTCTGATGTCTAAAACCACTACGCCACCGAGCTCTTCATGTATTAAAGAGCATATTACCTAAATAAATAAGTGAGGTATGTAATATATTTTTATTTGGATAAGGCTATTTCGTCATAATTGTGTATAGGTCAAATTGCCTTCCATAAGATGGATGTAATGTACGGACTGATTGATTATGTCTTAAGGAAAGGTGCTACAGAGTTGATATAAGAAGTCATTATGAGAGAATGGAATAAGATTTATTGCAACAACAATAAGTAAACATGGTAGGTGTATAGATAAGACAACAAATAACGAAACATAAACTATATTCTATCCATTTTGATCTTCATATTGTTTATTAATTTTCAAAGGGTAATAAGTAACTTGATATGTCATAGACTTTATTGAAAACAAAGTGATAAAGAATCTAATTTGAAAACTGATAAACATTTTTTGACCGCGACCGTACATAAGTTTGATATAAACTCAGTGGTACATACGAAACCGTGGGATCGAACCGACGAGTCCCGCGACCTCATTCGAGTAGTACCCCGTCCATCCCAACCCAGCTACCGCTGCCTTTTTTACCAGTTTAAAAAAATACTAACATCCTGACAAGTCCAAACTCTCAGTAAAATGCCAGTCAGTCCCTTATAATCCTTAGAATTAATCCTTACGTCCAGAAAATTTGCATAATGAGCTTTAACGTGATAAAATTTATATTTATATACGCAGACTGTAGTTAGCAAAATCCTTTGTTGTAAATTCGCATGCAATCATAAACCTGTCGTTTATAAAAGATGATTGTGTAGATCTAGACATAACACGTGTTAATATTCAGCTAATAGCTATCCAATTGTTAATTTTGAGCCGTATGGTAGCGGCTCATAAAAAAATACTACCAACCCATCTCTTTGGATGTCGTAAAAGGCGACTAATGGATTTAGAGCTGCACAACTATCCAATAGCTTATAACGGTGACGGGCTCACCACCTGTCACACTGCTTGGTGAAGAGCGGACTATGGCAATGGACTGCGGTGTTTTGCATAGTCTCTGACTAACCCTTAGAGGTTTATAGTCGTGATTATATGTATGTGTATATGTATGTTATCTTTTACGGTCATTAGCTGTCATTAGCTGTACTCATAGTAATAAGCATTAGATAAGAAAAATTGACAATTACGCTGTTGGTTTTCTTAATAAAAAAAAATATATATATATATATATATATATATATATATATATATATATATATATATATATATATATATGTATGTAACGAGTTTCTAAGATCATATCATCACGTCTCTTAGTCTTTCCCCGAAGGGGTAGGCAGAGGTGTTGTCACCCACATTACGATACCTCAAGTACAGCGACCCCATGGCGAGCCTGTTGCCATGCACCGGGTACAATGTGAGCCAAGCGATATTCACAATAATTATTTTATTATTGTAATTATTATTATTATAATTATTGACTTTACACTAAGTAATCATATTTTTTTTATTATTGGGACATTTCTCATTTCAATTTTATTAAGTGTGACAATTCGATGAATTTTATTATATAGATTATTATCAATTTTATATCAATTATTAAAAATAATTATTTTATTACTATTAATTGTACGTTTGTCAATATTTTTTCTCATGTTGCATTGTTAATTATTTATCATGTCATTATGTAAACATGAGCTAAATAAATCTAATTCTACTCTAACTCCGAGTAGTTTTATTCCAACTCAGCTTGTAATTTTTTAGGCTGTCATATAACAGCTTATTACATATTTATTTATTTTTTATTTATTTGTTTAAAATTATAACAATATTACTCTGTAGCCCTATTGATTGTCCTAATTGAGCAAAGTACTATACCTAGTTAATATCCCACTGTAAATACATGCAGAAAGCTTCCTATAATCATAACAATAATCACGTAATTGCCCTATTAAGCCATCTTGGAATGGAGAAAATGTGTGGTTTTACAGACTTTCAGGGTGTTATTATAATAGTTAAGTGAAAACCTTAATATATTTTATTCTTATTGTAATAATAATGTTTGATTATTTGTGAACAAAGGCGCCTCGAAGATAGCACAACTAATAATCAATTAAGTTTAGCATTAAGACTCGACGATTATGTCGAGAAGAAATAAATTGTTAATAATCTTTATTAAACATCGTGGCGAGGCGTGTAAATAGCCTACACCAGGCGGGAACGTAACCGAATAAATGAACTGGTGTGCATCGCTCGCATCAAATGCAGGATTCGCGAGTGAATTTAGCAACACAAACAGATAAAATCATTACGCTTATAGGAGACGAAATAAAATATAAGTTAATTTTAAGGTCTCGTTATACGTCTATTAAATTATAAGATATTTATTTGAAACTATTAATTAATGTTAACGAATGGCTCAACCACATCGACATGTCATCACGCCTCTATTCCCAAAAAAGTAGGCAGGCATACGTTATTTACAGTCAATTCTACTTAAGTTACTTTTTTACATACGATAGGTAGCACTTGGCCTTCATTTCACCTGATGGTAATAACGATAGGGCCAAACGAAAATGGACTCGAGCTTCACATGTCGCTCATCCAAAAGAATATTGACGTAATTACGTTTTTGCGATTTTTCAGGAGAGCGTTTTAAAAGTGTGACATCGAAAATATTGTGTATTTCCAATCATTCTATTGATATATTTTAATAGTTATGTTGTGTTACTTTACTACCAATAATATAACATAAAAAGTTTGCGAGAAAACTTAAGATAACTATTTGAAAAAACGAAATAAAACAAACCAGACGTACATTTATGACATTTTATACATCAAATAATACAATTATGACAATAAACTAGGTTTGGATATGGGAATAAATCATGAATATAAACAGCATTATATTCAGTTTTAGTTTTATTTTTATAAATCTGTCTACATTTTATAAACTTTGTCGATGTTTTCGCGTATCCTTTCGAAGTATAGGCCAACACCATGACGGCAATGACTCTCTCTTTCGGAAACTAATGGAACAACAATTCTGTTGTTTTTACCGTAGATAAAACGTGCAAAACATGAAGTTATGGCATCAATAACTCATTTTCGACTTTTTGGTAATTATGTCATTATTCTTTTGGATGAGTGATGTATTCCTCAACAACTGAGAAACTAGCTGAGTCAAGTTTTGAATAAAACTCAAAAAGTTATTATACTCGTATTTGTCAATTGCAATGAAAACACCTCTATTTCATGGTGCTCTTTAACAGTAGGTCTGACGTGGTCTATTCAAACAATAAAATTTATTGATACGAATTATTTTTTTATTGGATTTTATTTATAACTTTACAAGAACTCTATCTAACTATAGTATTGTTAATAAATTTTATGCTTCTATTACTGATAAAAAAACTCCAAATTTAACTCAGAAAATAACTTATTGACTGCAAATTGTATTACCATTAGCCTGCAAGATTTCGATTAGAATAATCGCTTTTAACGACTGATTTATTAAGACATTATTTTCTACGGATACAATAGAAGTTAATCGATTCTCGATGCTTATCTGAGGTTTAATCGAATTGAAGACACCTTCCGATTTATGCCATTAGATTTCTGTTTCATCCATTCCAATGATTTAATTCGGATGGGCAGTTGGTCTTATCTTAATAAACTAAATGGTTATTCAACTCAATTAACGTAGTGAGATATTTATTTTTTCCTAATACCGGGTTTCTATACCAAATCGTTAAATCCTGTTTTCTGAGGTTACTGAAATGGAAAATGACGAAATAGGCGATTTTAATTGTATTTTTTTCTTATAATCTCCCTCTCTTTCTTCTTTTCTTTCTCTTTCTTCTTTTTTTTATTTACTTTCTGGAGCCGCAAACTGCTAGCTCACTGGCCGCACGGGCTCCTCGCATACCAAACAAAATACGTACGTACGAAAATGGATGTGCAACTTAAAAAACCTTTTAAAAACGAATAACAATCTTATGAACCTTATCGATAACAAGCAATCGAAGATTTGAAGATTATCACCACCCTGAGCACATAGCAACAGATAGAATAGAGAAGCGGATCCGCCTGCACCTCTTCCTGCCAGGTCAAGGTAAGCAAATACCCATTTGCAATACGTACGCCCGGTGTTTCTGTTTCGACTACCAACAGAGGTGTTGCTGCGACGTGATGCCAAATGAAAACGCGAGTAATTGTTGAAATGGGTTTACTTGAATCAAAACTCAATGTCAATCCGAACGTACGTCCTGGACGGTGCCCGTGAGTGCAAGAATGGAGCTTGCGCCGGCGGCAGCCCCGCCCCGCGTCCCGCTCCCGCGGTCCGCGCGTGGACACCCGGGACAAATTCCCAAATCACTAAATCAAAACTGCAAGATCAAAACCAATAGTTATTAAAAAATGAATAATATAGACTTAGTACTTATTAGTAACAAACCGCTTAGACTAAGGATGTAAAGATGTCAAAAGAATAACTAAGTTCAATAACAATTACCTACTGAGCTGGAAACAGAACTTTGGTCAGATCTTTCTTAAAATGTGCTTTGATCTTCAAATTAAGTTTCCAAATAAAACCTCACAAAGATCAAATTGAATTAGCAATCTAGGCTTAGAGTTATTATCTATTATCGGTGTATAATAAAATTACCTAAGTCTATGAAAATTTCGATCTTCTTAAAACACCCGCTTGTCTCGTAAGATGTTACAGTTCAATAATCTCAGTGCATGATTTATGCCCGATTTCACCATCAACCCCTAACTTTTAGGTGTCACGATATTTAAGGTGACACTTAACATTTATTTCCTTTTTACCATCACTTAGGGGACACCTTAGGTGATGTTAGGTGATCGTTTAGGGGTAGTTCTAGTTTAAGTGACTTTTAGCTATGTGATGTTTAAAAGGATGTTGGTGAAATCGGGCATTATTCTTCCAACTGGATCACGGCATTCTTTGAGGCAGAATAATGTTGAGATGTCATGTAGATGTGAGGCGATGAGATGCAGTGTTGTATATACTCAAATTGAATAAAACCCCATTATTCGCATTTACCAATTTATTAATCCATTTTGTATCAGCACTTTTAGTATAACTTGAAGCGGATAGAACGGATTATTAGCTGTGATAATTAAATTATAGCACTTTTAAAATGAAAATTTTAGTGTGTCTTAATGTTTAGTTAACAAAAGGTGTAAAATGAGTTGGAGTTTAAATTACAATGAAACTTTGTATAATTTTACATCACAATGTAAGGACCCTCACAGAATAACAGTAGCTCATAAAGTTGTGACTTCTACCAACGACATTCATAAAGTGTAAACAAAATAGAAAGCACTTTAGAATATAACAGAAAATATGCATTATGCTACTATTATTTTTGATAATGTTAACTATTTAGGCACATTTTTTTTAAATGTTTTCTATCTATAAAAAAGATTTAATACAAGGTATTACTGCTAAAAGCGACACCGTTTGGTCGTGAACATGCTGAAATTTCCTTCATATAATTATCATATAATAATAGTGGATTAATGTTATACCTAAGCTATAACATTTGAATTCGTAATGTAAAACATTGTTAAACATAAAAAGAACCTGTATTCACAATTTGCGTTGGCATAAAAATAAACCAAAATATTTTTATGACTACCTTTGTCTTTTCAAGAACAGTCGTCTCCTCAAATCAACTTAAAATGTATGAATTTTGTAAATACCTTTAATATCAATTTCCTTGACGGAGGCAATCTTTGTGCTATTTTGATTTATAGCGTTTTTGATACAAATCAGCAATTTCCTCTCGCCGTTTCCTCAGAGAAATTGGCCTGGCTACCATTGTTGTTTAATAAATGATCAATTTTAGATGCCTCAGAAACATGTTCAATTGTCTTAAAGTGGTGAGGATAAAATCTCAATTTGAAGCGAATGTCACCAAGAAAGGTTTTTGGGCCTTTTCATCAACCGAAATTTAATAATAATAATATCTTCACACATTCACACATATCAACCAGTCCCATTTTAAGCAACTAATGTTGCTTGTTTTACGGATGCTAGATGACGGATAAATAAGTTTAATAGATAAATACATAAATGTTCAGAAAATGTACAATACATATATAAACATCTAAGACTGGAGAACACACGCCTGTTTTCATCATACAAACATTTGCCCCCACTGGGAATCGAACCTAGAACCTCTCGAATTGGTGACGCCTTGAGTGTACAGACCACTCGACCACGGAGGTCGTTCAATGAAGAAAAAAATTGAGTCCTTCTCTATGTAACCGCAATTAATATTTTGTAGTATTATAAATAATCACAAAGTTCTTATAATTTCTCAGAAAATTATAATTACCAACCCCAACGGCTATGGGCTCTTTCTTACAGATACAACCAGACAGACCACTTAAGGTTTAATTCTCTTAAATTTTGCTTAATTTAAGAAGCCATAATTCGAACTTTCGTAAAGTAATAACATTAGAACCTTTGAAAAGATTAAGATTAACGAATTAACCCCAAGGCCAGGGAGACTAAAAGGGGGACCAATTAATTAGTTTTACGTACGGCTCGTGTCTTAAAAGCGTGTGCAGATAAACAGTGCCTAAACCAGGCCATTATACTTTGCTTCGTCTTCGAGATTAGAACACTTGTAGTACACGAACCGTGTGGCCATTCAATCACTATAGTTAAGAAATATAAAATAAAAACAACAAAAAAAAAATTTAAATAAAGCGCGTTTTAATAAATTTTTGGTTTGTACTTTTCTTGTCTGGCAGCACTGCTTTCGCCGCCATTTTTCATTCGCGTTCTAGTGCCCGGCCGTTCAACACAATAATTTTTTTCAATTGTTATTTTCAATAGTGTTTCTAATTGAAACAACATGCCGAAGCGTAAAAATAAGGATAGTGATGATTACATTATGCGGAAAATAAGAAAGTTGGAAAAAAGAGTACAAAAACGCTCCCAAAAAATCTCGTCGAGTTCATCCTCAGAAAACTCCAACGCAGGGTGGTCATTACAAGAAGGTATGTGAAAACTTGATTTTATAAACCTTAAACATAAGCTATTCAACATTTTTTACGACATTTAGTGTTGTTTGTGTTTTGTGTTGAGTACACTTCATTAGAGAGTGTCACCTTCACGTTAATAAACAGTGAGGTTAGAATAAGACCGGTGCCTTATTTTATGACATTTAGTGTTGAGTACACTTCAGTAGAGAGTGTTACCTTCACAATACTAAACAATGAGGTTAGTTAATAAGACTAACACCTTTGTATCCATTAACAAAGTGTTGAGTTTATCCCCTTAGGATAATTCCTTCACTACATAAAACATGATCTCAATTCTTGAGCATGATTATAATATGATGAACATAATTTAAGTTCCTTTATTTATTTTTATTTTTTTCTCTTTTAGATAACCAACCAAGCGAGAGTGTTAATGAACCAGTTCTCACCGACTCCATAGATAATGGAATAATAATATCCGAGTTATCTCCTGCTGACATGCAGAACTCCAGCTCGCAGTTACCTGATTCTATACCATTGACTTCTGCAGTGGAGCCAAATGAAAGTGAGATTGCTTTAGATGAAAATATACTCGAACTTCTTGGTGAAACTCCTCTTAAAAATAAAAAATACAGCCCACCAATTCAAAGTGAATTGGCTGTTCGCTGGGAACATATTTCTATAACTGGCCTGCCTAAAAATGTAAAGAAGGACCTTCTTGAAAAATATTTCATACCAGAAAATTGCTTAAAGATTAGTTCACCTCAATTGAACCCGGAAATAAAGGCCGCCTTGTCAGAAACATTAGTAAAAAAGGACAAAGCTATAGAAGTTAAACAGAAACAACAAGCAGTTGCAATAAGTTGTATAAGCCATGCCTTGACAAAAATTTTTACAAGTCAAAATAAGGACACTGAGATTATAAAGCTTTTATTGGATGCGGGTAGACTTCTCTGTGATTCTCAATACATTGAGTCAATGTCACGCAGAAGTTTTGTCTGTTCTACAATAAGAAAAGACATAAAGGATCAGCTTTATGCAACAGACATAGATAATTTTTTATTTGGAGAGAAATTAGCTGATACCCTAAAAGCAGCTAAGGCTATCAATAAGTCTGGGGCGGAAATGAAGAACACCCCTCAAGCAAAGACAGTGACTTCTCAACCTCGATTTAACTTACCACGTCCTTTAAACGGGAAACCTCCCCTTCCA
The DNA here is from genome assembly GCA_910589355.1 of Parapoynx stratiotata. Lineage (NCBI taxonomy): Eukaryota > Metazoa > Arthropoda > Insecta > Lepidoptera > Crambidae > Parapoynx > Parapoynx stratiotata. The sequence goes on from OU342478.1 coordinate 10,320,890, forward strand.
CCGGCGAGGCAGATGGGAGCAGGGAGGAGACAATTAGCTGTGCTGCAACAACCTCGCCGATACCAACCTCTTCCACCACCACAACCCCCGGCGACGTACATGCATCAAGCGCCTCCGCCGCCGCCGCCACCAGCGCCGCAGCAGCGCTCACGCGGGCGCATGCAGACACGCCGCTAGGTGAGGTACGTTCTACTGCTGGTAGATTAGCCTTGTTTCATCACAGATGGCGCCTCATAACAAATGATTCATATATTTTATCATGGATTAAAGACGGTTATAAAATACCTTTTCATTAAAACCCTGTTCAGGATGTTTTACCTTCATCTAAAAGATATTCACTAAATGAAATCTGTGAATATCAAACTGCCATCAATGAGTTATTAAATTCTGGGGCAATATCTGAATGTACACCCTGCAACTCACAATATATATCAAGTATTTTCTTAGTACCTAAGCCAAATGGCATGAAACGTTTCATTTTAAATCTCAAGTTATTAAATACATATATAACAACAGATCATTTTAAAATGGAGGATTTAAGAACAACTTTAAAATTAATCTCTAAAAGTTCATTTTTATGTACAATTGATTTAAAAGATGCATTTTTTTTATTACCCATAAATGAGGAGTACAAGAAGTATCTACGTTTCACTTTTAATGACAAATTATATCAATTTAATGTCCTTCCATTTGGTCTAAGTACATCACCATTGGTTTTTACAAAGCTCATGAAACCTATCATAACTCTACTGAGGTCTTTAGGTTATATATCGTCTATCTATTTGGACGATATATGTCTGATAGCTGACTCATTTCAAAATTGCAAAGGAAATGTTTCTCAAACTGTAATGATATTAGAATCATTAGGGTTCATTATTAATTATGAAAAAAGTAGACTTACACCTAGTACATTATGTAAATACTTAGGGTTTATTATAGACACAAAACAATTCCATATTTCTCTTACTAATGAAAAAAGAATTTTGATAAAACAAGAAATTATTAAGTTCATGACATTAAAGAGATGTACAATACGTCAGTTTGCCCGATTAGCAGGACTCCTTGCCTCATCCTGCCCAGCTATTCAGTATGGTTGGGTATATACCAAAAACATTGAACGTTGTAAGTATCTTGCTTTAGAGAAAACAGATGATTATGATAGAATCATGACAGTTCCTGATTATCTCAAAAGTGATTTTGAATGGTGGTTGCAACATATAGACTTTTCAAATAACCCAATTAGACATGATGTATATAAACTAGAAATTTTCTCTGATGCAAGCAAAACTGGATGGGGAGCAGCATGTGGTAAGGATAAAGCTAACGGAAAATGGAGTGATGTTGAAAAAACTATGCACATTAATTATCTAGAAATACTAGCAGCCCTCTTTGGCCTTAAAGTTTTCGCCAGTCACTTAAGTGATTGTCAGATTCTACTTCGCATTGATAACACAACTGCTATTTCTTACGTAAATAAAATGGGAGGAGTCCGGTTTCCTCACCTTACTGATCTTACAAAAGAAATATGGAAATGGTGCGAGGAAAGAAATATTTTCGTATATGCATCCTACATTAGCTCCCAGGATAACGTAGTTGCAGATGCGGAATCGCGACGATCACATCCCGACATTGAGTGGGAACTAACCGATAATACCTTTAGCCAAATCATTAAACACTTTGGAGAACCCGATATAGATTTATTTGCCAACAGGTTAAATAAAAAATGTAATAATTTTGTTTCTTGGTATAGAGATCCAGGTGCTGTTGCAATCAACGCATTTACTTTGAATTGGCATGGACTAAATTTTTATGCTTTCCCTCCAATTTCAGTAATTTTGAAAATGGTTCGTAAAATTATTACAGATGATGCTGAAGGCATAGTAGTTGTTCCGCTCTGGCCTAGTCAACCATGGTACCCTATCTTTAAGTTACTATGTCAAGATATGATAACTCTTGGAACAAATTCAAACGTTTTGATATCTGTCCCTAACAGACACCTGCAACACAGAGTTACACTGGTAGCCGCGAGATTATCTGCGCTGCACTATCAAGAAGGGGCATCACCTCCAGCGCATTAGAAATCATGAGTGCTTCACTATCGGACAACTCTATTAAACAATATGGTGTTGCCTTTAAAAAATGGTTTGCATATTGTAAACGTAATGATATTAATATTTATGACGCATCCATCCCACATGTTATTTCATTCCTAACTGAAATATATCATACTGGTGCTTTATATAGTACATTGAATAGCTACAGATCGGCATTATCTTTGATTATAAGTTCTAGGATAGGATCGGACGATAGAGTGATAAGACTGTTTAAAGGATTCTACCGCCTCCGTCCACCGCTCCCTAAATATAATGTTACTTGGAATCCATCCACTGTTTTAAGTTTTTTAGAAAATTGGTACCCCAATGAAGAAATTAGTTTAGAAATGTTAACCAAAAAAGTGGCAACGTTATTAGCACTTGTTACCGCACATAGAGTGCAAACCTTAAGTAAAATTGATGTGTCTAATATTGAAATATATGATGAAAATATTATGATCAAAATACCTAGTCTAGTAAAGACTTCACGACCTGGTTCATTTCAACCGTGCTTAAATTTACCTTTTTTCAGAGAAAAACCTCAGATATGTCCAGCGAATGCATTGATGATATATATTAATAGATCAAATCTTATTCGAAAAAATAATCAATTATTTATTAGCTTTAAAAGTCCATATAAGCCAGTCGGTCCTCAGTCAATCAGTCGATGGGTTAAAGAAGTTATGGGTAAGAGTGGCATTGATACTAACATTTTCACTGCTCACTCTACAAGGCACGCGTCCACATCGTCTGCTTATAGAAGTGGCGTTAGTCTTGATCTAATACGAAAAACAGCCGGATGGTCTGATTCATCCTACGTATTCGCTCGATATTATCAAAAATCTCTGATCAGAGATAGAAATAATGATTTTGCAATGTCCATTCTTGATCATAATAATGATACATAAATAAATGTATACGAAATGTTGATTATTATTATAATATGCTAATTATTTCTAAGTGTTGATTGTTATTATTATAATAAGTTAATTATAATCTGATAATATAGAAGCAAATGTTCTGTTAATTTGTACTTACATTGTATCAATGAAAAGAATATACAAACATATTCTATTTTTATTTTCTTTTTTTATTTATTACTATTTTCACATCTCTAAAGATCTACAAGTGTTCTAATCTCGAAGACGAAGCAAAGTATAATTGATGATTAAACGAACTTACCTAAGTGACGTTCTATCATAATTATACGAAGGCTTCGTCTGAAGAGATTAGCTCCCTCCCCCCCAGTAAACCCAAATGCAGAAATCAGTAAAAAAAAAAAAAAAAAAAAAAAACGATATAACTGTACTTATATGCTCCGAACTAAATGAAAAATGGCGGCGAAAGCAGTGCTGCCAGACAAGAAAAGTACAAACCAAAAATTTATTAAAACGCGCTTTATTTAAATTTTTTTTTTGTTGTTTTTATTTTATATTTCTTAACTATAGTGATTGAATGGCCACACGGTTCGTGTACTACAAGTGTTCTAATCTCTTCAGACGAAGCCTTCGTATAATTATGATAGAACGTCACTTAGGTAAGTTCGTTTAATCATCAATTATGAGGGTGTTTCTTGGAAACTGTTATTTTCTTTGTCGAGAGTAAAGATGTACATGTACCAAATTACCTATTGCTAATTAGATTCAGAATTTAACTGAATTTGTGACATTTTATCGCAAATTATTATCATTTTCTAAACGTTGCTACAATATTATTATTATTATACTCTTTATTGCCAAAAAATATTCATTAAAAATAAAAAAAAACACAAAATATGCAATGCAAAGGCTTAGCTCTAATAGAGATGTCTACCAGACAACCATTAAGGTACAGTGAGTAAATTAATAATTAAATAAAATTAAGAGAAAACATAACCAAACTATAAAAAATACACTAAATATATACCCACCATCATTTTCGTATACACACTAATACACACCAAACATAACATACAATAACATACATAAAAAATAAATATACTATACATAATATTTAAACAATACCATGTCCATGACATAAACAAACAAGTTTAATACGAATATACGAGTACTTCTCATTAAGAATTTAAAGACACAAGTATTTTTAGAAGTATGGTCTACTAGAATCTGTAGTCTCTACCTACACGAGTGCGATACGAAAAAGTAAACATTGTAGGGTAGATAAAGATATATCACGTGATAATTTATAAAATTGCCCTCATATCATAATAGGTACATAAAACGTGTACATTTGATTGAAATGCAAAGGGAGACAAAATCTGTCTCGAAAAAGCCCATACAAAAAATGAGGAAAATCCTTTGACGATATAAAAAGTAGAATATTTTCAGGATTATTGCTTTACAAAAGCCACGCTCGTTTTATTCGAACTACCCTCGCTTTATGGTAATTTTAATACCATTATACCTGCGCTGCGTAGTTACGATACCTTAAGCTTTTTTCGCAGCGTTACACGCTTTGCTGACTTGCAATGTTTTATAAAGATAAAAAGATCACCATTTTAATTTTTGCTACCTAAATAATTTTGAGGTTTTTATTACGTTACTTCAACGTAAACAAATTTCTTAATTCATTGTCATATTTCGCCGAATATTAATTACATAGTATTTTTATGAAAAAACATTAATTTATTTTGCCCAAATTTTCGTGTAAGATTCATTGAAATTTGGGCACAGCTCATTGGTCGAAGAATTGAAGGCTATTGAGCCGGAAATGTTCTTAAGTGCCAAGCGTGCTAGAATCGTAGGTACGATCGGCTACCTTCGTCCTCTGCCTATAAACGTCCCACTGCTGGGCACAGGCCTTCCTCATGGAGAAACACACGAGGAGTATGGGCCGTAACACCACCACGCTGGCCCAATGCGGGTTGGTGGGTTGAAACTGTTGCAATAGCGTCCGGAACAAACGGTTCATCGCGCCTTCCGAAGGAGTTCAGATCACGAAGTTTTGGTCAATCATTCAAGGATTGACCATGACGAAGGTAGCTTTGTTTTCGATATCGACACGACAGCCAAAGCGTACTAACCTGGTAAAGTCTCTGAATAACCCTTAGGCGATAATAGTCGTGATTATATATTGGGTCCTTACCTATGAAATTGGTGTTTTTTTTCTCTCTTAGTATTTTGTCTGTAACTATTAAGATTCAGAGTATTCCTAAAAAATAATTACCTCTTCTAAAAATAGACTATATTTTTGAGCTCTTTTGATTTGTTTTGATAATTTGTTGTAAGTTTAATTGTGTTAAAATTGGAGACAGAGACAACTCTTATTAAGTGCCTCCCGAATACATTATTTTATTTGCATTCACTTAAAAAACATAAATAATTTTTATGAAGTGTGATATTACACATATTTCTAAAGCTTGTCTAATGATAGATGCCAAATATTATCTTTGGATTTGGAGTTGTGAAGAAAACTGAAAAAATTTTAGTATGGAAAATGCAGAATTCCCCAAAATCTCCATACAAAACACCAATTTCATAGGTAAGGACCTAATATATGTATGTATAATTATAATACTTATTACTGAGGAGTTCGGTGGCGTAGTGGTCAGTGCGCTTTGGCTTCGATCGAAAACAAAGCTACCTTCGCCATGGTCAGGCCGTGGATGGGCGACCAAGACTTTGTGATCTCGAGCTCCTCCGTGCTTCGGAAGGCACGTTAAGCCGTTGGTCCCGGTCGCATTTGTGACCGTTTCTACCCACCAACCCGCATTGGGCCAGCGTGGTGGTGTTACGGCCCATACTCCTCATGTGTTTCTGTCCAGGCCTGTCCCAGCAGTGGGACGTATATAGGCTGATGACGATATAATACTTATTAATGAGTTAATACTCACTTGTGTTATTTTTGAAAGGAATGTATCTATAGTCATAGATGCAATGCAATATTATGATTGGTGGAGAGAAAGTAGAACAAGTGGAGAAGTTTGTGTACTTGGGATGTATGTTTACTGGAAACGGAAAATGTGAGAGGGATATTGAAAGGAGAATGAATGCTGGTAATAAAGTGAATGGGGCGCTGCATACCTTTATGAAAAGTCAGGCGGTGTCTAAGAAGGCACGGGTGGCTGTTTATAGATGGGTGTTGGTACCAACATTAATGTATGGTAGTGAATGTTGGGTAAGGCAGATGAAGTAAGACAATCATACATAAAAAAATTAAAAATTAAAAATCACGCCTATAATTCCCAAAGGGGTTGGCAGAGTCCAAGGAGCACTGTGTTCCTTAAGACCACATTAAGCCTAACAAAAATTGGGTTTGGTCAGATGAAAAATCGTGAAAGAGTAGTAACAAGTGGCTAGCTCATCGCGTACACAATCACAGACCCAGTACCCAATACGCCCTTAGTCGCCTTTTACGACATGCTAGGCGAGAAAAGCAGTAGAAGGAAGGAAGGATGAGAGTAGAATAAATTCTGTGGAAGTGAGAGGGTTAAGCATATGTGGAACCTCTTCGAAAGATTGGATAAGAAACAGATAAGAAAGAGATAACAAAAAGGTGTGGTGTGAAAGAGGACGTAGAGACAAAGTAGAGAAAGGGGGGGGGGGGGGGGTTATTTATTTTAAACTTCAGTACATTTGGTGTGCATAGCGGACTTAATGCCAAAAGCATTTTCTACCAGTCAACCATTGGGTGGTGCAGAAAACAAATAGAAGTAGGTGAACTAAGTTTGTACATTAATCAAATTGGGGACGTTCTAAGGAAGGGTCAAATCCACCTTAAACCGGACAGCATGTATGAGGAAAGTAATGAGAGTAGAAGAAGCGAGAGTGCCAGGATCGTAGCAAGTGGAAATCTGTAAACTGTGCTTCCCCATCGGGAAGGAGGCGTGATTTTTATGTATGTATTTAAAATACTTATACGAACAAAACAATTATTGCATATTAAGGGTATATAATAGGTATATTAGGTACAGTTCAAAAGAACGGGATATAATCCATTGCTAGATCATTATAAATTGAATATATCCGATTGTATAAGAGTCTTTGATCGGTGCTGGTATAAATATCCGCGAGTGATCAATACGAGGCACGATTGATGGCTGGTATACCAGTCAAGCTTCATTTGATGTGTGAACCAGTCTAAGAGACGGTTTTTTGATCCGTGGTCAGGTAGACAAGTAGGTTAAAATATGGACCAATGGCGAAATCGTATGATGTCGTGATATGAGCTTGTCCAACACAAACATTTTCAAATATTACTATAGTTAAATAATCACACACAATTTAAACACAGCACGATGCTGTGATTATTGAAATGGCGGCTGGCGGCACAGCTGATGTATTACTTTGAATTTTCAACACAAATTTAACAACTGTGAAGCTGACGTCACACATTTTTGTGTTTTTATTAAGGCTATTGGTCTAGATTTTAACTATTGAGGTAACTATTACTACGGACTAAAAAACTCACCCTAACTGAACAGAGATTAAACTGTTGTTAAATATAATTATCGCATTTCTTAGACGCCGAAACAAAAGTTCCTTGAAGAATCCACTCCAAAAAAATTAGAATGAAATTCTGTATAGTGATAAGTGGGAGGTCAAACGTTTTTTCATTCAAGAATAATTATCTCGGGGCTCGATCCCTAAAGCCGCTGTAGGAAGCTATTAAAATATAAATAAGGAAATAATTTACCGTTGTATAGGAAGAGGCCTTCGGCTGAAAGTCCATCTCGAAGGACCAATTGAATAAGATATTGAACTCTAAAACACGGAAAATATTTTTATCCGACATCCGTCTATGAAGTTAAAATTATCTGAGTTTGAATAAGTGAGAGATAAATTCTGAATATTCGATCAATCATGTAATCCGTACAACTTTGACAGTTGCGCACACATTATTCAAGCTTCAATTATTTAATGGAAACGCAGTCTGCGCATGGCAGATATCGACATTACTGTCAGTGAGCTACCTTTCTCCTTTAAACACGCCCAAAATTAAATACATGTTATGTATGACACGTATTTAGGTTTATACACTGAATAGCAAAGAAAAAGGGTCACTTACAAAATCTTTATTCTTGCATCACCTAGACACCCCCTTACTGTATTCGTACTCAGATTGTTTTAACTCGTACGTTGACGATATTTTACTTCAACAAACGTAAGAAAGTGACTTCTTAAAACTGTTGACACCTTAAAGCGATCCTCCCACGCAGCCCTGCACCTTGTTTGGTTTGTTCTTGCTCTTCAAAGAATGTATTGGTGTTCATGGAAACGCTAGATTTCATGTGAAACTTTAAAAAAGGAGCTTTCGCTATATTTTGCTGACTACGCCTATCTTCAAGCATTGTCACGATTCTGTACATTCTACAGGAGTTAAGACGGTGATGACTTAAGAAGATCATTACTTGTAAGTCAGGGACACCACATTTATACAATTTCGTAAGTGAAAATTAAAATACTTGGGGAATAAATGAATTAATTTTTTTATGCAAAATTGGAAAAAGGCAATTATTTTTTATTTTCAGTTTTAAAGAATTATCAAAAATTAATTAAAATGTACTAAGTTTAATTTTTAAGCGGCATTAAATATACTTTGATTCAGTCTTGAATTCATCAAGCTAGGTCACGTATTTTTGAAAATATTGAAGATTTTATAAGTGACCCTTTTTCTTTGCAGTTCAGTGTATTTGAGGCGGTACAAATTTTGAGGAGATTATCTTATTGTAATAGTATTCCTTATAGGTCGGTGGCATAGTGGTTAGTATGCTTTGGCTTTCGATTGAAAACAAAGCTACCTTCGCCATGGTCAGGCCGTTGATGGCTGACCAAAACGTGATCTCGAGCTCCTCCGTGCATCGAAAGGTACGTTAAATCGTTGGTTTGCGACTGTTTCTACCCACCAACCGGCATTGGGCCAGTGTGGTGGTGTTACGGCCCATACTCCTCATTTGTTTCTTCATGAGTAAGGCCTGTGACCAGTAGTGGGACTTATATAGGCTGAGGACAATAGTATTCCTAACGTTATATTTATATACCTAGGTATATCACATACTCAACACTAATAAACGTAACCATTTACGCAGCGCTGTCCTGGGACGAAGAAAAACAGTAGGTTTTTGTTCTGCCTTTACAAAAACATCGCATGAGAAAATTAAAAGGATGCCATACACCACGACATAAGAACTTAATATCTTAGAAAAAATAACGCCCGAAGTTAATTTATCCGGCTAGAAGGACCAAAATGTACGAGCAGACCACGAGCGGTTGTCAAGGTGCACGATGCTGCTGTTGGCTCGATCATTTCCCGACTCCGTCATGAGGTGATGAGGCAGCGTTGATATTGATGCCGCTGAAATAATGACGTTCAAGTTGGCTTGAACAGATTCTGCTTGTCACATTTTCCATCACATAAATCATCACTACATAGTATTAAACAGGTCGCTTCTCGCTGTCTGTACCAATGTACGCTTTAATCTTTAAAACAATTTAGAATGTATAAAAGAGCCAAAAAAAATGTTAGAGCAAAATAATCTTAAGTATGAAATAATTCACGAATTATCGACTAAATACGCAAACTTCCATGTGATTTACACGGATGGGTCAAAGAGTGTTGATGGTAGAGGAGCAGCCTTTTATGATCCTTACGGACAAAATAGCATGGAAAATTGTTTTAAGATAGGCAACCCTATTTCAATAATGTCTTTGGAGCTCGTAGCAATTTCGGAAGCGTTAATATACTCTAAAAATATTGCAAATGAGAGGATTCTTATTTGTAGTGACAGCAAAAGTGCTTTGCAACACCTAAAGTTGTGCACCACGGGGGTTTTGGGTGTACCCGTTGCTTACGAAATTATTAAGATAATTGATGAAATATCTTCGTCCGGAAAGCTTCTGAAACTGCAATGGATTCCATCACACATTGGCCTAAGAGGTAACGAGGCGGCGGTTAATCTAGCCAAGATATCAGTGCACATAGGAAAAGAACTGAACATCCTGCCAAATTATTCCGAACTGTTGCCGAAGTATAGAAGAATGATGAGTGAGAAGTGGAAAGAGGAGTTCATATTGAAATCTCAAAATAAAGGCATATGGTATAGAACGATACAGCCGGAACCTTTGTGTATACCATGGTCAAATTTTAGTAAATTAAATAGAAAACTTATTGTATTGGCTCACAGATTGAGATCTGGACATATTCCGTCGAATAAGTTCGGGTTCTTAATGAAGAAGATCGAAAGCCCAAATTGTGACACATGTGGCACGATTGAAGATGTGCAACATTTGCTGACGGAGTGTGTCCGTTTTCGACAGTCTAGGGAGGTTCTGTTGGCGAGTTTGGGATTGAACAGACAAGATGTAGGATACTTCAATAAAATACTCTCGTATCCAAATTTACCGGAAGCAGAGATGCTGTTCAGACTCATGCTCGCCAGCTTCGCCACCCAGACACCATAGTATGTAAGTCTGTGTCTGTGCTCATAGTGTGTATTAAGAATGTAATACTTAAGGTAAGGGTACAATGGGACTGACATGTATTTAATATAAAAGTCCCTTTTATAAATAAGATAATAAAAAAAAAAAAAATCTTTAAAACTATGCAACGAATGTTGATGCGGCTTACACACAATAAAAATATAAAAATAATGAGAACAATAATTATAACTCCTTAAAATATAATCTTGAGAAATATTTTCTTGCGATTGGTACCAACAGGAACCATTAGCATGTAGCATTTAAGTGTTTTTTTATCATTTTATATTATCTTTTTGTTCTCATCTGTATTCATTTCAAAGTATTATGTATTTATTTCTATTCATTTATCAAGGTATTCATATTTTATTGAGTGTATAGCATAAATATTATATTATAATTATGTATTACATTTAATTTGTTTAGAAATAGGGTTAATATCTTTTTGTATAATAATATGTTTCTGTTTTGTCTTGTGCACTGGTGTCGCTTCTCTCAAGCTACGAGATCTCACACACCTGTGACGGGTTGACTGGAAGACTCCTCGCTTGCATAATTGTTTTCTGTTTTTTTCTTTCTGTGCAAAAAATGAGGTTTTATTATATAATGCAATAAAAGGAGTATTATCGCTTTAAAAATAGAGTTGTTTTTGGCTTGCAGACAGCAGTGTTATTCAGTGCTAAATGACTCAAATTAGATAGGGTCGTGATAATGTCCTATTGTTGAGAGTGACATAGGGAGATTAGACGGAAATGAGAGAAGGCGTAATAACTTGATTATCCAACCAATGGAATTAAAACTCTAAAATCATAGCCACAGTATCGAACTTTCCATGTTGACTCCGTAGTCCCAAAAATATTTATTTGTATTTAGAGAAAAAACAATATATTTTTTTGTATACCTAAACCTTTTGTAAAACCCGTTTTTAATAACATTGGGGTGTAGAATGCTTGGGCACATTTGAATTTTTTAAAGTAGGAAACTTAAATCCTTTTCTAAGCATTTTACAAGCGTATTTTTTTAAATTGCGCAGCAGTTGATCAACACCACCTGATGGTGAATAGTAGGAGAACCCATTTGTGGAGAACAGCCGCCCTAGCCACCCCTCACCTTGCTCATTAGGTGCCTCTTCACGCCTCTCTTGGAGGAATCCATGTTATAGGGCAGTACAAAGAAAAAGTATCTAAATTGTAGTAAGGACCATAGACCAGACCATAGTAAACCATAGAATAGAAATTATCCATCAGTAAAATTCTTGCAAATCGCTATTTAAACACACTGAATGAACCAAATCAAATGGACATATATTCTCAATCACGTCCGTTTTGGTGAGGTCGAACTATTGGTTTAAGATGTGCTACTGAATTTTAACGTGGGATTAAACGAAATTACTCACATGTTCATATAGAACAGCGTCATCTTTTGAGTCATGTTTTTTAGGATATAATGGAGATTAGAAACATTGCAAGAAAAATTTTTGATAGATGATAGATAGAGTTAATATTACGAGTAGATTCGCTAAAAAGCTTAAATAAACCTGAGTGAAAGTTGAAAGCATGAAACTAGCAGAAGCTTTATCTACTTATAGTTATTTTTCTATACTTAACTGAAATAATGTTTGGAAAGATAAACAAGGCATGCGTCAGATACAATTTAATATAAAAAAAAGGAGGTATCATGGCAGAATGTTTTGTATACCCATCGTCCTCCACAAAGTTGTTTAAAGCAAAATCATTTTGCGGATGTTAAAATGGTTTCGCTTATTAATGCTCTACTACTTTGTTAGCTGTCAACGCTTGACTATTTGTTGCTGTCTCAAATTATCCTAAAGCTACACTAGCAGTTTTATTTTGACCAATTTTTTTTAGTATTTACGTAAACTTTCGATTGGTCATAATATGGATCGGCATATAAGACATTTTAATCAACCAATTCTTCATGAAATGCTCCACATATTATTATATAGATAAAGAGATATAGAGCCCCAAAAGCGAATAGACAATCTCAAATAACGTCAGAACTATCGGAAGGCGCAATTCAGTTCCTAATGATTGAATATTCGCTGTTTTGCAATCAATGAAAATTTACCGCGTTTAACGTTCTCATAGATTTGTGTCGAGTCAGCACTAACACTTAGTTACCTCTCAATGGAATAGAAATTTTTTACGCGAACAGAGGGGCTTCGCTTGACCCTCAAGGAGTTGACTTTCATTTTATTTTTATGAAGTATTTAAGATGGTGCACAAATTTGCAATTTATGATGGCGAGTAGATTGACTCTTAACGCCTTAAGATAGAGTCTAAGGTCGCCTTCATGAATTGCAATATCTAACTCAAACTCAAGGTCATTTAATGAAATTGGTATCATCAAATACATTTTTGACAAGTCAAAACAAAATAAATTATAAGTAAGTATCCTAAAATTGACAATACCACTACTTTTTTTTCGGCCTGTTCACTACCGTGAGGCCTTGTCTAGAGAAGATACAGGCAAGAATCTCTGCAAGGGTTCCGTCCTCCCTTTACATCAATATGTTCTACAACCTAATAAAATTTACGTGTATTATAAATTACTCTATACCAGAATCATTGAAACTCCAAAGATTTAATCGTACCTAAACCATTAGTTACATTTATTTACATAATGTTGTAAATTCAATGGTTACAGTCCACCGTATCAATATCACGTCTGTGAATTTTAACAACACAACATATCATCACGCCTCTTACCCCGAAGGGGTAGGCAGAGGTGTTAAACACCCACTTATCGCCAGATAATATGTTAGGTCCCCCATGTGGCGAGCCTGTTGCCATGCACCGGGCACAATGTGAGGCAAGCGATAAATTTTAGTTATTTTTTTTTGCAAATTTTATTTACACCACAATTTTAATTAAGCATATCGATAAAGCAAACAAACAAAACGAAATTCAGTATGCACGAATCTTCAGGAGAATAGGATCTGTTTCATTACCATAGCAACTGAAACTGAAATGTGAGGAGATTCGTACTTGGAATCGAACACATAACCGGGTTTTGAGAAATAGGTCGGTTATCGAATTCCCATGGGTGCTGCGATACCGATAGTCTGCTTATACGAACTATACGAATACTTATACGAATCCGAAATGACAATATCATTAAAATACGGTAATGCGTAGTGACTGATGCTTATCTTTGGATCGAAATTGAATTATTAAAACTATGAAACTTATACAAAGCTCAAGGAGTTTTACTCTTTAGGATTAAAGACTAAGGTCCGTTTTCACTGTCCTGTCCTCAGAGCTCAAGGAGTTTTACTCTTTAGGATTAAAGACTAAGGTCCGTTTTCACTGTCCCGTCCCACTGCTGGGCACAGGCCTTCCTCATGGACAAACACATGAGGAGTATCGGCAGTAACACCACCACGCTGGCCCAATGCGGGTTGGTGGGTAGGAACAGTCACAATACCTACCGGAACTAACGGCTCAACGTGCCTTCCGAAGCACGGAGGAACTCGAGATGACAAAGCTTTGGTCACCCATCCACGGCCTGACCATGGCAAAGGTAGCTACTTCATAGATAATTGACTGCTTAATAATTCTGTAGAAATTATGTCCATAACTTAATGGATTGTTAAAAAATAGCTATTATTGTAATATACTATTAAATAAACGCCGGTAAAAATGAAAATACTTTTCTTAGTATGTACTTGGAATCGTAAAACGCTAAAAGCACATAGCAATCTTTCTGATACAAATTGTAGTAGCGGTCTTTTTAATACGGATTAGTATATTATGGTACTAGTGTGTAAAGTTGGTGATTACCGCTGAGGCGACATTGAGTCTTAAGAGAGCCGAAGACGGTAATCATCAATACACACGTGTTCATACGACGTTTTTCACACACTTGCGAATAAAATAATACCACCCGCTTTTCGAAAAGTATCCGAAAGTGTCCAAAAGAGTCCGAAAATATCCTTAAGTACCCTAAAATATCCAAAAGTATTCTAATGTATTGAGTTCTGAAATGAACATAAAAAATTGATCACGATCTTTTTGGTATTGAAACTTTTTTTTAAAAGCAACTAAATCAAATTAAACAAGTATATAACTCACTAGTGAATAATAGTAATGAAAAAGTCAGTGTGAATAACATGTATCATTAAGTGCCTGATTGCGGTGAAAATAGAGCTAACTTATGAGGAACTGTGTTGAAATATAAATTACTCCTAGCCCCATAAAGCCCTCCTCGTTCCAAAAATGTTCGCCATTGACTTGTCAATTTTTTTTTTTACATATGACAGATAAGCTCTTGGCCTTCATCTCACCTGATGGCAAGAGACGATAAGGCCGAAGGTGGAAGCGAGCTTCACCTGTAATCCTCAACAACTGAGGAACTGGCTATCTTACGTCTGATCGCCGGAACACAACAATGCTTATAACTTTGTTTTTATGGCGACAGATTTAAGTAAGACGGTGGTAGCTAGCCAGGCGGGCTCAGAAGCCCTACCACCAACCAAACCGAGCAGAAAAACTTCTGCCCCCATGGGGAATCGAACCCGGACCTCCCGATCAACACCCTGTGGTGTGAACCACTAAACCAGAGAGGCGGTTAAAAAATTGTTTTAATAAACAAAACTGTCTTAGATTTTGGTGACAATCCCTGGTCACCAACATATATTGCTAGATACCTTTTGATATTTTTTTGTATTTTGTATTCTTTCTGATACATACCTACTTAAATTATTTTTTTCCTATATTTTATAAAAGCCGTTGTTGGCATACGTCTATCATTTTCAGCTGGTGTCGGAAATAAGTCTAAAATTCACTCTTTGTGTTTTTAAGCGTGATGCCAAAAAGTTTCAAACAATGTGTTGAGTATAAAAGTGGTATAAAATCACGAAATAAAAGGCATGGGGAAGCTTACAATTTGATTAATTATTATTATTGGTACAAGATAATAATACAAAATCTTACAATTTGTGGTACGATAACATGTATAAAACATATATAGTGCGACAAATTACGTATTTAATAATATAAGTTATTACTAAAAAACAGTTTCGTTTCTAATAATATGTGTAGAGTACCGAAACAGTTGACATTTTTGTGGTATAACACAAATATAGAATTGTTAACCAATTCTTAACAATTACTGAGGACTAAGTCTTTTGAAGTTATAAACTCTAATAAAAATTTAATACTATTTCATTCATCAATATTAAGCACTTAAGTTTATACTCTGCTGATTAAGTCTACCAGCTTAATACTTTGTTCACCAGCTCCTCCGTACAAAACTACTTATATTTTGCAATAACTTTAATTATTTCTCGCTACGAGTAGAATTGGTTTGATTATTGTACTTATTTAGTATCGTGCATTTGTGAGATTAGCGTGTAGAAACTGTAGGAACCTTGTATAATCTGGAAAAAGTAATATTATGATTAGTGATCAAAGAACTTTATTCTTAGAAAAAAAATTTTTTGTAGTCCTGCATGTACTGCAATATTTGGCTTAGGATGAGTTTTTTGATCCGTAGTAATAGCGTCAATGGAAATGCCAAAATATTAGGTCCTTACCTATGAAATTGGTGTTTTGTATGGAGATTTTGGGGATGTCTGCATTTTACATACTAACATTCTATCAGTTTTCTTCACAACGACAAATCCAAAGATAATAATATTTGGCATGTATCATTAGACAAGCTTTAGCAAAATGTGTGTGAACACGCTTAATAATAATTATTCATCGTTTTTATGTTAATGCAAATCAAATGATGTATTCGGGAGGCAGTTAAAATAATTGTCTTTGTGTCTAATTTTAACACAATTAAACTTACAAAAAATTATCAAATTAAATAATACGAGCTGAAATATATATTTTTTGAAGAGACAATTATTTTATAAGAATGTTCTGAAACTTAATAGTTACGGACAAATTGCTAAGACAGAATAAAAACACCAATTTCATAGGTAAGGACCCAATATACCACGTCATTATTATACATTTTCGCCATTGGTCCATATTTTAACCTACTGGTCAACGATAATATCTGTAATTTGGTTTTGCGTTATATAACAGGTAACTTGGTTTTGTACCGTTCTTACTACGCACGTTTTACGTATTTACATCACTGTCTGAACAAATTTCTGATGCAAAGCGAGCATGTTTGTATTCAATGTAATGTCGATCGAAAAGCATCTGTCCTATACTCTCTTAAGGAGTATCTATTTCTATCAAATTGATGTATTCGACTTTGTC
Organism: Parapoynx stratiotata; assembly: GCA_910589355.1. Classification (NCBI taxonomy): domain Eukaryota; kingdom Metazoa; phylum Arthropoda; class Insecta; order Lepidoptera; family Crambidae; genus Parapoynx; species Parapoynx stratiotata. The sequence goes on from OU342478.1 coordinate 10,337,636, forward strand.
CTGTTTTACACAAAAATTTTGTTTATTAACATTTCCGAGGTCGTGGAGCAGGGTTGAAGTTAGCAATCGCTTTTTTGTCCGTGCTTTACGAACTTTTGTCATCATCTTCAACTGGCCTAATCTAACTTAACCAATTAGGCCATCTATGCCGCCTAGTCCGCCTACACGAATAAGAACAGCGTTTTTAGCTTTACACTTGAGTAATTTGATATCTTTAGACTCAGACGAGTTAGACTTAATTTGGTGAGCCACTTCCATGCAATTTCGTTGGATCCGGTTCTTTATTCATTTGATCACAATCGGAGGAGGTCTGTGGCGTAGTAGTTAGTACAGTCGAGTTCAAAAATATGAATGCAATTTGACAGTAAATGTCTCTTATTGGAGAATGATTAAAGGAATAAAGATTGTCACCTGTCAAATATGCATACATATTTTTGACTGTACGCTTTCAGGTCTTAGAATGGGTCCCAGTCACTATTGCCACCGTTTCTACCTACCAACCCGCATTAGGCCAGCGTGGTGCTGTTACGGCCCATACTCCACGTGTCTCCATGTGGAAGTCCTGTGCTCACCAATGGGACGTATAAAGACTGAGGACAATTAGTTCCATCCAGTTATTTATTAGGTATTATTATGTGATTATTACAGCCTAGTATAAGACAGAAGAACTACATACACTAACAAACGTAGGTACTGATAAACTTGAGAAAGGTCCCGCTTTTAAAACCAAAGGCTGGTTTAGTTTGCCAGCCAACATCAAGATGAGTCGCTTCATACGCACGTCTGCTTTCCACCAATCGCTGGCAAAGATACCTCGATCAACGTTATCACTCTAAAATATACAGTTTGAGAAAATGAAAATAAAATTTTAAAAGGTATCAAACAATAACTTATGTTAAACCGCTACGTGTAACAAATCTTATCCTCATGTTAAATTATTAAAAATATTCCCAAAGTATTTTTATAGGAAACATATCTAAATTTAGGAATAGCCGCCAATCTATTGTGAGCGCTCACATACGAGTTAAAAAAATTTGCAGCGAAATTAAACATTTTTTGGAACCTTGACGAGACTCCAAGGCTTTTTATATCACAAAACGGTCAATGTCGAATAGAACAGAACTTAAAATTAATTTGAGACGAAGCGCTCGTCATTTCGCACACTCGAGGAACTTGGCCTGCTTCCAAGTGCACCACTGAACCTTGACTGAAGTCAATGGCGACCAAGATTAAAGTTGAGAAGTTATCGATTAATCGTATGAAACATCGCTTATATGCGCTTCTTAATCTCGTATTATCCATTTCACTGTCTACATCTATGAAATTTTAAATTTAAACAGCATAAGCGAGGGTCTAAGCAAAAGTAAAAAGGTATAGTTACCTCCACCAATACTTCATTGGCATGCCAACAGTAAATCAAAAGTTGAAAAAATTGCCCTATTGTAAACTGAACTACAAAGAGTTTTTGGTAGACGGAGATTTGACCCTGAAACAAAATAGGCACGTTAATGTTGATACTCCAATATTTTAAGAGATTACATAAAGTTTACTCACTGAAGTGATTTGGATGAGGCTGCTGCAAATAGTCATTGAACATACAAGCACATATACAAACATCACAGGAGATAGTAACGAATTAAATAGTTTGTACTTTCTGAAAAGATAAGATTTTAATTTGAAATGGACAGTCCATAATCATAGGAGAAAATTCTCAATTTCAAATATGAAAATATTAAGGTTCAAAAACGTAACAAAATAATAGATTTCCATTAGGTACGTAAGAAGTAATAAATTTAAGAGAAGTTACAAATTACATATTATACATATAGATCTTACTCAATTAAAAAATTATGGTGCCTATGACATTCTATTAATTTGGCCATATAATCTTGTGCATCGCTATTTTCGCTGTCAAAAAGCTCACTGCACTTGCTCTTCAGTAAAATCAATTGACCTTTTAAGAATGTCATTATTGTTACAGCATTGGTATCAAAGAGACCAATTACAGCTGCTCCTTGTATTGATATCAGTGCTTGTATGACTGTAGCGAAAGCATAGCCAGGCATTTTCGTATTGTCAAATGGAAACCAGGAACTCAATATTTGAGGGTATGGTTCAACTCCGCTAGTAATACCATTTCTAAATGAAGAACTCGACAAGTATCTTAAGAGTGGTGACGTAACTAGTAATGAAATTGTCATGAATATCAAAGTGCAATATGAATAAGTAACAAATCTGGCGTATTTTGTATATTTCTCTATTATTATTAATGTTTTCTGATCTCGCTTTTTTATCTGCGTTATTTCTTCTCGTGATATTCCATTTACCAGTTCCTTCCAGACCGACTGATATATGACCATGGAAAACACTTTGCACAAACAAGTGGTACTAGGAGATGTCAGCGAGAAGTTATTGAGTACTTTATTGAGATCGTTTCTAGTGATATAAAGTTCAATAATTTGACTCACTATGAAGAATATCGAGCTAAAGTGAATGGTTTTATAAATTATGTTTCTAGTCCTGCTCCCAGTTTGCCAAAGACCAAAAACGTAAAGACCTTTTAAATTTGGCCCTAGAACGGGATATTTCGGGTCTTCAAACCTTTTTGTAAAAGAAATTAACTTTTTTATAACCATGGTGTTACACTTAGAATGGTAAATGAGAAATAATTTTAAACAGCAGCTCAGGCCTTTATTTATCAGTTTATTGGATGTTCTGATACACTAGAGAACCATTTTACCATACACTTTGCTTAAAAATACTCGCATTGCAGAATTAAGTACTTTGCAGCCAAAAACTGATTTTCGTCGTTTTTATTACCGTTCAAATCCTACCCAAAACAAAATTAAGCTTTCGTAAACATTAAGGTCATCTTGCAGGAAATTTTTAACCTAGTTTAACACTCGATTTTGCCAGTTTTTGACAATTTCACTATGGCTGAAATGTCAAAAAATCACTAAATCTAGTTTTAAATCTCGATTTAAAATTCCTGCAAGTGGCCCTAAGGTATCTCCCCTCTATCTATATAACAATAAACAGAGTTAATGAAACATAATGAAAAACATTAAAGTAGACTGAATAACTTCTTAACCTCTCAATGATTAGAAAACTAGACACAATAGTAATAACATCAATGTAGTCACCTATATATTTTGCAATACATGATTATTATTATAATATAAACGTAAATAGTTTGCGAACGCCGATGTTCGCTTGACCCTCAAGAGGTTAATTTAACTATGCTGACAGAATAAACATTATTATTAAATAAATAATAATAAAAAGGGCAAATGCCGAGTTGGGACGGACCCGCATGTACCACTGAGTTTGAATAACACTTATGTACAGTTCATTGTGAATATCGCTTGTGCCAGGTGCATGGCAGGCTCGCCACCTGTTACATTGAGACTTAACATATCTGACAAAATGTTGGTGTTTAACACCTCTGCCTACCTCTTCGGGGAATGAGGCGTGATGATATGTTAATAACTTAATAACCCTTCTTTGTGCAGTTCGCAGGATGTAAAATGAATCCGTGAACATCAAGTTCCGATAGGGCTTGCCCTCATTCTCGTTCTGTAACATAACATCTTAGAATTTGCAATACTGGTGGTAACAAAGTGATAACACCACGCCGCCGGTGCCCGCGGTATGAAGGAGCGCGGGAGGGGGCCACATATCGCGAAGGGCCCCGGCCGCGCGTCACACACTTGCGACCAATATACTCGTACCACGCAGAACGCACGTTACAAAAAAAAAAACTAAATTTGTATATTTTTATTCTCTGAATAAGTACCAGTTGTTTATACAGTCCACTCTTTCATCAACGCTACACATCCAACGCAACCTGCTTAGGGTCTAGCTCCACTAATACTTTTGGCTTTGATAATTTACTAAAATTCTTTACAAGTTATTTTGCATGAAGCTGTAAAAAAGGATAAGTACCTTCATCCATTTTAAATTTCTTTTCAAAGGGGTCAAAGAGCAATTTTCGTAGAATTCTGTCTGAAATCTGAAATGGACTGCTATTCAAACCGTTTTCTACTTATACAGTAAAACAAATAAATTTAGCTTGATCTCTTTCAAGTCACGTTTCGTATAAACTTATTCAAATTATGTTATCATTTATAAGTTTCTATTATTTACAACAGTTGAATAAAATTATGGTACTTAGTAGGCAAGGCATTATCCATTCATCGTAAATGTTTAATATTGTATCTACGTAGCATTTACTGAAAGAGCGATGAATTGGCAGTACTATGTTTTTCTTTGAATGTTAAATAAATTAATGTATTGAGATATGACTAACGAAGACGTTTTAGATACAGAAGCTCTTTGTCATAGCAATAAAAATGATTTGGTGTTTGATATTCAAAATTACTGCAACCATGTGCATCGCTGATGGTCCGGATGGGTGACCAAACTATGTGATATCCAGATCCTCTGTGCTTCACGCGTTGCTTTGAAACATTTAAATACAACAAATTATACATTATGCTTCCTCTGAGCTTAGTGCACTGGTTTGCCACAGGTTACGTCCTCAGCCTATATACGTCCTACTGCTGGGCACAGGCCTTCCTCATGGAGACACACATGAGGAGTATGGACTGTAACACTTACAGTATTCAGAAATTTTAACAGTTAGGTTAGGTTCTAAACTGTCATCCAGTTATATGTATACACAGCATCGTTCGTTTTGTTACCAGATTATCACAGCCCACTGCTGGGCAACAGCCTTCCTGCGTGGAGAAACACATGAGTATGGTATAACATCACCACACTGGCCCAATGCGGGTTGGTGGGTAGAAACGATCGGGAGCAACGGCTTAACGTGCCTTCCGAAGCACGGCGGAGTTCGAGAGTCACCCATCCAAGGCTTGACCATGGCCAAGGTAGCTTTGTTTTCGATATCGAAAACCAAAGCGTACTAACCACTACGCCACCGAGCTCCTCGTTACATAGCGACTTAAATATTAGGTCCTTACCTATGAAATTGGTGTTTTGTATGGAGATTTTGGGGATGTCTGCATTTTACATACTAACATTTTATAAGTTTTCTTCACAACAACAAATCCAATAATAATAATATTTGGCATCTATCATTAGAAAAGCTTTAGTATTATGTGTAATATCACACTTCATAAAAATTATTTATCATTTTAAGTGAATGCAAATAAAATGATGTATTCGGGAGGCACTTAAAAAGAGTTGTCTCCGTGTCCAATTTTAACACAATTAAACTAAAAAACAAATTATCAAAACAAATCAAAAGAGCTCAAAAATATAGTTTATTTTTAGACGAGTTAATTATTTTTTAGGAATACTCTGAATCTTAATAGTTACAGACAAAATACTAAGACAGAATAAAAACACCAATTTCATAGGTAAGGACACTTAATTTATATTAAAAGGCATGTTATTATTACTTCATCTATAACTTTTGTAACTTGTTGCTTTATAGTTTCAAACTTTATGCGAAATTCATTAGCAACTATTGCTTGTCTACTCAATAACCGATATCGAAAAGTTTTATTGTTTCATGGTGAGTTTATTGAAATTCGGTTTTAGTTTGAAACATAGTATTGAAATAGCTATTTTTATTTTGAGGACTTACCTTTTACTACCATAGTTTGGTAAAAAATGAGTCTTATGTTGTAAGCTGCAAATGTTTTGCATATAGAGCCTTATTAGGAGGTCGTATGTGGTACACGACCTCCTAAAAAATCATAAAGGCATAATATAGTTTAAAATTTTGTAAAAAAATAAAAAAATATTATTTTGTTACTTAGTTACAAAAAACTCGCATATTTTATGTACTTATGTATGAGGACCATTCTTACAAAATAAACATTTTTCGTTTAAACACAATACATTTTATTGCACTATAAAATTTTGCATAAATTAAAAACTATAGTACTTACGTCTCAATCGAAGTTGCCAAAAAGGTAAACAAAACAAAAGTAATGTTTCATCTCTTAAATGTTTTGTGATGACTGTAGGTAATTGAAATCAATTGAAACGGACAACAATTGTTACCGTTAATTATATTTACGTGTCAATGTCCATGTAAAAAGTGTGATTATTGAATAACAAATTCGATAAGTCGGCTTTTTTGTTTACCTTTTTAGCAACTTGGATTGAGACGTACTACACGTTAATTGTGTCCCGGATAGCAACCCATCTCATTATTTTCTGTGTCTCGCCCCCGAGAACTGAGTAATGGAGGCTAATATTACAAATATGAAGTGTTATGCTTAAACAATGTAACCATACTTCTAAACATTCCATTTTCAAAGTTTAATTTTAATCGTCTTTTCTGCTCAACAATGTATAGAAGCTATACGACCCCTTCAATATCTGTAACAAGTAATTACAAAAGATTTTTTTTTACATACGACAGGTAAGCCCTTGACCTTCATCTCACCTGATGGTAAGTGACGATAAGGCCGAAGGTGGAAGCGAGCTTCACCTGTAAAATTCTCAACAACTGAGGAACTAGCTATCTTACCTCTGATTGCCGGAACACAACAATGCTTAAAACATTGTTATTATGGCGACAAATTTAGGTAAGACGGTGGTAGCTAGCCAGGCGGGCTTAGAAGCCCTACCACCAACCAAACCGAGCAGAAAAACTTCTGCTCCCATGGGGAATCGAACCCGGACCTCCCGATCAACACCCGGTGGTGTGGACCACTATACCAGCGGTTAAATTTTAATTAGTTTTGTAATGTCAAATAATCTCAAGAAAGTCACGATGAAAGAAAACTCCACACAGCAGAGATAAGAATGTTGAGATAGATTAACAATGCACAAAAGTGTGGAAGTAAATCGAAAAAATTAATTTCTGACCCAACATAATGTCGTTTTGCCTAAGCATTTAAATCAAAGTTGAATTCACCTGTAGACAGGTTTCCTTGGAACCGTACGAAAAAACGTTGTAAGAGAAATATTGGTACCTTACCTATGAAATTGCCGTTTTTTTTCTCTCTTAGTATTTTGTCTGTAACTTTTAAGTTTCAGAGTATTCTTAAAAAATATTTACCTCCCCTAAAAATAGACCATATTTTTGAGCTCTTTTGATTTGTTTTGATAATTTGTTGTAAGTTTAATTGAAATTGGACACGAAGACAACTCTTTTTAAGTGCCTCCTGAATACATCATTTGATTTACATTCACATAAAAACGATAAATATTTTTTATGAAGTGTGATATCACACATATTGCTAAAGCTTGTCTTATGATACATGCCAAATATTATTAATTTTGGATTTGTCGTTGTGAAGAAAACTGAAAAAATGTTAGTATGGAAAATTCAGAGTTCCTCAAAATCTCCATACAAAACACCAATTTCATAGGTAAGGACCTAATATACAGTTTTAATAGAAATATTGTCCATGCGGGTCATAAATCTGTTTGTTCGATAGTGCGTACCTATCTATATCCACAGTTTCTTTTGTGCAAAGAAGTGATGACTTGAATCTGTGATTCATGATATGAGTAGAAGAATTAAGCTGACAACGACAGACAAGAACAGAACAACAGAAGAAGGAAGACATGTAATGACAACCTCACTTTTAGTTGAAAAAGGACAAACAGGAGAAGAATGAATAATATATAGGGTCCTTACCTATGAAATTGGTGTTTTTATTCTGTCTTAGCAATTTGTCCGTAACTATTAAGTTTCAGAACATTCTTATAAAATAATTGCCTCTTCTAAAAATACCATATACTTGAGCTCGTATTATTTAATTTAATAATTTTTTGTAAGTTTAATTGTGTTAAAATTAGACACAACGACAATTATTTTAACTGCTTCCCGAATACATCATTTGATTTGCATTTACATAAAAACGATGAATAATGTTTATCAAGCGTGTAAACACACATATTGCTAAAGCTTGTCTTATGATACATGCCAAATATTATTATCTCTGGATTTGTCGTTGTGAAGAAAACTGATAAAATGTTAGTATGTAAAATGCAGACATCCCAAAAATCTCCATACAAAACACCAATTTCATAGGTAAGGACCTAATACATTTGAAATACTCACAGCTATAAAAGTTGAGAGGTTAAGTTTGGTAAATGGTCCAGCAGTAAAGACGACGCTCTTTCGCAGCATTCCTCCGAGAAGCAGCATGCAACGACGTATCGGGACAGATTGGCACCACCACTCACTGGCGTAGATGCCCCTATCAACTTTGTTACTCTGTAATGAATTACATGATCTTACAGATCTTTGCCAACGCACGTCACCGTGTTCAGTCCCGAGGCGGCCCTCATCCAGCCAACCTTCGAATATCGTCATGTCATCTTGTCGCAGGACGTTTTCACTTCATTTTTTATTCTTTTTTATCAGAAGGACTACTTTATAAATACAAGATTTTAAACTTTCGCGTTGCATTGTATATAAAGGTTACACTAACGGGACTACCCGCCATGTACACGTGGTCACGAGCTGACTTGGTATTTATATACTACATAATGTACGTCGCGTGTATTCCCATTAGTATAACCTTTATATTATTATACTTTAAAAATACTTTTAATCATTATCATATTTGTAACTATGTAGCCAAACAAATTATTGCCTAGTAAAATTACTAAGTAGTAAACTCGACAGCTTAGAAAGTAGCTTCGTTACCTTTTAAACCATAAGTATACGTATTAAAGTATCAAATAATCAAAGCTAGCGTGAGTAAGTATACCTTACCATAAACAAAACCTCGTTACTGTGCCAGCAGTATAGAAATAGTTGTGCTATTAGCGCGATGAGGTATTCGGCGAGCCAAATTCTCTGCATTTTTGACGTGCCATCCTGTTGAATAACGCATAAGTTATGTGCTTATTAAAATATAACCATCATTTGTGTAGATATCTATGATGTAAATAACAAACACGCGAGAAAGAAGAGGGCCAAAAAATAAAAGAGTAGATATTTCAAAAAGCAATCAAATGGGCTTCACACTTATTACATACAATCACACTTGTAATCCTCGAAGGGGTAGGCAGAGTCCAAGGAGCACTGTGTTCCTTAAGACAAAATTTAGCCATACAAAAATTGGGTTTGGCCAGAAACATCGTGAAAGAGTAACAAGTGGCTAGCTCATCGCCTACACAATCACAGAATCAGTACCCAATACGCCATTAGTCGTCTTTTACGATATGCTAGGCAAGAAAAGCTTTACATTCTTTTTGTGTCCCGGTCCAACACGGGACAGACATACACAGGATGGACACACACTTAATAGACAAAAGCAAAATAAAGGCAAGTACCGAACAGATCATTCAGCTCTGTGTATTTTATCAAATATTTAATTAAAAAATTAATAAAAAATTAATAGGAGGTCAAATATAGGGGTCTTCAAATCGATACCTAATTAAAAAGTATCATAGGTAAATTAACAAAACAAAGCTGTAACGAAAGAACATATTTTTTTAAAACAAACAAATTTTATAAAAGTTACCGTATTCATTTGTATTGCGCTTGCGCAAATCATCAATGAACATATTATCACATATAAAAACATCACTGGTGAAAGAAGCCCGTTTAAAATCTGAGAGTATCTGAAATTTTTTTATAGTCTTTTAGTTTATAGAAAAAGAATATTAGAGAAAATATATTTCAGATGAAATTAATTACTTTATCAATAGCAAATGGTGATTATGACATTCTTTGATATCAACCAACTTATCTTCATCTGTCTTCCCATCTTCGTCATCACTAAACAGCCTTGAACAATTCACACTTAACAACTTCAATTGTCCAGAAAAAAAAGACATTAAGACCACAGCATTAGAGTCGTAAGTCGCTACTACACCACCTCCATAGAAGCAGATGAGAATATGTTCTACAACCGAGACCCAATACCCAGGACCCCGTGTCCTATCAAAAGGTAACCAGGAACTCAAGATTTCTGGGTACTTAGCTTCTCCATCTCTGATGCTGTTGCGGTATTCTTTAGAAGACCAATATGCTACTAAAGGTGCCAGGATTACTGTCCAGACTGTAGCAGCGACCAAAGACCAGTAGAAATAAGTGACTCGTCGAGAATATACCCTGTACTGTTCAAGAATTTTATTTGTGACTTTATCGTTCTTCGACAATTGAGCTCTTTCTAACGAAGAAACGTATTCCATGACATCTTTCCAATGTTCTTGCCATACGACAAAAGTACCAGCTTTTATCACACAAACAGTACTGAGCATTGTCACTGAAAGATTTCGAAGAGCTAAGTCGATATCAGCTCGTATATGCCATAGTTCTACATATTGACTAATGACGAAGATTATCGCTAGAATATGAATAATGATGGGTATTTTGCTGTCCCGTTTCGGTAACCATATTCCCCATCTACCAAGACCCCATAAAGTTGGTCCCAATAGTGGATGATCAGCATTTTCTAAATTGCTTAAAAATGCTTGTAGCATCTTGCCAAAGGTAACCGTTCAAATGAAACAAAGATTGCGAAAGACGTGTTTTATTTTATCAATAGAATGTTATTGTGACTTACATTATGCCATGACTTTGTTTGTATATATTTTTTATTAGTCTATTTCTTTCTAATTTCTACAAATTATGATGTTAACATATTTATTCTTGCAGTAACATCAAAGTATTAAACTGCAATTCTATAGGTCATTGCCAAATGAATCCATGGAAAAATTGGTTTTCACAAATAATTTCTAACACGAAAACAAACTAACAAACATCAGCTTGAATTTTTTCAATGGTGTTTTGCTTTAAGTGCATGCCAAGAAGCAGTAGTAGCATACATGTGGGTATAAAGAGAAATATTTTTCATGTCTTATTAAAAACATCAGACCATGAGGTACAACTTTATTCTTTCTCTTTGGGCATTCAAAATATATGTTCGGATTGCCTTCAGAACTGTTTAGCTCATATTTTTTTCTTTAATTTCACTAGGAAACCCGTAGCTGGCAGCTTGTTTTTTTACCAGCTTTTAGATACAATTTTTTCGGACAATTAAGTCTAAAAATAATTTAACTAGTCAAGAACGGGACACGATAGAAACGTCTTTGCGTAAACTGGTGTTCGCGGTGCCCTCTGTGGTCGAGTGGTCTGTACGCCGGTCTCAAGGCGGTGTCTCGAGATGTTCTGGGCTCGATCCCCGGTGGGGACAGATGTTTGTGTGATGTATACAGGCATATATTCACCAGTCTTAGACATTACTATACTATATATATTAGTACTATATATTTTCTGAATAGTTATAATAATATGTATCTAACTATTAAAATGAAGTTAGTTGATAGGTGTGAATGTCTGAGGATATTTATTTACTTATTATAATTAATATTTAAGCTAAGAAAAGATAAACAGAAATATTACTTAAAATAAAAATATGTTCACATATTTATTTTATTATTTAAAGCAAAATCTAAGAAGACCATCTAATATAATCCACTTATATTATTTTTGCTATTGAAAAATCTTGCAATACAAATCTCGTGTGTATTTTATTCATATCGAATATAGTTTCCACATATTCAAGGTGGGCTGTCACATGAGAACTACACGTTATGTTCTAATTTACGCCCTCATACATTTGGACGTCAAAAGCCTGTAATTTCTACATTGTTTTGACATATTGGTATAGACCTGAATTACTGAAAAACATATTGCAGCTATTGTGAGGTAATACTCGTAATCACACTGTTAAAAAACAGAGCAAACATTTCTTGGACGAGGAAATAACATATTTGTTTTGTACTTAAATATTTGCTCCAAGACATTTGTTGTGATATCTATACATATAATAAAACTGTAGAGGGGGATGTATAAAGAGGGAAAATACCAAAAAAATATTTTTTTTTTTAATTTTTGTTTCTTTTTCTATTTGTACGGGCTAATATCCGATATAGCTGGACCGATTTCAATGAAATTTTGCATGGTGATACCTTATATCCCTGGTCAACTTCAATCTTTGATACTTTTTATTCCGGAGAATTAAAGGTTCCCGTGGGATAGTTAAAAAAGCATATTTACCGCGGACGAAGTTGTGGGCAACAGCTACTTATATTAAAAATCCTTGAATTTAATGTTTTATTGAAGCATACTTACTAGAAGAGCAGAACATAACAGTAGACATTCACTGAGTGGGCTACATTATATTACAAACTATTTCGATTCTTGCATTTGTGAGAACAAAGCAAAGAAGCTATACGACCCCTTTATGATCTGAAAATAATAATTTAGATTTACAAAAATATATATTATATGTCGGATACCATTTAGATAGTCATTCTGCAATTCATTTAAAACCTTACTAGTAGGATTTACCCGCATTTTTTGATTGCCATGCACTACCTTAAGGTGCATCTACAGTTAAAAAGAGTATCAACCAAACTATAAAGTAAGGCTGCCTATCCACTGAAGCAAGGAGGAGAAACGGAGCTTGAGCTGTGTCAAAACTAACCAATAGCATCGCTTTAAATCCCCGCTTTCCTGATCATTATATCTTGATTAACCAATTGCTCCGCTCTGTCCACCGCTTCGTCGCTCTGTGATGGGATCGAATTCTCTCATATGTAGGCTTACAAAGCTTTACAACTGGATTAATGATTTAACTGACATCAACCTAGTAACACTGAGCAAATTTCGTAAAAATATTTGGGAGGCGTTCCAAAATCTAATTTATTACTGTAGTTTCTTTAGCATTTAATTTCTGTTAGATTTCTCTTTTAAATTTGTCCGTTTTTAATTTTACATATGATTATGTTTATATTAATATTGGGTCCTTACCTATGAAATTGGTGTTTTTTTCTCTCTTAGTATTTTGTCTGTAACTATTAAGATTCAGAGTATTCCTAAAAATTTTTTACCTCGTATAAAAAGTACTATATTTTTGAGCTCTTTTGATTTGTTTTGATAATTTGTTGTAAGTTTAATTGTGTTAAAATTGGACACGGAGACAACTCTTTTTAAGTGCCTCCCGAAAACATCATTTTATTTGCATTCACTTAAAAACGATAAATAATTTTTATGAAGTGTGATATTACACATATTACTAAAGCTTGTCTTATGATAGATGCCAAATATTCTTATCTTTGGATTTGTCGTTGTGAAGAAAACTGAAAAAAATTTTGTATGGAAAATGCAGAATTCCCCATAATCTCTATACAAAACACCAATTTCATAGGTAAGGACCTATATTTGACACTGCATGTGGTGTAAACCTTTAATTAACCGTTTAATTAGATTTAAGAACTTAGTGATATAACTTTTGTCACTGCAATAGTGCATACGTTGTTGGTTAACCAATAAAGTAAAATGTAAAATAAAATGCTGTATTTGTACTCATTCTTTCTGTCACTCTTCTTTATATTATACTATTGTTCTGTCGTTTTTATATATTTCCCTATTATTAAGTCCCTGTTACCTTCAATTGGCTACTGTTTCCATCCACATCCATACATGCCACCATCACGCTCTCGCTCGCTATCATTTGGTCCTTCGAGCCGGATCCAAATGATAGTATCAAGTCATAGACATATTGCTATAAAAATGTAGTCTTGCAGCCAGTCACCAACAATCGTTGTTAGTAACCTCCGCTCCGCTCCCTCGCGCCGTTGGTGGACAAGCAGCCTAACACCAAAGGTAGCTTACACTTATAAATGTCGGCACAGACAAGCTGGAGAATGGTCCAGCGTTTAAAACTAAAGGGTAGTCCAATTTTCCTGCTAGCAACAAAATCTGTCTTTTCAAATACACATCAGCTTTCCACCACTCGCTTGCGAAGATACCGCGATCAACGTCCACACTCTGAAACGGAATTGATGTTTATTAAACATAACAATTATGTATCAAATTTTTCACGATTTCTGTGGTCGAGTTTTCGCTAGTTTCAAGAGGTCACGTCGCTATGTCTATTGGTTCCGGGTTCGGTTCCCGATGGGGGCAAATGGCTGGGTTGAATATAGAATTTTGTTCCTAAGCCATAGGTATTATACGTGTGTTTAATATACCTATTATAGACGACCTCCGTGGTCGAGTGGTCTGTACGCGGGTCTCAAGGCGTCGCCATCTCGATAGGTTCTGGGTTCGATCCCGGTGAGGGCAGTTTGTGTGATGAGTACAGGCACTTGTATTCCAGTCTTGGGTGTTTATATACGAGTATGTTATATAAAATATTTATCTGTCATCTTGTATCCGTAACACAAGCAGCATTAGCTGCTTAAAATGGGGCTAGTTGATAGGTATGAATGTCTGAAGATATTTATTTGTTTATTTACCTATTAAGAATTATTTGTATGTATATTTAGAAGTATTTTTTTCTCATCTATTGCTGCGTTGCTTGCAGCATGTCGTAAAAGGCGACTAAGAGCGTATTGGGTACTAGGTCTGTGATTGTGGAGGCGATGAGCTAGCCACTTGTTACTACTCTTTCACGATTTTTCACCTGACTGAACCCAATTTTTGTATGGCTAAATGTGGTCTTAAGGAACATAGTGCTCCTTGGACTCTGCCTACCTTCGGGGATTACAGGCGTGATTTTATGTATGTTATGTATGTATTCTAACATACAGTTCATTGTGAATGTCGCTTGCCTCACATTGAGCCCAGTACATGGCAACATACTCGCCCCTTTTACATGGGGACTTAACAAACCTGGCGAAAAGTGGGTGTTAACACTTCTGCCTACCCCTTCGGGGATACAGGCGTGATGATATGTTTATATTTTCCCCATAGACATCTACAACACCGGAGGAGTTGCAGATGCGTTGCCGACCCTAAAATCTTCTAAGAACTTAGTTTTTAAAAGGGATCTATCTTAATTTCCCATAAATAGATAAAACACTGATAATTACCCATAAATAAAATGCCTTAATGTGGCAAAATTAAAAAAAAACCCTAAAGTCCTGGTTGGTATCAAATGTATTTTACACGTTGGCTGAATTTTTTGATCACAGACATTAATTATGTTTAGTTTTAAGGCATTGAAATTGTAAAGTTTAATATTGCTTGTCCGTTACGGAAAAACTGTTGTTTCCATTTTTTGTAACATTAACTGCAAAACTGTACACAGTTATAAAGTTTTTATTATGATTATTATTATATAAAAAAAAACAGATAAAACACTGAATTTATTATTTTTGGCTAATAATCTACAAGAAACCAAAACAAAAGCAAATTGAAATTCGTGCCTGCTTACAGCTGGTGACTTATTTATGGCGTGAGTTTAACTTTAGTACCTACCTATCCCTTCTGTAAAAGGTGTTTGTGTAAACAGGCTTGACTAATGTAAGGGTCACGTCAACGAACAGGTGTTACCATGGGATTGTATAATAACTTGATTTTGTGTGAATTTACCTTGTAGAAATTTCTCTATTCGTCTGCTCTTGGATTCGTCTAAATAAAATATACTTATACACTCGCTCATGAGGAATACTAAATGTAGAATAGAATAAAAAAAAATTTAATTCAGTACACACGTCGTTTATGCCATTCAATTTCTATTTCATAATTATTATTCAGTTTTACTCTTTATTATAATTTTTACAATCTTTTTATAATCTGTGACACTATAGTGAGAATATATTTTATCTATGGTCAATAAATTTACCGTTTTCTCTTCAAACCTATTTACGGAGAAACAGGAGTTCTATTCTTTTATTTTTAAAACCTATTATTTTCCCTATGTTCATTACGAACACACAAAGTAAGAAATTACATAAAAAAATAATAAATAATTTAATACAATACATAATGATATAACAAACAATACAGGTTATGGCACTGAATAGGAGTTGTACTCAGCATAATATATGTCGGGCGTAGAACACCACGACGCTGGTCTTCCGTGGACACCTTGAAAGAGCCTTGGAAGTGAAATCTATGTAACAAAACTGTAGATGTCGAATGTTTTGTTTCTCTGTCTGGCTAATATTCTAAATGCCTGAAGCGATTTTAATGAAATTTTGCATGGTGATACCTTATATCCCTGGTCAACATCTTAGATACTTTTTATTCCGGAAAATTTAAGAGTTCCCGTGGGATAGTTAACAAACCAGTAACCGCGGACGAAGTCGCGGGCAACAGCTAGTATAGGAATAAATTGGCTCTTTAAGGATAAGGCTGCCTATGTTGCATTGAATTTTTGTACTTTATTTCTGTGTTTTTCTTAATGTATTATATCTATCTATCTACAATTATATTCTACTATTTATAGAGTCATAGTAAATAAGCTTACTTCAACATATACTTCATTTGCATGCCAACAATACATTAGCAGTTGAAAAAACTGGCCAACAGTATATTGCACAATCCAAAGCTTTTGATAGTTAGTAATTCCTTCCTAAAAAATAATGATCATTAACTTTTACTCTATATTAACAATTTAAATATACTAACTCTTAAAGTAAGTACTTACTGTTGTAAATTGCACGACGCTGCAGCAAATTGTTAAAGAGCAAACAAGGACATAGACAAACATTACGGGAGACAACAAGGAATTGAACATTTTATGTTGCCTGAAATAAGGAATATATTTGAATGAATACTTTTGTAAATATCTTCATCGGAAATTATTATCCCCTCGGCGTTCATTATAAAAGACGCTCAACCTGATTGCAAATCAGAATTTTTATGACAAGACAAAACTCGATTAATTATTTTAATAATGATAGCTTGTTGCCTGTTAGCTTGTATGATGACACAAGTTTGATATAAGCTGCCCTATAAAACATAAGAGATATCGCAATTCTCAAAACACGCGCTGTGATCGCGCGGTTAAAGATCAAAAAAGCGCGTCACACGCTCAAATTGGCCGTCACAGTTAAGGAGTTATAGAATATATCTTAGAAAGGACACTGACACTTGCAGATTCTGCGAATAAGAGCGTGAAACTTCTTGTGCTACTCTGAACCGCTGATTCACAAAAGATGCAGACACCTGGAGAAACACACCCTTGACCCAGATGAAATAAAAGCAATCCAAACTGGGAATATCTTGTCCAGTTGATGGAGCTACTGTAGGGCCTTAATAGAACTTACATAGGAGGCTGGTCACAATAGATCTTATTAGGTTGCAGTGATGCGAAAAAGCCCCAAATAACACAAATAGATATATTTTAGATTGAGCTTACTTTAACATATAGTTATGATGTCTATGGCACTCGATAATCCTCGTCATGAAACTGGGCCTATCCGCCATTGTCTCCGATTCAAAAATCTGTTTACACTTTAATCTTAGCAGAATCAACTGTCCTTTTAAAAAGGTCATTATTGTTACTGCTGTAGAATCAAAAGTCGCAATCACAGCTGCACCTTGAATAGATATTACTATTTGAACAGCAGAAGCGTAATAATATCCAGGCGTGTTAACATAATCAAACGGAAACCATGAACTAAGTATTTGAGGATACGGTTCAAGACCTAGCGCAATATTTTCTCTATACGTTGGACTTGTCCAATACTTTAGAATAGGTGCTGCTGATAACGCCAATGTCGTCATAAATACCAGGACCCAATATGAATACGTTATCATCCTGGCATATTTTGTATATCTCGCAATCTCATTCAAAGTACTTTGGCTCCCTTTTTTGATCTCCTGTACTTCTTCTTTTGATATGTTTTCGACAAGTTCAGACCAGCCCGCTTGATTGAGCACGCAGGACATGCATTTGGCAAGACAAACAGCGCTTAAAGTAGTCAAAGAAAAATTACTGAGCGCTTTATCTAGATCACATCTTAAAAGGTACAGTTCAATGATCTGAGTCACAAAAAAAATTGCCGTTGAGAAATGAAGAAAATTGTAAATTATATATCTGGTTCGGCTCCCAGTCTTCCAAAGACCAAAGAAATAGAGGCCTTTTAAATTTGGACCTAACAAAGGACTTCTCACATCTTCTAATGTCTCCAGAAAAGAAATAAGCCACTTATAAAACATATCTGTTTTTGTCTGATTGTGGGTTGCAAATGATTTGAAAAGCGAATCGGTTCTAGATTGATAAAAAAATTTGAATGATACTCAACAAAACTGAACAATCCTTTTTTAGTTACATTATTAACATAAGAAAAATTCATAGTAAACATACTAATTTGGCAGCTCATTTACAAAACATGGATAATGGTAGACCATACATAAGATCTTTGTTTTTGACTGTCAACGTAAAATAAATCGGAATTGATTGCTTTGTAAATTAGTAATGTACTAAATAAGCTTTTGAGTTTAGTACATTACTGATTTACAAATCAAACAAACAAGCAAACGTCCTTGAAGAAAATATAATCATGAAACGATCCAATACTTCGGAGACCTAAATCTAGAACCCTAAAAATGAAGACACCTTGAAACGCTAACTGCTGCTTAGACACCCAGCCACCAAGCAGCATATTATAACAATCACTAGAAGTCCAGTAATTGTTATAATATTTAAAGCTAATAAAATGCTCCGATATACTTATTCCTGCCCTTTCATGGAAGTACAACAAAAAATTTTACAAACTCGTAATGTGAAAAAGCCGATACATAAATATTGGGCAGGTTTATAAGTTTTAAAGAAGCACATTTTTCTTGTGGCACAATTCTCTTTTACTTCACTAAGGGTCAGTTTTGTAATCCGTGGTAAGGTTGACCAGTAGGTTAAAATATGAACCAATGGCGAAAACGTATGATGTCGTGATATGACAGCTTGTCCAATAGACGAATTTCCAAATATAACTAAATTTAAATTGTTATATAAATAAACAATTTAACGGCAACACGATGCTAGGATTAGTAAAATAGCGGCTGGCGGCTCAGCTGATGTATGTTGCTTTGAATTTTTATAAAAAAATTAACAATTTGTCATGACGTCACACATTTTGGCGTTTCTATTGGCGCTATAGGTCTAGAATTTAACTATTGTGGTTATTATGACTACGGATCAATAAACTCACCCTTGTGATTTAGAGAGCAAAAACCGTAGCCCAATAATAAAAAACCGTATATTACAACATACGAATTAAAGTTGAGGATATTGAAAAAAACACAGTCTTGTACAACTCTCAGTTAGTTCCCTAATTTCTATCTAGATTGTTTTAATGTAGGTACAGCTTATATTCTGTAAGTAAAGTATCTCACAAGTAAGGAGAAAGTTTGTACGAATAGATATAATAATAATATTATAATTAAAGACCCAAAATGTGACAAGAACTCTGGCAACAGTTGACCTAAATTAGAACTCGTACGTAGTTTGTTTCTAGATAATTAGAAGACTTGTAAAGGTCTTCGCATAAATATATTTTTTTTAGCAAGAACTTCACTCATAACTTTTTCGCGTTTAATTGTCAAACTGTCACATTTTGAAAAAACCTTACCAACTTTTAACAATATTTTAATTTTTTAACAATCTGTGGTGTTGGAAAGAGCAAAGTACCCAATTATGCATTTATCAGGGCAATTGAGGCAATTTTTTCGCGTGTGCTTCAAGCAGCTTGAAGCCAATTATACTTTTCTGAGGTATTGTTTCGTGCAATTCAATAGTTTAATAGTTACCTTTCAATTGTCGAATCACTAATATTCTGAGAGCAGTTTAAAAAAAATCTTACTTCTAGAACTTACTCTAATTAATTATTTATATGTTTTGTATATATTTTCAAATGCAATATATATTGGGACCTAACCTATGAAATTGGTTTTTTTCTTCTCTCTTAGTATTTTGTTCGTAACTATTAAGTTTCAGAAAAGATAAATAATTGTTAAGAATTATGATATCACACATATAGCTAAAGCTTGTCTTATGATACATGCCAAATATCATTATCTTTGGATTTGCCGTTGTGAAGAAAACTGAAAAAAAATTAGTATGGAAAATGCAGAGTTCCCCAAAATCTCCATACAATACGCCAATTTCATATGTAAGGACCTTCTGGATATTTACATGTGTTTAGTATCCGAAACACAAGCAGCAGTCGTTGCTTAAAATGGGCAAGTTGGTGTAAATGTCTAAAGATTATTAATTAACATCGTATGTGAGTTTTGGTTACAAATAATCAATAAGTATAAATTATATAAAAAACGACAGCAGTTGCTGTTTTCCTGTTGATGTCTTATTTTTGTGTATATTTCGATATTCTTAGAGTAATTATTATGTTGATTATTGCATTTGATTACTAAGCTTTTAGGAACTTCCTTATTATCTAAAAAATAAAAGTGATTTATTTTCAGTGGCTTGTTGTTTACAATTTCTGACACAAACAAAATTTTACTAGCGCTCGAAATTACGCGTCGAAAATAATTATTCATAAAAAAGCCTGACGTAAATAGATTTAGCCGCGTCATATTAATGTTGTTGTAGAAATCAAACGTTCAAGCGAAATGTTCTTTGAGACTGGTAATTAAATATGTTTGAAACGAAGTGAAATAGATGTGACTTGTGAAACAGGTCGACGAAAAAGTTATAACGAGCCATGTCGACGATACAAATTCAAATTACGAGATGCCAATTACGTGATTACAAAGCGTTTTTTATTACCATTATTATTAAAATTGTTTTTTAAGTATAAACATTTACAAATGTGATGCCAATGGCAAAATCACATCGGCTAAAATCGAGTGGTTCTTTACACTTAAACAGCTATTTTAAATAGTAAAACCAATTCTGAAACAAATGTTGTTAGTCTAAATCCAATGGCTAAGGGTAAATCCAACCAATTTTCAATTAGCGATACTGGTGTAGTAATACTAAAAAAGCTTGAGTTGCCAGATGCGTACACGGCCAAAAATCATCCGTGTACGCAGAACTCTGTCCTTATAGCGGATTCGGCATTTATTGGTGTCCGGACTAGCGTGTAGTGAAACACGGAATTCGGTCGAACTCGCCCTTAGTCAGTTTTTTGTCCCACCCATATTATTTACTTTTTTCCCACCCATATTATTATTGTTTTAGATCATTGTAAAGGCCGACTATGTTAACATGAGTTTTTCCGAACTTTATAACGTTAGCCGTTGTTGGTGGTGACTAATACGGCCCTTACGTACAAGTCCATGTAGCCAAGGTTCACGTCTTATACATACTAATATGAATGCGAAAGTAAGTATGTCTTTCTGTCTTGCTTTCAAGTCAAAACTACTAAACCAAATTAACCGAAATTTGGGACACAGATAGTCTAGAGCCTGAGAAAGGACATAGGCTACCTTTTATCCCGATATTTCTATGGGAACGGGTGCCATGCAGGTGAATGTTAAAAAATTTAATAACGCCTCCAAGAAAAATTAAGGACAAATTTACGCCAGTATGAACTTTGCTTCTAAAAATAGTAGGCGTAAATTTTCAATTCCACCATTTGAAGCTACTGTTCCAAATTGAAAAAATCTTTCAGTATTGAATACCTAGCTTATTTATTGAGGAAGGCTATAGGCTATCGTCCTGGCATAGTGATCTCAAAGTAACTATTCTAAGCGGACGAAGTCGCGGGCAAAAGCTAGTGGGCCATATAATCGTCGGTTGCTTTCAATAAACTGATAATTACAATAATGATAAGAAAGCTCTTATAGGAAGACAAACAATGGTCCTCCATTTATTTGCATAAGTAATGTCACTTACGCACGATCTTTTGGGAATGTCAGCAGCTGCAAGATATCTGTGTCGTCTGGCTATTTCGCTAAATAATGATAATGAGTGGTGATGCTGGAAAATAAACACGGAATCTATTAAAAATAACTATGGTGCTATTGTTATATAACAATGGTAACTGTGGTGGTTGCAAGTTTACCAGTGGAAACTGACGTAGCGAAGAGCCGCGGTCGCAGAATCCACTGGTAAACTTGCAACCACCACAGCACGCATCAAAAATCAAATGCAATACAACGCTGCTCTCGACGAGGTGGCCAATAGATGCCTCAATTCACCCAAAAACATTCTACGTCCAACAGAGAATGAGCTTTGATTATGAAGAAGACGCTCTTCAGGTTGAGGCAGATCCGTAGAGTGGGATAAGCGGCACAGCTTTTCTGTTTCGGCAAACTTGACATACTTACTGACCAACAGAGGCCAATCACACACATCAATGAGAACTTTGGGTGTCACGGAACCATAAGTCAACTCGTTTTTGATGTCCGACAAGTAGAAATACGGCTCAATATCTTCCAAACTGACGGATTGGCTAGCTAAAGTTAGCTTTGGTATGGCTCTAGCCACATGAACAGTGAAAGAATCTGTTCATCGGGACCAACGATACCTAATGAGTCAGATAAATCGGAGTCTATTAGAGTTGTAGTAGATCCGCTGTCTATTAATGCGTATGTCGCTACTTCCCCACCTGAAGTACGAACTTTTTCGTTGACGAAAAAAGAAATGGGGTTATCTGTAATATTGACAGGCTTACTGCTATGACATACTTTGTCATTATTGACACCGGATTTGTTTACATCTTTTAGTGATGGTGATAATAAATGTGAATTTGTACAAGTTTGTGTTTGTGTGTTTCCTGAATTTAATGTTTCTGAGTGAAGTAACATGTGATGATCTGCGTTACACTCACCACACTTTTCTTTGCAGGCTCGCAAATCATGTTTTCGCTTGCGTAAACATTTTACGCAGATCTTAGCCTGACGAACCCACGACCACCGATTATCGACCGATAATTTTGAAAATTTCACACAACTTTTGATGCTGTGGTTGGCAGAACAAAACAAACAATTAGTAACGATACCGGTAGAAATGTCGGCAGTATTGTAGATGCGGTGTTGTGAAGCCTGTGTGGTCTTAGGTCGGTCATGAACAGGAGAGACACTAATACTCGACGACGGAAAGCGCGGCATGTAGCGTGCCTGCTTGCGAGCTTCGTCATGCAAAAACTCCGCAACTGCAAAGATGGTCTCACTGAACCGTTATGTGTGTCAGCAAAATCACACCACATACTCTGCAAAATAAAATTCAATTTCGACAAAATTTTGTGCGTTAATTCCGGCGAATAAATATATTCTGGCCTATCTAGTAGTTTTATTACGCTTAAACATGTTTGTACCCTAGCTGATAATTTGAAAATATCACTAGGATCTCTTCCCAATTTAGGCAATGATCTTAGGGCAGAGATCTCTTGTAAAATAATGTCTCCAGGGCGAGCAAAATGTAGTTCTAAATTACTCATGATGACGTCTGGATCATCAGCCGTAAGAAGCAAAGTTTTCACAGCACCGCGCGCCGCGCCACGGACTGCGTGACGTAGCCGCACTACATTTTGCCTTGGAGAGTAAGATGACTTTGTGTCGTCAAAGCTCTTTTTAAATAATAGCCATTCATCTATATTGCCATAAAATTCAGCGATATCTACACTTACCCCCTACAATTTTGTGCTAGAGAGACAACGGCGTTTGTCAACCGACACAAATCACTGGCTTGGACATAGCCATGAAGGCTCGCGCCGGACGGTATCCCATTACGTGATGGCTCGCCGTGCTGCACAGATGCCAAGACGTCTTCCAAAATTTTCGGAACAGATGTGACGACTGGATCTTTCGCAGCGTGGCGTGCGCTTTCACGTGATACTTTATCATCGACGCGTGGCATTAAGGCCCCGCCCAACATAGGAACTATGTTACCTACCTTCTGGGTGTCAGCTACCCACTGTTCGGTGCGCCGTGCAGATGACATCGATGACTGACTGCGTCTCTCTTCAGCTTCGACGGCAGCAGTTTCTGCCTCGAACTCTGCTCGTGCAGCGGCCTCCTCCGCCAGCACGGACTGCTTCATTAAGTCAGCCAGCTTGCGTTGGAGTTTGGCCTACGCTGCTCGTTGCCGCGCTACGAGAGCAGCTTGTGAAGCTCCTGACGTAGCTGAAACGGAACTGCGACGAGTGGACAAACGTTCCTCCAGTCCTCCCCCTCATCTTTAGAGGACTCCACCAATTCCTTCGCTGCCTGTGCTCGAGTGAGCATTGTAAAAAAATTTGAATTTTGAAAGCTAGTTCAAAAGAAAAAACGAGGATGGAAGGACCAGGATGTCGTGGACAGCCGAAGGAAAAGGTGGGTTTGGAAGAGAAACGTATAATAAATAAAATAATGAAAAATACAATAAAAACTGAAGGAACAGAAAAGAAACCGAAGAATGACAGACGTAAAGACAAGAAAAAAGTACATAGACAAGTAGTAGTAATATAAGGAGGTCCTTGACAGTAACCGACAAATATTTATGGACCCATATCCATGATGTGTAAGTGTCTAAAATATTACTTTCTTACCAGTGGTCCACATAATAAATTCACTCGAGTGGACTTAGGGCACAGATCAATAAATACTTACTAAGAGTACCCATGGGTACTTGTTTTTGCACTTGGTACATCTTTTTTTGACAACGAGGAATCCATTACCGGACAGCCACCAGCAACATCCACTAAAACTCCTGGATATTAAGCATAGTCAGGCACTAAGTCGGGATTTGGCGCCAATGGGGCCCCTGGTACAGGCGCGAGCAAGAACATGTTAACACTTTTGACAGTAAATGACTTTTATTACAAGGGGATATAAGGGTTTATTAATCAAAAGTTTATGTTCATCAATGTGAACTACGGATACCGTTGACCTTTATTTATTTATTGCTATTTGTCAACATGGATGTATATGATTCCTACCGAATTTCTCAAGGAAGTACGAGTATAAAACAAAATGAAAGCAATTTTCTATTCTCGCTTTAAAGGAACATTTCCATTCTTTCACAAGAATGTTGAATAATATTATGTTCCAGGAAATTTAGTAACTGTAAAATTCTGAACTCTCTTTGAATGTACAATTTCTTAGATTGCTACATTTCCAGGTTTACTTTAATCGGAAAAAAATAGTCAATATTTTTCAGAAAATATTTTTGGTTTTTTGAACAGACTGCTGTTCTAAAAGTATCGCGAAATTTGTTTTTTTGAAAAAGTCTTGACTTATTCACAAAAATTTTGCCCCGTTCAAAGTGATTTCGCTCGGATATAATGCAAAAAGTTTTTTTAATCCTCAATGCACTTAATTTTTTTTTGTTATCTTGTTTAGCTCCTACTTTGATGCTGCCTTTACAGTATCTTCTGTCAGAGGGGGCCTGTTACAGTTTCCGAGATCGCAGTGGCTGTGAGACCATAACTGTCTATCAATGGGTGTCACTGAGGTGTGTTTTAGGCAATTTTGGTGTAAATAGTGCGGCAACCCGACTCATGCGCAAACATTGGTCAAAATCCAACGACACAACTAATTAATATTATTATTTAAGACCTCGTCAACGTTTCCAAATGTGATTCGATTAGGTCATGACTATTTTCTTCATTTTAATTTTTTTTCATCCTTTGTTGTCGTAAAGACATGCTTTTCGGCATTCATACCTTGATAGTCCTCTGAGAACCGTTTGTACCACTGTTTTTTTGGAGTTGCCCTAACTGATGCCTCTGACGGCTACTCAGCTACCACTGGATTGTTTTAAAAAAGGCGAGAACTTTAGTGGATCCTCAAGCCTGTAGTGGTGAACCACTACTGGAGGGTTTCTCTCTGGACGGCATCCCCCCTCCCGCTTCCAGGGAGAGCCACCAGGGCGCTCGAGCTGGATTCGGGGATTGGCAGACGTCCTGAGGGTGCCTCTAAAGGCTCGGAGCTCGGCTCAGGCGTGCCGTGTCGTGGAGGAGTTGCGAGGGTGCGCACGGAGCGCCGCGAGTGTGACCCAGTTCTTCGCACCCTTGTTCTACGAGTGCGGTGTATAACAAAAGTGTGTCTAGTGCGTGATGTGCGTGTGATGAAGATTACTTAGGTATAAATTCTGTATATTATACAGAATTTGTCCGCATGCTTAATTTAGTTTTTGACACAAAATTTTATTAAGATTCATTGGAATAATTATTCGGTCAAATTAAGTGAATCAGACTACATATGTAGCAACATAACGCTAAGTATAAAGAAATCAAATAAACGTAGCTGACGGAAATCTAAAATTCGGGATACTTTTTGGACAGACCTCGTATTTTATTAATTTTACCAAATACTCGTCTTATTTTACGTTTCGTCCTCAGCTTATATACGGCCCACTGCTGGGCACAGGCCTTCCTCATGGAGAAACATATGAGAAATATGGGCCGTATCATCACCACAGGTTTTACCGTATAGGAATTGAGTATCAGCATTGGAATCTTGGTTTAAAAATTTCTTTAGATCTATCGCGTACCAACGAAATAGATTTTTTTAGCCTTATACAAGGCATACCAAGCCACATTGGGCCAACGTGGTGGTGTTACGCCCCATACTCCTCTTATGTCTGTTTCCGTGATGGAGGCCTGTGCATATAGGCTGAGGACGGATCATTACAACACAATAAAGAGATTTAAAAATAAATGTTCTAAAAAGACAGTCACTTTCAGATCCTTGAGCTGATTACATTACTGCCTCAATTTGTGAAAAATCACCCCTGGCCTTAATATAAAATTCTAGAGAGTTCTAAAAAGGCTTTTCATTTAAAATTTCCTTAATAAAAAAAATACTAAGTCAATCTTTGAAAGGGCTGCATTGGAATCAAACTGATTTAATTTCTTTACGTTCGCCTTTGCACGGGTAATCAAATATCGATTAAGCTGACTGTAAACACATTGAATAATTAAATTCTAGTTTAATGGAATACTTAAAAGTCTACTTAAAGGTACTATTTCCATTTATCGATTCATTTCATTATTAAATTCCCAATATTGCATTTTGAATCAAAAGTATTTCAGCATGTTTGAATATTTCAGCTATAGTTATTTTTTATTTTATTTTTTAGTATTGAGTCGTGTGCTCAGCTCAGTAAAATAATTCTACCAACCTATCTCTTCCCGTTTGTGTTGTTAAAGGCGACTAATGGATTTAGAACAACCATCCATCCAATAGCTTATTACCGCGATGGGCTCACCACCTGTCACGCTGAGTCTCAGAGTAAACAGAACTGGAGTAGCCTTTGTCTAACATTCCCCTCTGCCAAATGCACAAGCATCGGATGCTTGCACGTTTAATAAAACTAGTTGAGCCGCCATTTTGACAGCCATAACATTGTAAACGTTGCGGCGAACAGAGCTCCCGCAAAAATGCCTGCCTGTGCTGTTTTTTGTTGTAAAAATAAATAGAAAGCATCTAGAATGCTAAAAGATGGTGTCACCTTTTATTTGTAATTATAATTTTTAAGATTTCATGATTATTTACTTCATTATTTCATGTTTTAGAATTCTACGATTTCAAATTTCGAGCGCTAGTCTCGTGGGGAGTGCGGCTGTGACGTTGTCAAAACGCACACCCCACGTGACTATTTTAAGCGTGTGTGTGCGTGAAATTTAAATTTGTGTGTCGAATTATGCATGTGTGCATTTGTAATAACGTTGTGCGTTGTGCTGGCTTTGAGTGTAGTGGTAACCTCACCCCCCGCAAGAAATGGCAGAATAAAATGTTTGAGAAATTGACTAATGGCTACTCCAGTTCTGTTTACTCTGAGCGCTGAGTACAGTCACTGCTTGTAGAAGCGCGGACAATGGCAAAGGACTGCTTTTGCGGTGCTTTTCCCTAGTCTCTGACTAACCCTTAGGGGATAATACTGGTGATTAAATGTATTTTTGTTATTTTCAATGTTAAATTGTATGTTTTGTATCCTATTTGTTCACATATCACAAAATAATCAATGTTATCTAATTGACGTTCATACAGCACAATTAATTTAAATTCAGCGATACTTGTATTATGAAACCAATTATAACATTTCAGAGCATTTTGTAATCCACAAACCTGTCAACTGAAATCCGAGCACAATAGACAGGTGCCACTGTCGGTGTCTGGTCAACTCATGCTTACCTGATTAGTTGGAATAGCATAATCGATGAAATTTGCTTCGGGACTGTATGGTACGACAAATAGTGAAGATATTTATTTATTGTAATGTTGATTCTATTTTTTATATTATACTTTAGAACATCTGTACATATTTGTAATGAAAAATGTGATAAACTGCAGAATATTACTTTGATTAGGTATCTATGTCATTATTATTTTTAAACTTCAATGACGTTGTAGTTTATTACATTTCTTAAACGATGCTAAGGGAGGGTAGAAACTTGCTACCGGATGGCGTAATGTTTTCTTTCACGAATTATTGAAAAATGTCTATGACATTTATAAGCATGCGCTAAAACGCGGTTTAAGGTTTTTTTTTTTAATTTTGTATGATTATTGAAATTTCGTAGTCACGTGCACTAATAATATAATAATCTTACTACCACTATGACCAAAATAAAACGTCATCAGCATCAGGTCACAATAGTCAACTGCTAGACATAATCCACCGCAAAGGTATATTACGGAGAAAAATACGCAAATTTTCTGAGTTACCTCCAGGCAAGGCCAACCTACCTATCTTTGATTCTTCCGACATATATGGTCAGCTTTCCAGGCCGCTGAAACTTAAGATTGTTGTTTCTTATTCTAGAACGGGCTTTGAGCTCTAGTAGCGATCTCCTAACCCCGACCAAGTAGATACATTGCGATTAACAACAAGATATCGCCGAAGGAGTAGGCTATTGCCAACAACACCATTTCGTCTGTTAAGGCCCGATTTTTCAATCCTCAGATAAAATTATCCGCCATTTAAAACTATCACTGTCACTTTCTAAAGTCATAAAAAGAAAAGGGACAGAGCTAACATTTGACTGACAGATAGTTTTATCTGAGGATTGAAAAATCGGGCCTTAGTCTGCTAAGTATAACAGAGGGCGAGAATGTTGCGTGCTCTATTGTGATTCCAACTTTTTATAATTCCTCCTTTAGCCCCAGCTCCAGCTGAAATTGCAGAAGCTTTATAATTTTAATTAAAAATGCAATGAAATGTATTCCATGAACCAAACGGAATTATATTGGCTCAGGCGCTCAGTATCAATTAGCCGTCAACATTATTGACTCCGATGACCCCGGCCCTTATTCATAATTATCGGATCACAGATACAATTTGAAAACAAGTCTCATCTCTCTCTGATTCATCGCAATGAAAAGTGACAGGTATATGAGATTTCATGATTCGATAGATTTACAAAAGTTTAGAATAGTGGGTCAGATTACGCAATCACCGTGATGCATTCACTGTTTCGACGTTAATTCCCAGAACATTTCACAGCAGATAATAAATATTTTATAGAGCATGAACTTTAGACGGTTATTCTGGGTGAGGGTTAATTTCTCGATAGTAAAGGTGGAATTTCTCATATCATAAACTTATGTGTCTGGTTACATTGTAGATTAAGTAAAAAGTAGACCTATCTATCAGGAACAGAACCATTTCGAAGAAACGAAAAAGCCTTTAGAAATATATTGTTAACGACTTTCTTAAAGAAATTTGTTTGCAATATATTTTTAATAGCGGTACATATTAACTATTAACTATTTAAAGTTACCCCGTGTGGTTCCACATGGTTTCTTATTAGTCTTTTGTTTGTTAAGTTTATGTGTGGCTCGTTTCTCTGGTACTGAGACTAATATAATGTAGGTAGTTGACAAAAATATACACCAGGTTTTACAGCAATGTGATCGTAGCTTAAAATCTAAAATTATGTTTATGTACATTATGTTTGTGGATTTTGTGTTGTGTATTAATGTTTTAACCACGTATCGAGGGTTGAATGACTCGGTGCTCAGTCTAATCTAAATTGGTTTTTGTTGCACTGAATTGATTTGTAAGATTAGTATAAGATTTTTGTATTATTATAAATAAATATACTTATAACCGTGAATACCAGCTATCCAGCTAAGCCAAGGTTCAAGAGGAGAAGAATATGTACCTAGTTGAGACTTGGTACGATCTTGGCACACATCTTTCGCTTTCTCTACTCTTTATTAACATCAAATTATAATTATACTCTTAAAATTAATGGTCAGTGTTGATGGCGTCTGACGTTTAAAATATAAACTCATATTTTTCTCTTTTAATGACCCTGAAAGTGGACAGCTCACCTAAGCTTTTAATAGGAATACAATATTATAGTTTAAGTATACATTATAATAGGAATCAATTGTCACCAGCAGTATTTCCAGTCCGTCACGATTACGACTTTCAGCGTTCAAGAAGGCTAGCAAAACTCCTCCGGTGCAAAAACAGGTACAGCCGAAACAAAAACCACAAAATAATAATTAATAATTTATTTTGCAACATGGTTATTGTTACGTAGCCAATTAAAACTTATTTTTATATTATTCTTTCTCTTTTTTACGTCACCTTGTGACATGTAAATATTATAAGGAAAAATAAATAGTTCTTGTGTCAAAGCCTCTGTCTCAATTACCTTCTAAAATTCCAATAAATTCCACTCTATAGCTATCGATAACAGTTATCTTAAGCATTTATTCTTAAAAATTAACCTACTCTGTAAACTGCTGTCAAGAATACAGTATCGAATCTTTTAGTTCGATTCAGCGATTGTTGAAGGTTTTGACTTCAATAAGAACAAGCTGCATAGTTATATTGAAGTACGTACATCTCTTGTAAACTCGCAAAAAGCAGTTTCGTGTACCACGATTTGAGATGATCGTAAATATCTAGCGTCAGGTAAAAGTTTAATCCATAAGGGACGTGAAAATGTGTTAGTGTAGAGCAAAAGAACTTTGATTTCTATTACTCGACGCCCAGTTTTGTATGAAATCTTATTTTTTGACGTTGTCGAAAATAATGATTGCTGAGATGTTGAAGACGAGAACAAAGACGCTGACATTATTATACATGTTTTATTTTCAACACAAAAGGCACACAGAAAATGATATAAAATAGAAAAACAAGCTGTTAGCTTTTGAAGTGAATTGCAAAAAGTACACAATGACGCAGATTTTAACCGCCTCTCTGGTCTAGTGATTGACACCACCGGGTGTAGATCAGGAGGTTCGGAGTTCGATTTCCCGCGGGAGCAGGGGTTATTCTGCTCGGTTTGGTTAATGGTAGGGCTTCTAAGCCCGCCTGGCTAGCTACCACCGTCTTACCTAAATTGGTCGCCATAATAACAATGTTATAAGCATTGTTGTGTTCCGCTTCCACCTTTGGCCTTATCGTCACTTACCATCAGGTGAGATGAAGGCCAAGAGCTTACCTGTCATATAAAAAAAAAGATCTCTGATGTCATGTTTCGAAACGTCATAACCCAATATTTAATTGTTTTCTGTAAGATTTGCTCCACACACTCTAAGTAATTTTTTTCTATTTGGTATTCTATTTAATTAATAAATTACCATAAGCACACCAAATTATTCATTTAAGTTTAAGTCTCTAAGCTGTTTTAGGATTTGGATTCCCGTGAAAATTATCAACCCGTTTCGAATGTAGGTCAGGTGTAAATTCATTTAAGAGGATTTCAGAATCTATTAACTGATTAATCCTTGGAGATCTACGCTGGTCCAAAACAAAATTAACTGCCAATACATAAAATTAAAAAACTTGATTGTGTTAATCCTGGGTTTCGTTGTGCTCCATAAAATTGCGAAGTTGTAGTTTTTAAACATTATTAGCAAATCTGGATCAAAATCTCATTATATCACGTGCATCATAATTTCATTGGGATTCAGGGATTGCAAAATTAATTGTCTTAATGTGGATATGACATCAAAATTACCCAAATAATTAGTCATTAAATTAATATCTACATTGAGATTTAAGTATATTTTGATTTATTTATTTATTTATTATGAATTAAACTAAAAAAAGATAATTGGAAAATGTACTGATTATTTTCATAAATAAATCTACGTTAAAACAAGATAACACATAATAAGTTAATAACATATCATAGTATCGCGCCTCACAGCATAAACCTGTGTATTTATTGGCAAATTTTTTTTATTTAATCTTAAGTAAGAATTTTTGACACAAATCCACATTATGCCCAATAATGACGTAAAATTTTCCGATCTCAATTATTGCAGCTCGCTATTTTGTTTTTCCTACATCATGGCAGAATATTACAGTTTGAAGAGGAAAACTGACAGACCTAATGGGAACAAATCACCGCCACCATTGGACGTCTGCAACACCAAATAAATCACAAATACATTGCCGACCCTTTAAACATCTCAATGGTCGGAAAACTAGACACAGACACATTGTTTACGAATACCGCCGTGCACCAGTGTTCGCGATGACCCTCAAGGGATTAAAAGGAATAGCATTTTCTTGAAGATATGTCATGTTTCCATTTGGAGATACGCGGTAGCAAATGACATGAGAAATGGAAGGTTCTGCGCAGCCAACACTCCAGAGTTGGGGATGGATATCACATCACGAGGTGTGGTTACGAAGCACAGAGACTAGGATTAGCCATTTAACCATTTTTCTTAACTAACGGATATAAGGTGAATAGCAGTAGTATGAGTTTGATGCAATGATTTTACCTACCAACCTTGAGATCTTTGGCAAAATGAATTGAATATTATTATGTACTTTACCGAACATGTCCACGAGTGTCATACTCGTATAAAATGTGCCATAATTAGGCAGATATTTGAAATAAATAAATATCTTCAAACATTCACACCAATCAACTAGCCCCATTATAAGCAACTAATGCTGCTTGTATAAACATCCAAGACTGGAGAACAAATGCCTGAAAATTCATCACTCAAACATTTGCCCCCACCGGGGATCGAACCCAGAACCTCTCGATATGGCGACGCCTTGAGACCGGCGTACAAACCACTTGACCACGGAGGTCGTCAAAGTTGGAAATAGGTATGGTTGTCCCAATTTCTCAATAATTCGGAACAGAAAACACATTATGTACATATTTATGTTAGTCCCGTGTTAGTCCGGGACACAAGAAGAATGTACCAACTGCTTTTCTTGCCTAGCATGTCGTAAAAGGCGACTAAGGGCGTATTGGGTACTGTGTCTGTGGTTGTGTAGGCGATGAGCTAGCCACTTGTTACTACTCTTTCACGATTTATCATCTGATCAACCGTGTTTTTCTATGGCTAAATGTGGTCTTGGGGAGCACCGTGCTCCTTAGAGTCTGCTTACCCCTTCGGGGATTGCAGGCGTGATTTTATGTATGTATGTATAATATATTCGTGTCTCTAATTGTAAGGAAAATAATCAATATATTTACTGCATGATTAAAGATCTTCATTTTTATACGTCACGGTCATCTTAATTTTGTGTCATGTCAGACTTGAGAGAAATAAATTCTTTTTATTATTATTTTTTTTTTTTTTCTTTTTTTTTTTCTCAGCTTAAGGCTGGTGAATAGAACTCAGTTACGGGCTACGCCAAGTATCTGATTTCAGTTATGTTTGAGGTGGTGAGTTAGATAGGTCATCCTGCAAAAAACGGCGAACCATACGACACGTGTTTAGTATCGCCGCCTTCTGCATGGTAATGTAAGAACTCTCCGGTAAATCTAATATTTTTAGGCTATGGGCAAGATGTTTGGGAATAACTCCTGTACTAGAGAGCACCAGAGGTATGATGTATACTTTATTTAAATTCCATATCCTAGTTATCTCTTCCTTTAGATCTGAGTACTTGTGGAGTTTTTCTGAGATGGTTTTTTGAAGGTTATGTGTACACGGTATTGCAATGTCAATTAAATATGCTTCTTTTTGTACCTTATCAACTAGGGTTATGTCCGGTCTATTACAGTGTATTGTTTTGTCGGTAAGGATAGCTCGATCGAAGTACATTCTGTATCTAGGGCATTCTAGTACTGGTTTTGGGTTGTATTGATAGTATGGGACTATTTTGTTAGAAATGAGTTTGTGTTTTATAGCTAACTTTTGGTGTATGTAATGAGCAACTTGGTTATGGCGATGTGTATAATCGTGTTGAGTGAGCATAGGGCATCCGTTGATTATATGCTGTATAGTCTCGGATTGGTTGCGACATTTCCTACATTTATCATCTACTGATTTCTTAAGAATGAATTTTTTGTAGTTTTTGGTGTTAATTATTTGGTCCTGTATGGCTATGAGAAAGCCCTCAGTTTCGGGAAATAAATAACCTAAAGTAAGCCATTTATTTGATGCCTCTATGTTTATATGGGACTGTTCTAAGTCATGTAGGTGCCTACCATGAAGTTGTTTATTACGCCATCTTTCTATTTTTATTGTTTATATTTCTTCTTTACTTTTAAATACTATATCAGGAGTTTCAAGATTGAGTACAGTATAATTTGTGTCTGCTTTAACTATGGTTGCATGAAATGGGCTTTGTGTAGCTTTTTCTAAGAAAAAATTACGTAAAATCTGGGTTTGACTAATATTAAGGTATTTGATATCAATTAGTCCTCGGCCTCCACAAGTTCTCTTTACTGTCATTCTCTCAATAGCTGATCTAGGGTGTAAGTAGTTGTGTTTTGTTAGTGTAGATCTAGTTTTAATTTGGATTTTGTTTATGTCTGTATTTGTCCACTTTATGATACCGAATGAGTATGTAAGTACTGGTATGGCAAATGTATTTATTGCTTTAAATAAGTTCCTGGAGTTTAGTTGCTTTTTGCATAAAATATTTATCCGTCGTGCGTATTCTGTGGTCAATTCCCTTTTCATTTGTGAATGGTTGATATATTTATTTTGATTTATTCCTAAATATCTATATGTATCGTTTGTTTGCATATCTTGAATGTTGAAGTCTTCATATATATTATTATTACTTTTAACAACTTTACCCTTACAAATATGTAGCGATCTGCACTTATCTAATCCAAAAGACATGTTAATGTCTTCACTAAAGTTAGCCGTCGTTTGAATTAAGTTTCTTAGATCAGTCTCCGATTTTGCGTAGAGTTTTATATCGTCCATGTATAACAAGTGCGTAATTGATGTGTCTGTGGATAGCTTGTAACCAAAATTAGTTTGTGTAAGTAAAGATGATAGTGGATTTAAGGCGAGGCAAAACCACAAAGGACTTAAGGAGTCTCCCTGAAAAATACCGTTACTTATTTTGATTTCGTCAGTTTTAATTGTTGTAGTTTCTGAATATAAATGAATATTAGTTCTCCACTTGGTCATTGCATCCTCAAGGAAGGTTATAATAGAAGGATTAACTTTATATAATTGTAGTACCCTTACCAGCCAGGAATGCGGGACACTGTCAAAAGCTTTTTTATAATCGATGTAAGTTACATGAATATTTCTATTATGTTTCTGAGCGTGTTTGAGAACTATGGAGTCAATGATTAATTGTTCCTTGCACCCTTTATAGTTTTGCCTGCATCCTTTTTGTTCTTCAGCTAAAATGTTATTTGATTCAATATGCTTATTTATTTTGCTAGTTATACACGCGGTTATTAATTTATACAGTGTAGTCAAACATGTTATTGGTCTAAATTGTGAGGGATCTGATGGATTTGTACTTTTAGGTAACATATAAGTAATTCCTTTTGCTAGAAAATCAGGTAGTGCTGTATTTCCTTTTATGAGATCGGTTACTATATTTGCAAGAGCATCATGTAAAACGAAAAACTTTTTATACCAAAAGTTATATTATTATCTGAAGCAAATAGGTGTAAACAACTATAGTTAGCAATCACGACGACCTATTTTGTTTTTATGTCCAAGAGGTTTAGTGATGTTTATCTTTTTTTAGTGCTGCCGATAAAGAATTTGATGTGTAACAGTGTAAGTAGCAGGAAATAATATAATAGAATAGCTATCAAATGAACGAATGGGCACGAAAACGAATGGATACAGCGAATACACATAGCAATAAGGTTTTATCATCTTGATACTGATGCCTTATTGGTAAACAAGTATTGTGATGCTTATTAAAATTAATCTAATTAGATAGTGTATAATAGTCCAACTTTCTTTATGTAAGAGATACAAGATTGCCAAACTGTTTCTTCCTTTAAGACCAATACAAGAAGCATTTTCTAGCGCTTTCGTCCTAAAATGGTATGTACACATTTCCTAGTATGTATTATATATTTATATTTTTATTATGAACTACTTATGTATTTTATATATACATAGGTATGTATATATAAAATACATGTATGTATTCTATAAATATACTATTATATTTTATGATTTATTATTATTGTGTATTTGAATTTTAGTTTGTAATATCTTAATTTTTTTTTCTTTCGCACTGGTGTCTCATCCCTTTCAATACTAAATCTCACACACCTGTGATGGGTTGCCTGGCAGAGATCTCTATTAGATATAAGTCCTCCTTAGCCTACTATTATTCTATAATGACCTCTATGTGTGTTTATTGGTGCAATAAAGAGTTTAATATGTTGTATAGTTCTGTTACACTAGATTCTGTACTAAAGTATTTCATATTATCTTTCTTTGACTTAGGGATGTACAACGTCGACTACTTGTAAGAGATGTAAGAGACCTTTCAAAAGGAACATATTGAAACATGCGACAAAAATACTAAATGAGTCACTGAAATACAAAATAAGTATCAAATAGGTTTCAAGTAGGCGTGAAAAAGCATTTTTTGGGCCGGCAAGGTGAGGGTGGCTAGTGCTAGTATGTCAGTATCCTGCTCTAGCTATCTTCACATTGGACTCCTCTACTGCTTATCATCAGGTAGTGTGGAGTCATTTGTTGAGCTTTTTATAAAAAAAAAAAAAATAATTGAAGTCCATGCATTTGTCGCTCACATTGAATGTTAGAAGCTTGGTCAGTATTTTTAAAAGCTTAGAGTAGGGTTTCGTTGTTGCCCTGTTATCTATATATCTTCCACGACAAAGTCCCAAAAGAGGGGAGACCCACTACCTTCACCTGCCCTTAGAATATAACTATCAAAATACCAAATGAACTGTCAACAAAAAGAGCCGGCTGTTTCCAAGGTAAGTTTAACGATTCACATTTGTTCACATTGAAAAATAAACACTTTATTTTCTATCAGATTTTGTTTAGAAAGTCATGCGAGGGAGTTGAGAGGGGGGAGCTGAAAGGGACAATTTATTGTGTAAATATTTCAAGTTAGTTAAACACCGCCTATGAATCTGACAAAATGAATGGGTAAGAAAATTAATGTGTCGACTGTTCCCTAAAGTATACCCAACTTTACAGGGATTTTAGGGAATCGAAGGGTCATCCCCAAGGACCACTTAGCAAAACATTCACAAATACCATTTTCTACAGAAACTAGAGCTGTAATGTTTATAAGCATATGCATCCATGATAGTATCAACTCCTATCAATAATTTATCTTGCGAGATTGTAAACTGTCGACAAAATGTGATCTTCGGAAAATCATAATCTTTCGACACATTTTGTTGAATCGTGAGCAGAAGGTCCGTCTTCAGTCTACGTCCCACTGCTGGGCACAGGCCTTCCTCATGCAGAAACACGATGAGGAGTATGGACCGTGACTCCACCACTCTGGCCCAAAGCGGTTGGTGGGTAGAAACGGTTGCAATAGCAACCAGGACCAACGGCTTAACGTGCTTTTGGTCATCCATCCAATGCTTGACCATGGAAAAGATAGATTTAGTTTGATATCGAAAGCCAAGCATATTAACCACTATGCTACCGAGCTCTCCAGTGAGCAGTAGGTACGGATCACTATTTAAAATAATCTGCCTTGTAGCAAGATTATTGTATTCCACAGAATTTTACTACTACACATACTTTAACTACCTGTCTAATTATATATTATACCAAAGTGCTCATCGAAGCTGAAGGATTCCGTGTGAAATCCGAAAGAATAACTCTTAAGTTCTCTGCCCACTACACAGTATCATACTATGACCGTGCTATGAACGTGTCAGGCAAAAAAATATTCTCTGTATTAAAAAGTATGAGACCATGCCCATTAGCGCGCTCCGTTACCGACCAGCACCGTCGCGTGCCATGCACGGACCGGCAAGTATTGTCGGCGAGAATATTTTGACGGTGGCGATACGCTCCGTGCATGACACGCGACGTTGCCACACTGGTGCGCGCAGGCAGCGAAACGGTGAGCACCCGGGTTATAACCGCGTTAGATGGCCGTTATAAACGCGTCTGCCTCACACGGAATCAGGTGAATTACTACAAAGGCGAGACAACAGTGCACAGGGACCGCTCAGATATGGCACTCGGATAATACGGAGATGATACGCGGACCCTCCCGTCACTAAAATCGTTACGCACGGGAATGTTACGCGGATGATAATGAGATGGTATGCTGACGCTCCGGTCATTAAAGCCGATACATACGACTTTGATACGCTCTAGTGGGCATAGTAGAGCATATCGTGTTGCTTGACGTGTCTGATACGTTTATAGCACGGCCATGGTATGATACGTTGTAGTGTGTAGAGACCTTTATGGTGCTAATAAAATTTTGCTTGCCTATTCTATTTTTAAAAAAATTTGTGAATTAATTTCTTTAAGCCGTTATTAATGTATTCAATAAGCTGCTAATGTAGGTCCATAAAATCCAGAATTATCCAATTGTACCCAGTTACGGTTCTCAAGGCTTTGCTCAGAGTTTGGCGAAGCACCTCTCGTTTGAAGGCGCACAATCTTTAACTGCCATGCTTATCTGTAACCTTTAGGCAATTGTCTACCCTCACAGCTGCAGTTAACGTCTAAATTAAGTATTAAATTGTTACCATTTGCAGAAATGAAGCGTAGAATTTTAAAGTCACATTATTGTATGTTTAAAATCTAAACAAATTGAAATGGTAAGTCCAAAGAGAATAGAATCATTCGCAAAATTAACAACCAACGGGTAAGTAATTTTAATCAGTTTTGTGTCATCGTCCTCAGCCTATATACGTCCCACTGCTGGGAGCAGGCCTTACTCATAGATAAATAAATGAGGAGTGTGGGCCGTAACACCACCATGCCGGCCCTATGCGGGTAGGTGGGTAGAAACGGTTTCAAAAGCCAACGACACCAAACGGCTTAACGTGCCTTTTGAAGCAGGGAGAAGTTCAACATCACAAAATTTTGGTCACCCATGCAAGGCCTGACCATAGCAAAGGGAGCTTTGTTTTCGATATCGTAAACCAAAGCGTAATAACCACTACGCCTCCGAGCTCCTCCTTCGACCTTTAGTGTGTTAAAATAGTCTGTAGAAACTTTTATAAGGTACCATAAAACACAGCCATATTGAATTGAAACCTCCTTCCCCACTCCTTCCCCCTTTCCGGTTAACTGGTAGAGATTGTATTTTGACATTAAGTCCCTCGCTACAATCGCACATGAAGAAGAATCATGAACTACTGTAATAACCTAGACATCTATAATTTAATTGAAGATATTTTGATAGATTATTGTTAAGCTAAAATAGAAAATAATATTAGGTCCTTACCAATGAAATTAGTGTTTTGTATGGAGATTTTGGGGAATTCTGCATTTTCCATACTAATTTTTTTTTCAGTTTTCTTTACAGCGACAAATCCAAAGATAATTTTATAATATTTGGCATCTATCATTAGACAAGCTTTAGTAATATGTGTAATATCACACTTCATAAAAATTATTTATCGTTTTTAAGTGAATGCAAATAAAATGTTGTATTCGGGAGGCACTTAAAAAGAGTTGTCTCCGTGTCCAATTTTAACACAATTAACCTTCAACAAATTATCAAAACAAATCAAAAGAGCTCAAAAATATAGTCTATTTTTAGACGAGGTAATTATTTTTTAGGAATACTCTGAATCTTAATAGTTACAGACAAAATACTAAGAGAGAAAAAAAAACACCAATTTCCTAGGAAAGGACCCAATATAAAAACTCAATGGCCGATCACATTATACTTAAAGAAAGAAAGACAAAAATATAAGGCAATAATGTGCGCCTGAATAGAATATTTTATGTATCATTTTAACACTCTCGTGTAGGACTAATGTAAGTATCGTAATAAAATTTTTATTATTGTCGCGACTACAAGCGCTTGCGATTGAGTTTCTTTGTGTCTGTTTTGTGAATTGTTCACGACCTAAAATAATAAGATTCGTCCATGAAACTACTTATTTTTTTGGTTTTGGTTGTAACGGCATCAATTCTTAACTCTTTATATTCTCCAAATAGATATCTTAAGATTTAGAATACAAAAACTCAACAAATTATAATGTTTTTGTTTTTGAGCCAAAGTGCTCTTTCGAAGAATTGAGAACCAGATGTGTTTCAATGCTTATAATATAATGGTATTAATGGGTGCTGGTTGGTTATCGAATTCCGTGAAACAATATTCTCCAGACTGAACATTTAATTAAAGGATTCAAGCCCAATTTACAGCGCAGATTGGTTCACAAAATTACAGAATCGAATCTTGAAATTAATGATAATTCTATAACGTGGCGTAACTTGTAATTAGTATCTAATAGGGTGGCTTATACCTTACTTGTATTGAAGGGTAGAATGAAATATGATTTATTTTGTTAATGCCAAAAAAAAATATGTAATTACAATAAGCGGCGTATAACTTTAGTGCTGACCGTTAGCTAATGGGCGCTCAGCATCTCATCTCATTCGTAATCGGCGGCGCTAATTGGCTTTGCAGTCGCATTCTGTCTTCCTCATTGGTGCAACGTCGGTACCCCATGAGCAGCTATTGGATGCTGTCACCTCCACGTAACGGTAAACACCAAAGCTATAAGTCGCCACTTATACCCTCTGTAAGAAACTCCTTTCTTACGTTTTCCTTTATTTTTCTTTTTTGATAAGTGTTTGTTTTTTGTTTGATATTTGTCGTCTGTCTGTGAAAATATATATTCGTGCGAACAGTTCAGTTTTCTTTATTTTATAGTTTTATTAATATCAGTACGAATTCAACATCTGGCGACCGTGATTATTATTTTTATTTTTCGTTTAAAATGGAGATGCTTAAGAAACAGCGAAAAGTCTTGCGCCGTATGTATACCGAGAATGAGAAAAAGTTACGACGGGCAATTGAAGAAAACGACGACGCTGTAAGTAGCATTTACATGTTATGTAGAGAAAGGGCCGATACTCTGGCCAAGTTGGAAGATCAGATTAAGGATCAGTGGTTTTTGGAGGCGTCGGCTTCCGAAGATGATATTTATGTGGACCTCCAGAGCTCTGATTCTCTCTTCGTAAGCAGACGAATCAGAGCTCTAATTCAGCTCTGATTCGTCTGTTTACGAAAAGTTCAAAAATAAACCTGTTTCAACATGTGAAGAAGAGACCGTTCGTTCGCACACCGGCACAGATCATCGTCGCTTCCAGCTGCCTAGGATAGAGCTACGAAAATTCGACGGTAATGTTAAAAATTGGATTATAATATTATGGGGTCAATTTGAAAAAATCCATACCGATGCTAGTATTGATGCAGTTGACAAATATCAATATTTGATGCAGGCAACCGTCGAGAACTCTAAGGCCAGGGCACTGGTGGAAAGTTACCCGCCTTCCGCAGAAAATTATATGAAGGCAGTAAAAGAATTAAAGGAAAGGTTTGCTAGAGACGACTTACTGGTCGAGTTTTATATAAGGAGTCTTCTACATTTGGTTCTTTCCAACAGAAATAGGGGCATATTATCCATACGTGAGTTTTATGACAAGCTGTCTACACAGTTACAGGCGTTAGAGTCGTTGAAAGTGACGAAGGACATGTATGCAGCCATGCTTCTACCAATGGTTGAATCTGCCATACCCACGGATGTTTTAAAGGCTTGGGAGAGGTCAAAACACGATCACAGTGGAGGTGAGAACCTTTTAACTGATTTGTTAGGGTTTTTAAAGCGCGAGGTAGAGAGCGAAGAGCGTATAAAGGCGTCACGAGATGGCTTTGAGGAGCTTGATGAGCAAAGCTGTAGCACGGTGAGAGAGCCTACCGCAGCATGCATTGTCGCTCATAACAAGGAAGTCAAGCGAGATACTGAAAAGGCGTGCGTGTGGTGCGGTAAAACTACACACAGTAGCATAGAGTATTATAAGCCATCTAACATGTCCCTAGATGAGAAAAAAGAGATATTGAAGAAAAACAATTGCTGCTTTGTATGTTTAAGAAAAGGCCATAGTTCTAGAAGGTGCAAGAATTTTCCAAACTGTCTGTTATGTGGAAAAAGGCATGTTGCCCTTTTGTGTCCCTTGTTGGCCGAGACTAAGAGCAAAGTAGAAAAAGAGAGTGACAATACTAGCTCGATGATAAGTGCTGGTGTTAATACTGTGTTGCAAACCGTGTTAGTGACGATAATGTACAATAATAAGAAATGTGTAACTAGAGCGTTATTCAACAGCGGAGCACAAAGATCGTATCTTAAGGAAGATATTGCTACGCAGTTAGGTATGGTGCCATTTTTTACCGAATATGTAAGTCACAGTTTGTTTGGTGGGATTGAGACGCTTAAAGGCATTCATAAATGTTACCAGTTTTCTATCCAGAGTTTTAATAGCGAGTTTGATATTAAGGTTACTGATCTGGGACAGAAGAAAATAAGTGGTTGTCTGCCGCGGTTAAGTTCGCTTAATGTAGATATTGTAAATAAGTTAAATTCATTAAATATTGCTATAGGTGACATGGGTGACAAACCTACCGATGTAGGTCTGCTGATAGGCGCAGATTTATCTGGTTATTTGCTTACGGGAAAAATTATAAATCTGGGAGGTAATTTTATAGCGGTAGAAACAAGGTTAGGATGGTGCGTGCAGGGCTCTTTGCCGACGCATTCTTATACTGCTACTCTTTTATATGCAACTAACTTTACTTTGACTGACTTATGGGACTTTGAGACATTGGGTATAACTGACCCGGTTGAGACAAAGTCTAAAATAGGTTCATAGCAAAGCGCGGTAGGGTATCTATTATTTATAAAGACTATGGAACAAATTTTTTAGGAACTCGTAATTTACTGAAGGATTTAGATTGGGACGAGATACAAAAACAATCCACTGTCATGCAGTTCCCATGGATTTTTTTATGCGCCTAGCGCACCTTGGTGGGGAGGGTTCTGGGAGCGTATAATAAGAATTTTTAAATCCTTGTTACGGAAAGTTTTAGGCCAAGCATCTGTAACGTATGTAGAAATTGAAACTGTGTTGCTTTGTTGCTGTGCGACCGTTGACTTACGTAAGTGACAATGACTGTTTGGTT
Organism: Parapoynx stratiotata; assembly: GCA_910589355.1. Classification (NCBI taxonomy): domain Eukaryota; kingdom Metazoa; phylum Arthropoda; class Insecta; order Lepidoptera; family Crambidae; genus Parapoynx; species Parapoynx stratiotata. The sequence continues at coordinate 10,380,589 of OU342478.1, forward strand.
CCCTTAACACCTAATTGCTTTTTGCAAAATGTCACGAGTAGTGAGGTTTACTGACTTAGACCGTATTGATGCTGACGCTTTTAATGTTAGATTGCGTTACGTACATAACTTGAGATTAAATTTTAGACAGCGGTTTCGTAACGAGTATTTAGGTTCTTTAGTGCAAGGCAGAAGCTTTAAAAGGGGTTCTACGTTAGAAATTGGGGAAGTAGTTTTAGTCGAGTCTGAAAAGAGTTACTTCTCAAGCGTCGGCAACTGTCGGGGGCCGTGCCGACCTCCGGCGGAAAATTATGACCGCGGAAATAAATAAGGGTACAGGGTGGGGTGGGAACAATTTTTTTTAAGTTGCCGATTTCTCCATTAATTTGTTTGAAATGGAATTTTATATGTCATAATATTTTATTGTGTAAAAAACTTCACTATTTTAATTACGTTAAGAATGCCAATTTCTATGGGAAACCTGAATAGCGCCCCTAGAGAAAAGTGGCTGAAATAACGATTCACATAGAAATTGAGCAACTAAAAAAGTGAAGCTTTATACAATGAAAACTTTGATACAGGCCGTTTTAAAAAACCCAAGTTCCAAAATTTATGTTCAAACATGATATTACAAGAAATAAACTTAGAGTTTGTAATAAAATCTTGATTTACTTAAGACATTATATAATCCTGAGAAATTGGAAATATTTTCCATGTTTTACCGAAACTTTTCCAATATCTTCAAGGGGCAAGACATCGCGGGTTATTTAAGACTTTCCTTATACAGCAATAATAGAAACGGCTGCCTTTAGATTTTGGTTTTATTACGTCATGGGTTTTTTCATTTTAAAGTTCAAGTTTCGTTTAACCTTTTTGAATAATTATGTCTATAAAAATATATAACCATATCCCAAACGACATCAAAAACTTTGAGAAACTCCAGAATTTTACTGAGCAGTTAAAAAAGTTCTTGATCGAGAAATGTTTTTACAGTTTAAAGGAATTTTTCGAAAACGAATAAACCTTTCCACTATATAATAGTATTTGTAATTAAAAGGTAGATGACGTTACGTATATAAGTAAATAATTTAAAATTTGATCTCATGTTTTTCTTGTTTCTGTTAAATTTTGTTAGTAATACGAGTATTAGAATTTATTTTACGTTGCTTATAAAATTTTAATTTAAAAATAAGTTTATATAATTGTTAAGTAACTAGGGCCCTCTGGTCCAATATTATAATTATATATTGCTATACCCTTGCAGGGTGTCACATGTATACAATCCTATTTTTTAAGACCTTTGTATTTCTGTACAGTGATAATGTGACATGCAAATAAATAAATAAATAATAAATTTTCACATTGTACAAATGTACATTATTTTTGTGTCCCGGACCAACACGGGACAGTGATGAATGAAATTTGAGAAACACGAAAATTCTTCAGGACCTGACATAAGGAAAAACAAGTGTAGGTAAAAATCAGGACCTCTTGCCGATAAAAGTTGAGACGAATCGAAAACCTTACGACGACTTTGAATTTGCAACTAGGAAGAAAGATTTAAAACTGGCTGTAAGCCAAAATTTCCCGAAATTCTGTTGTTTCAACAAGTTTTCCAAAATTGAGAAAGCTTTCTTTTGGAAACATCGTTTTCATAATTCTTTCAGAGGAAATTCTTTGAAGCTTATTTTACACCTGTACCTTGAATTGTGCGGATTGAATGTCCTTTATGAATTTTTTACCGACTTCAAAAAAAGGAGGAGGTTATCAATTTTTATGCTTATTTCTAGAAAATAGGTTCCACAATATGATAAATTTCGGATTACATTATTTTGTATTAAATTGACTTTTTTTCTACAGGTGCAATAGTTTCGTTTGGATATATGGTTCTATTGTAGTGATTCAAACATAGACGACGAGAGAAGCTCGGTGGCGTAGTGGTTAGTACGCTTTGGCTTTCGATTGAAAACAAAGCTACCTTCGCCATGGTCAGGCCGTGGATGGGTGATCAAAACTTTTTGATCTCGAGCTCCTTTGTGCTTCGGAAGGTACGTTAAGCCGTTGGTCCCGGTCGCTACTACGACTGTTTTTACCCACCAAACCGCATTGGACCAGCGTGGTGGTGGTACGGCCTATTCTCATGTGTTTCTCCATGGGGAAGGTCTATGCCCAGCAATAGGGCGTATATAGGCTGAGGACAATACATAGACGTGACCGTTCCCCAAAGGGGTGGCCACAGGCGTTAACGCCCATGTTTCGCTAGATATTTTAAATCTCCATGTAAGGAGGTGGTGAACCTGCTGCCATGCACCGGGCACAATCTGAGGCAAGCGATATTCACTAACGACTGTACTCAATTTTTATTTATACTCAGTGATACAGGCGCGGGTGGGATCGAACCTGTGACTACTGAACGAGTAGTGCCGTCTTTCCCAACTTGGCCACAGTGCCTGTAAGTATAATGGTTTAGTTGTATAGAAATACATTCTTGTTGTCTTTTTTGCCATAAGTACTTGCGTCAATTTAGTTAGGTAACCGCCTGATATATGCAAACGGTTGAAAGTTTTCATCATCTAGTTCTGTCATGCGTCAAATATTAACATTTCACAGAATCTTATAACTTGGAGCTGCGCTGCCAAATATTAAAAAACTAAATAGTTTTGCAAGCTCACTTCTCGAATATTTTTATTTGAATTCCCAGATCATATCTTTATGAACTCGAGGAGTTCTTTTGCAGTTCCTTGACATTCCAACACATTCCAGCACTTTCCAAAGATAGGTAAATATTTCCAATTCCAAGCGTCGCCCAAGTCGGCCAAGTACTCATAGCGAAATTATTTATCGATAGGCGTTTCCGGCACTGCACATAGATACAAGGTCGAACTTCCAGCTGAGGCTTTCGAATTGAACACTCTTAAACTGATTGGCAACTAACCCATTAATAAAGCGGCCGTTTTAAAAGCTATTGAAATGAGACTTTTTTTTGGATTAAAGGATTGAGTTTAAAACAATTATCATCTTGCAGCATTTTTAACACTATTAACCATGAAAAACATTTACTTAAGCCACAAAGTAGATAGAAATCTCTGATGGTAACAAGATTCATAATGTACTTAATAAATAAATAATAACAAAATATCTTTAAACATTCACACCTATCAACTAGCCCCATTTTAAGCCACCAATGCTACTTGTGTTACGGACACTAGATATATATAATAGATAAATACATATAAAGATTTTGAATATATATAAACATTCAAGACTGGAGAACAAATTGCCTGAAAATTCATCACCCAAACATTAGCCCCCATCTGGGATCGAACCCAGAACCTCTGTAAATGGTGACGCCTTGAGACCGGCATTAGAAAACCGGCAATAAAATTTTATATTGTTTCACTCTCATCCGACATAGAATACACAGACATTCACTAGATTACGTCTGTAATGGCACACCGTAAAGGAGACGAGGATGATTCGACAACTCTGGTTGACATTGATGTATTACTAGGTTCTGAACAATATGTTATTAACGTCTTTAGTAATATCCTTAAAACACAGGAAATTATGTACAGATGATGTTTTTATCCCAATTAGTAACTTTGTTTCCTCATTATTATTAGACAATAACTATATACTAAACTAGATATTTTTTATTAAAACATGACGTCACAGGCGTTAAAATTGTGATAGGCAGATTGAATGACGTTTGACGACCTCCGTGGCTGAGTGGTCTGTACGCCGGTCTCAAGGCGTCGCCTTTTGAGAGGTCCTGGGTTCGATCCCCAGTGGAGGCAAGTGTTTGGGTGATAAATTTTTACACATTTGTTCTTCAGTCTTGAATGTTCATTATATATGTATTATATTATGTATATTCTCAATAATTATACGTATTTATCTATTAAATATGTTTGTCCGTCATCTAGTATCCGTAACACAAGCAGCATTTAAATACCAGATTATCATATACTACTACAGAATGAACGTATCGGCGACATTGGGCTTCTAAGTTATAAAATAATTTATCGTCCTCAGCCTATATACATCCCACTGCTGGGCACAGGCCTTCCTCATGGAAAAACACATGAGGAGTATGGGTCATTACACCACCACGCTGGCCCAATGCGGGTTGGTGGGAGGTCACTATTGCAGTACCACCGGGACGTGCCTTTCGAAACATGGAGGAGTTTAAGATCACAAAGTTTTGGTCACCCATCCACCGCCTAACCGTCGCGAAGGTAGCTGTTTTCGATATCGAAAGTCAAAGCGTACTAACCACTACGCCACCGAACTCCTCCGGAATAGACGGAACCTTGCTTTTAATAATATAATTAACAATCTAAGTGTAGTATTTGATTCCTAGAAATTTTACGACAAAATAAAATCAATTTATTTTCATCAGAAATCGGCTTCTTTATCCCAAAAATATTTCGTCAAAAACAACGTTTCCCATTATTCTGTTTCCCAATATTCCGACTTCTGCTAATAATTTGGCGCAAAAGGTGTCCCTTCTCACCATTACTCTTTCACTCCGGGAAGTGATGACAATATAGATGGCTGTCATAAACACACCCCAATCAGCAAACCTCCGGTTTCCTAAAATTATTATCCATGCTTCCCGGCTGCGATTGGACAAACGACGATAACCACAGATTGATTACACGCGCACGTGTCTTAATTTCCTTATTTTTATTTCTTGGAATCTGTGATTTAGTATTGCTAAGGAATGCTTCATAATATTTATTAGAATCTGCTTTATTATTGCTTTCGTATTAGCATTATTTCCCCGTTTTTCAATTTGACCAAAACAATAATTGAAATATTTTACATTATTTTTATCTTTGCCTTAAACGCCCATTGCTTCAAGTAGATCACAGTATTATAAAGACAAGATAATATTTTATAATGACCTTACCTATGAAATTGGTGTTTTTATTCTGTCTTAGCAATTTGTCCGTAACTATTAAGTTTCAGAACATTCTTATAAAATAATTGCCTCTTCTAAAAACAGACCGTATATTTGAGCTCGTATTATTTAATTTGATAATTTTTTGTAAGTTTAATTGTGTTAAAATTAGACACAAAGACAATTATTTTTAACTGCCTCTCGAATACATCATTTGATTTACATTAACATAAAAACGATGAATAATTTTTATCAAGCGTGTTGCTACACACACATTGCTAAAGCTTGTCTAATGTCTGGATTTGTCGTTGCGAAGAAAACTGATAAAATGTTTGTTTGTAAAATGCAGACATCCCCAAAATCTCCATGCAAAACACCAATTTCATAGGATTTTCAACCTAACATGATTGTAAAAAAAAATATTATATATCATCACGTCTTTTTCCCCAAAAGGGGTAGGGAGTGTGTTCCAGGTAGCGAGCCTGTTGCCATGTACCGGGCACAATGTGAGGCAAGTCATATTCACAGTGAACTGTACATAAGTTTTATTCAAACTCAGTGGTAAAGGCGGTGGGATTGAACCCGCGATTCCCGCCTTCTCGAACGAGTAGTGCCCCGTCCGTCCAAACTTGGCTAGCGCTGCCCATAATAAATACATACATAAGGTTGAATCTAAACTCACATCATGCTTCGTTCAACAAAAGCGTCACATTCATTTGCCAATTTAAAAAATAAGTGATTGTCCAAGCTCATAATAAAACTTAAAATATACCAAATTGAATATTTCGTGGCAAAGCTACAAGCAGTGCACTTATTTGAGTAACCTTGAATTTAATTAGGCCTGTTTCAAAGAGCGCGGATTCAATACGAAGCCACAACGAAAATTTGAAAATGAAAGTTATTTTGTTAGCCCTTTGTTTTATATAATTGTGGTTTGTTTCTGCTCTTATTTATTATGTAGGTACTCGTATATCATTCTTGATTTTCAGGGATCGTGCGGGATATAAATTAAAGTTTTGCGATAAATATTTAGTATCGTTTGATCACACAATAAGCAATAAAATGTGTTTGTGGGCAGATGTTTGTATGACAACCACAAACACAAATGTTGTGTTCACTTTGTTTTATTTCCTACATTTATATGTAAATTTATTAGGTATTTATTTATTTATCCGTCGCCTAGTAGCCCTAATACGAGCGCATATATTCTTACTTCATCATTTATTTGATTTCTTTATTCATATTATTGTGTTTTGTGTTGAATGTAATATTGGGTCCTTACCTATGAAATAGGTGTTTTATTCTGTCTTAGAATTTTGTCTGTAACTATTAAGATTCAGAATATTCCTAAAAAATAATTACCTCGTCTAAAAACAGACTATATTTTTGAGCTCTTTTGATTTGTTTTGATAATTTTTTCTAAGTTTAATTGTGTTAAAATTGGACACGGAGACAATCCTTTTTAACCATTCACTTAAAAACGATAAATAATTTTTATGAAGTGTGATATTACACATATTACTTAAGCTTGTCTTATGATACATGCCAAATATTATTATCTCTGGATTTGTCGTTGTGAAGAAAACTGATAAAATGTTAGTATGGAAAATGCATAATTCCCCAAAATCTCCATACAAAACACCAATTTCATAGATCTAATATTTGACTTGAAAAATTACTTAAATTAAGTGCGAATTTCTCTCCAACTTTATAATAAAACATTTCAACGTAAACCCTGCAAGTTAGAAGTATTTCTCAAGCGAACAACATCAGAATAGAAATGTTTACTTTCTGTTTTCTTACATTGCCAGTCACTTAGCTGATTGATTTAGTGGAAGGCACACACTCTCAACATATTGGCGATCTAATTATGTTGAGAACCAATTGGGTACCTACCTGTCAGCCAATACATTTATTTTTTTCATGCCTTGATAATTTATGAGATCTTAATCATTACATGAGCTCGGAGCTCGGTGGCGTAGTGGTTAGTATCCTTTGCTTTCGATCGAAGACAAAGCTACCTTCGCCATGGTCGGGCCGTGGATGGGTGACCAAAACTTTGTGATCTCGAGCTCCTCCGTGCTTCGGAAGGCACGTTAAGCCGTTGGTCCCGGTCGCTATTGCGACCGTTTCTACCCACCAACCCGCATTGGACCAGCGTGGTGGTGTTACGCCCCATACTCCTAATGTGTTCCTCCATGAGGAAGGCCTGTGCCCAGCAGTGGGACGTATATAGGCTGAGGACTTATGTATTTCAAATGTATTCAAAAGTATTTCATAAAAGTAATAAATATGTAGCAAAAGACTGCTGAAAATTCTGCTGACTAAATGAAATTCGTTCCATCTCTATTGAATGAATCTTTTTGATTACGTAGCACGTAACATGTCATTTACCGGGTCAACAGGTTTCTATACAAAGCCAATACCAAAAAAAGAACTACAAACGAAAATTTCTTTATTACTGAGCCGCTCCTTCAGAGGAAAGAAACTTGTCAGTACATTTAATCAATCAGATCGAGCTAATGGATCGTGCTTTATATAGGAATACCTAGCTAATATGGACTTCAATTTACTGGCAGTCATTGAAACTTTTACAAAAACTATCTAGAAACTAAGGGCCGGTATTCAATGTTGACTTATCTTGGATTAATCTACGATTGAAAATAAGTTTGACTTAAATGTATTTCAAAACAGGTTAAAAGTAAAGCGGTACTTAAAGTCTACCTTCAAAAGTGACACTTACGTCAAATCTAGCACTTAAGTTATGTAGTAAGATAAATCAACATTGAAATACCGGCCCTAAGAAATACCTAATAAAATTTCGATTTCGTTGATTGTTTAAAAATCTTTATCTCTGTTGAGAAAGTATTGTTATATAATTATAAGGGTGCTATTTAAACGTTTAGCAGAATATTCGAATTTTGGTCAGCAAAAATATAGAATTGGTCAGCGAAAAAACTAACTGGGCAGCAACTCAAATGTTTTATCTGCTGCGAAATGTTTAATATATGTTTTGATGACACAAATATTATTTTTATGGGTCATAAATAAAAATAACCTTAACCTAACATCTATCAGAATACATTACCTAGGAATTTATTCTTATGCTTCATGGATCTTTTTCCTACATTTTATACATTTCTGGCAAGACATATATTGCTGTCAAAAGAATTATTTTGCTGCCCTATTAATTATTCTGCAGCAAATAAATAAGTAATAAAGCAAATAAGTATTTTGCCGCCCAAATTATTATTTTGCCCCCTAAATAATTACATTGCTGACCAAATTTTTGCTTGCTGCCCAAATAATTTTTCGGCTGACCTTTTTGTTGCTGACCAAATAATGAAATAGCAGCGCCATTTATGACTTCTATAATTAAAATTGATTGATAAAAATATATAATTGATTGAGTAGAAAATACTGCCAAAACAGTCGGTTTTTTCGAAATAAAATAGAATATCTAGAGCATAAGATATTATTATTCCTAACTCCAGGTATCGCCAATATTCTAGGCGACTGAACCCACACCATCATATAGGTATTCTGTTTGCGTCAGCTGGACATTTGAACTAGTGGGAATAGATGGGTAGAGGACTGTATGCAAAATAAATATATACATACATATAATCACGACTATAATCCCCTAAGGTTTAGTCAGAGAATAGGTAAATACTGTTAAACAGAGTTGGTGGGGCTTATATTGAAACCAATTAATATCAGTAAAGCCTTTTATTTTAATGTAAGTAAAGTAATACAAGTAAATCGCAAGGAGCGGCTAACCAACCAGCACAGCAGATAAAAAAGAAAAGAACGCTCGAGCAGACTGCAGTGTTTACATATTCAAGATACCTAATTTGTGATACCTTCTTCTTCTTCTTTTTCCTGCCCTGTTCCTAATTCTATTTGGGGTCGGCGCAACATGTCTTCCTCTTCCACTCTCCTCTATTACTCGTCAAGTCAACACTCTACATCTTACAACTTTATATATATATTACTACTTTATATGTGATACCATATACAAAAATTACTGTTTACACCGCAATAGCAGTCCCCTGCCATACTTCAAGCACGCCCGTCTGTTGAGGGTGCTTTTGATATGGCGTGTACAGTAGTGAAAGTTTTCATTGTAAGAATACTTTACATTTTGAGTTGCGTTATTTAACGTCAATCAATTTCTATGAGAAATGTGATTTCAACTGTAAAGAGGCGCTATATTAATATTAGCGACTCTTTGCTGTTATTCCGCTCTGCGACTCTTTGCTATTACCTATTGCGCTCTTCTCTGGCATTTCCCTCTTTGTTTCTGTTTTAAAACGAACCATCTGTCTCTTTCTCATTGTTTTTGGTCTCTAATTTTTATTCATAAATAGTAATATAATAATTAATATAAATCGTTATGCTTACGTAATAAAATTATTAATATTTAAAAACAGTAAATTTTCAAAGAACTTTAATACTTTTTCCAAGGCACAACCTTATACCTACCTTATATAATTATCTCTAAGTTTTTATGTTCAGTGTTTTGTCTTATTTACCTTTTTTAAATTGTTCCAGTGTGCCTTAAGTTTTTGAATTTATAAGTGACAATCTGCGCCTTTATTTTATCACCGACCCACCATGTCACACAACTAGTTTCCGCTAGGGGTGCTTTTCACGTTTCTCATAAAAATTTTCAATCTTGAAATTTCATAAAGCAACCCAAAGTGAGAAGTTTTTTTAAAATGAAAACGTACATTTAGGGTAGGTACTGCTCGTGAAACTTAATATGCAGTGTGACAGTCTACCTTTCACTGCATGTTTGGTGCAACCGGTAGGCTGCTGTGCCGAACACGCCGCGCGCCCCTTTGTGTTTGGCGAAAAAACCGACGAATGACGGATCGTGGCGCGTGCCTTTTCAAATGCCTTGCACACACACAACATGAATTCTGTTACATTGCATGATATATTGTGAACAGAAAATTCTTTAATTGCTTATTACTTTGTTAAAGTCTGAACACACTATGAAGTGGTCCATTTCCAATGTTTTCCATTCAAATCTGTCTTATATACTGCTTCTTGACTAGATAAAAGTATTTATTTTATTTTATTAAGGCCCAATTTTTCAATCCTCAGATAAAACTATCTGTCAGTCAAATGTTAGCTCTGTCCCTTTTCTTTTTATGACTTTAGAAAGTGACAGTGTTAGTTTTAATGGCGGATAATTTTATCTGAGGATTGAAAAATCGGGCCTAAGAAAACCAACTGCGTAACAGTAACATAGTTTACAGTCTAATACTTATATTTAGAAAGGCTAATAATAAGTATCTAGTCAAGAGTAACTTAAATTATAATATACATCCGCTCTACCAGCATCTTTCTTTGACGCAAAAGCTTGTGAACAAGATCACACCCGTAATAATAATATAGGCCAAAAGTTGGTAATGACTTAATTAAACCAGTAAGCAAACTGGCAGTAGGAAATTGCTCATTAAAAGTGTGCTGGGAACCGCGAACGACGCATCGTTGCTTCCTTTTAATAGTGCACGTTCAGCTTAAAGTGGGAAAATATAACAAACCTTTTACGTAACATCAAAATAATAGGTCTTTACCTATGAAATTGGTGTTTTGTATGGAGATTTTGGGGAATTCTGCATTTTCCATACTAAATTTTTTCAGTTTTCTTCACAACGACAAATCCAAAGATAATAATATTTGGCATCTATCATTAGACAAGCTTTAGTAATATGTGTAATATCACACTTAATAAAAATTATTTATCGTTTTTAAGTGAATGCAAATAAAATGATGTATTCGGGAGGCACTTAAAAAGAGTTGTCTCCGTGTCCAGTTTTAACACAATTAAACTTACAATAAATTATCAAAACAAATCAAAAGAGCTCAAAAATATAGTCTATTTTTAGACGAGGTTATTTTTTTTTGCATTATTGTTATTTTTTAGGAATACTCTGAATCTTAATAGTTACAGACAAAATACTAAGAGAGAAAAAATACACCAATTCCATAGGTAAGGACAAAATATTAAAAAATATACAATAGGTAATTACTTACGTATTCTAGTAAAATGTGCGTGTATCGTGAACACCTCTGCCTGAGGTTTCGGGGATAGAGGCGTGATGACATGTATAATGTAGCTATTGACAACTGTAGGTAGTTGTCAATCGGCAATAGATTTTTACGTATCCATGCTTATCACACAAATCAGAAACATCACACCCTGATCACCATAATTTTAATTTTAAGCTTTAATTTGTCGCGGTTCCATGATTATTTTCTTTTTGATAAGAATTGGAGTGTTATAGGTCTAGATCGGACCAAATAAGAAAATTTCCAAAGAAATTAAACTTTTTGTAACTCAACCAATCCCTAATGATTGGAAAGATCAATGAGATCTAGGCTAAAAAACTAAAAAAAAAGTATTTTAAAAATGCATTTCGGTTAAAAATATTTTTGATTAAAAGTTTCAAGTCAGTATTTAGACATCTACGTCAACAGCTGACTTGTTCAATCACCTTTCTTAATTTCACCCTTCCTTTATAACAAGCATGGTAATCCTATTCACTCCTGATCGAAGCAGACTTCCTGTCAATGGGACAATTTCCTAAGGCAATTCAATTTTAGTCTCCTCATAGAGACTTCTGGTTAAGTAACCACGTCTAAGGATAAGTGTCTACAATCAGATTGGAGAGATAGTGCTTTATGTTTATGTGTGATTGCCAAGCTTTTTATGGTTCATCCAGACTTGCAAAGTCGACTTCTGCTTCCATTTCATTCAAGCATATACTTTGTTGCTTTCTGTGATTTACAACAATGAATCAAAGGCTTTTTTCTATTCAAGATTTCAAGATAGTATTTACTATACTACTCAGACACCAAATTTCGCCTTTGTTTTCTATATAACAATTAGATAGTACGGTACCGTTGCAAACAAATTACCTTAAATCGATGGTATAACAAAAAAATATATTTTATGTTATCTCTCTGTGGTATCATTCACAATTTCTACAAAATAATAATAATTGCTTATAAGAAAGCTTCCTGTGATGTCATTTTTATTCTGTAATATCACATAGCTGGAGATCTCGGTAAACAAGGACTGTTTACCTTGATGTCAAGTAAATTGTTGGCTTTATGTTTTTTTTGTAAAATTCTGCCATACTGGGAGAGCAAAGGGAACAAAGCCCTTACAGCCAAGTCTTCGGTATTTTTATGTCTTCATTATATGCATTGAAATGCAAGTGTAATACATTTCAATGCGCTTTGGGAGGAGTTTGGCATCAAGCAATCGATGGCACATACTGTGGCGTAACTTCAATGAGGTGGTGGTACCACGATACGAATCTCATCGTTTTTCACACCACTTGACGAATATTTCAATGATCCTCCATATTGCTCGTTAGCACAGACACCTATTACACAAAACTACACTACTTTTACGCAACACGATCCTCCACGATCCACGACGATTGGCTTTATGATGCGTTCTCTTTGACACAGATAAAGTTATTTATTACAAGCCAGAGTATTTTTAATTTTGGGAAAATTTTGTGCTGCCAACATTAAACGGAATATGGGCTAAAATATAGTCATTAATGTAGCCATGAGGAAATCATGGTTCAGAATTTGATATTGGATGTCATATCCATGATAGCTTATGATAATGCAATGGTCACATCTATAAAACAGCAAATAAAATTACGCATATACACACTGAAAATATCTACAGTAAATATACAAAGTGAGAATATTGGGTATTATTTAAAATTATACACGCAATCACGCCGTTGTCCCAATGGGGAAGGAAGAGATGATCTCTTATTGCTACGATCTTGGCAAACATATTTCGCTTCTTCTGCTCTCATTATTAACTTCTTATTTTAAATAATTCAATATTATAATATTTACGTAATACTTCAAAATTTGATTTTGTCAGTATTTAAACTCAAAGCATAGTGGTACATTTTTGAAAGTTCCAAGTTCTAAGCAGCCAATGCATACGTTTTTTATTTACTGTCTAACGAAATGAACCCCTCATCTTTGAGGTGGCTGAAAACGGGCGAGACACAATTGATTTCTTATTGTGTCTCCAAACGTCACAGATGATGAGAATTCTCACAGTTGTCTGTCTTTCAGAAATTGTGATTTTCTCTGGTTTCCTTTGTTTTACTTATCTTAGCCATCAATAACAATACTAAACGTATAACTAGGTCACAATATATTTATTTTATTACATAGTATCATAGATTCATTATGTTTATCCAGGTCGTTTGGAGGTCGTGAAATTTAGTCATTAGCGGCAATATTTTCTCTCTGTTTTCACATTACCTCCAAATTCTTGTTCAAAATAGGCATTGAAAATGTCCACAATTAGCAGTATGTTTGAGTCGAGTTTAATTAAGCACATCCGGGAGACAGCGGTAAGGGTCTACCTGTAATAAAAGGATGTTTTGAAATAGGTCTTTTTGTAATTGGTCACAAGAATCACATTGACTCGAAAAGCCTTGTTAATGTTTGGTGTTTGAAGAGGGATAGACAGGTAATTAGGTATTAGCAAAGAGAAAGGTTGTGACGATGGCGATGCCGATGTAAAATTAAAACTGCTATAATACTTCTACATAATATAATTTTATTATAAGCAATTAAGTTTATTAATATAATTCTATTGGAGTCGAGACTACCGCTCCAGACGCTGACTCTGATCGGAATAAAATTGGAGACCAAAAACAATGAAAAATTACTTTAAAAAAAAGAAACAAAGAGAAAATGGGCAGAGAAGATCGCAATAACAGCAAAGAGTCACTAATACGGATATAACACCTCGTAACAAGGTGAATTTACTTCATATTATTATACTAGAATGTCTGAAAATTTATAGCATTTTTGTGATCTTTTGATGTATTGTGATATTTATTAAAGTATCTTTTAGTCTAGCGTATTGATGGATGGCATTATTTAAATGGATTCTAGAATGAAAACAGACCTCCGACAATCAAATCTGAATTGACGTGATAGTTCACAAGACGTAACTAATGCCTTACAGTATGAAACTATAATATTATTACTCGAATAAAATTTTATGTAAGAGTCTCATGTCCATGGACCGGAACCGGTTTTAAAATAGCGGTTATTACTGTTCATTAAACCGTTAAAACTCCGATAATTGACTAACCGGTTATTGATTAGGACCCAACCGAAATAATTGTTACTAATCGCTATTGGTAAAAAATTAAATAACTAGAGGACATAAAACATAAAGTAATAAGAATGATAATTATGGCTATAAATGTGGTGGCTTCTAACATAATCAGAATAAGAAAAGTATGATTCATGTAAAACAATATTTAATTTTAAATGAAATAAGGTAATGGTAAATAGAAGAAACTTAGATTGTTTGACTTGAAAATAATGAGAAGATGTAGACAATATTACAAACAACCGTTGACCAATAAATAAAATCTGTTTGTAATACCTATGAAATTGGTGTTTTGTATGGAGATTTTGGGGAATTCTGCACTTTCCATACTAACATTTTATCAGTTTTCTTCACAACGACAAATCCAGAGATAATTATCATATTTGGCATGTATCATTAGACAAGCATTTAGTAATATGTGCAATATCACACTTCATAAAAATTATTTATCGTTTTTAAGTGAATGCAAATAAAATGATGTATTCGGGGGGCACTTAAAAAGAGTTGTCTCCGTGTCCAATTTTAACACAATTAAACTTACAACAAATTATCAAAACAAATCAAAAGAGCTAAAAAATATAGTCTATTTTTAGACGAGGTAATTATTTTTTAGGAATACTCTGAATCTTAATAGTTACAGATAAAATACTAAGACAGAATAAAAACACCAATTTCATAGGTAAGGACCCAATATATCGGTAAAAGGATCTGTTTAAATATAATTTGTGAACATAAAAAGCTGTTTCTAAAGTTTTGATGAAATTGGCTACTGAATAGCTTTCGAAATATTGTAAAATTGCTTCTTTGTTATTTATTTTCGTAACATGGGTGAAAGAAAACCTTGGTACGTTGAAAACTTTTGTAACACGAAGCTTCGTCCCAAAAAAATACTAAACAATAATGACACGTCCACGTAATAAAGTACTTTGCCAGTGATTTTGAGTTTTATTATTAACTTTATGAAAAACGATATGATATTATTATTTTCAGTTTATACTCAAATGACTCAAACAAATATTTTATTAAGTTAAGTTCCATTTTATTCTGTATATCTCCATAATGCCACCACCATAATTTTGTTTCAATTTATTAAGTTTGGTAAGAATTACTGATTGTTATTCCAATCGAGTTTTAGAATCACGAATTTTTCAATTCTGAAACTTAAAGGTGACAAAATGTCGCCACCTCATTATTTCTCAATTTATCATAAAATCGAGGTCAGAGGCGTTGGGGATAGCCGACCGAGAGCATTTAAGTTGAATCTATCTAACACACATCGCTATTGTAAAAAAATTTTTGCCATGCACCGGGCAAAATAATACCTACTTAAAATTGTACACTGTCGAAATCAGACGAGTTACTTAGTCTGTAGTAATATTTATTTTTATATATTGAATTTGATTTATGGTATTCTACCGTTACTTTTTAAAATACTTGTTCAAACTACTCTGAAATATATTTCTTCGAATCCAATTCATTATTAACTCTTCGTAACTATTTATGTACGAAGGTAAATAATTACTATTTCTTAATGATTTACCTAACTCGGCTGTTCAATCTACATAGAATCTAATCTAAGTGATGTCAGTCAACACTACTCCGCAACTGATATTAAAGCAGTACAGCAAATCCCTGAAAAAGTAAAGATTTCACCACAGTATATACAAAACCAGTAATACAACAGCTTTATCACCATGATATAATAATGATACTATGATTGATTAAAATTAAAATATTTGTTGTAACAAATTTTTAAGCGTAATTTTTAGGCGTGATATTTTAAGCTTATCGTTGACCAAAAAATAGTTGTTTATCATTAAGTAATAAAATATTAATTAAATTAATTTGTACTACTTACGGCGAATTCGACCAAACCCTGTGCTTACTACACAGGGCCGCGCGAACACTAACAAAATGCTTAAATTTCATTGGTTAATGACGGAGACCTGCGTACACGGCCAAAAATCTTATGAAAAAAAAAGATTTTTGGCTATGTACGCATCTGACGGCTAAAGCTCTTTTGGTATTACTACACCCTTGCAAATCGAAATTTGGTCGAATTCGCCCTAAGTCTTTATCTCGCATAGCCTTGACTAAGAGTGGAGTCCAGATGGAAGCCTTCAAATGACGTAAAAAAGACAGTAGCTTACTTATTGAAGATTATAGAACTCATTACAATTCAAATTATCCCTCTGCATCTTGCTCTTTTTTCACTCTAGATGGAGTCGACACAACAAAGTCCTCTTCTACGATTCTCCTCTGTCACTCGTCAAATCAGCATCTACTTCTGTTATTCTTATAACGGGTGTCTCGGTAAGAGTACACTTTTTCATTTTAAAATAAAAACACGTATTTTATGAGAAAATTGTGATATTTTTATTGCATTGTAAAGAAGAGATATTCCGATTAAGTATGGAATAAAATTTCCGGCAAATGGCTACCCACGGATCTCACCAATGACGCGTTGGATCTCTGATTTCAGCTCAAGAATTGTTGCGATTTCTTTCATTGGGATTTTGTGAAATCTAGCGTTTATACCAATAAACCAGAAACAAATCAGCGATCCAATGGGTCATTGGTGAGATACAGCCACATCTCTGTGTAAAAGTGGTGGAAAATTTTATAAAAAGAGTAATGGCCTGCCATCAGAGCCGTGGGGGCCATTTTCTGCAAATTTTGTTCCATACTTAATCGGAATATGTCTTCTTTACATTTCAATAAAAATATCACAACTTTCTCAATCAATACGTGTTTTTATTTTAAAATGAAAAAGTGCACTCTTACTGAGCCACCCGTTATCATTCTTCACGCATACAACCCATCGCTTCTTTGGTCTTCCTCTCACTCCAGGTCCGTCCACATCCTTCATGTAATGTGACATTCCTTCCTCCTCGTCACATGCCACAACAAAAAAATTTTTATTGTGACTTAATGTATTATTCTACTCTGTGGCATTGTGGGGCTTTACGATGGCTAGGGCCGTCTTAAACCAAGCTGACGTTATGTCAGTTTTGGCTTCCGAGCAAAATCAGTGTTACGGTCTTACGCTAAAGTTCAGAAAGTTCTTGCTTGGATTGTTATTTTACTGCCTACTAGGTTTATGTTCTATAGTTTATCACCTTAATTTATTAAACTTGTTAAGCATTAGGTACCACTATTACTTTTTAATACTTGTAAAATAAATATCCTCGGACATTCACACCTACCAACTAGTCCCATTTTATGGGACAGACAGACAGATTTTATTTTAAACTGCTATTTTTTATGAAAAAATCAAATTAATGAATATTGTTAGATTTTTAATTCTTCTTGGGAATCACTTTGTTGCTTACTTAACGCGCTCTATTGCCAAGAAGCTGAATCTTATTACCGAATGTTTCAATTAGCGCCATCTATTGAGTAGTAGCAATACTACATCAAAGCAGAAGTATGGTAAAAATATTTTGAGCAAAGGTGAAAACGTAATCAAGGTTCTGCTAAGCAGTAACAGATGGCGTTGTTTTGTAATAGAATATTTTTTTATAATAATATATAATTCTTACAATAAGTAAAGGACATAGTCAGTTTCAGTATGGATGTGTGCCTTGTTATTAAATTAAGGTTCCATGTATGATTCTAATGTATAATTTTTGTTATTAGTGTCATATTCAATTGCTGTAAATGAAAAACTGTCAGAACATGTAATATTTTCATAATAGACGAAAAAAAATCGTTAAAATCTACAAATCGCTAGCAAGATGTGATTAAATATTATCGCTACGCATTGATGTTGCTACGCAACGAGAAAACTGTAATGACATGACATTGACATTAATCGTTATCACGTAAGTAAACACGTATAAATAAAAAAAATGGTTATATATTACATGAAAGTAAACTTTTTCCAACCATCCAATAGCTTATAGCGGTGACGGGCTCACCAGCTGTCACGCTGCGCACATGTGCAGTCGCTACTTGGTGAAGCGCGGACTATGGCAGTGGACTGCTTATGCTGTGCTTTTGCCTAGTCGCTGACAAACCCGGGGATAATAGTCGTGATTATATGTATGCATGTATAATATGTATGTATTTTTTTTCCAAATAAATAAATAACCTCAGACATTCACACCTATCAACTAGTCCCATTATAAGCAACTAAATGCTGCTTGTGTTACGGATACTAGATGACGGACAAATTTATAAATAGATAAATACACATAATTATTCAGAATATATATAATATTATACATATATAATGAACATCCAAGACTGGAGAACAAATGTCGGAAAATTCATCACCCAAACACTTGCCTCCACTGGGGATCGAACCTGTAGTGTAAGTACCTAGGATAAATATAACTATGTATGTATCGCGGGTGGGTCTAATAAACGGTCAAGCTGTATAGACGAGTCTCTTATTGCGCTCCTCACACAGAACACCACAGAACCCAGGACCTCTCGAGATGGCGACGCCTTGAGACCGGCGTACAGACCACTCGACCAACGAGGTCGTCGACATACAGTAAAATAGGTTCAATGCTTATAGTAAACCTTATATGAGTATTTAAAGTTAAAACGATATGCGTAAGTATAAACTCTGAAAGCCTGCGTGCTGGGTAGAAACGTCGAGTATTGAGGAAAGGTTACTCGAATGTAGTATGGCGTCGAAACAACTATTGTCGGTAGTGGCATTACTAATTATTTTTAATTCAAACCTCCCAGGTTCAGAGAGGCTAATATTGCCTATGTGATAATTTACTTCTCTATTTCGTGTTTATAACCAGTGCAATTTTTGACCATGTCCTTAAATTCAAAACTACACACGTCCAAGCAGAGACCACAGACAATAAAAAATATCACATCCTTTTAAAACAAATTTTGAAGAAGATCAATCACATATTATAAAGAAGAAGTAAAAATGTGGAATAATCGGGAGTCCTTCCAAATTAAAATCATAATAATATGCAAATAGTTACTAATCAGTTTACTGTCACAAAATAAACCGTTGGATACTATCCGCCTGATCGATTACTTAGTTCGATTATGTTTAAAATTTTCATGCTCAGAGTAAACAGAACTGAAGTAGCCATTAGTCAATTTCTCAAACATTTTTTTCTGCCATTTCTTGCGGGGGGTGAGGTTACCACTACACTCAAAGCCAGCCGTTTTTACAAATGCACACATGCATAATTCGACACACAAATTTAAATTTCACGCACACACACGCTAAAAATTGTCACGTGGGGTGTGCGTTTTGACAACGTCACAGCCGCACTCCCCACAAGACTAGCGTTCGAAAATTGAAATCGTAGAATTCTAAAACATAAAATAATGAAGTAAATAATCATGAAATCTTAAAAATTATAATTGCAAATAAAAGGTGACACCATCTTTTAGCATACTCGATGTTTTCTATTTATTTTTACAACAAAAAACAGCACAGGCAGGCACTTTTGCGGGAGCTCTGTTCGCCGCAACGTTTACAATGTTATGGCTGTCAAAATGGCGGATCAACTAGTTTTATTAAACGTGCAAGCATCCGATGCTTGTGCATTTGGCAGAGGGGAATGTTAGACAAAGGCTACTCCAGTTCTGTTTACTCTGAGTTTTCATGTGATTAGCGAATGTCTAGGGAATAAATTCTCTCTCAAAACTCGAAGTAACAAAAGTATTGCCTCCGGATATCTCATTCAGTTTTAAAATTTGAAAGTCTGATTTTTGTTGATACACGTAAAGCTCAATGATTTTTCCAGGCGATATTTCACACTCGTGGCTTCACTCTTTGTATCAGATTAAGTGCACAATTTATTGCTGCTGAATGCCAATGTGGCAAAGTACATTGTATAGCAGCGTTTGTTGAAAGCGGAATAATGTTTCAAAAAGCTATCAGTTTTATTAAAATCTCATGTATTCTTGTCTGACTTTACCGGTCCATACTTTTAATAAATTTCACACCTTTTGAAGACATCTTCATGTGCAAACGATTCTTTTCTTTTCGATTAACAGGGTCGATTCATTACGTTTCGTCGTCGTCATCAGCCTTTATACGTCCCACTGCTGGGCGCAGGCCTTCCATATGGAGAAACACATGAGGAGTATGGGCCATAACACCACCACGCTGTCCCAATGTGGGTTGGTGAGTAGAAACGGTCACAAATGCGACCGGGACCAACAGCTAAACGTGCCTTCCGAAGCACGGACGAGCTCGAGATCACAAAGTCTTGGTCACCCATCCGCGGCCTGAACATGGCGAAGGTAGCTTTGTTTTCTATCGAAGTCAAAGCGCACTAACCACTACGCCAGCGAGCTCTCTATAACGTTTATCGTTATGATAATTCGTTTTTTATTATTTTACATTAACGTGGTAAATTGTATCAAAAAAATGTATCGTTACACAGTTACATTTTGTTGTATAATAGTTTTTAATAAGATCAAGCACCATCAAAATATTGTATTACCATCTAATTTATTCTTCTTCGATTTAAAGAAGGCAGTAAAGGCTAAAGTGATAGGAAAAAGCATCACCCTCACAAGAGATCTGTCGAAGATCTGTCGAGATGTGTCGAACAGTAGATTACGACAAACTTATCACTCCAATCATAATGAATAAATAAATATCTTCTAACATTCACACCTATCAACTAGCCCCATTTTAAGCAACTAATGCTGCTTGTGTTACGGACACTAGATGACGGATAAATATATTTAAAAGGTAAATACATATAAATATGATAAATATAGATAAATATATATAAACATCCAAGACTGGAGAACAAATGCCTGAAAATTCATCACCCAAACATTTTCCCCCACCGGTCGAACCCGGAACTTCTAGAGATGGCGACGCCTTGAGACCGGCGTACAGACCACTCGACCACGGAGGTCGTCAATAATAATGGTTTGGTAACATCACGTGCATCATTTTGATGTACATGATAAAATAAAAGAACACACATATTAGATATATCAGCGATATTTAAACCAATTCCAAAACTGTCAGCGCCATTTTTCGTATCAGGACTCGAACTAGCGGAGTTGGCTGGCTGAATCAGATTCAATGAAATTTATCGCTTTTAACGGCGGTTGACTGTATATTGTTGAACAAAAATGACGTTATATTCGAAAAACTGGTTTACACGGGCAAAGCTTACATAATAATACTGTACTATCTGTTACTGTAAGTGAGAGTTTGAAATTTCTGTAAGAGAGATTCAATCAGTCAAATCATGATTTATACCAAAGAACCAATAGTTGGCCAAGAAAGAGGATGCTCGTGCTCCGCCTCCTCCGTGAGCGACAGCTATTGGTATCCCTTCCAATCAAAAAACTTTATTGTGGCCTACCACGTACTGATTAACGTCGAAACTTATCCCGTTTTATTTTAACTAGACCACGAAACGGCACTCACAATCGCAACTAAAACCTATTTCAGTGAAAGAAGAAGGATTCACTCTTTGAACACTGAATAAAATTACAATTGAGCTTCAAGAAACCATTTTTTTCAATTGTTTTTTGTATGTTGCATTTGTAATATCTAGATATAATTCTTAAGTTCTCATATGTGTCTTTAAATGTAACAATCTTCAAACGATTTCCCCAGTTTGTAGGAAAAGGAAAATTAAATATTCTAAAAAAAAAAACAACAAAAGCACAATAGAATATCTAATCATCCATTAGAATCTTGGCCAGTCAAGGTGACTAAATTATTGAAGAAATGTGCTCTAATGACGTTTTTTTAATGGAAATAGCCTTGACGTGAAGGGGTGGAAATTCTATTCACTATTGATCGATTCACACCAAGAATACCATGCTTGGAAAAAATGGAGATGGTAAATATATTTATACATATAAAACTGTCGAGGTCGAATGTCTATTCATAGATAAAAAATGCTTAAAATCAAGCCAAGTGATGTAAAACAGGAGGAAAATACCAAACATGTTTTATTTTAATTTTTTGTTTCTCTGTCCGTTCGTCTGTTAGTACGGGCTAATCTCCGAAATGGCTGGACCGATTTCAATGAAATTTTGCATGGTGATACCTTATATCCCTGATCAACATCTTAGATACTTTATATTCCGGAAAATTAAAGGGCCCCGTGGGATAGAAAAAAACTAGTACCGGACGAAGTCGCGGGCAACAGCTAGTCCTTATTAAAATTTTAATTGATAGACGACGTTTGTCAAGGGTTTTATTAAGTCCACCAAAGTACACGCCGAATTCTTAAGCTCTCTAAAGATTCTTTAAAATTCAAAAGATCTCTGTACTGACGTGGAATATCATAGCAAATAGTGGTTGTCACATCCAACATCAAAACATTTTTTTATCAACGTGCCTATTCATGAATCTCAAAGTAAAAACATTCTACCATTCATAAGTCATAAGGCTTATTTTTGAACGCCAATCAATTACGAGCCGGCTAGACCGGCTTTAAAAGTAGAACGTCGAACCATTTACATTGATAAGAGTACTGTGTTTCGGTGAAGGCGTTTCGTTGCAGCAAAATAGTTGGGTGAGAAAAGTTATTTATAATTATTAATGTAACGTCAATAAAATATTTTTTTTATTACGTAAAACTGTTAAAAAATTCTTTACATTAAACGATAATTTTAAAAAAATCAAATAAACTTACTAAAAGTCAAAGTCAAACTTCTTTATTGCACCATGTTGTAACATGGATGTTATGTAAAGAATAATTTATTTTATTTATTAACTATTAAGTGTGTTGCTTTAAATGTTGGTTATTATAATAGAGAATTCTTTTACTTCTGGATTTAATAGTTATTTAATTAGCCTCTTACTGATAGTTAAGATAAAATAAATCTTTATTTAATTTTGTTTTTATTTATAACTACCTACCTATAACTACCTTACTACTAAGTAAGAAACACAATGTAGACAGACTATTGAACAACTTTCAACTTTGGTAAATTAAAAGTTGTGTATTAAACTTTGGAAACTTGTGTTTACTTTGTATACAGGGTCATTCCAAATAATTCAGTATAGAGAAGTCCGAAAGTATATAAACAATTCTTCTTTGTTATTATGAAGCATAAGGTAGGTTTTTGACGACCTCCGTGGTCGAGTGTTCTGTATGCGCCGGTCTCAAGGCGTCGTCATCTCGAGAGGTTCTGGGTTCGATCCCTGGTGAGAATGTTAGGGTGATAAATTGAGGCATTTGTTTTCCAGTCTTGGATGTTTATTCAGATATTCAGGATATTTATATGTATTAATCTATTAAATATATTAATCCGTTATGTAGTATCCGTAACACAAGCAGCATTAGTTGCTTAAAATGGGGCTAGTTGATGGGTGTGAATGTCTGAAGTTATTTATAGGTAACGCGGAACACACAACAACACAATTGGAGAAAAATTTCAGATATGAAGATTTCGCTATTTTCATACTTTCGGATTCTTTCATGCAAACCCATAAGAAGAAGTAGGCAGATGTGCATATTTTTGTGATTGAGAACCACTCATTTCTATAAGGTGGATGACCTTTACACGTGTCAGGAACTAGCGATTAGAATTTAGGAGATGAATCTAAAATAGAATCTAACCGGATTCCAGTTACAGTTATAAGATAGGCACTCTTAAACTGATTATATTAATATTGGGTCATTACCTATGAAATTGGTGTTTTTATTCTGTCTTAGCAATTTGTCCGTAACTATTAAGTTTCAGAACATTCTTATAAAATAATTGCGTCTTCTAAGAATATACCATATATTTGAGCTCGTATTATTTAATTTGATAATTTTTTGTAAGTTTAGTTGTGTTAAAATTAGACACAAAGACAATTATTTTTAACTGCCTCCCGAATACATCATTTGATTTGCATTAACATAAAAACGATGAATAATTTTTATCAAGCGTGTTCACACACATATTGCTAAAGCTTGTCTAATGATACATGCCAAATATTATTATCTCTGGATTTGTCGTTGTGAAGAAAACTGATAAAATGTTAGTATGTAAAATTCAGACATCCCCAAATCTCCATACAAAACACAAATTTCATAGGTAAGGACCTAATATTACTGGCTTTTCGCAGGGTACCTGGGTATAACGGGATAAAAAGAAGCTTATTTCCTTTCACAGGCTATGGACTGTGTACCAAATTTAAATTAAATCAGTGCACTAGATTTGACGCGAAAGCGAGACCGACAGACAGAGTTACTTTCGCGGATTTATAATATTATTAGTATAAATTGTCTTAGATTGATACCTACATTTTTCTGTTAAGAATTTTATCCCCTTGAAACATGTAAGACCTTTGATGTAATTTAATGCCGACAAATCGTAAAAAAATAATAAATGCAAACAAAATGTTTGCATTCCGATATGAAATCAAATGAAATGAAATCATTTATTCTGCAATTAGATTTACATGAAATACTTTTGCACGTCAATATTTTTTTTCTTACTAGCACTTCGACCGGAATGGCCTGTTGAGAAGAAGTGCCGCAAGAAACTCATAGATAGATATTGTGATAGACTGTACGAATATTTTAATAATAATTTGAATTTTTCGAACTATAATTCTTAGCTATAATCTTTAGTTAAACTACGAAATCGAATTTCATTACAATATCGATGAATTGTCACATAAAAAATATGCTTTTAATGGAGTGCCTAATAACATCATAATCTCAACATAATCTTACGTTGTTTTAGCAATCAATCAACAATGACACTTACTCTTTACAAATTGGATGCCAGTCCACCAGTCAGGGCAGTGCTTATGACCCTCGAAGTCCTCGGGATAAAAGACGTGGAGATGGTCGACATAAACATATTTGAAGGGGAGCAGCTCACTGAGGAATTCTTAAAGGTACCTTAGATCCTTTTCTATAAAGTATATTTGGTTATTTACGAATAATATAGAAATTTTTATTAGAATGTTAGTTGGCACTAAATTAGCTTTCCCGTTATAATAATTGGATCATTAATATAGTTATATGAGGAAAAAGAGATAATTTTGATGATTACGTAAAAAAAATCGAATGAATATGTACATATTCATATTTAAGGACGTATAATATTCATATTTATTGACGGCGAAATGTGGGTATTTAACATCTCGAGAGGTTCTGGGTTCGATCCCCGGTGGGGCCAAATGTTTGAGTGATGAATTTTCTAATATATTTATCCGTCATCTAGTGTCCGTAACACAAACAGCATTAGTTGCTTAAAATGGGGCTAGTTGATAGGTGTGAATGTTTGAAGATATTTATTTATTTTTTATATTCTTTGAAATCAACTTTTTGAAAATTTTATATCTTTAAAAACAACTCATGTTTTTTTAGATGAACCCACAGCACACGATCCCCACTTTTAAAGATGACGACCTCATTCTTGGAGACAGGTATATAATATAATTTTAATGAAAATCCTTTAAAATAGGTCTTTGATGTAGATTATCTATAGTACGTTTCAATCCAGGTTGCCAAAAAGGTAAACAAAATGAAGGTAATGTTTCATCTCTAAAATGTTTTGTAATGACTGTAGGTAATTGAAATCAATTGAAACGGACAACAATTGTTACCGTTAATTATATTTACGTGCCAATGTCTATGTAAAAAGTGTGATTATTGAATAACAAATTCGGAAAGTCAGCTTTTTGTTTACCTTTTTGGCAACTTGGATTGAAACGTGCTATAGTTATTTTGTACAGTTTTACACATATCGTAAGTCTCAACAGTGAACAAATTTTTTTCAAGACGCACTAGAACTCACACTATATTGGTTTTCAAATGAATTCTTCTTGTATTGATGTTATTAAAATTCCACGTATTCATTTAAAATAGCTGTGACTACGCTGCCAAATTGGGGCAATATCAGGAAAATAGACACAGAAGGGGCGTCTTAGTAGTCAAACCAACCGGAATCCATCTGGTGAAATTAAAACTAATATCGTTTCAACAGAATATTTTGTTCGGAATGTTTCTAATGTCGGGAATAAAAAGCTTGATGTACCTAACCAAAATAATTGTACGTAAATTTAAGTTATCTTATAAGCTATCTTTAAGTTCGAATTGGAGCAGCTCGACCGGGGAAGTACCTCCACCTTACAGGAGACCGCAGTAAAATAGCACTGCCTAGGTAGTGTTGTGTTTCTGTAGGTAAGTAAGGTCCCGTGGCTCTTAGAGAATTGTGTTGTTGGCAGCGGGTGGGTCCGTTGCGGCGTTTTCGCTGCCACAGGTGTTGTGGGTGCGGGGTGTTGGCGCGGCGGTCAGGGAGACCCGGTGAAACGGCTGACCGCTGGCCGCCCGCAGGCTGAACGGGTTCCCGAACCCAGGGACTACTTAACCTCCGCCCTGGGAGGCTGAGCCGCCAGTCTCGCGAAAAATCCCTGGTGTAATGGTCGTGCCGGAGGAGGAGACCGGAGTGGACCCGGCCGTTGTACCAGGGGGGGACCGGGGGCCCTTCCGCCCGCCGCGCCAGCAGCTCGCAGACCCGTAGCACATGTGAAAGTATTTGTAGCACCTTTGTCCTTCCGGCTGCCAATAACATAAATCTCCTTACCTTTACACCCCTCTTTGAAAAATGAAAAATGGCAAAAAAGAAAAGGAAATTTGGTCTGTCAGCGGCGTCCACGTCCACGTTCAGTGTGGATTTCTGCAACATCCGTGGGCTTCACACCAACATCAACGCAGTCCACCATCACCTCGAAACTGCACAGCCGACCCTTTTTTTCTTGACGGAGACGCAGATATCTTGTCCGGCCGACACTTCATATCTGCACTACCCCGGGTACAAGCTCGAACACAACTTTGTGCGTCGTGCCGGGGTGTGTATGTTCGTTCGGGCGGATATTTGTTATCGCCGTCTGCACGGCCTTGAAGGCAGTGACCGGTCGATCTTGTGGGTGCGAGTAGATCATGGCGGCCACACCCGCATTTACGCGTGCCTTTACCGGTCACATAGCGGTAATGTGGACGCAGCTCGTCTTTTCGAGCGCCTGCAATCAGCGACTGACTCAGTTCTCGAGCAGTATCCCACCGCCGAGTTAGTGATTTTAGGAGACTTCAATGCCCACCATAAGGAGTGGCTCAAGTCTCGATCCACTGACTCGGTAGGGAGATCTGCGCTCGAATTCGCTCTGGCCTATGGTTTCTCCCAACTGGTCCAGACTCCAACGAGAATACCAGATATTGAGGACCACACAAGCTCTATACTCGACCTTCTGCTGACTACACGCCCTGATGGTTACACCATCTCAGTGGATGCGCCTCTTGGCTCATCGGACCACTGTCTCGTCCGGGCGAGAGTGCCGTACACTCTTCAAGATACTCCACTACCAACGAAATGGAGACGTGTGTGGCACTATAAGTCAGCAGACTGGGATGGACTGCGTGAATTTTACGCGTCGTACCCGTGGAAGCAACTCTGTTTCGCATCGGATGATCCTGACACCTGCGCAGCCTCAGTCACTGAGACGATTCTGGCGGGTATGGAGTGCTTCATTCCTAACCCGTTAGTGGCTGCGGGGGTGAAGAGACGACCGTGGTTTAATCGGCCCTGCAAAGATGCTCGTCTTTTCAAGCAATCTGCGTATGAGGCTTGGACTACGGCTCGAATCAATCAGGATCCGGATATCTCTGATGCGAAGCGAAAGTTGAATGCTGCTTCGAGAAAGAGTAAACGAGCAATTTCCAGAGCGAAATTCGAATTTGTCGGCAGGATTGGTGACCGACTTGCGAGGTACCCTTCCGGGAGTCGCGCGTTTTGGTCGCTCGCCAAAGCTGCCGAAGGGAATTTTTGTCAGTCGTCCTTGCCACCTCTGCGGAAGCTCAATGGTTACTTGGCCCATAGTGCGAAGGAGAAAGCCGATCTTTTAGGCGAAATCTTTGCCTCAAACTCGACTTTGAACGAGGGGGATGCCGAGCCACCTACAATTCCGTGGTGCGGCTACTCCATGCCAGAAATCTCTATTACGCAGCGGGAGGTACGGCGGGAGCTCCTTTCCCTTGATGTTCATAAGTCGAGTGGGCCAGACAGCATTCCAGCAGTGGTGCTTAAGCAGTGTGCTCCCGAGTTGTGTCCGGTTCTAACGCGCCTTTACGCGCTGTCTTACTCCACTAGGCATGTTCCGACTTCGTGGAAGACTGCTCATGTGCACCCTGTGCCCAAAAAGGGCGATAAATCAGACCCATCGAATTACAGGCCTATCGCTATCACCTCCCTTCTCTCTAAGGTGATGGAGCGTGTGATAAACACTCAGCTCCTCAGATACCTTGAAGATCACGAACTTATCAGTGACCGTCAGTACGGCTTTCGCCACGGTCGCTCAACTGGTGATCTTCTCGTGTATCTCACTCACCGCTGGGCGCTTGCCATTGAGAGTCATGGTGAGGCGCTGGCTGTTAGCCTAGATATAGCGAAGGCGTTCGATCGGGTCTGGCACAGGGGCTTACTCTCGAAGTTACCTTCATATGGACTGCCTGAGGGTTTATGCAGATGGGTCGCCAACTTTTTGTCCGGCAGATGCATTAGGGCCGTCGTTGATGGCAATTGCTCCGATAGCATGGACATTAATGCTGGCGTCCCGCAAGGCTCGGTGCTGTCCCCGACGCTTTTTCTACTGCATATCAATGACATGCTTTCTATTAATGGCATTCATTGTTATGCGGATGACAGCACAGGGGACGCCTTTTATACGGGTCGTGCAAACATCCCTCGATCAGTTGTGGAGGACAGTCGTGAACGACTTGTGTCTGAAATCGAGAGTAGTCTAGCTAGAGTCTCTGATTGGGGACGACTAAATTTAGTCCAGTTTAACCCTACTAAGACACAAGTCTGCTCGTTCACCGCTAAAAAAACTCCATTCGCTGTGGCTCCACGGTTCCTCAATACACCTCTTCAAATCTCCAACAGTTTGGGTATCCTTGGTGTCGACATTTCCAGTGACGTCCAGTACCGCAGTCACTTAGAGGATAAGGTCAAGTTGGCATCTAAAAAGCTTGGTGTGCTCAATCGTGCGAAGCGGTACTTCTCTCCGGGGCAGCGTCTGCTTCTTTATAAGTCGCAAGTAAGGCCCCATATGGAGTACTGCTGTCATCTTTGGGCGGGTGCACCAGCATACCAACTTGGACCTCTTGACGCGGTTCAAAGACGAGCCATGAGAATTGTCGGCGATCCCGAGCTCACAAGCGGTATTGAGCCCTTAAGTTTGAGGAGAGATTTTGCTTCCTTGTGTGTGTTCTACCGCTTGTACAATGGGGTCTGTTCTAAGGAGCTATTTGACATGATGCCAACAGCTTCTTTTTATCACCGCACCGCTCGCCATCGCCAGGGAATTCATCCTCACACGTTAGAACCACAATGGTCGCGTACCGTGCGTTTTAGGAGGAATTTCCTTCCTCGTACGCTTAGGCTGTGGAATGAACTCCCTGGTGAGGCTTTCCCAAGAGACTACAGCATGCAGCATGGTCCTTCAAAAAGGGCGTGAAAAGGTTTTTTAAGGGTCGGCAACGCGCTGGTGATGCCCTCGGTGTTGCAGGCGTCCATAGGCTACGGTGACCACTGCCCATCTGTGTGGGCCGTATGCTTGTTTGCTACCCTGGTAGTATAAAAAAAAAAAAAAAAAGTCTGTGGAGAGAAATAAAGATTTTATTATTATTATTTGTTTGGGTTGATTTCTCAGCTAAAATGCTGGTTTCACTGCTTGTATTATTATTATTAAATTGTTTGTAGCCATGCCATCTGTACTTATTTGGTCAACAAGTATGCTGAGAATCATCCAATTTATCCTACGGACCCAAAGACCAGAGCACTTATTGATCAGCGCCTGCATTTCAACGGTGGTGTCCTATTTACAGCAGCTCGTGGAGCCGTGGTAATTATGAATTAATTAGTATTGACAAGGTAATAGATTGAAATGAGGAGAAACGAACAAATCCGTAGAATAACTAAGGTCACCAACGAAGTCCACAGAGTTGCCGCAGTCCACAGAGTTGAATTTGACGACCTCCGTGGTCGAGTGGTCTGTATGTCGGTCTCAAGGCGTCGCTATCTCAAGAGGTTCTGGGTTCAATCCCCGGTGGGGACAAATGTTTGGGTGATGAATTTTCAAGCATTTGTTCTCAAGTCTTTGATAATTGTAATAAATATATTTAGGATATTTATATGTATTTATCTATTAAATAAATTGGTCCGTCATCTAGTATCCGTATCACAAGCAGCATTAGTTGCTTAAAATGGGGCTAGTTGATAGGTGTGAATGTTGGAAGATATTTATTTATTTAATTTCGAACCTAAAGTATCAGTGGATAGGGCGTATCGCTCATAGAACTGACGGCCGATGGGTCGGCAAGGTTCTCGAGTGGCGGCCACGTACAAGGCACATGAAAGGCTTGTGGAAAGCCCCCACGAGATGGATCGACGATCTAGCGAGGGTCGCGGGGAGTTGCTGGATGCAGGTGGAGCAGGGAAATCTTTAGGGGATTCTTTAATTTCCAACAGTTTGTCCAGCAGTGGGTGTCGAGTCTGTCTACCTCTTTAATACCCTATTGTCTTTTGGAACAATATGGTTCAAAATTGTTTGGGCGCACTTCTATATTATGAAATTGTCTAACGGCAGATGTCTTCCCTCCTTACTTCAACATGGATTCCTTCAAAAGAGGAGTGAAATGATATCTGAGCTAGCAAAGCCTGCTATTATTTTTGCTCTAGCTATTTAGACATATTTGGCGAAATATGGGTATTTAACACTGCCTACCCCTTCGGGTATACAGACGTGATAATATATTATGTTGTCATGTCATGTTATATTTGTCTAGCTATTGCAAACGGACTCATTTACTGCCTTTAGCTAGTTTTGAGTCCTCTGCTCCTTTTCAAAATGAACGTTCCATTTGTTCGAATATTGTCTCTTGGCTATACCAAGTGACTATTTTCTAACAAATAGATATAATTTTTTTTCAGGAGTAAAATATAAATATAGATACCAATAAATATGCAGTACAATTTGAAACAACTCAACTCTTGTATCGATCTACAGCCACGCGATATGTAATTATTTAATCCACATATAAAATGCATGGTTGAAGCTTTCATTATGTTAAGGACAGAATCGCTACAACTGAGCCTTTAATAATTACTAGACTAAGGCCCGATTTTTCAATCCTCAGATAAAATTATCCGCCATTTAAAACTATCACTGTCACTTTCTAAAGTCATAAAAAGAAAAGGGACAGTGCTAGCATTTGTCAGACAGATAGTTTTATCTGAGGATTGAAAAATCGTATATTTGGCCCGATTTTTCAATCCTCGGATAAAATTAACCGCCATTTAAAACTATCACTGTCACTTTCTAAAGTCATAAAAAGAAAAGGGACAGAGCTAACATTTGACTGACAGATAGTTTTATCTGAGGAATGAAAAACGGGCCTAAAAAGGCTAGAAAGATGAATAGAGTTAATATTTGTTTGTTAAACATACTATACTTACATAGTGATAAATCTAACACAATCTTTATACTTGATTTCATTTAGATGTGTTAGTTAAAAAAATAACGTAATGTCAGTAATATCATAATAAAAAATATCAATAATAGACATTTAATTTAAGTAATGAATGACAATATTTATTATTAATTTTGTTAAACAATGTTTAATAAAAACGCTACTAGCAGGGGTTCTTGGTCGACCTCTTGCACGAAATATGCCGTTTGATTACAATACGACATAAGATGAAGAAATGGTATAAAGACATACATATAAAATATAACCAATCAGCCATTAATACACAAAATGCACCTAAAATTACTTTTGAATTTGAATTTAATTTAGGTATAGAGTACGCAAAACTTCAATTCCTCAGTGCTAAATTTTGTATTCACCGCAAATTGAATTGCACTCGCTGAGGCTTCTTGATTTAATTTAAATATTTGTTTGCTAGTGACATTTTTTTACGTAGCGCATATTTACCGCGTCCAAAGAAACGAGATACAGTGAGCTTGTCGGTGGGGATTTTATCACTTCGGTCCGTGCCATATTAACTAGCACCACCATAGGTCTGCAACCTTTTTTATCGAGGACAAAGACTTTATGACCTTTCGCTAGGCAGTAGGTTTGGGACTCGATCAGCTGCTCGCTTAGAGTATCCGATAAAATTCTTCGACATATACATTTCGGGTCACTCCCATCCAGGGGAGCAGCCTGGGGACTGTCAAAGAAATTCTCGAAGCTGTCACGTTAACTCTTTGACATACTATATTAGGCGGATAAAAAAATAAAATCATGAGAAAAACATGTCAAATTATATTTTTGAACTGTTTCAAAATTAAATAACTTTCCTATAAGCCACCAAAACATTTTTTTTTTTTTTTGCAGGAGAAAATAATTGGATCAGACGCAAAAGAATTAAACAAAGAGTTTCTGCTGAAAATCGAGAAAGGTTATCAGTTCCTTGAGTCGTTCCTGACTTCAACCTGGTTGGTGGGAGACCAGTTCACTCTGGCTGACATCTGCTGTGTGGCCACTGTCAGCTCCACTAACGTTCTTCTGCCCATTGATCCAAACTTGTAAGTAATCTTCTTCTTCTTCAGCCAAAATTATGCCTCTGCTGAACATAGCCCTCCCCAATGTATGTCTTAATAATATTAAGTAATCTGGTCATCACTAATTGTTGTATGTATGTGATATTATTGGATCGGGAACATTGGTAAAACTTGACAATCACAGGGCCGCACGTTCAATTACAGCGCATGGTTGGCTAACTTACTCATCCATATTTCTACTGCAATGGACGATGCTCTTTTTGTAACATATTTTGTACTAGCTTTGCCCACGACTTCGTCCGCGTTTACTACGTTTTTTTAACTATCTCACGGGAACCCTTTGATTATCCAGAATAAAAAGTATCCAAGACCAGGGATATAAGGTATCACCATGCAAATTTTCTAGGTCTAGTCATTTCGGAGATTAGCCCGTACAAACAGACAGAGAAACCAAAAATAAAAATTTTTTTTTGGTATTCTCCCTTTTTTTGCCGCAAATATTGGATTAATTCCTTCGTTTCACTCTTTTCGATCAAAGACACATTTATTTATCATCTCATGAAGCTCGATTTTAAGAACAACAATAACACTATTGGAAAAGAAATTGCGATATTTGCAATAATTGCCACACTTTATAAGAGAGTTATCCAAATATACAAGAATTTTCTAATTAATTATATAAATATTTCTTACCCATAAAGTCTACACCAAGAAATAGGAATTTAAGTAAACACATTTTCATATATTACTGTCAAAATGCTTTTAAAATTACAGATACCCAAAATTAGTAGCCTGGTTTGACAGATGTGCATCTGAAGAGTTTTACAAGAATGCTAACATGAACGGATTGAATATGTTTACACAGGCTATGGCGAGCCATCTCGCATAAATAATAGTAGCCTTACAAGTGTTTTGCACCGTGTTTCTTCTATTTTAAAGGCTCTTAGCAGGGTAAATTTTTATTTGAAGTGTAACATAAATTTGTAATATTTATACTGATCGAAATTGCATTTGTTACAAAATTTTGTTAATTTACTTAGAACAAATCATTATAAAGCACCGAAGCACATTCTAGAGCATTAGATATCTGCATTGTTCACTCAAATCACACACGAATGTAAATTTACGACTATCTCACGCCTTTCTGCCATAAAATTTAACGCTGGTTCAAAGGTTTCCTCGAATGGGATTCAAGAACAGCTAAATCACTCTCTAACCAAATTTCAATGGATATGAATTGGGTTACAGTCACTTCGAACACCTTTCAACTAGTCCCATTTTAAGCAACGAAATGCTGCTTGTGTTACGGATACTAGATGACGGACAAATATATTTAATAGATAAATACATATACGTATCCTGAATATACATGCATAAATATAAACATCCAAGACTGGAGAACAATTGTCTGAAAATTCATCACTCAAACACTTGCCCTCCACTGGGGATCGAACCCAGGACCTCTCGAGATGGCGACGCCTTGAGACCGGCGTACAGACCACTCGACCACGGAGGTCGTCAAAACACAAAACACAAAGGACACGGCATTAGATGTTACATTAAATCAATTTTGATTTGTCAACATTACTTTACAGAGTAGGGTGGCTGTTCGAACCATTTCTATTTTCTTGTCATTACAAACCGATTGCTCACTTCTTCACCAATTATTTTTGAGTTTTAATGTGTTTTTTTTTTGCACCTAGACGTTTTCACGTTGATTTCACGTTGTAAATTATCCTAATTATATCATATAGACGTGAAATACCAGACTCTAAGTCGACAAGATGAAATCAATCTCATTTCTTTACACCATCCAGCAGATTTTCAAGTCCATTATCTGGTGCCTTTTCGGCTTCGGCTAGTTTTTAACAAAGGTAGTTCTGAGTTGCAGCTACAAATAACCCACCTTTCAACCACTGGACACACCACACCATGCGGTTTTAAGGTTTAAATTATATCGTTGTTGCGAACTCTCTCAGATTTGATTACTTCTCTATACCTGTTCTTTTGAAATATTGTCATCTTCCATTTGGTACTTATTTGCCATTATCTTTTTGCTTCTTTGCCGTTTTTAAGTATTATTTATTTCATTATTCAGCACAAATAGCTAACAACACTTATTATCTTTTTTTTCAACGTTTTCAGATATCCTAAACTACAAGCGTGGCTCGACCGATGTGCCGCTAAGGACTTCTTCAAGAAATGCAACAAGCCAGGCCTCGAGCAATTAGCGATAAATATTAAGAACAAAGTAGCTAAAAATTCACAAGAAAAATAGCCATAAATTTTGTTGATGAACATCAAATGATCTGAGCTAAAGTTTGTTATGGCAATGATTGTTCTTTTAATGTTAGTAGATGTGATTCTTGTAAAAATCGCAGCATTAGAATAATGTAATACAATATAATTTCAAATGAGCACAGTTTCACTTATTATTAAATTGTCTTGCACAAGCGATTTAGTTTTTTAATTATAATAGTGAAACCAATAAATACGGTCTGCAATTATAAGACTTTTTAAAGTTTTAAACCTTTGTATTGCTTTCTTGATGACATTGTCAGAACTTACCGCCATTAGGGAAAGAAGGAGACATAAACACATGGGCCATATTCCAACTAAACGTAAACAATTGCTAGTCTTACTTGTGACATTATCTCTCGTTTTCTTCTGTAGTATAAGTTTTCAATTTAAAAAAGGTAAACATTTTTATTTGCATTAAGAATATTAGTTTCTGTGGGAATCGGATTTCAACTACTGTCCGCTAGGGGCGCTTATCACATTTCCCATAGAAATTGAGATTCTTAACGTAGCTAAAAAAGTTTTTAATTTTTACAAATAAAATAAATGAATAAGAAAACCTTTATTTCATAAGCCAAGAGTGGTATTTAAGGGCAACTTACTGCCCCTGATACAAAATTAAATAGTGTTTTAAAAATTAATTCACAATCGGCACAAAATTCTTAATTGCACTGTAATAAACATAAGATTTGATGCAACGCAATATGAGTAGATGAAGTCAATATAGGTACTATAAAAACAGGTTCTCTTGAATATCGTTAAATCAGAACAAGTTACTAAACAGACTCCATCTGAGCAGTTTGAGGCCAGTTTGGAAACTACCGAGAAGTGTCAGTAAGGTAAGTCAATTAAAATTTTACTTTTTTCTTTCTAAAACTTTAATTATTATTATTATTTTGTTAGAAAAAGCTTAACCAATCATCAAGTTCAAAGCGATATTAAAAGCAAATTTTTAATTTCCTTGTACAATGAATAATATTGGTAATAGTTTACTATTGGAATGAGATTTAAACGGTTTAAAAATTTCTGGCATATAAATTGTTCGACTTTGCCCTTAAAACCGGTAAATAGTTTCAAAATGGAATAACAATGTTTACTACGACGTTCTGTAGACAGTCAATGGTCAGAAATCAGACATAATAGAAATATCTATTGTTTGCGAATACCGGTGTTCGCACTGACCCTCAAGGGGTTTATTTTATTTAGAAACTAAGCATTGAACACTCAAGCCATAGATTAGATAGAACAGGCCTTATTCAAAGGCGAGGACGAAAGGCTTGGTTTAAAATTGTGTCACTTTCATTTCCTTAGGGAAAGACAGAGGCAACATTACTTTTATACAAAAATTTTGCTCATGTTTTGGAACAAGGTGTATTTAATAAATCAATTACGATTGATGTAGTAACATTTCTTATTCTAGTAACAAGAACATGGTTAGTATTAATAAACTTTTGATGAATGTGTTTTATAAAACTGACCTTGGGTCAGCGTGGTGGTGTGCTTATTTACCAGCAGCACTGCTTCGTTAAAAAGAACTATCATGGGGGTTTTCATCCAAACAACAGAAACCTAACAATCATTATAGTGTTCTGCATACAAGTGATACAATAGTCCATTGTTTATAAGCAAGAAAACACAAAAAAAAAACTATGGAATTCAGACGTCGCTAAGAAAAATTGAGCAATGTATCGATTTATCACATAAAGTCTAACTGAAAAGGGCTCAATTCTAATGAATTACTCGCCTTCGAAATCGAGGGCTAAATAATAATTATAAGAAGTATCAAAATCACCTTATTTCTTACAGATTATAAGAAAATGGGTTTAACTCTATACAAAAAAGATACCAGTCCTCCTTGCCGTTCTGTGTTCATGACGATCCATGCATTAAACATACCAGACGTGAATTTCATTGATGTCTTTTTACCAAGCGGGGAGCATTTGACTGAAGAATTCTTGCGCGTGAGTAGTTTTTTATAATACGATCAAATATAGAAGAAAACAATAAAGTTTTTTGATAATTCTAGTCTATCTTATAATGGAGCTCGGTGGCGAAGTGGTTAGTACGCTTTGGCATTCGATTGAAAATAAAGTACCTTCGCCATGGTCAGGCCTTGGATGGGTAACCAAAACTTTGTGATCTTGAGCTCTTCCGTGCTTCGGAAGGTACGTTAAGCCGTTGGTCCCGGTCGCTATTGCGACTGTTTGGGCCAGAGCGTGGTGGTGTTACGACCCATACTCTCATGTGTTTCTCCATGAGGAAAGTAGGCTTATATAGGCTGAGGACATCTAATAATAATATAAGTATATTGAATTCAAATTATGTGATAGATTTGTCAGTCAGAATGTCAGTTCTACTATGGGTGCTGGTCCAAATCCAAATGGACCGAAAACTGGATATCTCCTTTAAAGTATGTAACTTAAATGTTGACTACAATAATTATTATTTGATTTTTCATACAATTTAAAGAATTTTGATATCAATAAAATAAATAAATCAAATCTAAAGTTCAAACGATTTTTTCATTTTTTTTTATTATATTTCTTACAAAGCCTTTTTCTTGAATGCAATCAAAGGACCTTTATTAAGTTTTATAATAACTAAATTAATTGCGTTACTTTCCACATCAAAGTAAGCCTTAATAACTTTATTGTAAAGCATAAATTAGTAACGCATGATTTGGTGTAGATATTTCCACGCAACATCGTCTTGATTCATCGGTGTTCACTCTCATAGACATTAAACGAGTGTGTCTTTTGAAATACGATGTGCTATGAATGCGGAATGAATTATGTGTAAGAAATATTTATAAATATAAAATAAGCAAACCAGACTCAAACGTCAATCCATACTAATATTATAAATGCGAAAGTAACTCTGTCTGTCTGTCTCACTTTCGCGTCGAAACTATTGAACCAATTCAACCGAAATTTGGTGCACAGATAGTCTAGAGCCTGAGAAAGGACATAGGCTACCTTTTATCCCTATATTCCCATGGGAATGGGTGACTTGCGGGATGAATGTTAAAAAAATTCATAACGCCTCCCAGAAAATAGAAGGACAAATTTACACTACTATGAACATTGCTTCCAATAATAGAATAGGAATGAATTTTCAATTCCACCAATTGACGCTACTGTTCCTATTTGAAAAAATCTTTCAGTGTTGAATAGGTAACCTATTTATTGAGGAAGGCCATAGGCTACATACCATCACATTATCTCAAAGTAACTATTCTACGCGGATGACGTCGCGGGCAACAGCTTGTTTAAATAAAGAAAAAAAAGACGTGTGGCACTCGGGGACTGCCGCGGTAAAGCTATTGCATATTTTTTAATTTTTATCAACTTATGCAATTATAATTTTATTTATTTATTTTATTCATGCAGTATTTCTTTTTCTTTGATATTAATTCAAGTTACACTTTTTGAGCGTGGTGACCGATAAGAAAACAAATTATATAAACTGTTGGTAGTTTGCATATACATTATTTCGTTCGGATCACTTATAAGTAAATTAAATCATAAAATAATTATCTAAAATAAATGTTAATAAACTAATTAATAAAATAACAAAACTCATAATAAACAATGTGTAATAGTTAGCTTATAAATAAAACCAAAGTGGCGTCTTTGTTAAAATTAGTTCTTTGTTGTATCACTAGATGGCGCCACCTATCCTTTAAAACGCACTATTGTTTACTCTCATAGACTTAATTAAAATTTGTATTCGCTTTGGACACAGTGTTTCATTTGGGTAACCACCTTGGGTTTTAACATGCACGGCCTTCAAGCCACACCTCCTTGCGCATCGGAGTGGGGAGCGTGAGGTTTTTTCGTTACGGAATTTCTGGATTAGGTCCCCGCGCTCAAGGCCCGCGATAGAAGCTATGCAATAGCTTTAAAACTTTTTTATTAAGTGAAAAGAAACACTAACATTAATACGTACCAATTTGCGTATTTAAAGATGGCCGTTGTTCGTGTTAAGACTGTACAGACATCATGAGACTCATCACAAGGAGCCTTTCATTACGAGGAGATAACTAATTTTGATAGGAATATTAATCTTATACTGTTTAACAATGCTTAGAAATTTAATGATTTCTTATTAAATTTCAGATGAACCCTCAACATACTATTCCAGTGCTAATTGATGATGATTTCACTATTTGGGACAGGTATGCCTTTAATCTTAATAAGCTATTATATACAAATGGTATTTTGGGTTGCTTTTAATTCACCACCACGAAACTTTAGTCACTAATCCATTTTTGAACAAAAAATTGTTGTTTTTTAATATAAATCTAAATTATTTGAACCATTACGCTACCCAGTTCCTCAATAACGTAATGTTATACAAATTACTTTTGCGATACTCGTATATTAGGTCCTTACCTATTAAATTGGTGTTTTGTATGGAGATTTTGGGGAATTCTGCATTTTCCATACTAACATTTTATCAGTTTTCTTCACAACGACAAATCCAGAGATAATAATA
The DNA here is from genome assembly GCA_910589355.1 of Parapoynx stratiotata. Classification (NCBI taxonomy): domain Eukaryota; kingdom Metazoa; phylum Arthropoda; class Insecta; order Lepidoptera; family Crambidae; genus Parapoynx; species Parapoynx stratiotata. Next base: position 10,419,943 of record OU342478.1, read on the forward strand.
TTTGGCATGTATTATTAGACAAGCTTTAGTAATATGTGTAATATCACACTTCACAAAAATTATTTATCGTTTTTAAGTGAATGCAAATAAAATGATGTATTCGGGAGGCACTTAAAAAGAATTGTCTCTGTGTCCAATTTTAACACAATTGAACTTACAAAAAATTATCAAAACAAATCAAAAGAGCTCAAAAATATAGTCTATTTTTAGACGAGGTAATTATTTTTAGGAATACTCTGAATCTTAATAGTTACAGACAAAATACTAAGACATAATAAAACACCAATTTCATAGGTAACGACCCAATATTATACTTTGCTATTACATGAAAGTTGAGTAGGTACTGTATTAAATACCGTGTAACAAGAATACTCTTGAGCCACTCTTTCATAAGAAAATCCACAGAATAAGAAACAAAATATGAAACGGAAAATATTAGTAATACATCATCATCACTCATCTCACCTTCTATCCATTCATTTCTATTCTTGTAAGCAGACAATGTATTGAATTCTGGAGAAATCGTTTTCGGTTTCGTTTTCACATTGGTGATTCTAAGAAAATAATACGTTGAAACTTTGTAAACACCGCAGATAATCGCGGACATATATACTTACAATCAAACAGGTCAATCTGAGAACCTCATTTCTTGAAGTCGATTAGAAACAGTATTAAAGCCAGAATATTCCAGAACCAAACTCAATGTAGATCTCTGCTTGATTGCCGTTAGAAAGAAATGACGCTAATAGTGCTGAAGCAGAGATCTATACTTGACATTGATTTAACTCAAAAACGTTATCGACTACACTTAAAAGGCCAACCCAAGGAACAGGAGTACCGTGATATAATATTTATCGCGGCTTTATCACGTCCAATCATCAAATTCATTTGTACTTTGTCAGATGAACGTGATTAATCTTCAATAATGCGGTCATCCTGCTCATGGGCAGTACTTCTTCTTTAAGGGCCGTGTTCAACTGTTCAATTCACTATATTTGGAACTAAGTACCTACAGGTATACGGATATAACTTAGTCCAGTTTATATTGAATACAGCTAAATCACCTGGTAATGGGTAAAATACACCAGACATGGATGTTGATAGTATTAACAAACTACCTAATAAAAATACTAGCTATAAAATGATAAAAATTTTAGTAGTTAGTTTCGATTATAATGAAATTTTGATAAACCACATCACTGTCCCGTTGAATTCCCAAAAAGTGAGCGAATCAAATGTCCAATTTTCTTCTCCCTAACGCAGGCTGCGTTCTCGCTCTTAATATAATTTGTGGACTCATTTACTAAGAATCCCTTTAAGTAGCATTTGAAAACATTTTATCATTCAAACCAAGTAATCAAAAAGTCTTCCATAATTTAGCATTTTGAAGCGAATAATAACTCGATGCAAATTAAACGTTCTGTCAACGCTTAAAAATTTAAGATAAAGCGAAAAATACAAGTCACTTATCTCTCCGCTTTCTTTAGACATTGTCTTTTAGAAAAGTTGTAAAGTGAAATATTAAATCGTGAGGGAATTCCGTTTCAAAACAATTTTTCAACGAGACAGTTCATAAAGAGAAGCTGTTAAAATTTTTCAGAATTGAATGCATTGCGTTTTTGATGACGTCTCAACTACTACTTATTACTAATACTAACTACTAGTATTACTAACTACTAATTTATTATAATTAAGTTTTACACCTCTGCCTATCCCTTCGGGGATAGAGGCGTGATTATATGTTATGTGTAAGTAAGAAGAGATGTAGAATATTTAATAATATAAATCACATTTTCCTATTGTTTATTATTTTTTTATGAATATTATAGTTGTTCAAATGGGTTTCGGATTTCACAAAGACCGTTTACGGTTATATTATTTTTGGCGACCTCCGTGGTCGAGAAGTCTGTGCGCCGGTCTCAAGGCGTCGCCATCTGGACAGGCTCTGGGTTCGATCCCCGGTGAGGGCCGATTTGTTCTCTAGCCTTGGATGTTTAATGAAATATATAAGTATTATATATTTTCTCAATATTTATGTATCTGTTAAATATATTTATCCGTCATCTAGAATCCGTAACACAAGCAGCATTAGTTGCTTAATATGGGCTTAATATAGTTGATAAGCATGAGTGTCTAACATATTTATTTATTTTTCGCAATAATAGTTGCGATATCAAAACGCAACACGATCCGCCGCAATGCACAATTCATAGAAATGATGTTTTATTTACTTCCATTGTGTTTTGATTTCCAGTCATGCCATTTGTAGCTACTTAGTCGGAAAATACGGCCAAACAGACGCTCTATATCCAACGGACTTAAGAAAGAGGGCAGTCATCGACCAAAGACTTCATTTCGACAGCGGAGTCCTATTTGCAACTCTAAAAGCTACAGTTGTAAGTATAATAGATGTTGAAGTTCATGAATAAGTGATGTGGAAATGGCATGGAACAAACCAGCAAATTGAAATAGAATGCAAAGCTGGAAATTGTATGTTTTTCATAACGTGACATAACGTAATTGTAAAGACAAAATTAACATGTTAATATTAAATATGGTTCAACATACAATGTTCAATGTATAACAATTTTGAAACTAAACCCATAATTTTGTTTTAGGTGCCATTGTTATATTCTTCAGATAAGGATTTCAAGCCAGAAAATTTGGAAAAAATTAAGGATGCCTACGGCTTCATGGAGAAGTTTTTGGTAACGACATGGCTGGCTGGTGAAGATGTCACAATTGCTGATATCTGTTGTGTGTCTACAATAAGCTCGATGAACGAGATAGTCCCAATTCACGAAAAAGAGTAAGCACTAGTTCAAACATATTAAAAATTCCTGTTTCCATATGGTTGGCATTGTATGTAGATTCGGGTATTGTTATGTCTTCATTAGTGTACCAACAAACTAGTAAAAAGGCTCTGCTCGGAAACTATTTGGAAGTTCTTTTAGTACTCAAGAAGAAAAAGGAATATTGGGTCCTTACCTATGAACTTGGTGTTTTTATTCTGTCTTAGCCATTTGTCCGTAACTATTAAGTTTCAGAAAATTCTTATAAAATAATTGCCTCTTCTAAAAATAGAGCATATATTTGAGCTCGCATAATTTAATTTGATATTTTTTTGTAAGTTTAATTGTGTTAAAAGTAGACACAAAGACAATTATTTTTAACTGCCTCCCGAATATATCATTTGATTTGCATTAACATAAAAACGATGAATAATTTTTATCAAGCGTGTTCACACACATATTGCTAGAGCTTGTCTAATGGCATGTATCGCCAAATATTATTATCTCTGGATTTGTCGTTGTGAAGAAAACTGATAAAATGTTAGTATGTAAAATGCAGACATCCCCAAAATCTCCATACAAAACACCAATTTCATAGGTAAGGACCTAATATAATGTTTCACAAGGTATAACACATTTTTATGTAGTGGGTAGTGGTTTTAGAAGTCAAACTTGTAATATTCCTGACATTAATCTTCTTCTTCTTGCCCATTTCCCACTCTAGGTTGGGTAGCACAAAATGTCTTCTTCGTCCATTCTTCTCTGTCACTCGTCACCTCACCCACTTCTTTTATTCTCATATCATTCTTCGCGCATTCAATCCATCGTTTCTTTGGTCTTCCTTTCCTTCTAGGTCTGTCCACATCCATGCTCAATATCCTTCTTGTCATTCATCGCTTCTCATCACATGCCCATACCACGCTAACCTATTGCTAATTATCTTTTCTGTCACTGGCTACTTTCAAACTTCTAATATTCCTGACAATTATGGTGGAGCAAAAACGTACCTTGACGCCTTTCAGTTGATTCAGTTTTGTAGGCTCAGTTATTCATAATTTATCACAGTGGGATACGACAAGTATACGGAGCCCATGATATGTTTTAAGAAGATATATATTTTTTAAATATTAAATTGGGTGGCCGAGCTAGATTGCGGACCATAGATACAAATATATTCTAAAACTGATGAACACTTGCGGTATATTTTCATAGTTGACTGCAAATAATTTTTGAAACAAAGAACAAAAAAATCGCTCTGTCTTTACCCTATTCCAATTATGTTTTCGAAATTGAGTACAAGTGAAAAAATTATAGCACTGAAAAAATTATACCCAAATCTCTTCAAATGTATATAAACAATTAATAAGTCCCTCGATTTCTCATGAATGCCATCATCAAATCCTAATCTTATGAGCTACTACCCTTCTAACGTGTTCCTACCACGTATAAAATACACCGTTTCAAAAAAAATCTGAATCCGTTCAGGCGTCTTACATTGTTCGGAGAACATACATAAAAAATACTTCGACGAACTGAGAACCTCCTCCTTTTATGAAAGCTTAAAATACATGACTTCATTTAATTTATCAGCTGAAATTTTGAAGATTCACCAAAATAATGAAGACGACGCTTTTCTGTTTTCAGATTCCCAAAATTGCGTGAATGGCTTATAAAATGTTCTGAGCAAGAGTTCTACAAAAAAGGCAATTCACCCAACATTCTCCTCTTCCGAGAAATGATAAAAAATAAATTGGCTGAAAAAGCGGCTCTCAACCCATAATGTACCCATGAAGAAGACCATTATTGAGATTATACATGGAATACAAAATTTATTATTATTGTCCAATGTAGTGCTTTTTTATCTTCTCTGAATTCCTGGACTTAATAGAAAGATCTGAATTTACTTCTGTTCTTGGATTATTTTTTATCAATTAAATTGTTGGTCGCGACTGTCACACTTCCCCTCTAAAGGGTCACTCACAACCTTTATCAGACAATATTGGGGAAATATGGGCAACATCGGGGCAGTGGTGGGGAGCGCCCTAAATCGCCTACTAGATCGCCGATTTTAGGGCCGATTTATCCCTAACACTACTAACCCGAAAGTGCCTCTGAATTAATGGAATAACCTCGCAAATCTGCCATAACCAGAATCGGCCCTAAACTGAATAAAGAATTAGTGCAACCTCAGAGTGGGGTAACTGCAAGTTGGTACGAAATATTTGCACAACACAGCAAGAAAAAAATGTATAGAAAATATACCGTAAAAATAATAGGCTAGTTGACTCATAGCAAAAGTAATGAAAATAATGTGCTATTCACATAGTATTTAGTACAAGGGTCCGAAATATAACAAAGTCCGGTAAATATAAATAAGGGATTGCTGTAGAAATTCAATTTAAATAATTATGTTTCATTTTTACTTTCTTTTTCATCTGCCAAAAACGATATCCACCATGTTCGTGAAATTAGTTGAGTAACGCTTCATGTAAACACACATTCATTATTATTATTGTAAACAATTCAAAAGCGTATTGAATTGTTTATAATAATCGTGACGCTACGGCACAAATAATTCAAAGACCATCAAGATAGAAGGCGTTTTTGACATTTTAGCAAAAACGTAATTTATTATTTAAAATTTATCGTGTTATAGGCTTCAGAAAAAATCTTATTATTTTTTATGGTGATGGCTATAGTAATTAATCATTTGGGGTCCAATAAAAAACGGTCAACTAGCCTGTAACCGCATTTATAGTAAAATAGTCTAATAAGTGTTTGAATTAAACACAAAGTTATCTAATTAGAAAGTAATTAGTATTTGCACCATAATCACAACAATACATTTACCACCAATTCACAATAAGCCCTAACAATTAATAGTACAAATACTACCTGTTTCAATCAACAGTATTCCGTAATCACATCACTTCACACGACATTTCCCTTTTTCCTGTGTTTTCATCAGAGCACTTCAACTTATCTCTATTGGCGCGAATGGCGCACACCGTCTGTCACTTTGACAGTTCATTCCGTACAACGCCATAGACTTAATCTAGGCACTGGAGCTATCAGGTATACAGCCACTTTATAATTATCCTAACAATAGAAACTGGCTGTTAGCGACTGGCTGCAAGACACTTTTAAAACCATTTCCTGTGTTTTTGAATACGACATATTTGTACATTATTATTTCTGTCCCATTTCCTTTAAATCACTGTATTGTTTAGCTGTTGTTTTGTGTATTTTTCTTATTAAATTCCTGTTACCTTTAATTGGCTTATGTATCCATCCACATCCGTATTCCACTATCACGCTCTCCCAGTCGTTATCACTGGCCGTAACAGTAACTCCTTACATTGTTCCATAAAAAAAACCCCGTCAAAATCAATACAAAATAGATCTCAACTCATAATATCTAAACTACAAAACCTTTTTTAAAAAAGGGTACCGTTGCAAAAGTCGGTTTCGATTGTTTTACTTTTTGTTAGCACCGACTTCAAAAATTAAGTAGCGTTTATAAATTATTTTGTGTTTATCAGTAGTTCAATTTTTTGAAGGCGTACCTCTTTTTTAAAAGAAAGCATTTTTCTTAAACATTGTTTTTTTTTTCTTACTATTTAATGGTGGGTATTAAGAAGGTATTAAGTGTAACAAATACTTTTCTGAAAACCACATCAAAATCGGTTTATCCAATCGTGAGATAGTCGCGGACAAAATATAAAATACAAGATAAACTGAGAACCTCCCTTTTTTATTTTTTGAGGTCGATTATAATATTAAAACCTCCTGAGTATTACAACTACTTTGTTTAGAAACCGCATCAAAATCTATTCATCGAATTGCGAGATAATCGCGAACAAACAGTTTAATACACAGGTCAAACCAAGAACCTCTTTTTGTTTGAAGTCGGTTAAAAAGAAGAAGTTATGAACTACAACACTAGATATGTAAACGGTAACAAATAAAATATGCCATATACATGATAATTGGATGAGTTGAACCTACCAACTGACACATTAGGTGTATTGTAACTGCATTAGGCAGGCGCATATCCAGGGACTATTGCACTAACACTTACGAGGACACGAAACGCATACGAATTTAGTTGATTCTCATCCAGTTCAGTCCAATTTCGTCCAGTCCCCTTCCAAGTATTTAAAATCCCACCTCTGAATATTAATACCTTTCCGGAAACTGCCGACCGACCTGCCGGCCTTCTAAAAACAAGATTTATGTCTGAAGTATGAATTATTCTGAGTCTTGGCATAGTAACATTGGAAAGAGCTTTTTATGAACACTTTTACCTTTAAAACCATTAACTAAAATACACTACCGGACTTCATAAGAAAGTTAAGTAAGTAATATGATGTCTTTTATTGACTTATGTGAAACTAGCTGTTGTCCGCGAGTTCGTCCGTGGTTACTGTGTTTTTTTAACTATCCCACAGGAACCCTTTATTTTCCCGAATAAAAAGTATCTAAGATGTTGACTAGGGATAGTAGGTATCACCATGCAAAATTTAATTGAAAACGGTCCAGCCATTTCGGAGATTAGCCCGTACAAACAGACAGAGAAACAAAAAATAAATAAAACATTTTTTGGTGTTTTCCCTATTTTTACATTCTCCTGACATGGTTTTAACTATTTTATTTCTATGTACAGACATTCGACCTCTATAGTTTTAATTATCTTTAGATAATTATGCCATTTGTTTGCAAAACTGACTAAAAAACTACTAAGGACGCCTAATTGTTCTGGGAAGAACGAGCAAGAAATTCACAGACATGTTGATTCATCATAAAAATTCTTTTATCAACATTCTCTGTATATTTCTTGAAGCAATTTCATGTATTTAATTATGTATAGAGCTTCACATTACTAATATCAAGACTAATAGTTCTGTACCTAAGCCAGTATTAAAAGATTAACCTACCCCCATACCAACTTTAATTAGAGTTAATTTTAGCTGATTGCCTATTTCGCGGTGAAGTCCTTGAGGTTACTCTGAAGAGTAGTTTTCTGAAGCTGTCAGTTGCTTATTGAAGAGGGTGATTAGTGATGTGGGGGAACACAAATTGTTCAAATTACAAATACAGAGTGCTCAAAAATGTTGTAATCTCGAAAAACGGTTTTATTCACCTTTAGGCTATTTAAATTTAAATATTCTCATATCATTTAAAGTACGTAGGTATATTATTAACGTGTGCGTGAAAAATGATATTGGGTCCTTACCTATGAAATTGGTGATTTTTTTCTCTCTTAGTATTTTGTCTGTAACTATTAAGATTCAGAGTATTCCTAAAAAAATAATTACCTCGTCTAAAAATAGACTATATTTTTGAGCTCTTTTGATTTGTTTTGATAATTTGTTGTAAGTTTAATTGTGTTAAAAATTGGACACGGAGACAACTCTTTTTAAGTGCCTCCCGAATACATCATTTTATTTGCATTCACTTAAAAACGATAAATATTTTTTATGAAGTGTGATATTACACATATTACTAAAGCTTGTCTTATGATAGATGCGAAATATTATTATCTTTGGAAAATGCAGAATTCCCCAAAATCTCCATACAAAACACCAATTTCATAGGTAAGGTAACCTAATATTAGGTCCTTACCCATGAAATTGGTGTTTTGTATTATTTGTATAATAATATTTGGCATCTATCATTAGACAAGCTTTAGTAATATGTGTAATATCACACTTCATAAAAATTATTTATCGTTTTTAAGTGAATGCAAATAAAATGATGTATTCGGAAGGCACTTAAAAAGAGTTGTCTCCGTGTGCAATTTTAACACAATTAAACTTACAACAAATTATCAAAACAAATCAAAAGAGCTCAAAAATATAGTAAATTTTTAGACGAGGTAATTATTTTTTAGGAATACTCTGAATCTTAATAGTTACAGACAAAATACTAAGACAGAATAAAAACACCAATTTCATAGGTAAGGACCCAATATGAAGTGGATTCTGAGCTGATGAGTGACAGAAGAATGGAAAAAAAGACATGTTTATGACATGGCGAGAAGATTTTTTTTTTGTTTTCGCGAGGAGATAAGCTGTTTTTGTTGTTTATTTTTCCTTTATTTAATTTTATATTTCATCTCCCAAATTGTAAGCTAAATAAAATAATTGCCTCTTCTAGAAGATCAATAAAAATACGCTCAAAATAATCGCTCTGAAATGATTAATGGATTAAAAGTCTCCATTAAAGCGAAATAAAGATTCATTATTTGGTCTTGTTACATTAATGTCATTTTTTTCATTGGGTTTTCGAAGCGAAAAATATTAATTATTAATACGATTTATTATTGTATGATCCATTACCATATTTTACTGTGTTATCTATACGAATACAAAAGGGTAGCTCAGAATCATGTTATGGCAATATTTTATTATAACCAAAACCTATCGATTTCGTTAATGGACAATTCATTTCGAGATATGCATTTAATGGGTGCCGCTTTTAAAATCATTTATAGTGCTTATTTCGCGTAAGTTATAGCGTCGTGAATGAGTTTCCTGATTTAAATCGCATTTCGTGATATTCTGTAGTATCATTATCGCTATTCGAATACTCATGGGAATTGTACCTATAAAGCAGGCGCCATAGGAAGTAGAGTGTACAGAATATAAGGACCGCATTCTGTAAATAGTTTTGAACTCCAAGAAGCTTGATGATTATGAATCTAATTGTTGCCAAAAAATTTTCTGGGTCCTTTTTTTATCCACCCTCTTTAGGATATTGAATAGTAATAAGCTGAACAGATGTTTAACAAAAGTTATATCTAACTGATTTTTATGATTGAAGAAACAAAAAAAAATAATTAGAAACAAGAATTATTGTAAAAAAAAGCAAAGGACGATGCTAATGTTTTTATAAAATCTAGACCCACTTCCAATTGCTTAATGGTCCTTTTTGAAAATATACCTTATTTATTATTATATTCAACATTACTTAATATACCTACCTTATTTAGATTTTTGAAGACAGACCATCAACTTTATTGGCTATCACAAGAAAATGAGTGAAAGACTTCACGATTTTATTGTTTCACACTATAATGATGAAAAAAGACGGCATATTTTGTATCAATAATATTGTTGCGCCATCGAATTGATAAAAACTGTCCACTGTCACCGGTAATAAATCATTATAGAATATTCGTGGCTTCACGAGACGTATTCGAGAACGATTATTCTAGTGATTATCTTTAGTCCAATATAAGCGGAGCGTGTTTGCGGACTGAGTGAGTATTGGAATACGATACAGTGAGTGAACATCAAGCTATCAGAGTGAACTAGAAGTGATATCAGTGCGATCAGTGATTAATTAGTGTTGAGTTTCAAATAAGTGATTAAATTATAAAAGTGTGTTTTTGGTGGAAAACCGCGTTTACTTTATTTTAACAACCTCAGCTCTTAACAATATCTTACATTTTAGTTTCTCATTCTACAAATGTTATTTTCGATAAGCCCCAGATATACCCCCGTATAAAAAACTCTTTTGCAAATATATTGGGACCTCTAAGTAAAAATCATTTGAATTTAGAAATGTATTGATTAGAAGCTATAAATTTTTAATAAATTAAAATTATAAATTCAAAGCGAATCGCCTTGCAAACCACGAAAATACGAAATGGATCTCAAATTCACATTGGTATGTAAGACGCGTCGGGAGTCTGGGAATGTTCCTTTTGGAATGAAAAGGAACTGTCGTTAGAAGAAATTAAGGTGCGGACGTTTTCATCAGTATATTGACCTGTTGAGTGTGTTCAGTTTAGAAATTTCCATTTTGGTCGTGTATTTTGTTAATGGTATTTTGCAAGTGTGTAATGGTTTTACACTTATGACAAAATCTATATCTATAAATATATATAATAAAACTGTAGAGGTCGAATGTCTATACATATAAAATGCTTAAAAGCAAGTAAGCTGGGAAAATACCAAAAAAATATATTTTTTTAATTTTTTGTTTCTCTGTTTGTTTGTACGGGCTAATCTCCGACATGGCTGGACCGATTTCAATGAAATTTTTCAATGAATCTTAATCTTCTCAGCCTATATACGTCCCACTGCTGGGCACAGACCTTCCTCATGAGGATACACATGAGGAGAACATCTTAGGGCTACAACTTAGATACTTTTTATTCCGGAAAATTAAAGGGTTCCTGTGGGATAGTTACAAAACCATAGTAACAGTAGACGAAGTCACGGGCAACAGCTAGTAATAAATAAATAAGTAAAATATATGTAATATGACTGACAGAATAGGAGTACGGTGGCGTAGTGTTTAGTACGCTTTGGCTTTCGATATCGAAACCAAAGCTACCTTCGCCATGGTCAAGCCTTAGATGGACCAACACTTCGTGATCGCGAACTCAGAAGGTACGTTAAGTCGCTTGTTCCGGTCGCTATTGCGGAAGGCATGAAGATTGCATGAGGAAGGCTAAAAAAATCGTTCTCTACCAGTCCACCATTAAGCACTTCTAATAAAGAGGACTGTAACAATATTTGAAGTCTGTGCTCAAAAAAAGAATCTTTGTGGTTTAGGTCCACCTACAATGTAGCCATCTAAAGTCTTAATCCAGTTCAAGATACAACTACTAAAGGTGTTCTGCGAATAGTTTACGCTAGTCCAATTAAACGATCAGATGGCTTATGACTTAAACTGATTACTTAATAGAATAAAAAACTTGGGACCGATTTGCGCCAAATTGCTCACCACGACACTTTAATCTCCTTTGAAATCATTTGAAGCCCAATCAAAACTTTGTTTCTAGTGACTTCTAGCAATACTCGCTTTAAAGATAACGATCAAACCATGCTGACTTTGAAAATGATCAATAAGTAATATATCATTAAGTTCTTACCTTATTAGAAGCGAACCAAATAAATTTTTGGCACATTCAAGATTCAAATTAAAACTCGAAAAAATTAAAATAAACCTTAAACCACCGCTCTCCTCAAACTTTATAAGGAGTGTGAATCAAATAGGAATTTACGTGTAGGTATGTTGTTGAAAAGTGCCGAAACACTCGCTTCAAGAACTCAGTTAAAGGCCAAAAACAGTCCTCATAAAAGGAGTTGAACTTCAAAGATTTCACACAGTACAAAAATAATTGATTCAGCCTTTGACAAACGCCAAAAATTAATTTAGCAAGCACCACATAAAGGTCGTAAGCACGTCGAAAATTCGCATTTAAAGGCTTAATTTGAATACGTTTGAATGTGAGACTCGTTAGTGCCCGCGAATGTAGCGCCCTCATACCGAAACCAGCAAAAAACAGTCCGCGTAATGAAATCAGGGAAATTAAATGTCTGGTCAACAAACCTGCAATGGAACTTTAATCTCTACTTAAAAGAAATATGGTTCATTTTGGGTTTAGGGCAGGAAATTAGAGAATTTCGCATTGACTTTGATAGTCTGGCATCAAAAGCAATAGTTACATTAATGTTTTAGTTAAAAGTATCCTGTGATCTTTAATCTAAACAGCTTAATCAGCTGATGTAGTTTCAATTAAATTTTTCAATTTCAGTAAGATCCTGTTGATTACAGTTGACCAATGGAGTTGATTATCTTAGTTCATACCTACAATTAATAGTCAGGTCATAAGTATTGTCACACAGTTAAAACTTTTTTATTAGAATGCTAGGCACGAAAAAGTTTATTGAATTCAAATTTCGAATTGTTCATGAAAATAAAAATGTACACTTTTTAGAATTTTACTCATTTTTAAATATGGAATGGATCAAGAATCTTATACTCAATATGGATGCCAAACTCCCATACAATAGCATGAGGCAATGTTCTGTCGCGATCAGTAGGTGTTCCCTCTCATTCTTTCACTATTTATGAATGAAGGCTAACCGTGGGATATCCTCTTCTTCTCTTTCTATCCAGAGTTTCTGTCTCACCTGTCATATTTACGCCATTTTGACACCTTGACTGAAAATTGTTACAAATTTTTGTAATTCAATATTTTAAATAAAAAATTATAAAACTGGTGATGACGTGCGTTGTTTTATGTTGTGTAAGTGAGTGATATCCTGGATGTACCTTATCATTTCACAGGTGAGTCAAAAATCACATATTAAATGAGAGTATTTGTTTGAGAAATTTGTGTGTATTTTTGTGTGACGTCATTAGTAGTAATAGAAAGCTTTACTATGAAATGACAAACTCATTCATTAAAGTGATAGAATGAGAAGGCACACCTACTGGTCGAGACAAAACATTGCCTCATGCTATTGTATGGGAGTTTAGCATCCATCATAAAGTACAAAATTCTTGGAGTGGGCGCATAAAGAAGACTGTGTTGCAGTTATTGCGTTACGTCATCGTTGCGGTTACGCGCCAATTCAAATACTGGAAAATTTTAATATACTCAAAGGATTCGTTAATCGTACCATCAAACGATACAATGTAGACTTTAGTGTAGATCAGGTCAAGAAGAGGTAGCCCTCGCTCTTTTAGGTGTTGTGAAGTTGTGAAAGTGCGAATTCAAAGAAATCCCAATCGTAAGCAGAAACTGTTGGTCCTTCAGTTGGGGTTAAGTAGAACCATGGTGAAAAGGGTGGTAAATGAAGACCTAGGGCTTCGGGCAAATCGAAGAAAACCAGGACATCGTTTGAGCGCTCGTTTAATGGACCTGAGACTGACGAAATGCAGCGCTTTGTCGACAAAGCGCTGCATCTCAATGTATGGTTTGGAGTTTCTTATTGGGGATTAACCGAGGTACATTTTTGTGAGAAAGGTGTAAAAACGTGAGAAAGGTGTAGAAACGAAAACGAACAAAAATACAGTCCTGACGAACCTTGTGGAACCTGTTTCTCATACCATATTCAATGACAGGCACTGGGTATTCCAACAAGATTCGGCGCCAGCTCATAGAGCGAAGAGCACACAAGGCTGGTGGCGCGTGCAATCGACTTCATCCGGCACGAAGACTGGCCCTTCTCCAGTCCATATTTGAGTCCGTTTCATTACAAGATATGGCAACACTTGGAGGAAAAGGCCTGCTGGACAGGAACCGATGGATGGGTTGGATGAAGACTTCAGTTGCGAACATGATGCTGAACATTTTATTAAGATATTGGGCACTTGAATCAGATAGACTAAGATGAACCAGTGAAGAACAGTGTGTCCAGGGAAGCACAATAGCTCAATATAATAGCTCAGTATCAAGAAATCGTATTGGTATTATCCCCTCAGCGCTTGGGAAAACATACATACATACATATAATCACTCTCATCCCCTAAGACTTAGTTAGAGAGGCAAAAGCACCGCAAAAGCAGTGCACTGCCATAGTCCGCGCTTCACCAAGCTGTGACTGCACATGTGCTCAGCGTGGTAGGCGGTGAGCTCGTCGCCGCTTTAAGCTATTGGATGTTGTACAGGTCTAAGTCTATTGGTTGCCTTTTACGACACCCAAGGGAAGAGATTGGTTAGTAGTATTATTTTAATGACGCCTCTACGACTCCTTGGGAAAACAGGCGCTATTATATAATTATAAACATTAACAACTATTAATAACAACATCGACTGATAAATTCGGTTTAGTATTGACACCGATCTAGACACCAATCTCACTAAAGCTCCTGTTAAACAAGATACATGAGGTAACTAAAACATTACTTGCACGTCAAACTACACCGCCTGACGGCAGACGTGCGGCGTCTCAATTACACTTTGGTACAATTAAAGAGCGATTACGTATTCAGAAATTAATATAACAATTCGACACCTATGTATTCAAATTTGGCACTCTCATAGTTCTCTAACCTCCAACGGGAAACTGAAACTAAGTCTTCTCTTGTGATACACAAGATCAACATTTCTTTTGAACATTAACCCACAAAGCTTACAGAATAATGGCGTAAATCATTTTATAGGAAAGAATGAGACTCAGGATTATTTAAAGGCCAATCAAAGTATTTATTTATCTTATCCTTTTTATTTCACACACGCCTAATGCCCTAGCAGCGGTAGATAATGTGAGACGTTCTCCCCGTCAACAAAAGGGTTGTTGACGACCCAACCTCTTTTTTATCATCATTAGCCTGCGCTTTTACTAATTTCATTTGGGGTTGGCGCATCGAGTCTTTCTCTATGAGAGTGGATGGTAATGCAAGGAGAGGAAGACTGAAGGAGAGATGGATAGATTGTGTGGACGAGGACATGGCTAGAATAGGAGTGAATGTTGATATGGCGTGTGATGGAGGAGAGTGGAGAAGAAAGACTCGTCGCACCGACCCCAACCTCTTTTTTATATCAATGTATTTTATAAGTATTTAATTAAATGCGAGACGTATAGACAAACTAATAGGTACAAGATGACGATTGAACCAATACATAACAATTTGCATAGCGAGTGTCTTAAACTTTATTAAAAAAATCTTTATTTGAAGCAAAATCATTTCTTCTAATACCAGCCAACGAATGAAATCAAGAATTTCCTAAAAATAGGTTGAATCCATACTGATTGTCTTCGCAAATATTTTGGTAGTTGCCCAATATTGAACTGTTACTGAAATAAATTTGCTGAAATAAACTTAAATATGGACCAATATCAAACTACCTTCTAAAGTGAAATAATGAAGCTGATTGCAGCATCTTTGCTTGATTAAAGGGTGGATTAATAACACCTGACTAGACTTGTTTGTGCTCCAGCTTGAGCCTTGCCTGAGATCAGCGATCAGGCATGCTAACATTTAATTACACTGCGATAAAGCAAGAAACTTAATTAATTAGTTTTCTTTCAATTAAAGGAATGCGCTGGTGCTTGCGGCAATATTCTATGTTTGTTCCTATAATTTTGTTTTGTTACAAGTTACGACGTGAGTTTCAAATTGCTTAGACTATTTTAGAGTACAGATGATGAGCAAGTATATTCCCTTATAACTAAAAGAAATTATTTAATTAAATAAATAAATATCCACAGACATTCACACCTATCAACTAGTCCCATTTTAAGCAACTAAATGCTGCTTGTGTTACGGATACTAGATGACGGAAAAAGCCAGCCATTCAGTACAGCTGATTAAAATATCCATAGTTTAAAAATTCAAATTTTATGCAGTTCAAGATAAAAAAACAAACGTAATGTAATGAAGTAAGCAATGAAGAACGTGACTTTGCAAACATAGCTCTTGAACTTGTCACCGTCTTTTCCGTATATTGGCTCCTAATTAACATATACAGTCCACTGCCTCACAATAGGTATAAAGTTGTAGCGTAAGCTTGTCACTTACTTATAAGTTGAAGATGATTATAAAAGGTAGAGCCACTTACACTAGTGCCTTGGAAAAAGTTATTTGATCATTTAACGTTATAGTTTTATTAACTATAGTAAATAATATTATAATTAAAGTATCAACAATTAAATTTATAGGCGCTGAGACGTTGAGAGTTTCTAGCGTTGAGAGTCTCTGATAGGAATGAAATTGGCGACCAAAAACATTGAAAAAAGAGACAGGAACGAAGAAAAAGTGGCTAGAGAAGAGCGCAAAAACAGCAAAGAGTCGCTAATACTGATATAGCGCCTCGTTACAAAGTGATGATCAGGGCATCAAATCCAGAAATTCTCGAGATAGCGACGCCTTGGCACTGGCGCACAGACGCAATCAAACTGACGCAAAACCACTAAATGAATCCATAAGACCATTGAATAGGAAAATAGAACAGAAAGCAGCAGAATTGCTAAGCAAAGGCAAATTACACATATTTTATAATTCTAATTAAACATTATATGATTCAGATCGGTCCCAAACAATCAAAATCCTGTAATCCAATGATTTGTTACTCCAACACGTTTAATAACTTTCTGATCCCACAGCCAGACTCGTTGAATTAGCCTAGTTTACTTAAGGTCAAAAACTCAAACTTCAAACTCGGAAAAGGGCTTTAATAATTTTATCATGTTATATTTGTACTATAGCTACTTTCAAACAAAACTGTTGTAAATAATTTAGAATTAAAGTCACGTGTTTGATTTTATACGGCTAATTAACCTGGCAAGTGGCATTTACATTTGTTGGCTATCAGCCGGTCATTATTTTAACTAGGCGACTCTACTGCTGTGCATGGCATTTCAAATTGAAATTATCGTTTGTGATATTGAGCGAAATTAATCATCATTTATTCTTAACTTGTATTTCACTCATTTGAAGCACTTTCATAATAAATTTAAAAAATCTATCCGCCTTTGTACACAATCACAGAACAATTCATGCCAAGAACTGATATTTTTTAAGCCTCTAAAATATCTATAACAAAGTAAATGCCTTTAAAAAAATAAATCCCCATAGGGTCGAATAATAAACAGAATTCATTCTGAAATATAAAATATACAGTTTTATGAATTGATCTAGAAAATAAAAGTCTTTACCATACACAAACAACCCAAGACTTTAAAGATTTTCAAAGTGATAACAATAATGATTAAAACAATACACACTATTTATCTCTTGAAAGTCAATTGGAGTCGAAGAAGAAGAGTAAGAAGAAATAAAAAATAGAATATTTTTTATCGATCGAAAATCTCGGGTTAGTGCTTTTTGCTTTCCTGGGCTTTAATTAAAAAGTTAAATTAGATTTGGAGCATCCGAACGAAGCGGATTTTAATTCCATTTCGTCCCACTTGCAATTGGAAAATAGGGTATCTACTTGATTCTAATTAATCTTGCGTTATTAGATGGGCCACGAAATGGTTTGAGTCTAGGATATATATGTAGTTACAAGTCCAAATGGAACATATGACCTAACAACTTAATTAGATTGAGACATTTCCGATTGTTGTAATTGTTTTGGGTCCTAATTATTACAAGAAAGACGAGGGTATAGAGACCTTTTTGGTCTTTTAGAATATTTCGTAGTATTTGCTGACGACCTCCGTGGTCGAGTGGTCTGTACGCCGGTCTCAAGGCGTCGCCATCTCGAGAGGTTCTGAATTCGATCCCCGGTGGGGGCAAATGTTTGGGTGATTTCAGGCATTTGTTCTCCAGTCTTGGATGTTTATATATATTTATATATATTCAAGGTATATGTATTTATCTATTAAATATATTTATCCGTCATCTAGTGTCCGTAACACAAGCAGCATTACTTGCTTAAAATGGGGCTAGTTGATAGGTGTGAATGTCTAAAGATATTTATTAAAAAAAAATCCTAAACCCAAACAAAATATTTATGAATTAATAAGAATAATAATTGAATTGGAGAGTTGGGTATAGATACTCAAAAAAAAAAAAAAATTTGCAAAATATTAATAATGTAACAAAAGTATCCATGCCCAAAATTAATATCTGTGAAATAAATTGGTGCGTAACATAGTATACCAAGAACTTGATCTGACAAGGGCCATACGTAAAATAAAAACATATAATTAGGACAAATATAAAGAGACTTAGCAATACGGAGACGTACGTGTATAACGTTTTAAGGCGAGCTGTTTTTGACTCCGTATCCTTGAAAAAGAAAGCAACCTTCGCTATAGTAAAATTCTGGATTCGAGGAATATTAGGTACACCGAAAAAGAAAAAAAACAATATATATTATTATTATTATTTATTTTTATTAATATTTTTTTTTATTTATATATTTTATTTATTATATATATATATATATATATATATATATATATATATATATATATATATATATATATTAGGTATCCAGAAAAAAACAATTCCATCAATATTCCTCATATACTGTTGCGGATTCAGTGTGATGGTACTGTGGCCTATACTCCACATTTCTCCATATAGGGAAGCAGTGTGTGCATCGCACAAATGCGACGTACTTAAGCTGATGACAATACAGCAAATAAACAAAGGAAAATACTCAAAAATGGAAGAAATGAGGGACAATCGAGAACAAAATGCTTGTTTAAATGAGGGCAGCCGGTAATGACGTCGAGCTTAATCTCGTCAAAGCCAAATTGACATGGTTAAGCGTTGATTTCCCTAAAACGGTCGCTCGTTTGTGCATCGGTTTCTTTTATGCGATGTTCAACTTAATTGCTTTTGTAATAAGAGCACATGTTGGTCGAAGTAGTTCCAATTTAATGTATACCGTTGTGAATTCGAATGACAATTTAATATATTATGTACGAAGTAGTTCGTGTTTGTTCTTGTTGATGTCAGAATGTAATATTGGTTTAGTTTTGATTGTAATAACCATTTGATAAAAAAGGCAGCGGTTAGTGCATAAAATATTTTTGTTTGCCCTTTTCTCAATTATTTAATTATTTATTTATTTATTGCATGTCACATGTTTGAACAATACATAATAGGTTGGGGAAAAAGTTTCTTCGCATTTTTTAAGAAAATTCAAAACATTTTTTAATATAGTTTATTTACATTTAACTAAAGTATGTAGGTACCATTTTTTTCGATAACTTTTTGCCATCTTGTAGGTAGGGACATGATCCCATTGCTATAGAAATTTTGGGACTTCTGGTCAAAATACCGCGACAAGTGGTTTTGGCAGTCCTCTCGTGATGTTAACCTGACACTGCCTAAAGAATTCTGAAGAGACCGAAACAGGTGGAAATCTGAAGGTGCAAGGTCAGGACTAAACGGCGGATGCATTAACACCTCCCAGCCAAACTCTCTTAATGTTTGCTGAGTGGCTAAAGATGTGTGAGGTCTAGCGTTATCATAATGAAAATCCACACCCCTTCTGTTGATTAATTCCGGCCGCTTTCTCTCAACTTCTTGCTTTAATCTCATCAGTTGTTCGCAGTAGAGTTCAGAATCGATGGTCCTGCCTGGTGGTAACAGCTCATAATGAATAATGCCCTTCCAATCCCACCACACACACAGCATCACCTTGTTGCGAGTTAACCCGGGTTTCGCCACAGTCTGTGAAGCCTGATCGGCCTTTGACCACGACCTTTTTCGCACGTTCTTGTCGTACGTGATCCACTTTTCATCACCAGTTATCAGCTTCTTCAAAAATGGTTCGGTTTCATAACGTCGTAATAAAGAATCACAAATGAGTACACGGTTCATTAGGTTTCTTTCAGTGAGCTCGTGAGGTACCCAAATGTCGAGCTTTTTTGTGTACCCAGTTTTTTTCAAATGCGCCAAAACTGTTTTCTGGTCAATTCCCAGTTCTTCAGCTACGTCGTAACTACTGACATGCCGATCTTGCTCCACTTTTTCAAAAATGGCATCCATTTTATCTGTAATAGGGCGACCAGAGCGACGTGCATCTTTGACATCAAAATTTCCGGATTAAAAACGCTTAAACCAAATTTGTGCTACTCTCACAGACACTGCACTAGGTCCATAAACATCGCAAATGTTTTTCGCGGCTTGCGTTGCATTTTTACCTTTCTTGTAGTAAAATTTTAAAATATATCGAATTTCTTCATTAGATTCACTCATCTTGGCGGTACGAAAAACAAATGAAAATCACACATTTTCCTAATTTGAATTTGGAATTATGTTCTTTAAAATTTAAACTTTCAATGATACCAAAACCAGCCAGATACAAATAGTATAGCCAAAGAGATTTTATTACAAGTTTATACATACTATAATGCGAAAAGACTTTTTCCCCAACCTATTATGTAAGATGGTAGGTACATTTTGTGGTATACATGAGACGCCCTGCAAGGGCATTGCAAACATAAGAGGGTTATTGCATGATAAAATATTAAATATGATTAATTACTTATGTGGTCAGCGCAACCTGAATGAATCTGAATGAACAATTCATTTAAGATACTCTTCTATTACTCTATAATTTTCACTATCTTCACTCAATGTCTTTCTCAATATTTATCATTATTCACAGACTCTTCCTTTATGCGGTTTAGTTCACCCAAGATTGGTAATAATGCATTTATTAACGCTAAACATATTTTTGTAATAATAATATTATTATTAATTTTCTGAAACATTACATTATTCTTGTCATTTTGCTGGCAATACATCAAATTGTCTCATTGAAGTGGGTATTACTGAACCTTGTAATAAGCTTTTAAATACAAATAACCCATCAATTAATGATAGCTCTGATCGAAATTCGACATGAATTCGATCCACTTTGTAATTGTAAATTGTGAGCCAAGAGACGACGACGAAAAAGTAAATAGTGATAATTGAATATCGCAATTGAATGTCACTTCTCATTAATAATTTAATGAGGATAATAATAATATATTCACTTAATGAATCTACTTATTTTAATTGTAATTAGCGAAGTAATCTTGAAGTAAATAATAACAGTGCTTTTTGGAACAGTCATAATTATATCAACGAACAAGTATTAAATTAGGGGAATATCATTACCAGTTGTTTAAGGTTCGATGAAAAAATAGATAAACCCTTTTTTTGTATAACTTATTATTTGGAATAAAATACATAAATTTGACATGCACGTTTAGCACTAGTTAGTGTTCGTGAGCAAGTACTCGCGCGGCCCGGCGCGGCCGGCGCGGGCGGCGGGTCCGCGGGTACGGCCCCCTTCCCACGCCCCTTCCCCCGCAGCTGCTAGGATCACGCTGTATCGGCGTGAACACCAGTGATTACATAAACATATTATATATTCCGCAGACTATAAAAGTAGAACGTCAGAAAATATGACATCATATATTTTCTTGTGTTCTACTTTTATTATGGACAAATGATAATGCTGATTGTTAGTGGCTAGATTAGAATACATTGTGACCTACCCCTTTTGCAAAACAATATTCCAAGGAAAAACGAATACGTGAAACAACTGGAATTTATGTGGAGCATTATTACCACAAGTTAGGTATTAAGGTCACTTTTTACAAATACCGTAATAACCTTTAACTAACAAATCGTTAATTATTAAACAGGTTTTTTAGCTCTATTAGATGTTAATCAAATTGATAATTGGAATTTCTCAAACCGTATTATTATAATCAAATAAATCTTTGAGGAGATTCTGAGAATGTAAACTAATTCTATAATTGAAGAAAACTGAGTTTAGAAGATTTTTAATTTGTTTTAATAAAAACAATGAGGGAAGAAGAATTCATCAAATAATAACAATACCCTCCAAGAATTCATCAAATAATAACAACTTTTAAAGAAATGGCTGATAATATCGAACCTAATGCCCATGTGGATTTGGATAAGGGATTACAAAAAGTCTAATAAAAGAGCGATAATGAGATTACTTTCCTTTGTAATAACGGTTCTGTGGAAACAGCACATTGCCGATATTACATAAAAACATAATGTTAATCTATAGGTTTTACTACCGAAGTTTGTAAGCAGTAAATGAGATAATGCTGTAACAAATAACAGCGAGGAGTTTTATCTCAAGGCTTTGGTATTTTATCGAATCTTGCTGTCTTTTAATTCGAAGGGCAAGTTATCAGTTATTCTTTCTTCAATCTCAGAAGATCTAATGTCGAATGAACTAGCGCAAAAGCCGTTTATGATTTGGATACTAGTATAATATATATAAAAATATAATTAAGACAAACCTAAGAATGAGGATCAAATGCTAATTTATACTACAGGAATCGAACACAGATTCTCTCGAGATGGGGTCGCCTTAAAACTGGGGTACAGTCCGTTCGACGGATGTCGCCAAACCACGTGATGGTAATGAATGGACGTCGAACAGTTTTATTATGTTGAGGCTGCAGATTTCCTCGACAAATTCATGTATTGAAATTAAATTCTTTTCCAAAGGTCTTTGTCTATTCAATTCAAAATGCTATGGAAATAAACAAATCTTACTGGCCAGTTTCACCACATCCAGAATTTGTATGGAATTATCTATCAGTTACCTTATCAGGAGCTTATACGGAGGTGGTAAACCGACATTTCTTTCCCTCTGTGCTTCAGGCGGGTATTGAACCAGCGGTCTCTTGGACAAGTGATGCTGTTTTTGCAACTCGATGTCGCAGCCATTAGAAAGAAGCAAATACTAACAAATAAACAGTCCTTCGCCGACAAAAATATTCTGCACAATTTTATAAAAAGAGTGACAGCTGACATATAAAATGACATAATTGCGTAAATTATTTGAAAAAGTGAAAAGACCTAAATAGGTTTTCATGAGACGATATTTTTTAAAAGACCTCTTTTACACTCAAAAAAGCACCTATAACATTAAAAGAGAGTAAAAAATGCAACATCCTTGATTACGATTACATTTAAAAATTTATTGCATGACTCCCGTTTATTTATGTTAGATAATTTAAATAAGCACTCTCAAATATAAATAATAAAATAAACCACGCTGGCCTAATGCGGGCTGGTGGGTTAACGTGCTTTCCAAAGCACGAAGGAATTTGAGATCACAAAGTTTTGGTCACGCATCCAAAGCCTGACCATGGCTAAGGTAGCTTTGTTTTCGATGTCGAAAGCCAAAGAGAACTAATCACTACGCCACCGAGCTCTTCGATATTGGCGGTGTTGGAAAGTGTCACCATTTTAGGATGTTCCAGGTGAACCGCTGCGAGGGCAAATGTTTATTTGGTGAATACAGGTGTTTGTTCTTCAGTCTCGGAAGTATATGTATTGAGTATATTCATTATATTTGTGTGTAATTATTAAGTACATTTAGCCTCAATCTCTTGTCGTAAAAGGCGGCTATTGGACTAAGAACTGCACAACCATCCAATATCTTATAGCGGCGACGGGCTATGGCAATGAAGTGCTTTTACGGTGCTTTTGCGATGCTTTTGCCTACTCTCTGACTAACCTTTAGGGGATGAAAGTCGTGATTATATATATGTGTATGTTATCCACCATCTAGTATTCACAACACAAGCGGCATTGTAGAAAGAATGAAAGAAAAATGTTTATTTCTAAATATAGTGAAACTGCAGCTTTTGGACTAGTCGAGAGATTGCAATGTAGGAAGTTATTTCTTTTTATGTTTACGAAAGTTTGTTATACAATAGGTAACTACCCATATTTTAGCTCTATTTGGCCAAGAAGCCTTCCTCCTTACCCACATTAAATCACCAGAGGTAATAATGTAAAACTATTTACGATCTACAGAGGGTCTAAAAAGGCATCGTAACCCTACTTTGCATAACAAGTTCCATTGGCTATTCTCTTTATTTGACGTCCCAATAACCCGTGTACGTCTGACAGGGTAGAAGAGACCTATTGACCAAAAAGTACAATACAAACGTCTGGTCGAATCCTCTTTTGTGTAAGCTACGGCTGTAGAAGGTTGAATTTTAAATGACCGAATGAAATATTGCTTTGTTGCGAAATGAAATGAAGCGATTTGAAGTGCTATCACTTCAGGAGGTTTATAAGCGTGAGTGAAAGGTTAACTGTATTGCTGAATAGTTTATTAAATAATTTATTTAAAAAAATGCAATAATATTAAACGAGCTGGAGCGTAACGTGACGTGATTTTGCTGTGTTTTTATAACGTGGTTATATGGAATTATTTTATGAGAGACCACGATTACATTTCTATTGTTAACATTTAAAAAATATACAGCAGTTACTCGTAGATGAATGAATAACTAATTAAAGTACACTAGATAAAAAAAATATTTTTATCAAAATCGATCTAAAAATCTTAAGTAATTGGAATGGAATTGTTTCATCTCAGCTTAGCCGGAGTTTTTGGCGCCATTCAACTATGGCGGACGTGATTTTTATTTCAGTGATTGTAATATTGTTTCTGAGTTGATCTAGTTGCGTAAAATCAGTGTAATTTTGTGTAGTAGGTGTCAATAATGATGAGCAATATGGAGGATTATTGAAATAATCTTCAAGTGGTGTGAAAAACGATGTAATTCTTATCTTGGTAATCCACCTCATCGAAGTAACGCCACAGTGTCTGCCATCGATCATTTGACGCCAAACTCCCCCAAGATGCATTGAAATGCATTACACTAGCATTTCAATGCAAACTACTGAAGAAAAGTGTTCTACTGTTAACGTGTGGCTCAAAAAGTCCTGCAACCAGAGCCGTAAAACTGAATATCAAATAAACTCAGCTTAGCCGTGCAGTGGCCGTATCCAGCCACTGCTGGACATAGCCCTCCCGCAAGAATATTTATTCCAAAGGGTTCTGCGTTGCCCGCATCTAGAAGCTTTCTGCGAGTTCGCCAGAACTCCAGTCCATTTTAATGAATACCATTTGAACGCATCGTTCAATTTCATTCTTACTTTAAAAAATTGTATGTAGGTACCTTTATAACCTTTTTTCAAAATATTTTTCATTTTACTTATCTAATAAAAAAATTTAATTAATAAATTATCTTACTAGACAAAATTGACACTGGTCACGTAAGCAAATAATAAATTAAACACCTATACCTTCAATAGGCACAAAAAGTATAAATGTTTTAAAAGAAAAAACAGAACGCTAACCATTGCTGCTAATACTCCAGAACACTCTAACGCTGCCCTGTAAAGCAACCGATGTATACAAAATATGTGTAAGTTTCCCTCAGGATTCCAGGCTTTCATGGTTACGGTAATTTTGTCGCTTCAGTGTGGCTTCAGCCTCCGTGCTGGTCGGTTGTGTAGTACAGAGGCGATTTTACTTCTCAAACTTTTGACTATAAATTACGTGACGATTTTATTTCACTTTTCGAGTTCGTGACAATTCGGGTATCAACTTCATTAATTGTTGTTTAGGTGGTGATGTGATATGACCTAAAGAGTGAAAGTTAATGACAAAATGTTAATTACCTTAAAGTGATGAAAGATGCAAAGGTTTTGATGGCCACCGAGGGAACACCTTTGCGGCGTTTCCTGGTATAGGTAAATATTATTATTTTATATTACCTTACAATTGGAAGGTTGTTCATAATGGAGTCATAACTTTTTATGGATATTGCAATATAACTGTAAGCTGAATAATAAGAACGACAAATAGGTTTAACTAGGTACTAATAAAAATTTTATACTTTTACTTTGAAAAATCATTACGATTGTTAACATTACGCATTTACAATTGAATTTAAGCAATTTTGATACCACTTTTGATGAAAATTATTTAAAAACAATAATGAGTAAACGCCCATTTTTCTTGGATTTTTTTATTATGTCTAATTTTTGTATTGTGCTACTTGACTATTTTAGCTTTTGCTGCCGTAATAGTCCATCTAAAAATCCTTGAAGCGAAGAAAACCTACAGTAATTTATTTTAACAAATGTTTCAATAGCCCCGTCCCGTGTTGGTCCGGGACACAAAAAGAATGTACCAACTGCTTTTCTTGCCTAGCATGTCGTAAAAGGCGACTAAGGGCGTATTGGGAACTGGGTCTGTGATTGTGTAGGCGATGAGCTAGCCACTTGTCACTCTTTCAAGATTTCTCATAACACCAAATCCAACTTTTGTATGGCTAAATGTTGTCTTAAGGAACACAGTGCTCCTTGGGCCTCCTGCCTAACTATTCGGGGATTATGTATGTGAATGACGTTAGAACCTAATATAATTGTCGCTTTTGTTGTTAATATTACTTAATAAATTTCATATCCCTTAATTGAGAATGAATTTAATACCTACAAGATAGAATCGTATGTAAGTGGCTCATTAAAAGAATACTACAAACCCATATCTTCCCTTGGGTATCGTAAAAGGCGACTAATGGACTTAGAACTGCACAACAGTTTTTAGCGGCTACGGGCTCACCACCTGTCACGCTGAGTGCAGTCACTGCTTGGTGAAGAGCGGACTATGGCAGTGCACTGCTTTTGCGGTGCCTTTGCCTAGTCTCTGATTAACCCTCAGATATCCGTTTCTCTGATGATTTCAGGAATAAAATCTATTCTTATGTTAAGCATAGGACCCTTAAAATATTGCAAGAATTGCCCGCGTGAATTTAAAAAATAAGTATGCAAAGATTTAAAGCTGTGTGTCGTCCTCAGCCTATATACGTCCCATTGCTGCGCACAGGCCTTTCTCATAAAGAAACACATGAGGAGTATGGGACGTAACACCACAACGCTGGCCCAATGTGGGTTGGTGGAAATGGCTGCGATTGCGACCGGAATCAACGACTTAACGTGCCTTTCGCAGCACGTAGGAGTTCGAGATCACAATGTTTTGGTCACCTATCCATGACCTGACCATGGTGAATGTAGCTTTGTTTTCAATCGCCTATAAATTTTTCTATTGTTAGTGTTAATGTGTTAATAAAAGAAACAGCAGTGCTAGATCCATACAGACATTAAAAGTACACTTGACGGGTTCACAACGACGAGATGTAATTCCTAATTGTAGTCTACTAAAAATAAATGGATTCCCTTCCAACATACATATTCCTCGCTCGGTGGCGTAGTGGTCAGTACACTTTGGCATTCGATGTCGAAAACAAAGCTACCTTCGCCATGGTCAGGCTTTGATGGGTGACCGAAACTTTGTGATCTCGAACTCCTCCGTGCTTCGGAAGACATGTTATGCCGTTGGTTCCGGTTGCTATTGCAATCGTTTTAACTCACCGAGCCGCATTGGGCCAGTGTGGTGATGCTCATACTCCTGGTGTGTTTCTCCATGAGGAGGAACTGTGCCCAGTAGTGAGACGTATATAGGCTGACGACAGACATCTCATTACCAGGAAAGTCCCAAGGAAAACCAGGAAAATTTCGAATACGAAGCGTTTAACATCAATTTCTAAAAAAAAAAAAAAATTTTCCATCATATTCCCCCAATCCTAAAAAGGAAATTAGACACTGTTATTTTGACGATGTTAAGTTGAACAATGCTTCTGTTATTATTTCCTCCCTCATCGATAAAATGATAAAATAACTTTATTTTGTCTGAAAGGTAAAGGCGAAGATTTCATTTCTCATAAAAACCTTCGGTGTAACAAACTGGAACCTGCCCCAGAAATCCAGTTATCATAACGAAATTATCGAAAACAACTTTTTTACTTCGACTAAAATATTGTCGGGTCTTTCGTCTTGCGGTATCCAGTAATTAAACTCTGTAGAAGTTTCTATTTGAAGTCTAATTATATTTTTAATTTGGTGAGAGAGTTCCTCTTTCATTGTAATAATTTGTTTCTCCTACAAAGAAGTGCTTGTATTATTGTTACGGCTTGAAGGTAAAACGGGTTTTGTAATTACTTGGCACTTCTATCAATGTTATAACTAGAAAAAGGTACTTTGTGATTCCTTATGCAGTCAGCGATTTCGCTACAGAAGGCTCAAACTCAAATCTTATAAAGTCAACGATTTTAGTCTCTTAGTGGATACCGCTTTGCCAGTCGCGGGACAAACGTAGGCGACGCTATTTGTGTACATACGAGCCGCAATGGATTTGTATGGCGGTAGTCTCTTAGATACTAAAATCGTCGTGTATGGTATATTTGAGTAGTCTTGTGTACGAAGAGGCTTAAACGCAATTTTCAAAATCATCGATGGTCTACTGCAATCCTCACGGTGTTGGAATGTGTGTGTGTCAGTCTGTCTGTGGCGTCGTAGCTCCCAAAAAGATGAAACAATTTCAATTCTGTTTCTTTTGTTAGAAAAATGAGTTAGCAGAAATGAGAGTGCTTACAAATATACTCTTGTTGGGTATCAAATGAATAGTCACAACTTAAATATCACGATAAAGCAAGTTTTATAGAAATTGGGTCAGCCGTTTGAAAGATATGAGGAATGAAAATGAAAGTGACGATGAAAAATCTGTTGATTGTGATAAAAATGTGATAAAAATGATTGTGATAATTGTTTTAATTTATTTTCAAAAACTATAACATAAGATATCAACAATATAGAGATGTTTTACCATAGACAATTTTCAATTTGAATTTTAATTAAGTTCATTAGGAAAAAAAATTAAAAGCGGCTTGAAACTTTACAAGTACTTACAGTTACAGAATCAAATTATTTCTCAGCTCACGTTGCTCTTTTATTTGTTAAGTAACTCATTTGAATACTTAAGTCTTACTTAATTAGGAAAGTTTTGACACTTTTAACGCCTACTTTATAGTTATATTTGTTATTTTATGTAATATAATATGAAAATATAATGTTTATATTTTTTTTTGTTCTTTGAATTTTTTGTTCTTTTTTTTTTGTTTTTTTCTTTTGTTTAATGTTCTTTTTAAACAACAGTCACAGACACAGTGCAAGCAGTAGCGTTGTACTCGTAGTTATCGTTGGGCCGTCTTGGTAGCGTAGCCTCAAACGCGTTTTTTTTTATTGTCTTTGCAATCAGATGTGGGAAGACTGGTGAAGAAGGCTACAATCTACAGAATGTAAAAGACTGTACAAACAATTTAACCAAAAATCATTACCGAATTTCTCTTTATCATATGGCCATTAGAGTCGTCATCACCATCTCTGTCGAGAAAGGCATATTAGACTGTTCGACCAACGACTAATTATATAAATTCCGAAAGGTAAAAAGTACTTTTGTTACTGAAAAAGATCGGTATTTATTTACTTTTCTAGAAGGAAAAAAATAGAAATGGGCTATTTCCAACGTAACTATAAGGCCTAAAATATTTTTCTAAGAATTTTCCAGAAGGCAACGTTATAGCTTCCTTTATGGGTTTCTTTAGATCCTTGGGTTCTTAAGGGAAATTTAAAAAAGGCACAACAACTAAAGCTGAATGAAGACGACTAAGATGACTTCCCTTTTTATAGCTCGAAAATAACAATGGGCTTGTAGGATGAAAAAGACATGGTGTTTGGACCTTTTTGATAGTCCTTAAATTAAGCAACAAGGTTAATTTAAATTGATTAAAAGGAAATGTACGCGAAATTATTTCCTTACATGTTATGAACATTCTACGAATATGTTGAAAAATAAAACACCTTTTGCTACGGTCGGACGCTGTATGGATTACTCTTTTGATTAGAATCTTAATTGATTTCACATCAAATTAGTAAAACGAAATATTTATATTTTATAATATAAATACTTACAGCTGAAGCTGAAGATAGCCTATAGGCAAAAACAAATGAGTATGGGACGTAAGCCATTTAATATGTTCAAATCGACATTGCGAAAATGGTTACTACAAAATTCTTTATACACAATTAATGAATTTCTAACCAATTAAGTGTTCTTGATATATTATGATGTGACTGATTGTAATGTTTTATAGTGATTTGATGCTGATTTATGATAATATGGTTAATATGAAATAACTGTTGTTAATGTGTATAATGACGTGTTGTTTATTTGTATGCTAATTTTAGCTAAATGGTCATTTTTCTATACTTAACTAATAACACCTGTGTAATGTAATGTACCACATTTAAAACAAATAAATATTATTCTATTCTATAAGTTGGGGAAAGTCTTTTCGCATTAGAGTATGTATAAACTTGTAATAAAATCTCTTTGGCTATACTATTTGTATCTGGCTGGTTTTGGTATCATTGAAAGTTTAAATTTTAAAGAACATAATTCCAAATTCAAATTAGGAAAATGTGTGATTTTCATTTGTTTTTCGTACCGCCAAGATGAGTGAATCTAATGAAGAAGAAATTCGATACATTTTAAAATTTTACTACAAAAAAGGTAAAAATGCAACGCAAGCCGCGAAAAAAATTTGCGATGTTTATGTTAGTGCAGTGTCTGTGAGAGTAGCACAAATTTGGTTTAAGCGTTTTCAATCCGGAAATTTTGATGTCAAAGATGCACGTCGCTCTGGTCGCCTTATTACAGATAAAATGGATACCATTTTTGAAAAAGTGGAGCATGATCGGCATGTCAGTAGTTACGACGTAGCTGAAGAACTGGGAATTGACCACAAAACAGTTTTGGCGCATTTGAAAAAAACTGGGTACACAAAAAAGCTCGACATTTGGGTACCTCACGAGCTCACTGAAAGAAACCTAATGAACCGTGTACTCATTTGTGATTCTTTATTACGACGTAATGAAACCGAACCATTTTTGAAGAAGCTGATAACTGGTGATGAAAAGTGGATCACGTACGACAAGAACGTGCGAAGAAGGTCGTGGTCAAAGGCCGGTCAGGCTTCACAGACTGTGGCGAAACCCGGGTTAACTCGCAACAAGGTGATGCTGTGTGTGTGGTGGGATTGGAAGGGCATTATTCATTATGAGCTGTTACCACCAGGCAGGACCATCGATTCTGAACTCTACTGCGAACAACTGATGAGATTAAAGCAAGAAGTTGAGAGAAAGCGGCCGGAATTAATTAACAGAAGGGGTGTGGTTTTTCATAATGATAACGCTAGACCTCACACATCTTTAGCCACTCAGCAAAAATTAAGAGAGTTTGGCTGGGAGGTCTTAATGCATCCGCCGTATAGTCTTGACCTTGCACCTTCAGATTTCCACCTGTTTCGGTCTCTTCAGAATTATTTAGGCAATGTCAGGTTAACATCACGAGAGGACTGCCAAAACCACTTGTCGCGGTATTTTGACCAGAAGTCCCAAAATTTCTATAGCAATGGGATCATGTCCCTACTTACAAGATGGCAAAAAGTTATCGAACAAAATGGTACCTACATACTTTAGTTAAATGTAAATAAACTATATTAAAAAATGTTTTGAATTTTCTTAAAAAATGCGAAGAAACTTTTTCCCCAACCTATTATTTTAAGACCACCACGCCGGTATTTTGTGGAATGGTGAAGAGCTCGTAGGTGACTTTTGATATGGATATCAAAGCTACCTTCGCCATGGTAGAGCCATGGATGGGTGACTAAAACTTTGTGATCTCGAGCTCCTCCGTGCTTCGGAAGGCACGCTAAGCCATCAGTCCCTGTTGTTATTGCCACCATTTCTACCCTCCAACGTGTTGGTGTTTACGGCCAATACTCCTCATTTGTTGTGGCCTGTGCCCAGCAATGGGACGAATATAGGCTGAGGACGACGAGACAGAAACCGTTGTAACAGCAACCCCAACAATTAGCTAATCGGCATCAGAAGCACGAAGGGCCGAGGAACTGTTAAAAGATATACAGTTTAGCTATTCAGTGTGCAATCACGACAGAAGTTACTTTGTTTCCAATATTGCAAGTAGGGTGTGAGGAGCTCAGTGGCGTAGTGGTCAGTGCGCTTTGACTTCGATCGAAAACAAAGCTACCTTCGCCATGGTCAGGCCGTGGATGGGTGACCAAGTCTTTGTGATCTCGAGCTCCTCCGTGCTTCGGAAGGCACGTTAAGCCGTTGGGCCCGGTCGCATTTGTGACCATTTCTACCCACCAACCCGCATTGGGCCAGCGTGGTGGTGTTACGGCCCATACTCCTCATGTGTTTCTCCATGAGGAAGGCCTGTCACAGCAGTGGGACTTATATAGGCTGATGACGTAAGGTTTGCACCATCTGATTCACCATGCACAGATACTGCGCCATCGAATTTCTTCTCATTAGATTAGATTCTCTCTGCTTCATTAGATTTATATTAGGTCCTTACCTATGAAATTGGTGTTGTGTATGGTGATTTTGGGGATGTCTGCATTTTACATACTAACATTTTATTAGTTTTCTTCACAACGACAAATCCAGAGATAATAATATTTGGCATGTATCATTAGACAAGCTTTCGCAATATGTGTGTGAACACGCTTGATAAAAATTATTTATCGTTTTTATGTTAATGCAAATCAAATGATGTATTCGGGAGGCAGTTAAAAATAATTGTCTTTGTGTCTAATTTTAACACAATTAAACTTACAAAAAATTATCAAATTTAATAATACGAGCTCAATTTATTTTTATATATGGTCTATTTTTAGAAGAGACAATTATTTTATAAGAATGTTCTGAAACTTAATAGTTACGGACAAATTGCTAAGACAATAAAAATACTAATTTCATAGGTAACCCAATATTATCATCCTTATTTTAGCAAAATGTACTCGTATTCCTTGCTTTATAACGTGTGATATTTAGTGTGAATATTGCTTGCTAACACTGCACGCTGCACGAGTCCACTTCTATTACATAAAGACCTAAACATTTCAGGACACCCGTACATATTACAAGTAATATTAAATGTTAGAGACTCACCCTTTGATGCAAAACAGGAAGAGGTGCTTAGATGCAGAGTTACGGAAATAGCATGATGCTGCGAAAAACATGAATGTAATGTGTAATACTCTTTAGTTATTGTAATGTGTAATACTCTTTATAATACTCTTTAGTTAATGAGTTGCGGAAATAGCATGATTCTGCGAAAAACATGAATGTAATGTGTAATACTCTTTATTGCATGTGAAAAAAATATGCAAAACATATAATTTGTAACATTGTTTACAATGGCGGACTTATCCCTAAAATAGATGTCTTCCAGTCAACCCATGAATGATCATTATAGCAAAAAGATACACATCAAATATACGTTCCCTCAAATATGGTTGAGTGAAGCGATGGCTGATTCATGCGTCATGCCTGTGAACAGGCCACTGTCGGTGTCTGGTCAACTCATGCTTATCTGATTAGTAGAAATTGTCTAATTAATAACATTTGCTTCGGGACAGTATGGCGCGGCAAGTAGTTAAGATAGTTATTTATCGATATGTAGATACTGCTTTTTTAGATTATACTTTAGACAATGTGTACATGTTTGTGATGGAAAATGTGGTAAACTGCAGAATATTGCTGTTTAGCAATAAGGCCGCCAATTGCTTTTTTGTTATCGTATAAGTTCTTTATATTATTATGTGCAATAAAGTATATATAAATAATAAATAATATTATTTAAAATAAGTACCTATTTTTTCTTTTAAACTTCATTGACGTTGTATTTTATAACATTTTTTTTAATGATGCTAATGTAACGTTATATTGCAAAATGTTTATGACATTCATAAGCATGCGCTAAGACGCATCTAAACTATATAAATGCTTTTCAATTTTGAATTGAATATAAATAGAAAACGTGTAATACGGTAAAATAATAAAAATCTCAAAATTCTTTTGTTACAATTCAAAAATTTACTGAAAATCTCATTAAAACCAACAATGGGAGATGTGTCAATAACAAAACTCGTCATTAAGTTGAAAAATACCTGTGCTCTATCATAAATGAAATTTTTCATAATTGAAATAGCGTGTTGAATGAAGACCGGCGTTAAGGGACGACGAAAAATGAGACAGGACTGGTTAAGTGCGATCGTGGAAATGGAAGAACGGTTCCATATGTTTGATGTTAGTTTCCTTTACTGTTAAGTAAGGTGCGATGTTTTAAAAAGGTAAAAACATTTATGGTTTTGAAAGTGTTTAAAGGATTGCCAATCGATAAGGATGTCTGTGATGATTGAACCATCAAACTTCGGGCACCTTTACATAAGGTGAGTCTTATACCAACTCGCATGCATAGCGTGATGGTGTCACAGCCAGTACTCCTCATACTGATATAGTATTAAAAGCTTTTAAATATTGTGTAAAGAGAGAAAACCAACTGTTGAAGAACTTGCCCATTCTATTCAAGCCAAATGCCACACTGTAGTCATCGAATGCTTGTCAATCAGATGAAGCGCTTGTTGATATTAAGATCTTAACTGTAGAAAAGAAAAGTAGTTTTTTTTATATGACAGGTAAACTCTTGGTCTTCATCTCACCTGGTGTCAAGGACAGACCTTCTTATATTACTACTATTTGTCTATGTACTTTTTCAACTTCTCTTTACGTCTGTCATTCTTCGGATTCTTTTCTGTTCCTTCAGTTTTTATTGTATTTATTATTATTTTATTTATAATACGTTTCTCTCCCAAATCTGCATTTTCCTTCGGCTGTCCACGACACCTGGTAAGTGACGATAAGGCCGAAGGTGGAAGCGAGCTTCACCTGTAATCCTCAACAACTGAGGAACTGGCTATCTTACCTCTGATTGCCGGAATAATGTTGTCAAAATTTACCTGATAAGACCTATTGTATGTACATTATGATGCAATAAATAAATAAATAAATAAATAAATAAATAAATACAACAGTGCTTATAACATTGTTATTATGGCGACAAATTTATGTAAGGTGGTAACTAGCCAGGCTTAGAAGCCCTACCATCAAACAAACTGAACAGAAAAACCCCTGCCCCCGTGGAGAATCGAACCCCGGACCTCCCGATCTACACCCGGTGGTGTCACTAGACCAGAGGCCGTTAAAGCAGCTTACTAGATAAAGAAAACTTGAAGCTGCAACAAACAAGTTATCTTTAATATAGCTTTTAAATTTGTGCCGCGATACCCTTAAATATACCCGCCAGTGTTTCATTCAAAGTCACTAATTGCAATTGCTGGGAGCGGTCGATCCTCCTTCAAACACAGTTTCAATTTATCCCAAAATAAGGCAGCTCGAAACTCTTCTCTGTACTCAATATTGCTAGTGAAAAAAACAAGCCAATTTTTATTTGTGAGGAAATAAGAACATGCGAACATAAATTGGGAACGAATCCCATTGTATTGGCGCGATAATACTTTTTAAGGGTTTCGTATTGCCAGTTTTTAGATTACAATCTCTATGTTTATGGGTTTAAGATGCTATTTTGAAGGAACAGGAAGAAGAAGCGATTGTCAATGAAATTTAACGGTAATAGTATTGCTGTTGATATACGCATTATACTAATGGGCAAATGTAAAAGGTTTGGTATCATGTTGGTTGTATCATTATTATTATTGTTTTGCAATAAAACTCCTGTAGTAGTGATACAGACTTCATGGTGGCTATTGTATTTGACTTTGTTTATTGAAGTAAAGTGACATACATCAATTAGAATACAATATTAGTAGAGGAAATATAAATACAAATTTTGATTAGAGCCAGTTATACAACATACACCCCCGTAATCAAAATAAGATTATAAACATAAACCTATTCCTCTTACACAATTCTGATGCTTAGTACGAGCTAAAGGCTTTGTAAGCACATCAGCCCACATCTCTAAAGTAGGAGTATAAACAACATTAATTACATTATTAGCTAGTAAATCACGTATAAAATGATATCTCGTATCAATGTGTTTGGTTCTATTGTGATGGACTGGATTCATTGCCAATTTTTGCGCAGACTGTGAATCATTGTAAATAGTGACAATAGTTGACTCACCATTGAGTTCACGCAGCAACCGCTTTAGGAATACAGCCTCTCTACCCGCATTGGACAAACTGATATACTCGGATTCGCTTGAAGATGTAGCAATACAAGTTTGCTTCTTACTTTCCCATGATATGGCTCCTCCGGCCATCGAGAAATAGAATCCGGTATATGAACGACGATCTATAGGACAACTGGCCCAATCTGCATCCGCGTAGCCAACTAGACGTCCACCGTCTTTCCTGTAAGTAATGCCCAAATTCATAGAGCCTTTCAAATATTGCAAGATTCGTTTAGCCGCAATCCAATGACTTTTATCATATTTACTGTTGAACAGGCTTATACGTCTCCCGATCCCTTTATCCTCGTATGCGGATGAAAGAGCATCCCAAGCTTCTTTGGCTGTTCTGCATGACCTGACATGGGTGATCGCCATTCCATCTACTGAAAGGCAAATCTTCGACAAAGCTTTTTGGTCGTTTCGCAGTTTCTTTTCAACAGAAATATCATTACCTTCAGCATATCCGACGATCGTCTCCCACAACTCTTCATGCATCAGATACATGCGCATTTTAAATTTCCATACGGAATAGCCATCTCTGTTTATTAATGCTTTTATTCCAGATACAGAATTATTTGACATATTTACTTACACGTACAGCTGTTCGATGTCGCAACAAAAATTATTATAAAAATTATCTTTGTGAATTGTTGAAAATTTTCACCGATTTTTATAAATTATATATACGCACAAATTGGAAAAACTTGCCGATTCACTTTTTAATAAAGAATCTTTAGTTTTTATTCGTATAACTCAGTTAAAAAGGAGAATTCGTGCTGATAACGAATATTGTATTTGACTTTGTTTATTGAAGTAAAGTGACATACATCAATTAGAATACAATATTAGTAGAGGAAATATAAATACAAATTTTGATTAGAGCCAGTTATACAACAGTGGCATTAGCAAAAAGTATTTTATTGTAATCGAGTAGGTCATGCTTGTCTACTATCAGGTGATCCGGTGTATCAAGTGTGCAGTCTGCTCGTTTGCTAACCGTTGATTACGAAAATAAGTATCGACGGTTATTATTGTGACGTCTCAGGTCTCAGGTCATCACTTATGGGTATATTAATCTAAGGCACTTTGGAACGAATTTATAAAAAGTAATAAATTACAAAAACACTGAACAAAAAAATCAGAGATAATTCTAAAAGTAAGGCTACTTACAATAGTACGTATGAAAACAAAGTTCTTCAAATAAAGTACAAATGATGAATTTAATTACTTCAATTACAACAAGACTTCTTTCGATCTAATAGATATCGATTTTCAATTTATAAATATAATATGTTAATTGTTATGTTAATTTAAAACAGAAACAAAGAGAAAATGGCCAGAGAAGAGCGCAATGACAGCTAAGAGTCGCTAATGTTGCTATAGAGCCTCGTTACATTTTGATGTAGAAAGTTGAATTTAGTACTTTAAATTTTTAAACACTTTCTAAACAGAGTTCTGTAATAGAGGTCTAGTAGCAAATTAAATCTGAATAAAATACTTTTATAGATTGTCATTAATATTTAGGAATATTTATATTTTCGTATATTAACAAAGTTAATAAAAAAAGTAAAAGAAAAAAAAGACTGCATTTTTAAATGGATGTTCTACAGACTGGCACAACATCAATAAAGCTATCAAATAACCGTGCAAATATTGCTTTAGCTATTTGTTTATTTTTAATAATGAACGAATGAGGATGAATGACTTTATTCTCATCGTTACAGAGATTAAACAGAACAGTGAAATTCTTAAAACTAGTTATGATAAATAGCAGCCTTTACGTAGCAGTCTTATCTCTTCCAGTCAACCTGTCGGAGATTTACACGAAGTTATCGAAACTGCACTTAAATGACTTTATGTATGTACTGCGTACAATAAAGAACAAATATAAACCAAAACAAACCAAACCGATTCTAGAGCCATAACAACCACTGCTTTAAAAATTCTTGAATCAGATATTTTACAACTTCGAACTCCAGAAAAGCAGGTAGTCACAAATATTACACGACTAGTCGACCAGTCAAGCCAGTAACAGAGTTTGCAACAATTCGGTCGTATATGCCGTTCCAAGTTTCCAGTCCGAATGGATGTGTCAGGCACGTCAGATCGGAGGTTTAGATTTTCCGCGTGTTTCCAAAGGTTTATGCGGGATTTCTTGCAGTACTTTTGGAACTTTCAAACGCTTTTACAGGGTTTGTGGAGTTTTGCGATTATTGGGAGAACTGCCCTACTTTCTAACCATATTTCAATGGATTGGAATTGTATTTCTGTCATTGAACACTATTGAAAGTAACAAAGGCGCCACATTGATTCAATAGGTTGGAATTGGATGTCTGTCATTAAACACTATTGAAAATAACAAAGGCGTCACATTGATTTAATATTAAACGGTTCTTATGTGAAGTACTCTGAAACCGAAATTGACGCAAAATGGACCCTACAGTTGAAGAGTTAAGCAATTTGCGACCATAAATGTAAATAATGGTACTACTCAATGTCGCTGGACTGCAGAGACTTCATTTAGTGGTATGTAACATCTATACTGGCTTTTTTTACTAGTTATTTATTTATTAGGTTTGTCAACAGCGGTCACAATGTTCATAGCATATAAATACATATAATATTGCTTAGATCTAATTATGCTACTTATTACACACAAACACCGCATTCGTTATTAATATGCGTTTTCAAAAATACTTAATATATAACTAACCATTTTAATTGTGAAACAAACACCATAATTCATTATTGGAATACTAGGATGGTGGAAACAGAGTAGCCCACCTGATGGTAATCAGTTACCGTATACTATAGACGCCTGCAACACCAGAGGCATTACACACGCGTTGCCCTTAAAAACCTATTCACTTCTCAACCCCATACTGTAAGCGTTCGTGGGAGGAAATTTCTTTTAAACCACACTGTTTGCAACCATTCTGGTTCGAAAGTGTGAGGATGAACGCCCTGCCGATGGCAAGCGGGGCGATGATAAGGAGTAGCCTTTGGCATCATGTTAAACAACTTCTCCGAACACAAACGAGGCAAAAAGTCTCAACGCTCAACGATAGGCTCAACGGTTCGATTGCGAGTATGGGATCGTCGACAATTGTATATAGTAATGTGGTAAGTTCAAGAGAAGACCTCGGTGCCAGACCCAGTCAAACGCCTTCGCTATCTAGACATACAGCCAATGTCTCTCCTTGACTCTAAAAGGCTGAGGCCCATGTGTGTGTGAGGTACACCAAGAGATCCAAAAGATCACCATTCGAGCGACCGTGACGAAAGCCATATTGACGGCCACTGATCCATTTGTGCCGTTCTAGTTATCCCAGAAGCTTAGAAATAATTACACGCTCCATCACCTTGGAGAAAAGGGAGCTTATAGCGATAGGGCTGTAATTTGATGCATCTGATTTGTCGCCCTTTTGTCGCACGAAAAGTAGAGTAAGAACACTTAAGCACCACTTAAGCACCACTGCTGGTATGCCTGTCGTCTGCCGTCTGGCCCGCTCGACTTATGAAGGTTTAGACCAAGCAAGTCTCACCGTACATCCTTTTGCAAGTGTTGATTTCTTGCATGGAGGATCCACACCATGGGATGGTGGGTGACAAGGCGCTTCCGTCATCGTTCAAAGTTGAGTTCGTGGCAAAGAGTAGGTCAGATTACCGTCGCCTTTGCGTAGAGGTGATATAGACGACTAGCAGAAGTTTTTTTAGGCAGCCTTGGTGAGTGACCAGAACCAGTGACCAGAAGACACGAATCCTATTACGTAGGGCCGTGGTTCAAGCCTTGTTAGCGACTTCCTTAAGGAATCTGTCCTCCTTACAAGACCGATTAAACCATGGCCGTTTCTTAGCCCCTGCAGTGTCAAGTGAGTTTGGAATGTAGAATTCCGTTGCCACCAGTATCATCTCAGCGAAGGCGTCCGCGCAGATCCCAGTATCATTAAACGTGAGCAAAGCTGTCTCCACGGGTACGTTACGAAGAATTCGCTCAATCCATTCAAGTCTGTTGATTTATATTGTCACACGGAACGTGAACTAGTTTGCCGTGTTGAAGGTGAGTGGTTATGACTATTCTTTAGAGCACGGTAACTTAATGCTATTGGCTTAAAGCTCTCTATAACGTGAGACCAATAAAATGGCAATGTATGGGTGTGTAACGCACCTCCTCCTATACCGTTTGTATGTATGTATAAACGACAAACCTCGATAAACACATTAAAAGATACTAAGTAGTAGTCCTTGCCAATTATCTTCAAAATTTCTAATTAAAACAGTCGAAAAACAAAAAGAGCTGCGTAAGATATATAGTGACATCTACCATTTAAGTCGGCCTTTACTTCGCTCGAATATTAATGTCTCCGAGGCATCCCTGCCGTGAATCATTTTGTTTCACCCTGTCATTTTGTCGATCTTAATGAGGTTGAGCTTGTTCGCGAAAAAGTGTTGCCGTTACACTAATGTTTTGAGATGTTTAAAGTAACGAATTTTAGGAGTACTTTGAAGGTTGGGTCTATTTGTGGAACAGCAATGAAGATTTTTAATTGAAATTGGAGTTGATTTCAAACACCTCAACTTTGTTTATGGATCGATTGCTTTTCTTCACGAGCGCAGAACGCTGTGAACGCTGGCGTTTCTCAGGGGTCAGTATTATACCCCTCACTGTTTCTCCTGCACATCAATGACATGCTTTCCTTGGGAAACATTCATTGTTATGCGGATGACAGCACTGTACATAGGGGAACAACAACGTCAGGCCGTGTAGATATAGAGGGTGAGAGACTAAATCTTACTATTGAGCTCAATGGGGTGTTGGACCTCGTTTCTGAATACAAGAACCTTCTAGTGTTCAATACAATGAAAACTCAGAAGTGCGTTTTTACGGACAAGAAGTCACCATATCTTCCCCTTCTCTTCCCCCTCAGAGCAGCCTCACTTTGCTCGGCATGGGCTTGCACTCAAATCTGAACTCCAGAGATTATATCGAAGCCGTGATCACAACAGCCTCACGGAAACTCGGTGTCCTGAACAAGGTGCGTTGGTATTTCACGCCAGACTAATTATGCCTGCTGTATAAAACCCAGGTCCGGTCTTGCGTGGAATACTGCTCGCACTTCTGGGATGCCTCCGCAAAGTACCTGCTCGATACTCTGGACAGATGGCAGGGGCGAGCTGTTCGTATAATTGGCGCTGCAGAGATCACAAACACCCTTGAATCTCTGCAACTACGACGCGACGTTGCGTCTTTAAGCGCCTTTTACCGGATGTACCACGGGAAATATAATGAAGAGCTTTCTAACCTTATCCCACCCTCCCCTTTCCTGCTAAGGAGCACGCGTGCCGGATTGCGGAGCCACGCATATACGGTGACCTCTTTGCCCGCGTGTACTAAAAGGTTTAGGGAATCATACTTTGCTCGTACATCCAGAGCATGGAATTCTCTACCGGCACACGTGTTCCCTCTTTCCTACAACATGGGTTCCTTCAAAAGAGTCGTGAAAAGGCATCGTATGAGCCAGTAAGGTGGAGCTTACTAGGCCTGCATTCTTTGGTACTGCCCTGACATCCTTCGCAAATGGACTTATCTACTGCTTACCATCAGGTGGTGTCGAGTCATTTGCTAGACTGATTAGAAAAAAACCTTACATACTCATTTGTATGACGGCTATCTTTATTTTTAAATTATATCATAATTCATCCTAGATACGTCTCTATCGAACTCTTGATGTCACTGGCTTACACTAGGTGGGTCCACTGTGCGCTGCCCACGACCTCCTACGACCATCCGCAGATCGTTTTTCCACCTGCAACATTATAAATAAATAATTTCTCTTCCAATATTACTTACATCCACAACCATCCAATAGCTTCAAGCAGCGAACGGGCTCACCACATGTCACGCTGAGCACTGTGCAGTCACTGCTTGGTATAGCGCGGACTATTGGCAGGGGAGCGCTTATGGGGAGCTTTTGCCTAGGCTCTGATTATCCCTTGATAATAGTCGTGATTATCTTACATTTAATTTTCTTAACAATACACTGCGAATTTCTTTAAAAAATTAAAGCTATTTATAAATAATCTTGAATTGTAAATATTTTTCGGTTTTCTAATTAGACCCCTGCTTTAACAGAATGGCAATTGCCTAAACACACGTTACATCATACGACATTTATGATTAATTATGCAAAAAAAAATATTGACTTATAACTCCAGTTCTAATTAGAACAATTTCAATATTTAATTTATTACGACATTTGGTTAAACACTCCAAAATGTTCTCGTTGGCAATAAATTCACAGCGTAAGAAATACACAGTCACAAAATTGGTTACTTGTTTTTAGAATAAGGTTTTCAATTTTGTTCTAGATTTGGGAGCGGAATATCACAAAATGAAATTTCGGGTGGCTTGTTTTGAATACAGTTTTAATCAGGAGTTATGAAAACAAGTTGAAAATATTATTGGTACAAACTTTTTGTGCCCCAAATTAAGAACTTACTTCCAAAAATAGAAAGGTTCAATAGTTATTATTTATTGGAACAAAATTGGTAAATGCAATTCTGCGAAAGATTATATTAATTGATAAAAAGCAAATATAATTAATAGATCGCAGTATTTATAGTTATTTTTGTACAACAGAATTT
Organism: Parapoynx stratiotata; assembly: GCA_910589355.1. Taxonomy (NCBI): domain Eukaryota; kingdom Metazoa; phylum Arthropoda; class Insecta; order Lepidoptera; family Crambidae; genus Parapoynx; species Parapoynx stratiotata. The sequence goes on from OU342478.1 coordinate 10,462,402, forward strand.
CTTTTGGAGAGTCCTTTTAAAAAAGTGTCATAGAAACGAAATCATGTCCACGGTATATTTTTTAAAAGACTCCAGGGAACGATCCCTTGATAGAACTCGACGGAAAAGCATTATATTTTTTATGATTTCCTCAATACTTCACAACGTATGTAAATATCATAAATAGATGGTGAAACATTATGCAGTATCTAGTACGGCTACGATTAAACGCTATATCACGGGCGTTTTATTATTATTTTTATCCAGAGCTCTGCAATCTCGTGGAGTCGTTTTAACTTTATTTTTTCTTTTATTCCGCCATTCCAAGTACGGGACATCAGAATAACTGCCATTTTATAACCGAGGCAGTATCCTGAAACAATTAAAAGTTCAGGATTTGTGGTTTTTAAATTGAATTGTTTTCAAGATGGTTAAAGGTAGGAGAGTCTATAAAATGGTGGTTTGAATGAGGTTCGGGTCAAACGGTTCGTATGACATACTTTAAATTATTTTTGTAAAGAGTAAATGGTTTTAGAAAATACTCGGCCACAGACGTAACAAACATAATGATTTGTTGATTGATATGTTATGCTATAGCCTGAGCTTTCCTCTATTGTAAAATTTATTTACCATTTTCCGTGTGCCATGTGGTAGCGGCTCATTAAAAGAATACTACCAACCCATATCTTTCCTTGGGTGTCGCAAAAAGGCGACTAATGATATTAGAACTGCATAACATTCCAATTGCTTATAGCGGCGACAGGCTCACCACCTGTCACGCTGAGTGCAGTTACTGCTTTATGAAGCGCGGACTATCGCAGGGACTGCTTTTGCGGTGCTTTTGCCTAGTTTCTGACTCAGCCTTTGGGGATAACAGTCGTGATTATATGTATGTTTTTGTGTACAATAAATTGTTAAATAAATAACAATAAATATGTATATACCATTTTATGACAATTTATTTTATTGTAAGCTTTATAAAGAAATAAACGAATGATAATAATGTACTACAGTCATATAGAAATATTGTTAAAAATACGATGTTTAAAGAATTTTAGTGCTTTATTTTTTTATGTACATAAGTGTTTGCAGAATACAAAGTATGGAGAATTCCTTAATTGCAAAAACGCTCACTTTCTTTGTTCATGCCAGAATGCACGCGAAAAACATTTTTTTCTAAGAATTTCCTTATACAACCTTGAACGTTTCGCAACGTAAATGTTTCTGTGAAAAAATTTCAGGACAGTATGTCACTTTGTAGGGCGACTAATTTACGTATTTTTTGTAGGACCGAGGAGAATTGTTTTGAGATCTTGAGACTTTTGTCAAAAAAATTTTGGTGCGTGTCCTGCGGAATGAGGGTGGGGTCTCTTTGCATTACCTACAATTTGTTTTAAACGTTCAAACACCATTGTAACTTTTGAAAATGTTGTTCGAACTTGTATGAATAATGTGAAAGTTTTTCTTTAATGTCTCACATAAGAGGCAACGTTTACAAAATTAAAGGTATACTGGCACAAACTAGTATAAACATATTGTATTGGTTCAACTTGCCTTACGAAGTACAGAAATTTCAACACTATGAAATTCCGGTACTATAAGTACCACGCATACACGAGTATGGTTAAAAGTAAAATATACAAAATACTTTTTTATTCAAAAATGTTTGCAACCACTCACTCATGACCTCAAAGATGGCATAACTTTTAAATTAGCCTGCAAGTCAGGATTGTCATTAAACCATAAGCTGCAGCTTAAATAAACTGCTTTTCTTAAGCACGTCGCCGCTTAAGTTTCATTGGCGACAAGATGTAGCGTAAAGCGATCTCCGGGATGCAGCACTCGAGATAAGATTACAGAGTTGTAGACAACGACATGTTGACACGCCTCTAGATGTTATAGGAGTCTTGTTTGCTTGAGCGAATACGAATTTGAGATTGATATACAGGAGGATAAAACCAAATGGGTCCGTATCTCATAGACCTTTTAGTAAAAATTTTATAACGTTTTCATTTACTCTTTTGACGATCTCCGTGGTCGAGTGGTCTGTATACCGGTCTCAAGGCGTCGCCATCTCGAGAGGTTTTGGGTTCGATCCCCGGTTGGGGCAAATTTTTGGGTGATAAATTTTCAGGCATTGGATATACATTATATATTATGGATATATATTGGATTAAATCAGGGTATTTATCTATTAAATATATTTATCCGTCATTTAGTGTCCGTAATACAAGCAGCATTAGTTGCTTAAAATGGGGCTAGTTGATAGGTGAAATTAAATGAAATGTGCCCAGCCGAGACGTATAGGTTGAGGATGAATATTGATCACTGCTTAAATCGGAAAAACCTATATATAGCAAGCTATTTGTATTGTTAAATCATTTTTTTTCTCGATACCGCCGGGTCTGATTTGTATACATCTTTGCATGTGGGTGTAGTTGAGATATCCCTACATAACACACGCCAGTATCACACCACAACAGTATCGCTATTGGACCACTTCTGCCCAGTCTCCTTTCCATACAAATCGAAAAGTTGGATAAGTCCTTTTTTCGCTTTTTCGCTACTGATCGTAAACCTATAAAATTACCACAAAATCTTATCAATCAAAGGCAATGAGCTACATTTGTCTACACGGAACCAATACGAAATTCACTTTGATCACAGAAAAGGGAAATAAACTCCCAAAACCTTTCCCTTTTCGTCCACTTACACAAATTAAAAGAAATAAAACATAGAGAATTGTTACAGATAAATTATTCTTTTCTTTCGTCTCCAACGGTCTTTTTGCTTTGATGCCTAGAGACGATATAAAAAAAGCGTAAGACGATTAGGGTTGCCCATTGTAGTACTTGAAATATTCTTAATTTGTAGGTCTTGTTATTAAAATAGTAGTTTGAGACACTTTTTTTGCCTCTGACGGCTACTCAGCTATCACCGGATTGTTTTAAAAAAGCGAGAATTTTGGTGGGTCCTTACACCACCACTAGAAGGAGACCCGCTTTCAGGGAGAGCCTCCAGGGCGCTTGAGCCGGATTCGGGAATCGGCAGACGTCCTGAGGGTGCCTCTAAAAGCTCGGAATTGGGCTCATGCGTGCCTTATCGTGAAGAATTGTGACACGTGTTAGTTGTGGGTTTACTAGTTTGTGACAGTCAAATAGAGGTTATGAAACCTCGAGCGAGTTTTTTATTAAACCTTATCACTTTTTTAATAGTATCATGCGAGTGTTGTAATATTATCACAACACTGGCATGATACTACACCTTAAATTCAATTAAACAAAACTAATATGCTTGTCCGCTGTCTGGTAATTTTTTTTTTTAATTTGTTACTTTAATATTAAGACAAACTTTGTAGAATTTTAACAACTTTAAAAACCGTAGCGGAGTTGATAAATCAATGATATAGAAATCATGAAAAAAGAATATCTCCTGTGTAACGGCGAACTGTATGAGTTCCTCTTTATATTTCTTTTACGGGTTCTATAAATGGCAGCCCTAAACCTCCGGTAGTTTTGTAAGAAGTAAAAAGGAACTAATGATGATTACGCCAACGCCTATTTGTTTAGATGCCACTGTTTTCATACGCTTGAATTCGATATAAAAGTAGTTTATTTAGTATCACCACGCTGGCCTAGTACGGTAAGTAGAATCGGTTGCAATAGCGACCGGGATCAACGGCTTAACGTGCCGAGGAGTTCGTGATCACAAAGTTTTGGTCACCCATCCACGTCCTGACCATGGCGAAGGTAGCTTTGTTTTCAATCAAAAGCCAAAAGAAACGATATAAAATCGGTTTGTTTAGTAACATTCTGTGAGATTCTGTGAGAAACAAACTTATCTCACAATTAATTTCGATCTCATTTTCATTAAAAAAGGAAAATATTATGGCCTGTGAAAACAAATAAGGAACTTTGTTATGTCTATTATGGCCTATATTAGAAAAAGGTCAAGGGCAATACGAAACATCTGCGTGAATGGTTTGCATGTCAATGTAAATGTCGGTATCAAGTTTTCACAAATTCAAGTTACTATCAGTACGATTTTAATAATATATCATGTGCCACATTAGAATCAGATATTGTAATTTTTATTCGAATATTTGAATTGTGATTTTATTGGTAGCTAAAATTATCTGTAATTATAGACACTGTAATTATAGCAATGTTTATTTTCATACGCTCTCTTGTAACACTCTTTTTTCTTATTATCACTTATTGCCGTCTTAATTACACATTAAGGCATCAGAGTTAAGTAAAATCACTAATGTTTGTTTGTTTCATGTTGTTTACATCGTCATAATGACATATGTCAATTCCTTATGTCATTTTGAGTTTTAATTTGTTTTTAAAGTACTAGTTTGACTCATCTTGATCGTGGTTCATAGACAAAACCATAGAGTTTAGCGTATCAAAACAGGCTAGTCAGTATATAAAAAGATAGTTTCTTTACCAATCGACCGGCGTCCTTCTCGAATAAGATTTTTGCAATTTTAATGTTTCCGATGTCGGTTTCGTGTAAAATCCCCTTTAAAAAATGTACTTAATAATAATAATGTTGACACAATTTCTAGTAAATTAATAAATTTCTCGTTGAGTATAAATGCACTAGCATGTTTATATTCAAATACAAGTTATTTTGCAATTAATCAACGTAATTTCAAATGAAAAGGAGTCCTTTAAGTATTTTTAGTAAACAACATGAAACAAACAAACATTAGTGATTTTACTTAACTCTGATGCCTTTATGTGTAATTAAGACGGTAATAAGTGATAATAAGAAAAAAGAGTGTTACACTCTCTTTCTGAAAGGGAGAAAACCTCTTCATGGCCTTCAAACCATTGGCGGGGTTCTTTAACCCCATACGCAAGTCTTTACATGCGTAGGAGTTACAGTGCCTAATCTTGACGACGTGACGCTTAAAATATTCAATAATCTTCCACTTATACCCTCGAGCCATTTCGTGGGAGCGATTCGGGTTTTGCTGAAGACTTTTTCCAAGCAGTTGCCAACCTTTTCATATACACTAGTCTATTTACTGTCAAAAAATAATCACATTACGGAATCTATGTACCTGCTGCTTCTGCAATGAATTTTAGCGAGCCGGGACTGTGAATTTCCGTATCAAATCAGTGGTATAGGCGGTGGGATCGAACCCGTGATTTCCGCGGTCTCTCGAACGAGTAGTGCCCTGTCCGTCCCAACTCGGCTACTGCTGCCTTTCGAAACCCGACAGCTTTGAATAGAAGGCCTTGATCGGTCATAATGCGTCAATGGAAGATTACCCGGGTTCAGGCAATCCCCACCAGCAATTCACACAAGCAATTTCTATTTTGGATGTTAAGTTGCCACAGCTTCTCCACAGCCCGTCCACATTGCCGTAACAAAACACCGTAACCGTGACAAGTACGCGTGTGTACTAATAGTGTGGATGGCATTTGTTAAGCATGCAAATCACGATCAGTTTTCCGTCTCAAACTCGCATACAAAATATTGGGTCCAGAATAAAAACACCAATTTCATAGGTAATGAAATTGGTGTTTTTATTCTGTCTTAGCAATTTGTCCGTAACTATTAAGTTTCAGAATATTCTTATAAAATAATTGCCTCTTCTAAAAATAGACCATATATTTGAGCTCGTTTTATTTAATTTGATAATTTTTTATAAGTTTAATTGTGTTAAAATTAGACACAAAGACAATTATTTTTAACTGCCTCCCGAATACATCATTTGATTTGCATTAACATAAGAACGATGAATAATTTTTATCAAGCGTGTTCACACACATATTGCTAAAGCTTGTCTAATGATACGTGCCAAATATTATTATCTCTGGATTTGTCGTTGTGAAGAAAACTGATAAAATGTTAGAATGTAAAATGCAGACATCCCCAAAACTGCATACAAAACACCAATTTCATAGGTAAGGACCTAATATTTCGATGAATAAGTTCGCCAAACAGTGTACGTACTGATTGTCACAGTGTGGACGGTGTTTGGTTTTGTTACGGGCAAATGTCACGGCTCCGGGCCGATCCATCTGAAGTGGATAACTTTCAAAGGATGTTCGGTATATTCAATGTGCTAGATACGTTCACACTGCCATTCTTGTTGCGCGTAGAAGTTCGCATGACATCACGTTTGAATTTAGAACGCATGATGGATAGGGCACATGTCATGCCTCTCTGAATCCTACGTCATATGTTAAGGCCAGGATCTTACAAATGAACCTATTTTTGTTGAGTTGGAGCCGTGTGGTAGAGGCTCATTAAAAGAACACTACCAACACCAAGCAGTGACTGCACGTGACACGTGCAGTCACTGTTTGGTGAAGCGAGGACTACGGCAATGGACTGCTTTTGCGGTGCTTTTGCCTAGTCTCTGACCCTTAGAGTATAATAGTCGTGATTATAAGTATGTATGGAATCAAATAATGTTTTTTATTTAGATAAAATGTACATAATTCATTCATGAACTGTTCTTGATTATTCTTAGGCGCAAAGCACGATAGATCACAAAAATGCAAAGAGTAAATTTTGAAAAATGGTAATAAACGTACCTATCGTTTATTACAGTTTCTCAAGTTTTACTCGAAGATTATTGACACTATAACAATGTTGTAAGCAATTGTTGTGTTTCGATAATCAGAGGTAAGATAGCCAGTTCTTCCGTTGTTGAGGATTTACAGGTGTAGTTCGCTTTCACTTTTGACCTCATCGTTACTTACCATCAGGTGAGATGAAGGCCAAGAGCTTACCTGTCTTATGTAAAAAAACTATAAATAAAGAAATACACAGAAAATTTTGAAATCACATTGTCTACGTTATGTATATGAGGTATACATTAAGATATGTGATAGCTTTATATCCCAAGATGTAATATAAATTCTAATTACCGTGTGCGACATCTCCTTAACAATGTGGGGTTTGGTAAAATTTTATAAACGCGTCCACACTGTCCGTAACAAATGTCACGTTACGATGTACGGTGAAATGTTTGTATATGGAACAGCCATAACGCTTTCAAAATAACAATTGTAAGCCTGTACCTCATTCTGTTGACATTAAACTAAAACCTACTCATTTAAGGTAAACATCTCAATAGACGCGTGAGTTCAGACAAGGTATATTCAAATAATAAACAGACCTTCTAAATAACGAAGCATATGGTTAATAGAAGCCGGCATGGGAATCAGAATGGGCTTAATCTAAATTAATTAGAAACGTGGTAATTGAAGCTTTCAAGCCAAATATTCAGAATTCGGGGCGAGGTTAGTTTGGGCGTGAACGAAATGCCACACGCAAATTTGACTAAGTCATATAGAACATTTTTTATGAATACCAGTACAGATAGATATAGAACTCTTTTATTACTTTTTAGTTTAGTTACTTTAGTTACTTTGAGATGGTGTGATGGTATACATCCTATAGCCTTCCTCAATAAATAGGCTATTCAACACTGAAAGATTTTATTCAAATTGGAACGGTAGCTTCAGTTAGTGGAATTGAAATATTCAGAGATTCACTAATGGAAATGCTAGATCAAAGTTAAGATCGTGAGCAGAGCTGGTGGAAGTGAAGGAAAACAGATGTCAAACGCCAAAGCCAGGGTTTCCGAGTATTTATGTAATGGTAGATTCAGACGACACACTGTCGCGATTTTGATACGTATGATCTGTTAACTAGAGTTTCCAGTTTAATCAACTAGATAACTGACCACTAACCAATTTGAAATAGCACTCAAACAAAGAGATTAAAACACAACCTAATTTTTCACGGTACCTAATAACCCAATCCCTTAAGACCAAAAGCCGTGAATAAGCATAAATTATTTCAAAGTTAATAATTAGTTAACTAGCCACAATTGTGCCATTTCATGTTTTAGATCACTATCTCTATTTTCCAATGTACACAGTGTTTTGTTTTAGTGTGGGTTTTGAGTACTCCAAAACCCCATTTACTTCTAATGATAGCCTTATTGCTATAATAATACAGTATATTTTTGAGTGGATTGACCAGTAACATAGTTGCCTATCGTGTTAACCTTTTAACGGGTATGATGCATTATTAATAGAGCTTAGAATGCAGTTCTGATATTTAATTAGTATGGATAATGAAACCTAGCATTGCCAATTTGGTAGCGGAGGAATCCTATTTCTTTATTAATTCTTTTTGTTGATTTACGGGAAACCTCATGGGTAATCAGAGATATAATAACTATTCGACTCCATCTAATGTCAATGTCATGAATCAGAGACATGGTTCCATTCTCGGTTAAGGGAAACACTAACGATATCGGCAGGAAATCATTAGCATCTACGTATACAGACACAGAATTATAGAACCAGATGCAATATCCATCATGAGTATGAAAGAGCAGAAAATATTTCCGATCAATTAGTATCAACCCGGCAAGGATGTGGAAGGGTCAATATGACCCTCCTCATTTTTTTTCGGAGTGTACCTTTTTTCACAGACGCACATTATTAAATTTCTCAATAGCTGTAGCTAATGAATGCCTCTTCCTTCTACACTTCACTGCTTAGTCGATCGCCGCTTGCACATGAAGGTACAAGCGTAGGTACATACGCAATTTAAGGTCATTATGATACTTCCACATCTGCGACGTCGTATTTTTGTGTATTTTTATGTAATTTTGTAGTGAACGTTTTGTATTTTTAGGTGTTTTTGTTCCAAATGTACAAAGAAAGTTTGAGGAGTTCGTTGGCGTAGTGGTTCGTACGCTTTCGATATTGAAAACAAAGCTTTTTTCGCCATGCTCAATATTTGGATGGGTGACCAAAAACTTTGTGCCCTTTGTGCCTCTGTGCTCTGGAAGACACGTTAAGCCATTGGTGCCGAGTTGCCGATGTCTATTGCAATCGTTTCTACCCCACCCATCCGCTTTGGACCAGCATGGTGGTGTTACGGCCTATATTCCTCCTGTGTATGTCATGACTGATTTATTCCTAATATTATGTTGAAAAATTATTGATTTCATTGTCGATCGAAAGAAATTTTAATGACTCATAACATTGAGTGTTATTTTTGTTTTTTTTTTCAAATGTTACACCATAGTCCAGCCAAAGTTGATTTCTTTTTATGACTTTGTTCAATTATACTATACATAAAAAATGAGTTCCTGTAGTGCAGTATTGATTCAAAAAATCCTTTAATTTATGGCCAATTTATAAGTTTACTGACTTATCTTTAATCAATATTGCTTATAAATACTTAAAAACTAAACATGAAATTCAGGGTCATCCTGACCCCACACCCTCGATGGGATAGCATTTTGTACCACGTCCTAACCGGGTTAAATAAAAATTAAAACAAAAATTGACAATGTAAGTTTTTATTCACAAATAAAAATATGAAATCGTAAAAATTATTTTCCTTCTTACTAAATAATAACAGTCTGACTGTAACAAAAGAGTGGCGACCAGTCCACGTATTACGAGGCGTTATTGTCTAATAACGTTATTCGACGAAGGTCGCAGAAAATCGCTGTATGCGGACAGCGCAGCAAATCCTCGGTTGAAATAATAACAATGTTACAACAACATTATTGCCATATTGTCATCATAATTATGCCCAAAGATAAAGTGAAAATGACCTACAAAGAAATATTTTAGCAGAGAAAATAAAATGCGCGGACTATGGTAATTGACAGCTTTTGCGGTACTTTTGTCTAAAAGCTGACTAACCCTTGGGGATAATAGTCGTGATTATATAATTATGTATGTATGTTAAATAAATAAATACACAAAAAGGAAACAAAAACCCGAAGGGATAAGAGATTTATTAGAACTCCGTTAAGTCCAATTGTATTGTGAATAATGTCTAAAGAATTCTAAAGTATGCCGTGGTTTTCCTTAATAATCCTGATTAATTTCAACTTAGTCTTAAATCTTATCTAACTCGATAAGTATTTTCAGATTATCATTTTATTCAATAATTTCAATTTTCATTATTAGTTCTTAAAAATATCATTCCTAGGATAAGAAGCTTATTATTTGCAATTAACGAGAACGCCTAAAACTGCTCAGAATAATACACCTGTAAATTTAAGGTTGTACAAAGATGGAACACTCTTAGAGCTTTCGCCAGCTTATGAAATTTTTCATCTTAAACTTAAATAATACTTTGAGTTTTAAGTCAAGTATCTCTGTTGAGAGTGTTTCCATAAGACGTTATTATGCTAATTTAAACGTGCCTTAAGAATACGTTTTTAACTGAAAGTGTTGCAAAAGAATCAAGATACATTTATAGTGACATAAAGTTCTGTTGTCATACCAGTAAGATGTTAGGAAATGTAAGTTATCTGATAAGTTTAAGTACATAAGTAAAAGCAATTCAGACTGTTGCTGTCATTCTATCAACAGTTTGGGGCCAGTGATATTTCTAACAAGAGCTCGTAATGACTCTGACCGTTGACCTCTTGCACGAAAACCATTTTCCCAATCCACGTACCTCTGCCTGTCATATCGACGGGATTGGTGCAAATCCGCGAATCTGCGAATATGTAAAGTCGTGTCTGCAATAGCTCTAGTTTTATACAGTGGAAGGTTAAAACTTAAAAGCTTAAGGACTTAGCGCGGATTGCCCGCGAAAACTTTAATAAGCTACATTCGTCAGATACACGGAATTATCCAATGCTATTTACGCGGATTTGCACTATCCTTACGATATCATCCATTTAGTGTATTATCATAAAATGATAAAGTAATCGGAATATGCAACACTAATCCTTGTAAATTCAATAAATTTCTATGTTTTCTTATCCAAAGCTCAAAAGTTAGTAATGATAGGACCCATAACAGATCTATCTTCCCGAAAATTATCATGGAAATTGTAAGTTATGGCATGATTATTGTAATTTTGGGCTGTAAAAAATAAAACTTCAATTTTTTATAATTTTCCAAAGTCCGCTTTAAAAATGTCGTAAAATGGAAATAGCTAGTTATGAACCGACCAATTATTTTGAGTCTACAAAAAGCAATTGGGGAGACGATTGACCTAGATTGGGACGGTTTATTTGAGAGCTTCGTGGCTAGAGTGTATAGAGGGTGTGATGTCGACGTCAAGAAAGATGATGCAAATCAGTTAAATCACTGTTAATTTAATTTTTAGATGAAAGTCCTGAGGTAAATTCATATTTTTAGAATTCTTTTATTGTCTCAAAGGTGAAGGCAAAGATCAAAGGAGTCTTTTTATCTTCGAACAGGAACTCCTAGGTAACTAATAAACCACTGAACAACCGACCTCTGTAACACATACGAAATGCCTTCATTGAATGTGTGTGTTTTGTTGTTTCAGTGTTTTTATATTGACATGATTTGAGATTGTAATTAATAACAAAGTAGATAGGTTATTTCTTTCAGGGACTAAAAAGTTTAATAATTATTATTATTATGATACTTGATGCTTTCCATAGTCTTACAAGACCTTGATAATACACTTTAATTTATTCAAAATAATCATCATTTGCACCATATACATGGATTTGCTAATTTTTGGTTTTTATTATTTTTTTATATTTGCTGTTAGTTCTATTCTGCAGTTCTGTAGCAAAATCATTACTAATAAAGGCATTGTCTGGAAAAATAATTTAAATTACTGCACTCCAAACTTCATCAAGAGATTTAAATTTGAAAAAGATGGAACAGAAGTGCTGAAGTGGCTCAAATCATACGAGACGTTATGAAGTCGGCACAACATGTTACACTTCCTGTTACAGCATGAAGTTACTAGGACTCGACAGAAGTTGAAGTCCTAGTGACTGGAACTTCTGTCGAGTTTTAACTTGCTATAGTAACCTAATTTATTTATTTCCTTGTCTGTTGTAATATGAACAAGGGGTCAATTATTGTAATTTTACACAGCTTTGTGTGAAGTTCAGATTGTGTTAGTCGAGATGTTATCTTGTTCTTGTTCTGTGATATGATCTCGTATAGCAGCAAGAAGCTTTCTAAGTAAATGTTTTAAGATGGCACGTTTTGAATACGATATTACCTTAACTTTGTTAGTAACAATACGATAACATGTGATATTACCTTCGTGAGTACCTTCTGAGATAATAGGTTTATATATTTTTTTGCCCACCTCAGAAGTGCACAAAGGACATGGCCAGATTCTGCCCTCAAATGTACAGTAACGTACAGTAATTTTTAAAATTTGAAAATTACTATAGATTTTAATAAAAATAAATCGCAACAATTACATTTCATAAAAATATGCGACAAAGATAATGCCAAAAAATATGTGTGTTATTTAATTTTTGTGTTCCGCCCGTTGCAATATGCAATTCAACATGTTCGGATACACACTTACGACAAACACGATAAACAGTTGACATATTGAGTACGAGTTAATGTTCAGTGCCTATGACTGCCAGCAATGTATTTTAATGGGGGAATAGCAACAAAAATGTGAACACGAGCTACCGTGCGTCATTCATGCATATCGTTAGCTTATATGGACAGTAATGTCATTATGTGGATACCTATCCAAACATCCAAGAATGATTTTGACATTTCGTAATGTTAAAACTGTGTAGTTGCAATCTTGCGTTGATCAGTTGGTTGTTATTGTGCTTTTCGTTACTTATAACATTGGATATTTTGGCTGGATGGATGGATCGTACAAAGTGGACATCCATTGTCTCTGCCTACCCCCATAGGGACTAGGGCGTGGGCGTGTATGTATGGTCTGCCTATGCCACACGCAGATGTTACGTTTTGCAATCGGTTGACTGTTAACAATCTTGAAAATAAGAAGAGAATAGAAAAAGAGATAATATAACGCTGTTTACAATATTTCCCTGTGACATTTCCATTAATAATAGGTACTCGTATTGATATAGCAATAACTCTTCCTTAACACCTTTGCTATTTAAAACTGTAAGGCGTTTTTTTTATAACCTATTTATTGTATCTCTCGCTTACTTTCTGAAAATAAAACTTTAATTATTGTAAAGACATGCATGTCAACTTTCATCAATGTACAGTCGCGGTCAGATAATGTTTACCACCCTAAGTGTCAAAATCGCTTGCATACATTGAAATCAAAAAAGTCGAAATCACGAAATGTCTATTCATTTCGATCATAGAATAAACCCAAAGATTATACCTATATTTTTTAATAATTCAAAAATAATCCATTGACGACATTTAGACGTGTATCGATAACTTTTTAAAGAAAACTTTTCTTTAATATTTCAGTTTTTTTTTATTATAAATAATTTTAAAAAATAGACTTAAACAATCTGTATTTTATTAAATAAAATTTTGTCATCTTATTTCTAAAATTTGTGATTATAATTTCACTTTTGTCCGAATGACGTTCAAACAATATTTTTTGATAACTGTCATTTCTTTATTTGTCTTTTCCATACTTAGTTTCCATACTTCGTATTGTTTATTAATTTTCAAAGGGTAATAAGTAACTTGATATGTCATAGACCTTATTGAAAACAGAGTGATAAAGAATCTAATTTGAAAACTGATAAACATTTTCTGACCGCGACCGTACATGCATATTTTTGGTTTGGGCACAGCTCCATACAACTTCTGGCAATGTCTTTTCCGTAACAAAATTTTTTTTTCGTTTAGATTCACGCTTGGCCACTAATGATGGAGAGCAATGTTGCAGCCTAAGGCTTCTTTATAGTATATAAGTTTAAAAATTGTTACTAACATCTATGAGCTTGTGCTTGAAATAAAAACCTTTTTTTTTTTTATATATATTTTTTTTAAGAAGAAAAAGACCACAGCATCTTGTACTCGTACATAGAACGTTGCTTTACTGCAATAAGTGTAGTGAAGACCAGAACATGTTGATAAAAGGTTTTTTTAAATGGAAAGGATTATCTTCTGTCCTGTGGGATAAGGGATTATAATTTTGCTGCCAATATCTGGCTTCGTTTCACGTGAGTAGTGTCAACGGAGTTATAAGCTACTATAACTATAAGCCATTGTAACAGCTTACCACCAAACAGATTGTGTGATTTTTTTATTCGACAAGGTCCTTGCATATCCAATAAAAAAAAATTAAGATCGGGCCGATGTATAATATCAATACATTTATGACACAAACTAAAGTGGCGTCTAATTTAACGTAAAATACGTGTGTGTTCTGGTTCTAAAGATGAAAGTCAGCAGTGTAATTATGGACACGCGAAACATAATAAAACATGAGGCCGCAATGGACGTATTCAGTAGAATTAACAACGTTTCCACTGTTTGAATTAATGAGGGTGGTTTTTTGATCCGTAGTAATAGTTACGTCAATAGTTAAAATCAAGACCAAAAGTGTCAATGGGAACCCCAAATGAGAGGCGCCAGATTGAAAATTTCCCAATCAATCCCAGCATAAATCTGTCACATAGTGTCGCGGCCAGTTGCCACTTATGAATTAAAATAGTCCAAAGTACAGCGCCATCTCTCGATACAAACTAGACGGTTTATGAATGTTGGGTTTTCGGTGGTAATTTTGCATGCGTGCACCAATACCAATAATTATTTTATTATTTGAAAGAAGGTACGTTCTGTATAATAGAATATGTAAAGTAAGATAACGAAAATGCTTGCATAAGGGATAAATTACAATCTTATTTCAAAGATTATTTTGTACAAATTTCAAAAACTGTTCAACCAATCATGTTGGATACAAATTTCCTAGAAAGTCTTTAAAAAGTTCTACTTTTGAGATTTTTTTCATTAAATTCAAAAGCGTTTATTCAGTTTGGATGCGTCTTAGCGCATGCTTATGAATGTCATAAACATTTAATCTTATTTTTTTATCTTATCACTCCATAGTTAGGGGGGACACATTTTTTATACTTTTGGAGCTTCTAGTAAACCCCTATTTATTATTAAATACCCATCAAAAAATATATCACACGTTTAAAAAAAAATTAAAAAAAGATCACCTTACGTGTAGGGGAGGTACCCTTATAAAATATTTTTTTCCACTTTTCATTTTACCATTTTGTCGACGTGATTGATATACATATTGGTACCAAATTTCAGGTTTCTAACACTAACGGTCACTGTAATTATCCACGGATGGACAGACAGACAGACAGACCGACTTGGCGAATCTATAAGAGTTCCTAATTGACTACGGAACCCTAATAAAAAACCCACTAGGTACTCTGCGCGGTCATAGTACGCTTCAGTGTAATGGGCCTTAACCTTTATACCCAACAGAATTTAAAAACATAACGAGTATGGTATTAATACTGCGTCCATACCAAACGTGATTACAGACCTTTTTAAAATCAAATTCCTTTCAATTCAATGTGAATACTAACAAAAGTTGATCCAATGCAAATTCGTTGAATGGTTCTTTTAAATCAAAAGCGCTTTACAAAATCCACGTAAACATGTTCTGATTACTCTCAGCTTAGCGGATTAACAAAAAAGTATGTGTTTAACTTTTGGCAGCTTTTTTACGTAAGCCTGCTCACTTGCACACAGGTTAGCAGCGGGTTTTTCTACCAGACTAATTAAATTAGCAGTTACACTTGTATAAAGTGTTAAATAATGCAATATTTTTATATTTTTATAATCTTGGATACGCTAAATTTAGATTTTGAATACCAAAACTATGACCAAAACCACTATGACGTTGAAAGGATAGATGGAATTTACACACGTAACAGCAATGCTCACTTAAGAGGACACCACCTAAAGCTCAGCACTATGCCGTCAAAGAACAATCCCCATCGTCACTTTTTGACTAACAGAGTAGTCGATGCATGGAATAGACTCCCACAGGATGTAGTGTCTGCTGAAAACACCAACCAATTTAAAAACAGGCTGGACAAATACATAAAAAAAAAAAAAAAAAAAAAATTAAATAATGTATATTTAGATACAGGCATTATCAGTTGCACCAACTGCCTGCCTGATAATAATATAATAATAATAATAATAAAAAGCCATACAAACAACCGTTTCTGTCGTTGCTGAGATTCTGTTTATCACCAGTCGCATCATTTATTAAATTTTTCGGCAAGATGGGCCGAGATGGTTATAATTCAATTAGTTATTCGAATCAGACGCTTGCTAAATCAATCAGCTACACTTACGTCAGGATTTGTACCTGTACCAATAGATGTCCTTCCAATCATTTTAAGATTTTAACCGCCTCTCTGGTCTAGTGGTTCATACCACCGGGTGTTGATCGGGAGGTCCGGGTTCGATTCCCCATGGGGGCAAAAGCTAGCTACCACCGTCTTACCTAAATTTGTCGCCATAATAACAATGTTTTAAGCATTGTTGTATTCCGGCTATCAGAGGTAAGATAGCCAGTTCCTCAGTTGTTGAGGATTACAGGTGAAGCTCGCTTCCACCTTCGGCCTTATCGTCACTTACTATCAGGTGAGATGAAGGCCAAGAGCTTACCTGTCATGTGTAAAAAAAAATAGAAAAAAGGAAACGAGAAGCCCCCATCCCCGCCTCCCATGATGAGTGCCGCCTCGACAACCACCGCTCTCTCCTTCCAACCAACAGGAAGGTACTCGTTTTAGTCTCTAGCTTCTTCACAATGATTACCAATAACAATACCTAAACGGCATCCAACATTATTATCACAGTTGTATTTCAAACCATAGAATCTTTGAGTAACTAACAAAATGATTTGCAGTTTTCTATAAGTAGCCAGCCAGCGCGCCATAACAGTAAACCTCATAATTATTCATTTTAAACGTACAATTTCTTCGTTGTAATCGTAAGTAGGTATTAATGTATTTTTATGGACCGACTTCATAAATTGTTAAATTTAAACGGGCTTGTGTCTCAATCAGTAAGTAAAGTTCTACTTAAGCTACTTAGAATATAACTAATAAGTAAGAACCCATCTTGCGTTTCACAATCTCTAAGTAAGGCTAATCACCATATTATCTGTGGAACGTACAGTACGCTATTGGAGTGATATAATTAAGAAGTAAATTGTTTGTCAAGTAACTAAATATGATTTTACTTATCGATTGTAAAACAAGCCCAAAGTATCTTTTTTCCCAATTTTATTTTAATTTTGAGTGCTTTTTTGGGTTGGATTTTTTTTGGAGTCGGTTTTATTTTTTGGTATTTACATACTACTATTTCTTCCCAACAACCCGCAAACTTATACGCTTACGAAAGTCAAGTTATGTCAATTGTTCGCAAGGTACCTGAAGGAGTAAGGCCTGAACGACTCGTAAAGGAGCAGGCAAGTATGCAGGCGAGAACTTACAAAGTTTCTTCTCCTCAATGTCTTTGGTAGGGTATCCTTGGTGGACTGACGATCTGGTGAAGGTCGCGGGAGGCCGCTGGATGCAGGTAACGCAGGGTGAATTAATATGTAAATTCTATATCCACTGAGTGTGACCCTGGTGATCTGTTAGACAGGATTCTCTCCTAGTTCAGACACCAGTCTCTCATAGTTGTTTTCTGCATCTATAAATTACTTGTTTCTGTGTCATGTCAGACTGTTGCTTTTATTAATAAATACTTTAATAAATGCTTTTTATTATTTATTATTATTATTATTATTCTAGTCGACATTATATGATCGCCACAGAGCAAATCTTTTTACAAAATGACTTACCAAATGTTTTATATTTATAAGTATTTTCGAAGACCTCCGTGGCCAAGACTAAGTGGTCTGTACGCCGGTTGCAAGGCGTCGCCGTCTCGAGAGGATCTGGGTACGAATGTTTGTGTGATGAATTCAGGCATTTGTTCTCCAGTATTGGATATGTTTGTAATATGTATTGTATATTTTGAAAATTGTATATTTGGAAGACCAAAGAAAAGATGTATGGATTGTGTGAATGATGGTGAGGAGTGTTGACATGACGAGTCATAGAAGAGAGTGGAAGAAGAAGACACGTTGCAACGACCCCAAATAGAATTGGGAACAGGGCAGAACTTTTTCTGAATATCTATTTGTATCCATTTATTAAATATATTTATCCGTCATCTAGTATCTGTAACACAAGCAGCATTAGTTGCTTAAAATGGGACTAGTTGATAGGTGTGAATGTATGAAGATATTTATTATTATTTAAATAAATCAGAAAAAGCAACATAGTTCACATTATCTTTATTGGCGAATGTGCGAAAAATTCTCCGAGCTGCTACAATATTGATGAGCAAAATATGGAGTAGACGCTAGTAGATGTTGAGCTGGCGAGTGACAGAGAATGAAGACAGTTCGCGGCACCCGGTCCTACTTATAGTGCTAAAAGGGCAGACAATTTTTTTACAGCTATATTGGCTGGAAGGAAGAGTTTCGTGACAAAGTGGCTCGATCTCTTTAATTTCAACTTTGCAACGTACCTACGAGAAGTTACATGTTAAAAGAAACCAGGGCGACATTCTCGTACGTATCCAGCCCGCTTAATATGTTAAACATGTCGAGAAGTCTATTAAGTTGTCTGGCGAAACTAACATGTGACAGGTACAGTAAAAATACTTACATCAGATTGCGAAAGGTTTTTGGAACTTATATTTTCTTGCGAGACGTTTAATGGTTCGTGGCGTATCAGTTTTGACACCAGTGCTATTACTGATTGCCAGATTTGGAAAAAGTTTTCTTCGTTTTATTAGAGAACCTTTTTTCTTTACATTATTTTTAAATTTTGCTTATATAGGTTTTAGGTGTATTATTATTAGAAATTGATAATGTAACTTTCGTTCGAATTTTAATTATGACGTCGACTGCAATATTCTTCAACCTACAGTCACATGTATAAATATGTACACTTTTGATAGGATATGACTTCTATTCCATGGGAATAAAGATGTTTATTGCACAAAAGAGTTTACCTAGCTGGAGTGTATATCGAGGTACTAAAAACTTCTCAAAACGTAACACGTCTAGTTTGAAATGTTGGTTTTCTGTAAGTCATCACACCTCTAATCTAATTGGGACTTAGTTCTGAACTTGCATGAGGGATCTGTGACCCGAATGTAAAAAAAGCCTCGAACAAAGTGGGGTTCTCCCAAAGCGACCACGTCCCATTTCTGATAAATAAACTTAAAAGGGTCGGGAAGGTCCTACCGGGAATAAAGTTGGTTACAGTCATCGAATTGACATCCTTTTAGGACAGATATTTATGTATGTATCAGGTGTAGATGCATTACCGCATATAGAAAACTTTTAATTCCTTAAACGATCACTAGATGGCGTTATTTAAATTGGACAACAACAAAATACCATCGCCTGTTTCTCAGAAAGGGTAGGCCAAGATGCCACTTACATTTCGAGTTATATTTACAAATAAAAAAGGTATCCAAAACAAATAATTATTTGTTTCAAATACCTCTTTATAAAAAAAACAATAGTGCAATACATAATTAATGTACCTTTATAGATATAAAACGAAATTTAGTTACCTTCTCTACTGAGAGGTAATTAAACAATTTTACGGAGTAATAAACCCTTCATGAATGAAAGGCAAATATTAAACGGCTCCTAACCAATATAGCAATTATGAGGTAATGTTGCCACTGCCATTTAGTTGCGTTGTTACTAAAAACAAGCTCCTACTTGTAGCAGATATTTACAGTGTCTACATTACATATTCTATTTTAAACTCAAAAACAATAATGCCAATCGAATTTATGGTTTGGAAGAAAAATATCAGGAATTTTTCAAAAGTACTCAAATTCAGAACCTAATGACTCGCCCAACTTATGGAGTAGCATTGGCCAAAGATGGCGCTTAGATTGGAATTATAACCGTAAAAGTGTAATTTAATTTAATTTAAATATGGTTAAATAGTTGCGATCAAAATTTCTTTAATATAAAATGTTAGTTACTCAGAAAAATTACATTATTCCGTCCAATTAATATTTTCACAATATTTATCACCATTTTAAGCAGTAATTGTCGCACGTCTGCATTCTGTCGCAATCGAAAGCGAACTAAATCGCCAATTTTAGTTAGGTGCTTATTGAGGGGTTATTATCTAGGCTGTTTTTGAGACTCTGACCCGAAATCTCGTCCTCAGCCTATATACGTCCCACTGCTGGGCACAGGCCTTCTTCATGGAGAAACACATGAGGAGTCTCACCCGAAATCTAGTATAACCTATTTGTTCAAGAGCAAGTGCATGTAAAATGGTGTATAATAAATTTAGTTCCGAACGTCGACAAAAGATGGCGCTGCACGGTGTTGCATCGCGCTTACGTTTGCCCGCGATGCTACGCATATATTATTTGAGGTCAATATTAAAGTCGTTACTGATTAGAACAATTTCTTTGGTTTTATTTTGAACCTTGACATTTATTATGAAACCCCATTAGTACAGAGTAACCACATTGGTCCAATCACTATTTCATATCTATGCTACCGGGGGAACAATTAACAAGAAATTCAGTAAATTTAAGCTTGTATGATGATATTCATCACCAGCCTTTAATACATACATTGGTCCAAGCATTAGTCCAATCACTATTTCTTATCTATACTACCGGGGGAACAATTAACAAGAAATTCAGTAAATTTAAGCTTGTAATGATGATATTCATCACCAGCCTTTAACCCCTTAGAGGACATCGCGAACACTGGTGTTCGCAAACAATAGATGTTGCTATTGTGTCTCCTTTTGTGCCTTTTGACTAGTTAAACGTCCTATTCCTGGGCACAACTCTTCCTCATAGATAAACATAGCAGTATGGGCTGTAACACCACAACGCTGGCTCAATGCGGGGGGTAGAAAGTTTTGGTCACCTATCCAAGGACTGACCATGTCGAAGAAGCTTTGTTTTCAATATTGAAAGCCAAAGAGGTCATCTTTACATTATCGCTTGTAAAATTAATAAGATGGCAATAAGTACGAATTCTAGAAAATAAGTCGCCAAATATCTAAGGGTCATTTTACAACAAATAGAAATGGTTTATATAATATGTTGAGTTGAGCAATAACAATAGCAATTTTAATAATAAATCCTTTTTTTAAATAATAAATCCCCAATTTCATAGCATAATAATAAATTAAAAATATCAATTTAATTAATTTCCGTCCTCTACAAACTCTTTAATGGTCACGTTTCGTCTGCCATTACGGAAAAAAAGTACAATCAAAAACGTACATAAACTCAGTTCCAATTAAAACTGTTTTTGCTTGCAAGCAACAGCTATTCGTATTCATTACAATAAAAAGGACGAACTAAAAGTACTGAGTAATCAAAATGGTTGAAGCGACGACAGAGTGGATAGCGGAAGCAAAATAGTAAACACGCAGATTCTATTAAAATACTGAATGTATACACTTATCCTTGGTTCCTTACATTATTATTTTATAATAAAAAAATATGTGGCTGAATGGCTTGTACGCCACATCCTTGAATCCTGATGCCAGATTTTTGTATACGAGTATCACTTAAGTGTTAGAAGCGTCTAGGATACAACAACTACTCACCACCAGGCAGACTACATCATTATTTAGCATACAGACCCCCACTGCTGGGTATAGGCCTCCCCCATGTATCTCTATAGCTATTGGTCCAGGTCTACCCACATCTAGCGACTCAATCAGCATTTCAAGGTCATTCTCGTACGCTCTTCTGCCAACGAAACCAATATACAGAAAACTTTTGGAAAATAAACAAAACTTATGGATTTACATGAATCCATAGGCGCGCGGAATTAGAGCACGAAAATACAACAAGAAGAAAAAAACAAAAGACGATCATTTTCTTTTTTAGGGCGCAGATCGCACGCGGCGGGTGCGGCGGAAAACTCTTTATAATTTTTCCTTAAAAATAAAATTAGAAAACAACATATTTACATTTGCGTCGCCTACAACATATATTATTTCAAGGTTCTTAAAACTACACAAAATATTCTCCTTTCAATCCCTTTCACCTCCAATTTATGACGACATCCGTGGTCGAGTGGTCGCCGGTCTCAAGGCGTCGCCATCTCGAGAGGTCCTGGGTTCAATCCCCAGTGGAGGCAAGGTGATGAATTTTCAGACATTTGTTTTCCAGTCTTGGATGTTCATTATATATGTATTATATTATGTAAATTCAGAATAATTATATGTATTTATAAATTTAATATATTTGTCCGTCATATAGTATGCGTAACACAAGCAGCATTTAGTTGCTTAAAATGGGACTAGTTGATAGGTGTGAATTTATCTTCTTAATTTACTCGCTAAATGCTAAATTTATAATTTTGCTTTTACGTTTTAAATAAAACTCATACTGGTTTCAAAGTAAGACTACGGAACTCAAACTAGTCGCAATACGTATTACACTAATTACCTCTGGGACGGCACACCTTACGGACGAATGTCGTGGATTATGTCGTTGCTATTCCAATAATAATTATAATAGAATTAGGTATTCCATTACGACGAGCGGAAGAGCCAGGTGTGCTATATATACAAATACGAACACATGAGCTAAATTGGAAATAGCGTAATAAATTGGAGATAGCTGGGGTGTAATTTGTAAATTTTTATATTAGCTATCAGTAAATACATGTCTCATGATTCATGGTTCAACAGCAGTAAGCGAAAATATATACAATTTATTTTAATCTCATATCAACAGAATCAGAAATATTTTATTTATTAACTTACTTTATTTGGGGTAAGAAAGACCTTAACGTTATCCAATAAACTGGTATATACTATGGTGTACAAATTTATTTTCAAGTAAACACGCTAATTTTCTTATTATTTTTTTGAGAATTTGATGCCAAGCGGTTTTTTATGCAGTGTTGGTATATATTTCAATGTATTATATGTTTGGAGCTGTGGTCGAGTTGGGACGGCACTACTCGTTCGAGAGGCCGCAGGAAGCGCGGGTTCGATCCCACTGCCTACGCATGTACCACTAAGTTTTTTATGTACAGTTCATTGTGAGTATCGCTTACCTCACATTGTGCCCGGCACATGGCAACAGGCTAGCTACCTGTTGCATGGAGACCCTAACGTATCTTGTGAAATGAATCTGCCTACCCCTTCGGGAAAGAGGCGTGATGAAATGTGATGTTTGTCCAAAAAATGGGTCTTCATGATGATGTAATGTCGGCGCAGGGCCAGTCATGTGAACAATTTGATACAAAAAGTTCATACCAAGAGGAGTATCACCAACTACTCCTTGAAAAAGTTGACATTTTGGTAATAAATTTATAAAAATCAAGCTGCAAAATCAATTTTCTTTTCCGTTGAATCACAAAATATTAAATAAGCAACTTAATTCACGGATATTTTACACGCATCGCCTTCGCAGTATAACAGCAGGAATAGACTGAACAAATTTCTAATTCCACGCGATCACAAGCCAACTTCTAACTAGTACGTTGTAAGGCCGGATCACAACACCGGTTTATGTATTAAGCCCGACAGTGTGTAGTAATCCTAACTGAAGACAGACGGAGTTTATTAAATTCACTCGCTTATGAATGTCAAATGAAGCGACTAAAAGCAGGTGGAAGTTTCTTCGGCTTTCATACGTAAACGAGAAGTGCAAAGTTTTTGAATAGGTACTCTATGGATTATAGTAGCGTTGTCACGCTGATTTGCTTTCCTCTATACTATACGGTAATCTTTATCTATACATATAATAAAACTGAAGAGGTCGAATGTCTGTACATAGAAAAAAAAACTTAAAATCAAGTCAAGAGGATGCAAAAAGAGGGAAAATACAAAAAAAAAATTGTTTTGTTTCTCTATCTGTTCGTCTGTTTGTACGGGCTACTTTTCGAAATGGCTGGACCAATTTCAATGAAATTTTGCATGGCACCTTATATCCCTGGTCAATTTTAGATACTTTTTTTCCGGAAAATTCAAGGTTTCTCGTGGGATAGTTTAAAACCCAAAGTAACCGCGGACGAAGTCGTGGGCAATATAATGTTGGCGACTTTTTAACTCAGAATTCCAATTCATCCCTACATTTGCCAGCCATTTCATAAATATCTTCTTTATCTTCAAACTACATACATTACAGGTGTTATAGGCATAGATTATCTCCACTCGCTACTCCACAATCACATCTTTGTTACCACTACTCATTACTAAGTTCTAACATACTCTTCAGCGTAAATTCGATTTCCCTTGCCCTTCTTTATAAACAAAATCTTCTTAAATCCTAAAATAAATACAGCAGTTCCATTTCCCGTAGTAATAAAGTTCAATATCAGGGGATGTATCAGGTCGTTGTCAGCAGCAATAAAAATGACAATAAAAAATAAAGAGAACGTACAGACGTACACATTCGATGTCCCAGCTGAACAAGAAAGTCGGTGTTCAACGTTTTTACTTGTCACTATGTTACGGAGTTCGGTAAATGAGTTTCAAGGAGTCTAGCACCTCTACGATAATGCGTGTTCCGAAGGCAGCTCGATGTGGCGGCCATTTTGAAAACATAACTTTAGTTAGATGTTGCTGTTAACATACAAATTACGTAATTTATTGATATTGACGACCTCCGTGGACGAGTGGTTTGTACCTATGCCGGTCTTAAGGCGTCGCCATCTCGAGAGGTTCTGGGTTCTATCCCCGGGGGGGCAAATGTTTGGGTGATGAATTTTCAGGCATTTGTTCTCCAGTCTTGGATGTTTATATATATTTAGGATATTTATATGTATTTATGTATTAAAATGTATTTATCAATCATCTAGTGTCCGTAACACAAGCAGCATTAGTTGCTTAAAATGGGGCTAGTTGATAGGTGTGAATGTTTGAGGATATTTATTTATTATATTATTGTCACGCCTATATCCCCGATGGGGATAGTAGAGTTGCATTGCAATTTAAATTTAGAAGTAACAAAATTAGGATTGAAAGCATTTCAAGGATTCTAAAGACGACAGGGACGCATTATTTAGTAAGAATTTATACCATCACATATCTCATCATTGCGCACATAATTATCCCCGAAGACTTAATGTAAGGCATGCGATATTCATAATAAACAGCTGTACTTAAGTTTTTAAAAAGAAGGTTACGTTTAGTTTCAAAGAGAATGTACCAACTGCTTTTCTTGTCTAGCATGTAAAAGGCGACAAAGGGCGTATTGGTTACTGGGTCTGTGATTGTGTAGGCGATGAGCTGGCCACTTGTTACTACTCTTTCACGATTTTCATCTGACCAAACCCAATTTTTGTATGGCTAAATGTGGTCTTAAGGAACACAGTGCTCCTTGGACTCTGCTTACCACTTCGGGGATTACAGGCGTGATTTTATGTATGTATATGTATGTATGTACTCAAGTTTTATTCTAACCCAGCAATACAGGCAGTTGATCGATGGAAATCCGTCTAATAGCTATTAGGACCAACGACATAACACGCCTTCCAACGCACGGAGGATTTTGAGATCACAAAATTCATGCACACTCCTATCCAAATTAACCGTCTGTCTGTCCTCAGCCTATAAACGTCGTAGCCTATAAAGCTCGGAGGATTTCGAGATCACAAAGGTTTGGCCATCCATCCAAGGCCTGACCATGGCGAAGGCAATTTGTTTTTGATATCAACAGCCAACGCGTACTAACCATTACGCTTGTGAGATCCTCCAAATTAACTTTACACTCATGGTATGGAAAAACCAGAAACATTTTAGTTTAAAACTGACGCAGCTATTTAAACAACTTTAAAACCGTTGTTAATGTTCCCTATGCAAAATTAATTATAGTTTCAACTTAACTAGGTCAGAATGGTATATTGGAAATGTCGCTGTACTCTGATACAGCAGGTAAAAGTTGGCGATAACTTTCTGCTACATGATCCAGTAATTAATTAAGAGAAGGTATTAATTGGGCAGCCATTTAATTTCATTTGGGCAGCAGGCAAATATTTTGTTAGCTATATAATTATATGGGCGGCAATATAATAATTTGGGCAGCAAAATAATTATTTGGTCAGCAGAATAATTAATTAGGCAGCAAGATAATTAATTGGACAGGAAAGTAATTTGTTGAGCTGCAAAATAATTATATGTTATTATTAAAACATGTTATTGCACATGTTATTGGAAATGTAGAAAAAAATTGAAAAAGGATCAATTCCAAGGATTTGTATTCTGATAAATATTAGGTTAAGGTTATTTTTTTATGACGCTTAAAGACAATACGAGTATTTGTGTCATCAAAACATTACAATATTAAACAATTTGGTAGTAGAGAAAACATTTGAGTGCTGCCCAATTAGTTATTTTGCTGACACATTAGAGATATCTGCTGCACCCAAATAGTTATTATGCCGACCAATTTAGAAATATTTGCTGTTCAGAAGTTGTTGACCAAATAGTTATTTGAGGTTTTAATATTTTTGGTGACAAAATTCGAATATTTTGCTGACCGTTTGAAAAACACCCATCAATAAAAGCTAACTAGAATTTTTTAAATTTTCAAATTGATTTTCCAATGTTTGTTTGTCTTCATACAGTTACGGTTATGTAGCAATCACATTGAACTGATTTAATCACAACGGACAGGCGAAAGTAAATAAAAGCATGTAAAAATAGATTTTACTTATATTTAAATAATACAAAAAATAAAAAAGCGGTTGCAAAAAGTCATTGCTTACATCTGTACTAATCATTCGACGTTGATGGTGTGACTAGTATCTGCGTAATTTTTCCATGACAGAGGTGTATCGTGATCGTTACCACATTTCGCCTGCTGTGTTTAGCGTTTACAGTATTTAACCTCTTGAGGGTCAAGCGAACGCCGGTGGTCGCGAACAATTATGTTTCTGTTGTGTCTCGTTTTGTGACCATCGAGATCTTAAGGACTTAAGGACCCTGTAACATAACATCTCAAATCAAATCTTTAAAAATGTTTTATGTATTTAATAATTTTTTTTTGCAATTTGCTACAATAGTTCATTGACCAAAGAATTCACCTGAGTGTACTCATGAAGAATCTTATCTTCTTTCTCTCCTTTTCCCACTCTAGGTGAGGTCAGCACAACATGTCTTCTTCTTTCATTCTCCACTGTCACTCGTCAGCTCAGCATCCACTTCTTTAGTTCTCGTTTCATTCTTCACGCATTCAATCCATTGCTTCCTTAGTCTTCCACTCACCCTAGGTTCATCCACATCCATGCTCATCATCTTTTTCGTAATGTCACGTTCCCTACTCATCAGATGTCCATACCACGCTAACCTTATAACTCCTAATATTTTCTGTCACTGGTGCTACTTTTAAACTTCATCTAATATACTCATTCCTGTCCATTCTTGTGACTCCACACATCCATCGTAACATTTGCACCTTTGCTGACTGCAGTTTTCTTTCATCCATCGCTTTCGTTACCCAACATTCAGATCCATACATTACGACAGGTCTAACTAACGAGTACTTATGACGACCAGCAATTAAAGTGTAAATAGTATACTTCACATAATATACTCGATAGATTTTACTGTATTTCTTGTGTTGTTAATAATACGAGTAGACTTTGTTAAGCTTATTAGATACTGTAAATAGTGTTACTAAGTATTATGTAGAAAATTACTTCGCTAAACTACTTATAGCGAGAAATACGTAATTATTGTTGGAACTCGTGTTATGAACACATCTGCGAACGTGTTAGAACAGAACATTACATGGTACAGTCGAGTTCTTTAATATATTGACAAAGTTAAGGATTCAAAATATTATGAGCGATGGAAAGCTCAACAATATCTAAGATTTTCAAGCCATATTTTTATTACCTATTAATTAAAAATATTACTTAATGATCAAATAATATGTGCATTATGCAAAAATTTGTGATCACCCTTTTTAATAAAAATGTCTGAGCTAATCTAACCTTCAATAATATCAGAGCAAGCTTGTAGAAATAATAGTTTCCGTTTCATCCAAATAATTATATTTTTGATGCCGGATCAAGACAAGAGAAGGATTGTGTACATTGTCAAATCGTTTAATGACAAGAATTGTATATCAGTGACAGCTTATCTAGAAAATAAAACGTAATCTAGCCAGTGATATAAAATAAACGAATAAGGATAATACAAACTCTTTCACCATGAAATTTTATGATTGCTAGTAAAATTATCTTTTTATCGCAGTAATTAAATTGAAATTGAAATACACAACCATGTCAGATATTATTGTAATCATGTGTGCATACCATAATTACGATTTCTACACTGTTCAGATATTATGATCTTAAAGTTGCTTATATTATAATGTGCCTTGTGTGATTTTATTGAGAAAAACAGTCACATATTATTGAATCTAAATATTGACCACAACTTAATGATCCTTATAGCTATAAAAATATTTTGAAATTTTTAAACGTATATATATTTTTGAAGCTGAAAATGCGTCCATATTAATGATCACGACTGTACAAATGTAAAGGGTTTTACGACTAAAAATAATTTTTAAAACCTAACCTGGACTAAAGTTTGTACAGTGCTTAGTACGCCATTCGAAAGACCTTTATCACCGAACAATATAATGAAGGTTGAGTGGTTGAACCTGTAAAATATTCATCCGTATTTATATGCTTATTACTTTTTGAATAGCCTGTGTTTCTATTCAATCATAAACAATTCAGATATTTAAAGAGTAAAAAGACTCTTTGTTTCTATTTTAATACCTTAGTTGAATCCTTAGTACAGATTTAATACAGCCCAAGTTTGTAATATTTTATTAGCTTATAAACTATCTGCTACTGTTTCTTAGTACGGTACAAGTCTGCGGAACCAAGATTTAAAAAAATACCTTGATATCTTGATCCAGAATATTTATATGACGATGAGTCTTTTGAAAATGCATAGTTTATCATGAAGTAAGACCCGTTTACCCCCCGAAGTGCTAGGTATCAAAATACTTATTTAAATAAATTAGTTATTAGGTTTCTAAAATAGATTTCTATTATTTTATTTCACTAAAAAAAACTATCGTTAGTACCAACGTGGGGCCTGAGAGGCCGTATCATAATTTTATATCTACATTAGGCAGCACTACTACTCCATTAAATGGTGGCAGATTACCTATACTTACAGATGCTGACGAGCATAGGTCTCTCATTCGCGGAGAAGGTCTAAATCTAACAAATTGTCAACCCGACTCGGCCTCACAGGCCCCATTACGGTGGTTAAAAGTTAATTTTACGGACTCGATTTATATTTTTCAATCTTCACAAGATTATTTGCTGTCAGTTTCGTGTGAATCAAGGACACGTTCGTAATACATTCGCAGAAGTATCTGACCTCTGTGCCACTTCGAATGGTACCCAAAGGTATTCTAGTTCTTAGTTCTAATTTCTTTGTCCCAGAAAACGACTAAACCTTTTAGTCACCGGAGGCGTTCACAAAACTGGCTTAGAAACTTTCTGGCCCTGTAAGCTTAGCCATACCCTTTAGTTACAGAGCTAGCATTTTTGCGATACAATTTAAGTTCATCTTTCTAATGTATACTTACTTCTCTTGTTGTATAAAGTACCAAAGTTTTGATGATATTTACGATACGTTGACCATTTTCAATCCATTTCATATTTTTCTTAGTTTAGTTGCTGTAAAGCAATATATGTACCTAGTTTTAATTTTGTCACATCGGCGTCTCCTTCCTTAAAAATAATTATGAAAAATTCATAACTTTGTATTAGCTACATTTAAGGGCTTCGTATTGAAAGCTATAGTAGTCAGCTGCAAAATACGTACTCTTTTCCTGTTTCAAGAATTAGTTAAACGTTTTTATATCCAAAAGCTTGAGGAAAACGCATTTAAATTTAAAAAAAAAAAATTTTACAAAATGCGACGGCCTTATTACGCCTTATTTATAGAATTGAATGAATGTAAATTACTTAATTTGCCTCGATCATTAGATCCGCGTATCACCTGTCCTTTTTCAAATTAGATGGTGTAACAGAGACAGACAACTCTTAAAATGCAGATTCCATTTCAAGCATCTATTATTACGCGCAAAGGTTCTTACACGTGTCAGGCCGATGTTCCTAAATGAAGTTATCCTCATTATCATACTAATGACTGTACGCTTTACCCAATAAATGCTGAAGTTTAGTGACCTGTGGTGAATTACCATAAATACCGTGGAACACAATAATATTAAGAAAAAAACCTATGGAAAATTAACTTTCATACTTTGAATTATTCATAGTGTTTGTTATGCCGGCACTTCACTTGGCGTATCGTGTTCGCTTATTTGCTTTGTTTGTCTGAAAACGACCATGTGTGGTGTGGATAGGTTATTTGGAATGATTTTATTATTTGTGCAAAGTCGGGCAAACACAACGATAATGCAAAGCGAATACGCAAAGCCAATTGAACTGCCGCTATTACACGTTCAAGCTCTGCCAACTTTGAACTATATTCGTAGCAACCGTAGCAAAATACAGACTACGGCCGTAGTCATAGCTTACGTCTTCTTGCACACTACAACAAAATTTGTACGCGTCGTCGTAGCAAATTATTTATGTTTGCGTTTTCAAAAACGCCTAATCTATACATTTTATAGAACTGTAGAGGTCGAATATCTGTACATACTTAGGAAAAAAGTTTAAAACCAATTCAGGGGGATGTAAAAAGAGGGAAAATACCAAAAAGAACCTTTTTAAATTTTTTGTTTCTCTGTTTGTCTGTTTGTACGGGGTAATCTCGGAAATGGATGGACCGATTTCAATGAAATTTTGCATGGTGATATCGTATATCCTCGGTCAAGATCTTATAAGATACTTTTTATTCCGGAAAATTAAAGGGTTCCCGTGAGATAGTTAAAAAACCATAGTGACCGTGGGCGAAGTCACGGGCAATAGCCCGTAGAAATTAAGTCAACCGGAAACACTTAAGGAAGCTAAATTACAGTAGATAAAAGGTAAAATTGAAGTGGAGAAATATATTAGGTCCTTACCTATGAAATTGGTGTTTTGTATGGTGATTTTGGGGAATTCTGCATTTTCCATACTAACATTTTATCAGTTTTTTTCACAACGACAAATCCAGAGATAATAATATTTGTCATGTATCATTAGACAAGCTTTAGTAATATGTGTAATATCACATTTCATAAAAATTATTTATCGTTTTTAAGTGAATGCAAATAAACTGATGTATTCGGGAGGCACTTGAAAAGAGTTGTCTCCGTGTCCAATTTTAACACAATTAAACTTACAACAAATTATCAAAACAAATCAAAAGAGCTCAAAATATAGTCTATTTTTAGACGAGGTAATTATTTTTTAGGAATACTCTGAATCTTAATAGTTACAGACAAAATACTAAGAGAGAAAAAAAACACCAATTTCATAGGTAAGGACCCAATAGTTGTTGTTTTACATTGACTACAGACACGGATTATTTAATTAATAAAAATATATTAGGTACTTTATTACAAAATTTTAAAAATAAATTATTGTTGTTTCCTTCTAATGCTTCCTTAAGTCATGATATTTTCATTTACCTCTCATTAGAAGCTTTTGTGGTAAAAGCAATAACAATATTGATTTCATTTAATTACGAGTACGTTTCTAGGAAGACAGTACGACTGACGTGACGGTGTCTGTCTTGTATCCATATTATGTTTCCAAATACATCATGTAAATGGATTCCTAATGGCTTACCGTATACGTTGTTTTGTTGTGTAAAATTTCAGTTTAATTAATATATTAAATGTATTAAAACGGATCGGTCTTTGAGGAACTTCTTGACAATAACCGATAACTCAACTCCTAGGATTAATTTGAAAAATGTACTTTATCTTCGTATCTATAAAGTATAGTTTTAATATTCCAGACCAATATTCCAGTTTAAAAATAAATTTGTGATTATACTAGGTATTTTTACCTACTGTTGTGATATTGGGCAAAAAGTGTGTTATAGAAACGCTGTTAGGAAAAATGTGAAGATATATATAAGCAAAAAGAAAAGTGGATCAAAAGTGAACGACTGATTATTACCCCTAATACTGTTTGACATTAACAAATGAACTGGAATCTCTTTTCTCTCAAGGAAATCCTCCATTTGCTTGCAGAATCCTAATATGGATCTAAATGTTATACTGTTTCCGAGCATATTTCGTTTTACCTTATAGTTTTGTACTACAAGGTTCTATCAATTTTTACGACTATTTTAGATAGGCGTTTCAAGTTTATATCTGCTATTTGTTCCGGTTGATGTGAGTGAGTTTCCTAGAAACTTTTATTAGTTTGGGCCAGATAAGGTATATCTTTATTGCGAAAAATAAATGTTTTTTATAGTTCTCATAATTATTGTTATGACTTTATTTAAAGAAGAAAACATGTTGCGGTCCTCGAATTTGAGACCTTATTCTCAACTGTAAGTTGGTTCAAGTAGGTTTAAAAACAAACGAACATAAATATTTACATTCTGCAGATTTCTCGTGATCAGCCTATTTACGATCCACTATGGATTTTCACGAAGACAACTGAATCGTTGGACTTTAAACTCTATCTTAAGGAGCTGAAAAGCTACTCATACTATCATAAAATGCAACAACTATACTAGGCATAGTATGAGGTATGAAGAAATTTTTGAGAGCACAAAGTTTTGGTGAGCTTTCAAAAGTAGCAAGTAGTTTTGAGCTTCATATCGAAAGCCAAAACATATGAAATAAAACATCACCAAGCTTATAAATTCAAAAGATAAAATTACCATATTATAAAATTTTATTAGTACATAGTCGTGAAATCAATCGTCAAACAGTCCTTACCATCTGACTGTGTGCTAAAAAGTTGATAGTTATTGAAGCTGATATCTAAGTCATCATTACTCCAGCGGTAGCGTGCATGTGTAATCGAGTAATCGAGAACACGGTTAAATTGATTCTCGAAGTTTCGCTGATGAGTTTCAAGATAACTTACGTAGTTGAGGTTCAGTTCTAATGGTGTACTGTGATCGTTTTAAATGTATGCCGCTGCTGCTGCGGCTGCAGCTGCCACTGCATTAGAAGTAGTTGAGTTAGAAGTACAACTAGAGGGTTATAATTTCAACTACCATCCTGTATCTACGTGGCCAAATTTCGACAAAGTTTTCATCCCAACGACCGTCAGTTCTGCGTGCCGGGCCCACCGACGTAGCTCGCAATTTTTTAAGCTATTTTTATTACTCACTAGTTTGATAATTATAATATTATTATATTAGGTTGGGGAAAAAGTCTTTTCGCATTATAGTATGTATAAACTTGTAATAAAATCTCTTTGGCTATACTATTTGTATCTGGCTGGTTTTGGTCTCATTGAAAGTTTAAATTTTAAAGAACATAATTCCAAATTCAAATTAGGAAAATGTGTGATTTTCATTTGTTTTTCGTACCGCCAAGATGAGTGAATCTAATGAAGAAAATCGATACATTTTAAAATTTTACTACAAAAAAGGTAAAAATGCAACGCAAGCCGCGAAAAAAATTTGCGATGTTTATGGACCTAGTGCAGTGTCTGTGAGAGTAGCACAAATTTGGTTTAAGCGTTTTCAATCCGGAAATTTTGATGTCAAAGATGCACGTCGCTCTGGTCGCCCTATTACAGATAAAATGGATGCCATTTTTGAAAAAGTGGAGCAAGATCGGCATGTCAGTAGTTACGACGTAGCTGAAGAACTGGGAATTGACCACAAAACAGTTTGGGCGCATTTGAAAAAAACTGGGTACACAAAAAAGCAGAATTCTTTAGGCAGTGTCAGGTTAACATCACGAGAGGACTGCCAAAACCACTTGTCGCGGTATTTTGACCAGAAGTCCCAAAATTTCTATAGCAATGGGATCATGTCCCTACCTACAAGATGGCAAAAAGTTATCGAACAAAATGGTACCTACATACTTTAGTTAAATGTAAATAAACTATATTAAAAAATGTTTTGAATTTTCTTAAAAAATGCGAAGAAACTTTTTCCCCAACCTATTATCTAACCATTACCATAGATTTCAGAACACAAGCCAGTGGTCAATACGTCTCAATCCAAGTTGCCAAAAGGGTAAACAAAAAAGCCGACTTACCGAATTTGTTATTCAATAATCACACTTTTTATATGGACATTGGTAAGTAAATATAATTAAAGGTAACAATTGTTGCCCGTTTCAATTGATTTTAATTACCTACAGTCATCACAAAACCTTTTGGCAACTTGGATTGAGACGTACTATAAGTACTAGGCTAATTTGTGTGAAAGGAAATAATGAATATAGCTGTATAGCGTAAATTATTGAAATATAAAAAAAAACGGATACTCCTATCTGTATTTTTTACATTTCAATAATTAAACGTTACGTGTCTCGCCTTGAAAAGTAAATGAGTATTAATATTTTTTAGTTTCATAATTTATGTAGACAATCCGTCGCCTGCGGGAATTCTATGTCAAATAACAATGGGTACAGAAATATCGAATTTACGCCCAGGTATTACAGGTATAATGGATTCTGATGAGCCCCACTTCAAATTACAATGTTTCTTATGAATATTATTGCCTATTTTCTATAGTTTTACGTAGAATATTATATTTAGTTGCTACGTAAAATATATAAAAACAATAAACAAATGAAATTTATTATAATTTACATACAGATCTACTTGTATAATAGTATTTATTGTACAGTCGGTGTTGGCGAGAGAAATAAAAAGAGGAGTTAGAATATTCTGCTTTACTCTCGCAAGACTAATAAACAATAGTAATAGAAAAATACATCAAGCGTGGGTGTGGGTTTTCTAAAAACGGTCTACGACAGATGGCAGCTCTGTAACTTCGGGTCCATGAGGTGTCAAAACACATACGTAGATAATTAAAATCGTTAATAATTTTCATCTAGATTTTGTCATTTAGATTTTGTTCCAAGCTGAAACTTTCGTAGTTATTATGTAGTTTATTTTTAAATAAAAAATTCTTTGCATATAATAACGTAGAGTAACTTTCCATTTAAGTTTGCAAACGTCTAAATGCAGCGGAGACAGACAAGAATTTTGTACTGTATATGGATGCCAAACTCCCATACAATAGCATGAGGCAATGTTCTGTCCTGCTCAGTAGGTGTTCCCTCTCATTCTATCACTATTTATGAATGAAGGCTATCCGTGGGATATCCTCTTCCTCTCTTTATATCCATAGTTTCTGTCCCTCCTGTAATTTTTACGCCATTTTGACACCTAGACTGAAAATTGTTACAAATTTTTGTAATTCAATATTTTAAATAAAAAAATATAAAACTGGTGATGACGTGCGTTGTTTTATGTTGTGTAAGTGTGTGATATCCTGGATGTACCTTATCATTTCACAGGTGAGTCAAAAATAACATATTTAATGAGAGTATTTGCGTGTATTTTTGTGGGAGGTCATTAGTTGTAATAGAAAGCTTTACTACGAAATGTCAAACTCATTCATTATGTGATAGAATGAGAAGGAACACCTACTGATCGAGACAAAACATTACCTCATGCTATTGTATGGGAATTTGGCATCCATCATAGAGTACAAAATTCTTGGAGACAGCACCATCTGACAGCACCGTCTGTGTTGTTTCAATTTTTTTTAAATCTGAATGACACTAACGCTCAGTTGCACAAAGATTTTTTAAAGACGACATTTAGTAATGAGACATTAAAACTTTAAAGTTCATTAAATTTAAAATTGGAACACAAAATAGTTCTAGCTAATGTCTCTTTAGCATTGATAGGGTGCTAATGTCGTTTTGTGCAACGTAAAAACTACGCTAAGGTGTTCTTTTGACACTTCAATAAATAAATTTAATGGAGCATTAGGGATAATGCCGACATTAAATTTTAAAGTTCGTTTCTGCAACTGGGTGTTTGTGACTCTGCGCCCTTAAGGTTGTAACCTTGGGGATGCCGGAGATAAATAAAACCCAGAGAAATCGTCACTTATTGGTATATAATATATTTTAAAAAACTTAGGGCACTCTGAAACAATTTATAAAAAGGAAAATTTCACAAATCACAACCACGAGTGCCTTCGTAATGTTATTGAAGCTTTTGAACAACTATTAACTTTATAGTTTATTTATAACTTTATTACTGTCACTTTATTTTATTATATTTTATTATTATTTGCGTCGAGCCAACTTCTCCAAACACTGACTCTGATAAGAATAAAACTGAGACCAAAAACAATAAAAAAGAGACAGATGGTTAGTTTAAAAACAGAAACAAAGAGAAAATGACTATAGAAGAGCGCAGTAAAGAGTCGCTAATACTGATGTAGCGCCTCGTTACAAGGTGACGAACCTCTTTTTTATCCCGACTGTACATCAAAAGAAGGGTTTACGACAACGATTTAACTTGGAAAATTAGGCCCTACTCTGATTATTACAAACTTATTCTCAATAAAGTACTCTAGTTATTATAGCTGGGTTACTTACGAGAATTCATGAATACATAACAATTTCATGAATATGTAAACAGGTCGTTTTTGAACTATGTGAACCAATTTGTAGTATGTCAAAACGTAATCTATCAAGCGAGTTGAGTTTTGGATAGACGAGCGTTTGTTGCGATGCATTTTTACGCGGCAGGGAAACGATTTCGATTGATTTGCAGTTCGGATACTTTTTAATTTTAATTTATAGCTTTTATCGAAATAAATTATTTTGTAGTATTCACAGCGATGAGCAGCGATTTTATGATATTGGCCGAAAAACGGTTCCTAATAATACTGTTTATAAACATGTTTAAATGTAAAGCTCGTCTGAACTAGTGATTAATTTCGAATTTTAAAATAGCAGATAGCTTATGGTTCATTATTAATAACAGTACAAATAATGAATGTTATTTCCATATTCGAATAGTATTTGATATTAAACATTTCAATTGCATATATAGGTAATTTGAGTATTAACGATAACAAGTAAATCATAATTAATAATACATTATAATTGGTTTAGCACAGGGATTCCCTTTGCAATTACAACCATACCGGCTATAATATTAGTTCATTATTGCTTTGCATGGCTTCGATAGGCAAGTGAGAATACGAAAGGTATTATTAGCAGTGATCGGAATAGGTAAAGCTATTTTATGTACTAGTCATATCATAGAATAGTATGGATATGAAACAATTAATTATATTTATACAAAAATCAACAATATTTAACATTTTACATTCCGCGATTGTAGAAGAACATAATTATCAATATTATATGTTATTATAGTTTTTTTATAGTGTCTCAACAATCGAAACATGATAGAAAAAAACTATTTGTATTAAATTAAATTAATATATTAAACGAAATTACCAACACGATATATTTTACTTATTGAAACAAAAAATATACAAAAAATATCTATACTTATTGATACAAAGAATTATAATAATCAAATCCCGGAGTATTAGTCGGAATCCCGAGGAATATCCACATTAACATCAATATTTGCGGTCAATGAACCTAAATAGCTCTATCTACTCTGGTCAGTGATTATTAGTATAAAAATCTAAAATATGTGTGTAAGCGCCCCCACGTTTTGAGTGATCGTTCATTCGGCCCCGCATTTTCGATTATTATTATTTTGGTCTCTTTAAAAACGTGGTAATTTTAGACGTTTAATCTAATATTGTTATTTTATTCTTATTAAATACGCACAGCCTATTTTAATTGGTGATTTAACACCAATCAATATATGGTAATGGCTGTGCGTAGTCTCCATACAAAACCTGAAAGTTGTTTTAAATTTCGACCTGAAAGTGCTTGTAGAAAGTTGAAAGTAGTTGCAAGTTGCATTATCACCGGGTTCTGAACTATTCCCAAAGTTTCAGTCCGAAAGATAGTCCGGATGTGCCTCAAAATTGAGTTACAAAAATTTTACCGGACAAACAAAGAGACAAAAAGACAAACAAGAAAGTGAGTTAATAAAAACGAGTTAATAAGAAATACAGTTGATTTTGAATACCTATCGCTTGATGTCATACTCCGGATACAGAGGTAAAGGAACAGGCTTTATCACTAATATGCAATGTTGTAATCATATCGAAATTCCTTTTACTATGCTTATAACTAATCATCCGAAATTAACACATAACGTTTTCAACTTTGAAGGCGTTGGTAGCAGTTAAGTAAAGTGCTCTCTCATAAAATAATATGTTAAACGGTGCACTGAGCAAAATGACCAATATTCATATTAACTTCAATCTACTAACATATGATTTTATTCAAACACACTAATGTATATAAGGAGAAAATTATCGAAATCATTCATAAACTTTCTATTGGGTCTGTAACTTTTCGAAAAATTATTACAGAACTCATTATCAGTTCACTGTCTAATAGTTATCTAACAGTTCATTAAGGAAGTATCGTACACAATAAACTCCAATTTTCTCAGACAAACAATGTGCTAAACTTATTCGATCTATCTTGGTCGAGATAAATAATGACTAGGGTGAGTTTTTTGATCTATAGTCATAGTAACTACAATAGTTAAATTCTAAACCAATAGCGTGTAAAACGACTTAATGTGTGACGTCAGCTTGAGTTATTATTAAATTTGCGATGAAAATTCAAAGCAATAATACATCTGTTGTGCCGCCAGCCGCCTAGTTACCAATCAACACCGTGTTGTGGTTAAATTGTCTATAATTAATTAACTATATATTTGAAAATTCGACTATTGGACAACCTCATATCACGACATCATACCTTTTAGCCATAGGTGCATTTTTTACCCACTGGACACCCTGACCACGGGTAAAAAAACTGACCCTACTGCAACCTTTGTTTTTACAGCAAATTAAGTTTGAACATGGGTAGTTTGAATTAATTACAAACTATTTTATTTTACAAGGGAAGACGATGTTCGTAGGAATGGAGTGAGGGAGAAGAGAGCGGCCAAGGATCGAGAGTTGTGGGGAGCAACGTAGAGGATAGATGTTTTCGAAAGACTTAGAAAAGTGAACCCTAAATTGAACCCAGAAAAATGTAATTTTGTACAGAAGGAATTACATTATTCAGGTCATTTAGTAACGGGAAATGGCCGGGGCTTGGCGGGGAATAGCCTGATCCTAAAAAAGTAAAAATTTTACAAAATTATCCAAAACCAACGACGTTACATACGACGTTAAGAGATTCGTAGCTTTCTGTAACTACAATAGAAAATTCACAACATTTTTCACAGACATTCAAGCATTCAGAAATAATCTATCCAATAAATTAACTAGATTTTTTTTCTACTTTTTTTATGGAATTTTACCTTTTAGACATGTCAGTCCCATCGTATCCAACTAGAAAAAATTTGAACCGTATTTTGGATTATAAATAAATAGATTAAAATAGATTGACTAAATTCATATACCCCATATGAATCGGGTGTGAGTGGAGATACGGGACGAGGCAGACCTAGGCGAACGTTACTCGACCAAATTAAAGACGTTCTAGAGAAGGGCCAGGTCAAAAGTACCCGAAATCGCCGAGCATGTATGAGGACTGTAATGAGAGTTGATGAAGCGAAGGAAGTATGCAGGGATCGTAGCAAGTCGAAGGATGTAACCTCTGCCTACCCCTGTGGGAAAAAGGCGTAACTTATGTATGTATGTATGTTTTTTTGGTCTAAAGAATGTCAAAGTGCAGTTTCAAATGCATTTTATTTGGTTTAACTAGTCAACGGGTACAAACATCTATTGTTTGCGAATACAGGTGTCCGCCAAGGGGGAACACTTGACGGAGATTAGCACTGACTTATAGTAAGACTTGAGTACTATTTATATGAATATCACTTGCCTTATATTGTGCCCTTTCCCCTGTTACTCTTATGGGGTTACCTCTTGTTACATATGCGTATCCCTTTCGTATATAGTTTTTATGTAACGTGACTTAATTTGTACAAAAAGTAGTACCTTTTTTTGCAAGCTTCTTGTTGTAGTAACGGCGCCAAAGCCTCCCAACCTTAAAAAATTGAAATCTATTAAATAGGTATATAACTCAAAGGTGACTGACTGACATAGTGATCTGTTGATAGATCGGTTGATAGCACAGCCCAAACCACTCGACGGATCGGGCTGAAATTTGGCATGCAGGTAGACGTTATAACGTAGGCATCCGCTAAGAAAGGATTTTGATTAAATCTACCCCCTAGGGGATCAAATTGGGGTTGAAAGTTTGTATGAAACTTTGTCAATTTTAAACCAATCGGGCTGAGACTTTGAGAGAAAATTAAAGGGTTCCCGTGGGATAGTTAAAAAACCATAGTAACCGCGGACAAATTCATGGGCAACGGCTAGTAAATTAATAAAGACACAATTGAAATTCTAAATAAACAATTGAAATTGAAAAACCGTATTTTTTGTTACACTTAAACATAAAACGCCATTAACATATTAGGGCGTGAACCTACAATCCCCTGGCACTTTGCTTTTGTTAATTAACTGCCGTGGCTTCAAATCCACCTACAAAATTTTCTAATTTACTATCTAATTCACCTACAAAGTTTGTTCTTTAACTTTGCGGCGAATTTCGACGTGAGGCCAATACTAAGAGCGAAGATAGAGTTATATTTTTGTACTGATCACTGCGCATGTACGCTATTGGAATTTATTGAGAAATTTAATTTAAAATACTAAGGATGGAAGATAAAACAAGGAATGCAGACCTGTAAGAAAATATCGAATAATAAATTATAATATCTTCTAACAATTACACCTTTCCAGAAACTAATGCATATTGAGTAAGTTATGAAAACTAGACGACGAATAAATTAACATAATCTATAAATATTGGGTCCTTACTTATGAAATGGTGTTTTTTTTCTC
Organism: Parapoynx stratiotata; assembly: GCA_910589355.1. NCBI lineage: Eukaryota > Metazoa > Arthropoda > Insecta > Lepidoptera > Crambidae > Parapoynx > Parapoynx stratiotata. Next base: position 10,503,068 of record OU342478.1, read on the forward strand.
TCTTAGTATTTTGTCTGTAATTATTAAGATTCAGAGTATTCCTAAAAAATAATTACCTCGTATAAAAATAGACTACATTTTTGAGCTCTTTTGATTTGTTTTGATAATTTGTTGTAAGTTTAATTGTGTTAAAATTGGACACGGAGACAACTCTTTTTAAGTGCCTTCCAAATACATCATTTTATTTGCATTCACTTAAAAAACGATAAATAATTTTTATAAAGTGTGATATTACACATATTACTAAAGCTTGTCTAATGATAGATGCCAAATATTTGAATTCCCCAAAATCTGCATACAAAACACCAATTTCATAGGTAAGGACCTAATATAATAAAACTGTAGAGGTCTAATTTTGTACATAGAAAAAAATAATTAAACCTAAATAATTAAAGGGGGATATAAATAGACGTCAAAAAAAATTAAACTTTTTTGTTTCTCTGTTTGTACGGGCTAATCTCCGAAATGGCTGGACTGATTTCATCGATATTTTCCATAGTGATACCTTATATCCCTGGTCAACTTACCAATCTTAAATACTTTTTATTCGGGAAAATTAAAGGGTTCCCGTGGGATAGTTAAAAAACCATAGCAACTGCGGGCGATGTCGTGGGCAAAAGCAACTAGTTATTTAAATTCATACATATAAACCATGCCATGCCATATTTTAACATTCAAGACTGGAGAACTAATGCCTATGTTACAAGCTTTTATTTAACTTACAATATTTGTATTAACTATGTAATGGTGAAATCTTGCAACTCGATTTGGAAGCAAATATCTTTAAACGATTGATCTGAAATTTTGCATGCATGTGTAAATCGAATGACAATGCAAAATTATTATGACTTAGATCTGATGTGATGATGGAGCTAGAAGCTGGCCATAGGAACTCAATAATTAAACGATACAATGCCATCAAGTTTGGGCTCGTTTGAATCGCCTTAACGAGTACTTTGGTTTAAAGTGATAAAGATAAATTTACTTGTATCAAACAAGTTTACATTATGTTCTTAAAAGTAAAAATAAAACACGAAAAAAGTTAAAAATACATTTAAAATAAAAAAAGACGTGTGGCACTCGGGGACTGCCGCGGTAAAGCTATTGCATAGCATTTTGTCTCTCTCTCTCTCTCTCTTCCTCTCTCTCTCTCTCCCTCCCTCTCTCTCCCTCTCTCTCCCTCTCTCTCCCTCTCTCTCCCCAAGCGGAAAACAGTTGTAATCCACAAAGCCACACCTCCTTGCGCATCGGAGTGGGGAGCGTGAGGTTTTTTCGTTACGGAGCGTGAGGTTTTTTCGTTACGGAATTTCTGGATTCGGTCTCCACGCTCAAGGCCCGCGATAGAAGCTATGCAATAGCTTAAAAATATTTTTAGAAAGCAAGCTATTATTACTTTGTTAATTAAAATCGTGTTACATTTTGATGGAACATGGTCATCAACATCACAATGTAACTCACTTATATTTTACAAAATAAGAAAAGATTGTTTTTTAATTATCACAAAACCATTAGTTTCCACCATGAATCTGTTGAAATAATACTAGCCACCTATAAGGTTCCTTTTATAAATAACTTGGTAATCAAATTTAATTTTATATTTTGACATGTTTACCCGTCACTTATTACTTCAATATAAAATCTACACTGAACTACATGTGTTTTGCTCTTACTCGCCAATAATATCCAACATTCGTTATCAGCACGAATTAAAATACGTGTAGTCAATAAAAATAGTGTACTGAAGTCAGCAAAATGGATGGAGAAACTATAAACATGGGTATGTCTGAGAATTTACATTCACGATCAAACTCATCCTCTATTCCGTCCTTCTTTCTTGAAGGTAGAGAAAGTTATCCTTTATGGAAATTTAAAATGAGAAGTTACCTCATTGACGTAGATTTGTGGGAAACAATAGAAGGATACCCAGACAGGGATACTACTCCTATACATATTCGTTCGAGGTGTGACAGGAAAGCTCTTGCTAAAATATGCTTAACTCTTGGTAGTTCAGCTATCATACATGCCAGAAATGCAAAGACTGCAGCTGAAGCCTGGCAGTTACTGCAGGAAACCTTTGAAGATAAAGGTATGGGGCGCAGGTTAAGTTTAGAGAGAAGGTTATATAGACTTAATCTTCTTGATTTCCCTAACATAGAGGCATATATAAATGCTATACTCAGTACTGTACAGCAGTTGGCTGACATCGGGAAAACTATAGAGGATACATCTGTGGCAGCTATAATGCTTGGTGGACTTTCTTCAAAATTTGAGCCCTTAATCATGGCATTAGAAAATTCAAATGTTGAAGTAACCACAAAATTAGTCAAAGCCAAACTTCTTAATGAAATGAATAAGGATAAAATAGAAGCGGAGACTGCTATTGTTGCCCAAACTAAAAATGATATTCCCGTCCGTAAGTCCAGTAAACCTATAATATGCTACGACTGTAATGTTCCTGGTCATAAGCGTCCAGACTGTCCTTTACGAAAAAAGAGAACAAGGAAGTCAGCAAAGAATAAGGAGCCATCTTCTTCTTTGAAAGCCTTTGGAAATATAGTTCATGAAGACGCAGACAAATGGTATGTTGACTCTGGTGCTACGCGACATATGACATCATGTAGAGACTTGTTTACAAATATGAAACCTATGTCTTTCCCTTGTAAGGTCACAGTTGCAAATGGCACAGAACTTTGTATAAATGGTATTGGTGACGTTAATTTATATACAAATTCTGTAAATAGTAGTTGTAATTCTGTAAATACTTTGCAAGATGTTTTCTATGTTCCTGATTTACAATCTAACCTAGTTTCTGTAAAGGAGCTTGTAAGGAAAGGGTTTTGTGTCCTTTTTAATAAAAGTGGTTGTAATATTTACAATGCTAACACTTTTTCTTAGACAGGTGATTCTGTCTTACATGGTTCGCCCTGTGATGGACTTTACTCTTTGGACTGTTCTGCTAAATTACCTCAAATTGCGGCTTATGATGTGCACTCTGACTCAATTAGTAGGTACGAGTTATGGCATAAGAGGTTAGGACATCTGTGTCGTATAGGTATGAGTAGTCTTAAGAATTGTAGTATAGGTATAGTTTTTAAGGACGTAGATAGAAAACCTTGTGTTTCATGTATAAAAGGGAAACAGTCACGTAAAAGTTTTAAAACTATTGCTTTTGCCAGAGCAACTAGTAAATTGGAGTTAATCCATTCGGATCTCTGTGGACCATTTACTAATGAGTCATTTAATGGCAATAGATATATGTTATTATTTATAGATGATTTTTCTAGAATGATTTTTATTTATTTTATTTCTTCTAAGTCAGAAGTTAAAAGTAAGTTCTGTTCTTTCCAAAAGTATGTTGAAAGACAAACTGGTTTAGTTATTAAAAAGTTCAGAACTGATAATGGTACTGAATTTGTAAATAAAGATTTGTCAGATTATTTGATTTCTTTGGGTATTGAACATCAGACGACGACGCCGTATAGTCCTCAACAAAATGGAGTTGCGGAACGGACTAATCGTTCTCTCATTGAGAAAGCCAGATCGATGATGGCCGATGGTAACCACCCTAAGTCATATTGGGAGGATGCAGTGCAAACTGCGGCATACCTTAAAAATAGGTCACCTCATCGGGCTTTAGGTAGGAATACTACACCTTTTGAGAGATGGTACGGCACAAAACCTGATCTATGTAATATTAGGGTATTCGGTTGTAGGGCTCTCATACAGATTCCGGGTTGTCAAAGAAAAAAGCTGGATGATAAAGCAGAGGAAGTAATATTTGTTGGATATAGTGATGATCCAAATAGTTATTACTTTAGGGATCCTACTTGTCCTCGAAAACTAAAAAGGTCTAGGGGTGTACATTTTTTTGAGAATACTTTTAAACCTTTAAATAATTGTTCAGAAAATGTATTGACTGATTCTTCTTCTCTTTTTGCTCCGGTGTTATCTTTTTCTAATGACTATTTACCTAGTACTAGTATTATTGTTGATCCTGGACTGAATGAGGCAAACGCTGATGTTGCTGATGGTACTGTAGCGACCATCAATGTTGAATCTCGGCCTGAAATTGAGAACTCGGAGACAGCTGAAGAAACTGTGGAGGAACAAACGTCAGAATCTCGGCCTGAAATTGAGAACTCGGAGACAGCTGAAGAAACTGTGGAGGAACAAACGTCAGGTTCTTCAAATCCTGAACGTCGCTATCCTGAGAGAAATAGGAAGCCACCCGATTTCTTCACCTACATAGCTGCAGCAGAGGACTCAAATGAACCAAAGACATATGCTGAAGCCATGAAGTCGGCAGATTGTTCATTGTGGCAGGAAGCTATGAATCAAGAATATAAGTCACTAAAGTAACTGAAAACGTGGCAACTTGTCGATAGACCTAATAAGAAAATTGTACCTTGCAAGTGGGTCTACAAGGTGAAAAGAGACTCCGAGGGCAATATTATTAAATACAAAGCAAGGCTAGTGGCTAAAGGGTTTAGTCAAGTTCCAGGCGTCGATTACGACGAGACATTTGCCCCAGTAGTTCGACATTCTTCATTGCGAGTGTTATTTGCTTTGGCTGCTGAATTGGGTCTTAAAATGAGACATATGGACGTCGACACTGCATTCCTGAATGGAGAACTCGAAGAAGAAGTGTTCATGGAGCAACCTCTGGGATTTGTTCAAAAAGGAAATGCACAGAAGGTCTGCCTGCTACAAAAATCCCTGTATGGTTTAAAGCAAGCTCCTAGGGCCTGGAATATAAAGTTAAATGAAACTTTAAATAGAATTGGTTTCAAACAAACTCCTTCCGAGCCTTGTGTATATACAAAACTTTTTGAAAATGAGTTAATTATCTTGGCAGTTTTTGTCGATGATTTGATATTGTTTTATAAGAATGACAAAGCTTTTGACAGTGTCATGTCAAACTTACAAAAATATTTCTCACTAAAAGATTTGGGTGAATTAAAATGTTATCTAGGATTGAATATAAAGAGAAATAGTAACAATGATGTTATATGTGATCAAAAACCGTATATTGGAAATTTATTGAAGAAATTCGGCATGGATAATTGTAAGACTTGTTACACACCATTACCAAATACGAAGTTAGAGGTGAGTAAAGTTTTAGGTGACCAGTCTTATCCCTACCAACAGTTAATCGGTAGCTTAATGTTCCTTGCCGTAAATACACGCCCTGATATAGCATTTACAGTCAGCTACCTGAGTCAATTTAATACATGTCACGATAAAACGCATTGGTTAGCTGCGAAGCGTGTTTTACAATATTTAAAGGGCACTTTGGATCTTGCCATCAAATATTCGCGTACTGGTGCCGTCTTAAAAGGGTGTGCTGACGCTGATTGGGCGAATTGCAAAATTGATCGGCGTTCTTATACAGGCTATTGCTTCAAATTGGCAGGAGGTCCAGTGTCGTGGGCGGCTAGGAAGCAACCGACAGTGGCCCTTTCTTCTGCCGAAGCTGAATATATGGCCTTAACAGATGCCGTCAAGGAGGCAATATATCTGAAAAGATTTGTATCCGAAGTATTCGTTAATGCAAGTGAGTGTAAATTAGTTTCTGGTTCTGTAAATATATATAGTGACAGTCAGAGTGCACTCAATTTAGCTCAAAATCCTGTCCATCACAGTAGGACGAAACATATAGACACCAGGTATCATTTTGTGAGAGAAAAGGTGTCAGATAGGGCAGTTACTTTAAAATTCTTAGAATCTAGCCAAATGCCGGCTGATGTCTTAACCAAAGCTCTGGGGCACACAGCGCATGCTCGATGTTAATTATATTTGATTAAGGGGCCGTGTTGAAATAATACTAGCCACCTATAAGGTTCCTTTTATAAATAACTTTGTAATCAAATTTAATTTTATATTTTGACATGTTTACCCGTCACTTATTACTTCAATATAAAATCTACACTGAACTACATGTGTTTTGCTCTTACTCGCCAATAATATCCAACAGAATCGAACCCACAATAAAATGAAGAGGCCAAGGAGGTTGGCAATTAATAACAATGACAAAATTTTACCACGGATTCGTATTATTCAGGATCTCACAAATAGCAACATCTTGAAAGTGCTCAATCACGTCGTCGTCAATTTACATAACCCTTTAGAGACCAGAGATAACAAATTCATCTAGTCGTACTTAGTGAAAAAAATTAATTATTTTGAGGAGCTCGGTGGCGTAGTGGTTAGTCCGCGTTGGCTTTCGATATCGAAAACAAAGCTACCTTCGCCGTGGTCAAGCCGGGGATGGGTGACCAAAACCTTGAGATCTTGAACTCCTCCGTGCTTCGAAAGGCACGGTAAACCGTTGAACCCTGTTGCTATTGCAGCCATTTCTACCGACCAATACGCATTGGTCCTGTGTGGTGGTGTTACGGCCTGTGCCCAGCAGTGGGACGTATATAGACTGGAGACGACTATTTATTGCTTTGTGTTTTATCCTTAAATTTTAAATAGGCCGTTAAAACACGCTTTTGTATTCTATGTCGCCTATTATTTGCTCCCCGCAACCGTCACCTACGTCTGACAATGTTAAGAACAAAGACAGACCTTTTCATTCAAAAAGTTTTGTCTATTTGACAGCAATGGGATTCGAAATTTGGCTTTTAGGGTCAGCTCACACAGAGACGCGTCGCGCCGCAAACATTTTAATAGAGCGACTTTATTTTTTTTATGACTGGTAAGCTCTTGACCTTCATCTCATCTGATGGTAAGTGACGATAAGGCCAAAGGTGGAAGCGAAGCGAGCTTCACCTGTAATCCTCAATAACTGAGGAACTATCTTACCTCTGATTGCCGGAACATAACAATGCTTATAACATTGTTATTATGGCGAAAAATTTAGGTAAGACGGTGGTAGCTATCCAGGCGGGCTTAGAAGCCCTACCACCAACCAAGCCGAGCTGAAAAACCCATACCCCGTGGGAAATCGAACCCCGGACTTCCCGATCTACACCCGGTGTTGTCAACCACTGAATCAGAGAGGCGGTAATATATACTTTATTTACTACACAAAAAGATAAAAATTTAATTGTAACGATTAAGAATACGTTGCACCACGCAACATTGTGCCTCGAGATGCCTCGCGGCGTTGCGACATTATTATACTCTTCGTGCATAGTCGCACCGCGTCGCTTCTCGGTGTGAGCTGACCCTTAGGGTCTGTTCAAACAGACCGGCTCGGACAGCTTCGACTCGCATTTTTCTTTTCACACAGACAGGATCGTATACGCTCGGAACTGGCCGGAGCGAGCCGCCAACTATTAGGTCCTTACATATAAATTTGCGTTTTGTATGGAGATTTTGGGGAACTCTGCATTTTCCATACTAAAATTTTTTCAGTTTTCTTCACAACGACAAATCCAAAGATAATAATATTTGGCAATTATCATTAGACAAGCTTTAGCTATATGTGTGATATCACACTTCTTCAAAATTATTTATCTTTTTTATGTGAATGCAAATCAAATTATGTATTTGGAAGGCACTGAAAAGGAGTTGTCTTCGCGTCCAATTTTAACACAATAAAACTTACAACGAATTATCAAAACAAATCAAAAGAGTTCGAAAATATGGTCTATTTTTAGAGGAGGTAATTATTTTTTAAGAAAACTCTGAAACTTAATAGTTACGAACAAAATACTAAGAGGGAAGAAAAACACCAATTTCATAGGTAAGGACCCAATATTTCACATAGACCGGCTAAAGAGATCTGAAAGTGGATCGGATTCGATCGGCTGCGTGAGCGAGAAAGAAATTGCAATCGGAGCCGGTCGGCTCCTCTTATTATTTCACACAAAGCGTGTTCAAACATTCTTAACGACAAAAAGTGCACATGCAAAAATAAACTTTACTACAATTACTCAAAACTCTGTGTTCAACGTGATAATAATCTGCTCTCCACTCCGAGCCGGTCTGTGTGAACGGACCCTTAACCGACACAAAACATTGATTACTATGGAAGCGCTCAGAATATGTAATAGGAGATTCTTTACCTACCTCGTTCTACAAATTGAAGATGAGAATGGGGTAAAAATGCTTCCAGAGACGCTTCCAGCATTCATTATAGGGTGCGGGAAATGTGAAGTTCTTGCAATATCATATTACGCTAGCCCGTGTGGAGCCCAAAAATTGTTGGTTGAATATTATCGTGTAGAACTATCTAGAGATGTTAGAAAAGGTATTCAATCGATTTGAGAGGCTATTTCTAATATAAATGTTGGGAATTTGCGTCTTTATTTTACTCCTGTATACGGAGGAGCTCGGTGGCGTAGTGGTCAGTGCGCTTTGGCTTCGATTGAAAACAAAGCTACCTTCGCCATGGTCAGGCCGTGGATGGGTGACCTACACTTTGCGATCTCGAGCTCCTCTGTTCATCGGAAGGCACGTAAAGCCGTTGGTCCCGTTCGCATTTGTGACCGTTTCTACCCACTAACCCGCATTAGGCCAGCGTGGTGGTGTTACGGCCCATACTCTTCATGTGTTTCTCCATGAGGAAGGCCTGTCCCATCAGTGGGACGTATATAGGCTGATGACGACGTCCCACTGCTGGGCACGGACGTCTTCATGGAGAAACATACGAGGAGTATGGACCGTAACACGGCTTACAGTTCCTTCCGAAGCACGATGGAGGTCCAGATCACAAAGTTTTGTTTACCCATCCAAGGTCTGACCATGGTGAAGGTAGCTTTCTTTCGATATCGAAAGCCAAAGCGTATAACTGCTACGCCCCCGAGCTCCTCCGTCTGTACTTAACTATGCATTGAATAATACAATAAACTCAAACAATTCTGTAGCTCACATCTATCAAGACCAATGTAAGAAGCTTACGCGTATCTAAGTACTACATATACCAATACTATTAGGAATGAGACGATTTCTGCCCACTATACCGAAGCATACCGCGACATTTCTATACAAAGAATAGTTTTCCTTCCTTTGGCTCCAGTGTAGTGGGCAAGGGTCTTAAAAGGCAAAGTGAACTTTAAACCAGATAATCGTACGACAAACAATAAGAAAATAATCTTAAATAAATAAATATCTTCAGACATTTACACCTATCAACTAGCCCCATTTTAAGCAACTAACGCTGCTTGTGTTACGGATACTAGATGACGGATAAAAATAATTAATAGATATATACATATAAATATTCAGGAAATATACAATACATATATAAATATCCAACACAATAAATGCCTGTATTGTTCACACAAACATTTGCCCCCACCGGGGATCTAACCCAGAACCTATCGAGATAGCGACGCTCAAGGCGTCGCTATCTCGATAGGTTCCGGGTTCTGGGTTCTGGGATCGGTCAGACTACTCGACCACGGAGGTGGTCACTCTTAATAATTCAAATCGAAAGAGAATAATATCCCTTGCCTAAATAAGTTTTCAACGAAGCAATTAAGGGCTAAAGGAAAATAAAACTTCACCTAACCTGTAATTACTGTATGTGATGAATAATTCTTCGAATGGGCGTTCCCAACGCTCAAATGTTGGGTTATTTTGTTATTTTATGTTAGCAAATAGGCTCTGATGTATCCTCAAGGCAATTCGCATATAGCAATTTTCGTAAAAATAATTCTCTTGGATAACTTAATTATACCTTGCGTGTTACGTCGAGTGGTACGAAGCAAGGTAAAGTACTGACAAGAACCAATATTAATCTGTCGTTGTTAATGAACAAATTGACGGCTACTGATTTTTTATGATATCTTACAAGAGATACCCAGAAAAAAATTTATTGACTGTACACACGTGCACACACGTACGGACACACACACACACGCTCAAACACACACACTTTAGATTTAATCCTGTATTAATTAATATTTAAAAAGGTCGATCCTACATTGTTATTATTGGAGTAATGGATTTTTAAAATTGAATTTATCATGGGAGTTCAGTCGAGCGTACCTGGGCTATTGATAGACAAAGAAAAAGTCATTTAGTGAATAGAATAGACCTGCCACCTATGCTAGATTATTATTAAATGAATTCTAAAAAGTACAACAAATACAAAACTAACTCTTCCAGCCCACCTATAGCCTAATGACCAGAATGTACCGAACACACAAATACTCGAAGCAATGATAAATTTATTCAAGTTATTACAATGAAGTTTTCTGATTTAGTAGAAATATGAACTGTGTAATATTTCAGGTTTTCAGGTTACTATTTTGGATTTTTTTTAAATTTATAATGGTATATAAATCGTTAGACGAGTTGAGAAAGGCGCACTACTCGTTCAAAAGGTTGCGAGTTCGATCCCACCGCCTGTACCATAAAATTTTATTCAAAATTAATTAGAGCAAAGGCAAGGTTCCATACTAAGAATTAAATACTTACTTTAATACTTTACTAAAAACTCTGTAACACAAATTTTAACATAATTATTTGCACTACATTCTAAGCTTAGGACTGAGCGAAACAATTGAGCCTGAACTAGGTGGCGCTGTTTTTCAGGCAATATTACTTACTAGACAATTGTCTGACTACAAAAAAGTTGATTGTAAATATTGCTTTCCTGATGCATGGCAATAGGCTTGTCGCCTGTCACATAGGTATATATCTACTTAAAGATATCAGGCGAAATGTGTGTTCATCAAGCAAATTAGTACATTAGGTAGGGTTGTTAAGTAATTATTAATAAACATAAAAAATCTTTGTTTAAAAAAAAAAATTAAATTAAAAATATATAAATAATTATTATTATAATTTTTTACATCTTTATCTTTCTTTGAGTCAGCAAATTACCAAGTAAACGAAACTGTTCATACTTGCTACGATAAAATTAGTAATACTATTTCTGAAAGCCTAAAATTTGCACAACTGAACAAGAAAAACTACAAACATAAAATAATACAACAGAAAAACTGCTACAAAGAAGGAGAGTACTATAGTTAACCAAATCAAAACTGATATTAAATGTTAATAAATATATAAGAAAATATTATTCAAAGTACAGACAAGACATTATAATAAGACACCTACAGCTTTGCGGAACTACGAAGAAACAATTTTCAAAACAAAAAGAGCTTCGAATAAATAGTTGTTGTTGGATAAAAGGATTAAAAACCATTACAAAAAGGTATTCAAACGAAGTGATATTGTAAACACTGCTACGGAGTTTTATAGAAAACTATACAGTATCAATAATAATAACGTAACAACATCAAACAAAAACGCAGAATCCCAATTTAAAGACATTATAGAGATTAAAGAATCTGAAGTTGTAGAAACTATAAAGAAACTAAAAATAGAAAAAAGTACAGGCTCCAACAACATCACTAACGAAGCACTGCAAGCTGCTCAATTAATTCTGGCTGCGCCGCTAGCCAAACTGTTCAACTTGATATTCCATAACTCTGAAACTCCTGCTCTGCGGTCGGAATCAAACATTATTCTATTGTATAAAAAGGAGACCCGAATAATATCAGCTTACTAACTTTTACAAATTGTTCTCTACAATAATTAACAAAAGAATAAGTACAATACTAGAAACAAAACAACCTGTAGAACAAACTTCAGGAAAGGTTTTCCAACAACTGACCACATTATATGTGGGTACATACATATCAAGAACACAATAGAACTAATAGAAAAGTATCAAAAACAGCAGAGAACTCTATGTATAACTTGTATTGATTACCAATAAAAGTTTTCATCGAATTGATAGCCTCCACCTTTTTTTGAAGTCGGTTAAAAAGCTTTTGACTCCGTTTCACACATATATAGAAGAAGCATACATAAAAAATATCTAAAGTATATACATGTTTTCCTATAAAAAGGGGAGTGAGATAAGGAGACCCCCTTTCTCCAACACATTTTATATAGCAATCCTGGAAATCATTATTGGCATAAAAGGTGAATATTTAAGCCATCTTAGGTTCGCAGACGATCTAGTACTTTTGTCAGAGAAGACAGACCAGATGCAACGCATGATAGTGTCTCTGCACCAAACCAGTGCTGAGGTGGAAGGGAGGTGGGAGTAGAGATGAAACAACATTTAATAATCAACGGAGAGCCACTAGAACTCGTTGAAAAATACATCTACTTGGGAAAATTGATAAGTTTTGATAATAATAGAGACATACTAGAAATGGAAAGAAGAATACAACTAACATGGTACAAGTATTAGAAACTAAGAGAAATTTACAAAAGTAATATGCCGATAAACTTCAAAACAAAAGTTAAGAACTCGAGTCTGTTACTATGTCTGACATATGGGTGCTTAACATGAAAGTTCACCTCTAAAATCATAAATAAAATTAGAACCCATCAAAGGGGACTAGAGAGAAGAATGCTCAATACAAGAAAGATGGAGAAAGTAAGACATACTAAGATAAGAAAAACCACCAAAGCAACCGCCGTACTAACGTATGTACTAAAACTAAAATGGAAATGGGCTGGCCATGTCGTGAGATATACAGACCAGAGATGCACTGCGAGAATGACATCATGGAGTGGCTCGACGGGCAAGAGAAGCCGAGGGAGACCACTAACCAGATGGGGTGACGATAGCCGGCCCGAACTGGACAGACATCTTTAGAGGAGGCCTTTACCCAATCCGGGGTTCTTGCTGATTAAATCTACATTACAATAAATAAATGGCTTTTTTTATTGTTCCAGAGCCTGCTCAGCGGGTAGGATGCGGCGGCATGCACCGCATCGTGCTGCTAATGGCGGTGCTCACCAGGGCCATAGCACCACAGTCTACATTTAGAGGTTTGTTTTATAAGGCTACTTTACTACTTTTACCAAAATAAGGAGGTATTTCGGTCAGAACTATCTTGGGTGATGCCTATATGCCACATCAGTGTTTGTACCACCAACTACATTATGTTAATCATGTTATTATATTAAAGATGAATATTATATTAAAGATAGAATAAAACACACTCATATTAAAGATGAGTGTGTTTTATTAAGACTGCTTTAATTACAAACCTGAATTTTCTGATAGCGTCAGCTACTTCATCACGTTTGTCTTTCAGTTATTGAAAGCAGTATACGTTAAGACCAATGAGATCTTATATATCTTATATATATATAACCGCTACTGCTACGCCGCGGTTGGTTAGTGCGCCGTTGGTCCCGGTTGCTATTGGAACCGTTTTTACCCAACAACCCGCTTTGGGCCAGCGTGATGATGTTACGGCCCATACTCCTCGTGTGTTTCTCCATGAGGAAGGCCTGTGCCCACCAATGAGATGTATATAGACCGAGGACGATAATAATGGTTAAGTAGCAATAGAATATTTGATACAAATTTGGCGAAGAGTTCACCTAGTATCAACCTACCAAAGACAGGGTTATGGCAATACCTATCCTAACTTGCAGTAGCTGTATACTACAAAGAACATTTTCTAATGTAAACTGAGTTTTAACATTATTATTTTTAGTTCTAAACGTTGCCCTTTTGTCCTCAGTACCACTAAGAACTGAACCATCAGACCTAGACGTCACCACCATGCCGCCGCCGACTGTCTTCAAGACTAGCATGAAGTTTACCCCTCGTCGAGGATCATCCAGAAAATCTGACTCCCCGATGCTGAATTACATATTTGACTCGTACGCGACGAGCAATAAACATTTTCACGACATGTAAGTATTACACTTAGTAAATATTTAAGTTTCTATGGTGCAGTAATAAAGTATCTCAACAGTGGTAAATGTTTTGACGTTTCATAGCCCAATAATGAATTTGCTCTAACAACTATAGGAATTATAACATGGTATTTTTGGTTAGTGCCCTTTGCCTTCCCATGCTGGGAAGGCAAAGGGAACGAAGCCCATACAGTCAAGTCTTCAGTATTTTATTTCTTCAGTAGTTTGCATTGAAATGCTAGTGTGATGCATTTCAATGCATCTTGGGAAAGTTTTGCGTCAAACGATTGATTGCAGACACTGTGGTGCTACTTCGATGAGGTGGATTACCACGATAAAAATCTCATAGTTTTTCACACCACTTAACGATTATTTCTATGATCCTTCACATTGCTCATCAATATTGACACTTATTACACAAAACTAAACTGATTTTACGTAAGATCTACTCCGAAACAATATTACAATCACTGAAATAAAAATCACGTCCGCCATTGTTGGATGCCGCCAAAAACCCCAGTGAGACTCTATTGCAATTGTATTGCTATAATTGAAAATTATTATATTTATACCGCTATGGCAGAATCGGGGCCCAACAATGGTTGCTTTATCAAAATCAAAACTAAAACCTTCGAAATACTAAGGTACAAAGCATTTTAATCTTAAATTAGTGAGCAATAAATGTTTACTTCTATTTGGAGCAGGGTTGAACACAAAATTCGATTTACGTAGAAACGTTGTGTCTAACATCATAGCAATCATATCTTATTACTGTAACAAAATATAAGCCTGGAATTAAAACTGTCGTCGAAACAAAACAGGAACGTTGGAACTCTTTATGATTATGAAAAAAGGTTATGCGATTTAAATAGATTTATGAAAACCTTTTTTAAAAAATATAACATAACATTGTCCTTAGTACTACACATCTGGTGTTTACACGTTTCCTTTTAATCAAACGGTAAATCTTAATACTTAAAACGGAATACTTATTTGTTTTGTAAAATTTTCACGTAAGGGTTATGAAAACTTCTAATAGAAACTTACCAATAATATCTCATTAAATTTTGAACGAAAAGTATATGTTTTAAAAAATCTATTTGTGTGTGTTTCAGAGCAATTGTTATAAAGATTACCCTAACACCATTGAGTAAATGTTAACTGCTTATCCTCGTGATGTTAAGACCCTTCGAAAATTAACTTTCTTGATGATTTCTTCAGAACAAAATAGTGTATTTTAAGTAGAAGGCAGATAGGATCTAAATTGCTAACAGGCACGTTGAGAGTAATAAGTCGAGAGGTTAGTATACTTAGGAAGAATTTAAATTAAGAACATTATAAAAAATTGCTTCTCTATTTATCCAGAGATCTTAATGACGAATCCGTTGTTACTGCAAAATAGGCCTCAGTAAATGAGGCAACTCCTAATAGTAGGCAGAAAATTAGCATGATAAGCGTTATTTTGATGTAACCATCAACTTTGAAGACACTAAACGGCTTTGAAAGCATCGTTCATTGTGAGTCTTTTACGATTAATTTCGCTGATGTAACTTGCTTTACTTTGTTCATAGTGAACAATAAGTCAGAAAAGAATTGTCTACTTTCAAAGCAAAATTTTGGTGTACTGAAGTCTTGACCTTATAAATTTGTTTTTGCAGAAATTTATATCTAACATACCCCTTAGATTTATCCTATAAGAAGTTGAGCAAATTTGAAAAATAAACTTCCCAACCCTGGAATACATATGGAATTCCTTGTAGAGGAAAATACACTTATTCAGCACAGTCATTATTGATTATAAAGCCTTCGTTGCGGAACCCTCTACACTCCCTCGAGGAAACCCAGCAAATTTAATTGATTTGAAATTTATAATACGACAGATTTATCCCAAATGTAGACATTAATTTGTTTGGAAGCTGTTTAGATTTGCCCATGCATGTTATATAAATTAATTTATAAATTGAAGCAGAGGCCTATACAAAAATAATATTGTGTTAGTTGGGTACGTTGTAAAAACCATGATCATGGAAAATTTTGTCGACTTGTAGACATCTTTTACTTGAAAATGGTGATCTTAAAATAAAATAATAAAATTCCAACGATTCACATCATCACTCCTTTTCCCCGTAGAGGTTGGCAGAGGTGTTTACACCCAAATTTTAGGTTGGGTCTTTAGGTAATGTTATGTTACCTTTAAATACATCTTACATATCAATCCAGTAAGACTTCCTGTAACCATCCAAGAATTTGTCCCGTGTTGGTCCGGGCCATAAAAAGAATGTACCAACTGCCTTTCTTGCCTAGCGTGTCGTAAAAGGCGACTTAGGGCGTATTGGGTACTGGGTCTTGGATTGTGTAGGCGATTTTTCATCTGACCAAACCCAATTTTTGTATGGCTAAATGTGGTCTTAAGGAACCCAAGGTGTCAACATCTAAAGGTGCTCCTTGGAGTCTGCCTACCCCTTCGGGGATTACAGGCGTGATTTATGTATGTTCGTATGTATCCAAGAATTTGACGACCTTACCTTTTGTTTTAATCTAATGAAATTTTGCAAAATAATTAAAAGTTCACAAATTGACCTACTTTTAGAAAAGTTTTAATCACACGGAGTGCTCGTTTGATTTCCAAGGAACACATCCGAACAGCGCAGTATTACAATGTTGTGTAAGGAATGTAATTTACTCTATTTGAATTTGAATTCCCGCTTCTCGTACAGTTGTTTTACTTCCAAGTTGTTTGAAATTCGAACATCAAGTATTCAGCAAAAAATAAACCTAAATCATTGTCTTTCTGCGACTCCACAATGTTGACATCTATCTGGAGTGTTTCCGAAACGGAGGTAGCCGCTAATTTGCTAATCTAGATTAAGATGCTTTCACAACATCTTGTCAAGAGCATGTGGCTATTGTAACTTTTGTCACTAACGTTGTTAGTATTGTGAATTATCTTGTATGGCGTCACAACAAAAGCGGTACAACTACCAACTTTACAGATTAAATGATTACTACTTTGAAAGTGATGCAACTGAAATTGTTCGTTTTTAACTCTTACAATATTGAATAATAAATAAAATATCTTTTCCCACTTAATTAATTATTGGATTATTTTCGCATGTTTCTTAATAGTGTTCTTAATGAAAAATATACCAATGTAAGCTATTGTAGCCTTTCAGTGTTTGGAATGTTGTCTCCTATGTACATGGAGGTGGGCGTTAATGACTGTAACACAGTTTTTATAACTAAAACAGACATTAACAAGCACTGCTGTTGTTTATGTAAATATGTTTGTGAAATTCCAAATAAAGCATTATTATTATTAAATAAAATATATGCTTTACGGACACATTTTTCTGGTGTATTCCATAAAATTCTAATTCATTTGAATTTGTTGGTTAGAAGTCAAGAATCGCAATATGAATCAAATTCTAATATTTCATTGCATATTTTAAATAATTATGATATCATAATGATTTATTAATTACCTAAATAGTTAATAGTAATGGAAGCACAGGTTAAAATCTCAGCGCTTTATTGTATTAATCTGACTGATTTCAAAACTGATAGTAGATCTAGTTGGTGAACAAGATCCTTTCAGTTACTCCCAGCTTCGGAAGTCACGTAAAACCGTTGGCTTTTGGAACCATTTCTACCAATCCGCAATAGGCAGTGTGGTTTTGTTAGGGCGAACATTACACTCCTTGTAAATTTCTTGTGACGTACCTTAGACTGCTGATGTGTGAACACTGCTTAAATATCTTTATCGTTACTATCTTCATAAATTTTTTATTCAAGCAAATTAATACGAATTTAGAAAGTATATCTTGAGTAGGCTCACCCTTGACGTAGCTTGTACTTATGGCGTAGTGCGCGGGCGCAGTCTTCGGGAGTGAGCACGTCAAAAAAATATACGAAATTACATTAAGAGGTATATTTTCAAAACGGTCCAATATTTATAGTGAAAAGTTTTCTGTTTACATAAGTATCACGTTTAAATTCACCCTATTCCCAATTCGCATCTAATAAACGACTACTGGCTGGCCAGTTCACTGCAGCTGTAGGCTTAAAACCTTTAATGGAGGAGTGTTATGTTAATGTTTAGCTATTACGCAGGTTCGGTAAAAGCTCAGAAATTGGACAACATTAAAAGGTAACACTGGCTATTTTTCGTACCGGCAACATTAGTTATTTTTGAAAGCATAAAGCTATATTATACTTTTACAGCAGCTATTCAACCAAGTCGTTAAGTATAATAGACCTTATTTTTGGGAAGTGCTAAAATTTACTGTAGCTCAATTTGTGTTCAGTGTGAAACTTATGTACATTTCATTCAGGCTCGCCACCTGTTATATGGGGACCTAACGTATCTGGCGAAATGTAGGTATTTAACTCCTCTGCCTACCCCTTCGGGGAAAGAGGCGTGATAAAAATAATTGATATCTTACGGATTTTTTTTTATGATTGGCTATTTAATAAATTGGCTCATGAGTTTCTTGCCGGGTTCTTCTCATGAAAAGCCTTACTCTCGGAATCCGGCCGCTTGTATCGATTACAACCACAGTCAACGAAGTACTTGTACTGTCCTGTGGATGTACTTGTTACAAGCGCTCGCGGTAATGAAATTTAATCCAATTGTTTAATTTAATACTGTAATTTAAAAATAATTTATAATAAACTATTTATTTGTAAAATGCATAATATTGTAAAATGTTGACGATTTTAAGTGCCGAACTCGGCCTATGAAATAAAATTATTTTTGATTTTGATTTGATTTGATTTTGGATAAAGAAAATGTCAGAAGGGCTGCTGTATGGAGTAAGCTGTAGGTGCAAGAGGGTTGATAGTGGAAACAATAGTTCACTGTAGAATTTTTGCAGTGTTTGGAGTCATTGTTGATAAGAATACAGAATTAAATGGAATTGCCATGACTTTGATTTTTATAAAACGTAATCAATATCTTTTATTGGAATGCGTGCCACTGTTTGATAAAGCGTGGACTATGGCAATGGACTGGTTATGCGGTCCTTTTGTCTAGTCTCTGACTAACCCACGTGATAATGATCGTGCTTCTTTTGTTTTGTTTTAAGGGGGAATCTATTTACGGACCGCACCTACCCCTGGGTGGAGCAGAGAACTTTCCTTTACATTATATCATTTGATGTAATTTCGAAGATATGGGTTAAGTCCCGTTGTGAAGCAATTGAATGTTAAGCTTTGTCTATCTACACATATGAATAAATTTTCTACAAAAGCTAGCTATAAATAAAAAAAACAATAAAAAATTATTATGTACATTGTTAATAGCCTGACTAGATGCGGCGAGCGTGCAAAACCCAGGATATTCGGGGCGGGTTTTAATTAATAAATTTTATTACAATTACAAAGCTTTTGTCCGCTAACTCATTTAAAGGCTACAATAAAACAATTCACGCATTAATTTGTACACCGAACACGTCTATACAAATTGTCCCCGTTTTAAATAAGCGGTGGGTCACAATTTTTCTTTTGTATGAAAATTTTGCTCGCCAAAATTTATATGAGCGGTTTATTCAATATTTTTAGACAACATAACATAATTATTATATTATTACCCACATTTTGCGAAGTCCCCATGTAACATACGGCGAGCCTCACACTTTCATTTATGTGGTGGGATCGAGTCCGCAAGTTCCGCGACTCGAACGATTAGTGCCCCGTCGGCTACAAAACGAATGAATAATGAATACAGTACAGTAATTTATCGTTACTGTACTGTAAGTTAGAATTCTTAGGTGTTTACGTAATGTGCGTAAGCCCTAATACTAGTGTGTCAAGGTTATAACCTTAGTATCAAACAAAATGAAAAATGATTTGAAGATTTTATTACTGTTGCGGCCAAACAGGAATTAGTTCAATCAGGAATCTTGTGAAGATTTCTACTTGATATTCCTAGAGCAGGGCCTTCTGGTAGCTAGCGAACGGGTGGATAAATCAATTTATTTGACTTATTTCTATTTGTATAGGTTTACAGGCAACAAAAAAAAACCATTGCAAGCCCTCCTAAATACAACTCACCGGGGGCGCGTAGTAATTGTTAAAGTCATAATAGGTATGTCAAATAAAAAATGTCAGTATGGTTCTAAATTGCCATATGCAAATAACGCTCATGCTTGATAATATCCAACTAATCCATGGATTTCCCTTCCAATCTATCTAATGCTTCAACTGTGTTTCGAGGATTTATATGTCGCACACCTAGATCTAAACAGGGTTAACTCAAAAAGTGAGTTTTTCAGAAAAGGTGAAAAACTGATTACTGGTTTTCTGTACACTTCAGAAGTTTTATGTATATGTACAACTTGAATGCCTGATAAGTACAACTTGAAGATAAATGTTATAGGAATTTTGATATTTTGTAAAATATTATATTGAGGCTGTAAATTGGATTTTCTGAGTTATTTCTCTATTGCGTGACAAATTATGTGTTTTTTATTATTATATTTTGAGTTGACTCTCTTTTGGAGACGAGATAAAAATTTAAAATGTAATAGCACGGGTATTATTTATAATTACTTCAACTCATAGAACTTATTATACCCTAAATGTTGGTCACCTTAATGTTGGACGATAGACT
This sequence comes from Parapoynx stratiotata, assembly GCA_910589355.1. Lineage (NCBI taxonomy): Eukaryota > Metazoa > Arthropoda > Insecta > Lepidoptera > Crambidae > Parapoynx > Parapoynx stratiotata. The sequence goes on from OU342478.1 coordinate 10,523,313, forward strand.
AAGGAATTCGATGCATAACTCAAAAATGATTTTTTATAGTTATCTCCCTTTAAATCTAGGTGTACGATGTCATTTCATTAACTAAACAGGAAATACCCCTTCATATGAAAATGAATGATAGTTCCTTAAATATTTGGTACAATATAGTCAAGTGATCTCCATATATATACCTCACACGGATTGATGATCAGAATGTCAGGGTGGTAGTGTTATGACTCCCACTCTTCAATTGTGTCTCCATATAGAAAGACCTGCTGCCCTACTGTCTAACGATACTTCATAGGTTTGGAATCGGATTCTGTAATTGAACACTATTGAAAGTAACAAAAGCGCCACATTGATTCAATATTAAGCGGTTATTAAGTGAACTAACTTCCCATTGTTTATTTTCGTTACATTGCTAAAATATGCTACTCTCTTACCGACGCTAAATCCATATCATACTTATATTATAAATGCGGAAGTAACTCTGTCTGTCTGTCTTGCTTTCACGTCAAAACTACTAAACCGATTCAATTGAAATTTGGCACACAGATAGTCTAGAGCCTAAGAAAGGACATAACATAAGCTACTTTTTATCCCGATATTCCTATGCGAACGGGTGCCGCACGGGTGCAACCGTGGTAATCAATATCTGTTCGACCGAGTATTATGACACATATTCCGTCAAAATGTAATTTCATTTCGAATTTTAAAATTTCTCGGCATTGTTAAATAATGACACGACACCAGAGATTTATCAGATTTGATCAGATGAACTGACAAAAATGTTATTTTCATTAGTTTAATAATTAGAGGTTTTAAGTTCAACTATAAACAATCAACATTTTGCTAATAAGAGGTAGGAATGTAAGCACTTTGTGAAAAAAAATAATGTAGTGTTAACAAACACACAAAAACTTTGTAAACTTTTATCGGCGTTAAATCAATAGCCACGCGAACGTCGTCGTTGGCACAGCTAGTATTGAATATTAGATTGCGTAGCGTCTTGTCTGTCATCGGATAAGAGTAGCAATTTTTAGAAATGTCCAATTTGTAACGAAAATAGACAATAGGAAGATTGTTACATTTCAATTATGTTCAATGACAGAAATCCTTCATCATGTAAACCAAGGCTCCGGGTTCAATTGTAGATAATTGTGTTAGTACTTAATTATTGTTTAGAAATCAGAAACCTATTAATTACTCTATACATGTGTTTGCCAATGGTGTTATTGTGGCTATGATAACAATTAAAGTGTTATATTATTATGTTTGTGGAATCTTACACGTACAATTTGGAATATAATACTATGGAAGTCTAGGTTTAATAATAAATACATGATATTTTTGCATGGGTTGTGTACGAACATTCAAATACCCATATTTTCAATTATAATAATAATAATATTGACCAGGCACAGTTACAAGCTTATTATACGTAAACCTAAGTTTAATATTCATAACATCCATTAGCTACAGAGCGTGCTACTCAATTTTAGCTGTTTTATAATAAATGATACATATTTATTAGTAATAATTAGAATTTGTACATTACATTAATCAGTAATTTGATGGGTGTCTAAACCTCAAATTTTCTAAACAGAAGACATAACCCATTTACGGCCCTACCTACCAATGGCCAGGCGGTGGGCGTCTGTGGGTCATACTTGGCAGCGGCCCAGAATACCAACTTAAACTCCCCGATATAACGTCCTTGCCCATCCGTCTGCCAAAACAATTCTCCGAGCCGTGCCCAGGGCTTCGCGAGCTAGTCGGACACTAGGTCAGATCCCCAGACGTGGCAGTTGGTGGAATTCGTGCGTGGAATCCATTCAACTCAGGCGGCCGCGGAGCAGGTAGAAAGAGGAACTGCCTGCTCCTACCCAATGGGTGTCTAAAGTTTTTCAGTGGCAGTTAGAAGACATCAAAATTTTGCCTGATACATTTTGGTCTCTATGCTACAGGGTGAGGCCGCTACCATGCACCGAGTATTCGTTCTCAGCCTTTATACGTCCCACTGCTGGGCACTGGCTTTCTCCATGAGGAAACATATGAGGAGTTTGGGCCGTAACACCACCACGCTGACCCAATGCGGTTTGGTGGGTTTGGCGGTTTGGTGGTAATAGCGACGGGGATCAACGGCTTAAGGTGCCTTCCGAAGCACGGAGGAGCTCAAGATCACAAATATTTGGTCACCCATCCGGGACCTGCCCATGGCGAAAGCAGCTTTGTTTTCAATCGAAAGCCAAAGCGTATTAAACACTACGCCACCACCGTGTATACTGGAAACTAAACTATTATACCCACTAACCTGTGCTTGTATCGCTGCCTAAAAGCAATTATAACTCTATTAACCCGATAACAGGCTTCACTTTGCTCTTAACTTATTTTGAAGTATTTCAAAGCTAGGTACGCTAGGTTCAACTTAATTCGATTTCTAGTGGCTTCCCGCGGTTTCACCCACGCGATACCACTCCCCATGGGAATGTTGGGGAAAGTAGCCCATGTCCTTTCACAGACTCTAGACTATTAGTGTTTATTTCGGTTAAATCGATTCAGTAGTTTTGATGTGAAAACGAGACTGACAGGCAGAGTTACGTTCGCATTTATAATATAAGTATGGAATTATTTCGCTTTCATTTAATCATACGAGTCGTATGAAAAGTCATATTTCTAAAAGGATCTCAACAAACCCACTGGGTTTATTTAATGGAGTAATCAAATTTAACTGTAAAGTGCCTTTAATGTCAAATTAGAGACGCATCCTTTGAACAGCAACGATATTATATCCAAGAATCTTAAAATTAAATAATGATTACAATGAGATTTACTGTTCAAGTTAAAGTTTATTAAGTAGAATTTACTTCGTTTTAGATTTTATTGCAAAGGTTGAGGAATGTATTGAGTATGTTGTAAGTCTGTTGTATGTCTGTCTATAGATGATATAACAAAACGACTGACTATCAACTATCAAACAATTATATTAAAAACTAGCTGTTGCCCGCGACTTAGTCCGCGGTAACTATGGTTTTTGAACTATCCCATGGGAACTCTTTAATTTTTCGGATTAAAAAGGCTATAAGGTATCACCATGCAAATTTTCATTAAAATCGGTGCAGCTATTTTGGAGATTAGCCCGTACAAACAGACAAAAAGACAGAGAAACAAAAAATATATAATTTTTTTTTTGTTATTTTCCCTCATTTTACATCCCCCTGACTTGATTTTAAGCATTTTTTTCTATGTACAGACGTTCAACCGCTACAGTTTATTACCTATATGTAAAGATAGATAGATTGTGGATCTAGAGAGAAAAGAAGAAAGTTTTCCAATTTTTTTTTATCTCGAGTTCTTCCGTGTCGATCTCGGTTTCTTTGCAAGTGTAGGAAGGCCTAGCCCAGCAGTGGGATGTTTAAAAGCTGATGACGAAGTTTCATAAATTGCGCCACATTACACTCGGCGACACGACAAATAGCTCCTCAACACTCCGCAGCCCAATAATATGAATCGAGATAAACACGACTCCACACAATAACATCGAAGTAATAAATTTTCAGATGAAAAATTTTGTCCTATTATAGCCAACCTCTCATGTTACCTTCTTTCATCTTTGCTGTGTACCTATTTTTCGTTGTATAGATATGAGACACAGAAACGGTGTCTCAATTTTCTCTTGACAAGCATAGGTTATTTATTTCAGTTCGGTAAACAAATACGGCCATCTGACGATAAATGATTGCGTAAGAGTAACGATTATGAATGCCTTGATATATCGTTTCAAAAACGCAAATTTTGAAGAATCAAATGTTGTAGTCGCATGGTAAAAGTACTTCCTTGAACTAATAAAAGTGTATTTTAGAAATGAAAAAATGCAGTGGCAGACAATTTTAATAACAAAAAAATCTAAATAAAAATACAGCATCCATCTATCAAAATATATGGTCACCCTGACCATATTATTCTGTCAAAAGTCAAATAACTTTGACTTTTGATTTTGAGATTGAGATTTTTTGTTATTATATTATATTTTAATAACAAAAAATCTAAATAAAAATACAGCATCCATCTATGAAAATATATGGTCACCCTGACCATATTATTTTGATATAATATGTATATCTTATCTTATCAAGGATGTATGTAAAACAGCGTTTTTTCTACACAATTTACCTAGAATCAATTACACATTTGGAAATTATAATCCTAGTTATAAGCTCTACCGCTTCCCGTATCACTTTACAAACAATTATGTAATTATAAAAGCCTTTTAAAAGATTAAACATAAAGCACTGTCACTTAGCTGGATTATTTTAGTGACGTTGCAAGAACAATCATGATTATCAGCAGCGTACATTTATAACGTTAGAGTCTTAGGGCGTCTTGCAGGAAGTTTATATCGTGATTTAGAGCAACTTGCAGGAATTTTTAAACCTAGTTTAAACCTCGATTAAGTAATTTTTGACATAAGAGCCATAGTAAAAATGTCAAAAACTGACCAAATCGAGTTTTAAATCTCTATTTTAATTTCCTGCAAGAGGCCCTTAAAACTCGATTTTGTCAGTTTTTGACATTTTTACTATGGCTTTTATGTAAAAAAATGAATAAAGCGAGATTTAAACTAGGTTTAAAATTTCCTGCAAGTGGCCCATGAATATTATTTAACGAATAACTCAGGGATGTTGGTTGCTTGCGACTTATTCACATCAAATGTCAGCGCGTATTCTAGTGTAGAAATTGAAAGCGAATAGAATTTCTTTTATATTACTTGTGTGATTAGTGTTCTAGGCGGTTCTTGTGTATAGTTTTTAAGAACGTGATTGAACATCAAAACCCAAAAAAATTTACTCCTTTTTTGTTGAAATTTTCACATGACAAATCCAATAGAAAAATAAGAAATTTTTAATTCTCTTACAATGAAATGTTTCAAGTATATTGAATATGTTAAAGCGTGTTGAAGAAAATTAACGTATTCGCTTCACCGTGGCTTCACCCGATACGAACACAGTGCAGATGCTTCGAGCTATTGAACTGGATACAGTTACAAAGTTCAACAAAGTCATGGCTTCTAAGTTTAGTTTAGTTTAGGTACAGTCAGATTTTGCACGAAAACTATTTTCTACTGCAGTGTATCTTATCTTTGTTACTGATATTTTTTGTACTGATATTTTTTGTTTTTTGATTTTTCTCTCTTTTATCTTTTCTATTTCTGATTTATCATCATCCCACATCCGGTTCATTTATTGTATGTTTATGTAGTCTATGTAGCTTATGTATATATGTGTGTATTAAGATAATAGTATGTATTATTATTATGTATTTTATTTATATTTAGGTAAATATTTATTTTGTACACGCGACTCAGCTTTTTTTTGTCAGCACTTCTCCTATAGCAGGTGGGTTGTTAGACATTTCTTTTAGAAATAAGCCCTACCTTTTGTACTTTTATCTTTTAATGTTCTCCTGTTCTGTATTTTGTGTACAATAAATTGTTAAATAAATAATAAATAGATAAAATACTTTTTAGGTATTAATTGAAAAATTATTTTTTTTTGTTTTAGTGTTTTCTTACATTTAATATTTTTTCTTTTCCTGATTTTACTTCATAGTAACTTTAGTCTTAATGTGACATGTTCGAATTTTACTTTAAACGAAAGTAAATACCTCATTGATTCAACCGTTTTGTAGGATAACCGATTGCAGGTAGTTACGAGGTAAAACAAACAAACATAATCACGCCTTTTTCTCCGAAGGGGTAGGCAGAGGTGTTACCACACACATTTCGCCAGATATGGTAAGTCCCCATGTGACGAGCCTGTGGCCATGCACCGGGGAAATGAGGCAAGCACGGAGTAACATAATTCCAGTAATTCACCTCAACACAAGATTTTCACGCATTTTTTACAAATAAACTAATCAGGCAGGCATTGAAGGCACCGGTAGCCGAGTTGGGACGGACGGGGCACTACTCGTCCGAGAGGCCGCGGGAAACGCAGGTTCGATCCCACCGCCTGTACCACTCAGTTTTGAATAAAAACTTATGTACGGTTCATTGTGAATATCGCTTGCCTCACATTGTGCTCGGTTCATGGCGACAGACTCGCCACCATTTACATGGAGACCTAACAAATCTGGTGAAATGTGGTTGTATAACACCTCTGCCTATCCCTTTGGGGAAAGAGGTGTGATGAGATGCTATGTGACTTATTAAGATGCCGTGGCTGTAGTGGCAGTAAAACAACATATTTCACAGGTTTAAAAAATCATATTTTTCATTTTATCCGGCACGTTCCTTTTTATAGTATTCAATTAAAGAATCTGTACCAATTATTATTAACGGCACGGCGGATAAAACAACTTTTCTAAAGCGCTTCAACTATTCCTTCAGAAACAATTAAGTATAATTGTATCGGGAATAATTTTATTTTCATTATATTGCTCTTGTTCCAAATAATTCAAGAAAATTAATTGAAAGTTCGTAGAAGTCGCTTGGAAACTTTCAAAATACAAGTAAAAAATACAATTACTGGGACCTTAAGAACAGTCATATTAAACTTAATTTATCGTTTTAATTATGTTATTGTTTGTATTACAGATGTGCTTTTTTATAATGTAAATAATAAATACCCAATTGAATGTTTCAAGACTTGATCATTTTATATATATATATCCTACAGACATAACGACATGCTACTAATCGTAAGATAAATTCATATCTCCTTGAGCCTCGTTGTCTTCAACTTCTTTCGTAAAAAAAATCTATTTGAAGTCAATATTTACACCCAAGAAATATTATTTGTTAGTATTGCTTACATGTGACGGTAAAATAAATAACTGACAATAAATCATCCTATATCTCGTACGTGCATATGACAGCACGTCATGCTGTAACAAAACTGTTTTCTTCAATGGGTTTTCACTTCTCAAGTTCTTATCATTAAGTGCTGAATCGAATGGATGTACTTCGTCCTCTGTTTTGTTTACTTTTGAAAAAGTATCGGGCGCATTTAGATTGCCATTATTATTTAATGATTTTGTGTATCGTTAAAATGTCTCTTTATTTAACTGATATCGGATGAAATAGTCTTTAATGATGCTAAAAAATATAGACTTTACGGTAATTTTACGAGAAAGAGATGGCGCTTTGTGGTATGTATTGCCGTCTCTTTCTAACTCTACTCAAGAGCCTGAAACACTTCTATCCAAAACTAACGTGCAATTTAATTTTGTTCTAAACAAATTTTTTTTCACAGGTTTAAACCACCTTCGTTTGAAGATGACATGAATTCAGACGAGACTATCATCAATGCTGATAGCGGAGCAACGGTTATGTTTGACTGTCGAGTTACAGCTCTGAGAGATAAAACGGTAATTTTTTCAACCTCATTAAATTTTTTCAATTTCAGCTTCATAGGAGCCCCTTAGGAGATTGATGTATGATTATTGGTATGGATCTCCAAATACTCTTGTGGCAGCAGCTTTAGAATATTGTCATTACGTTGTTTACTGTTTTTGGGTTAGGTACATTTAATATATATATATATATATATATATATATAGCTTTTGAATTATTAATAAAACAAAACTTTCTACTGAAACAAATTGACATTCCGCCCTTCTTGTAATATCACCGTCGATTATTAATGACGACCTCCGTGGCTGAGTGGTACGCCGGTCTCAAGGCTTCGCCATCTCGAAAGGTTGTGGGTTCGATCACCGATGGGAGCAAATGTTTATTTGGTGAATACAGGCATTTGTTCTCCAATCTTGGATGTTATATACCTATGTATTATCTATTTAATACATTTATCCGTCATGTAGTATCGTAACACAAGCAGCATTGGTTGCTTAAAATGGGGCTAGTTGATAGGTGTGAATGTCTGAAGATATTTATTTATTTTTTGAAATGCCCCATGAGGAATTAGGAACCTGAAAGTATATCTCTTCCTATGCAGAATACAATAAAGCGAAAGTACGACAATAAACAGACCATGACGTAACCAATAAAGTCCATTCAAAAAATACCGTAGACGAAATAAGACTACCAAGTAACAATGAAGAGAATGAAATAAAACTGTGACAAGTTTTGCAGAAAGGCTTCCCCGAAACCGATTTGTGGTAAATTTCTTTCGTTGAAACTATGAGGAAATACCACTAACGTTATTTATACTATCTGGAAAAGGCATTGCGGTAAATCAATTTGGGACTCTGGAAAATGTTGAGGCGTTTCGGTTGGTTAGTAATAGGATTAGTGTATTTCGGAAAAGACACAGGCCAGGTTTTATTCAGTACTTAACGAAGTTAATGTTCCAGTTCGGATAATTTCCCTTTGTAATGTGGGTCCAACTAAAAGTAGGCAAACAAACAATATAAAGTTACACCGCTCTTGCTTTATACTGATTGAAAACGGTTTGCAATATATTCTGTTTTTAAAGCTGCAGCTGCTTTTCTGTTTTTGCTTAACGTGTATTTCATCTTATCCTACGATTCAGTTGTTTTGTGCTTTTTTTTTCTTTTATTGCACCGTCTTAGTATATTGCCAACGCGCGTATAAATTTGGCCCCTTCTACACAAGGTCTAAGTACTCTTGTCAGTTTCAGTCCTTTTCATTTCATTCATCATTATTTTAGCCGACTTTCGTCTTTTTTGAAAGCCGTACATTTGTTTCTGTTATAATAGTATCAATTATTTTTTTCACCTCCACAATCATTTTAAAATGAACGATTCTCTCGATGTTGGTTTTATTACGTTTTTGATGTTGCTAATGTTTTTCCATCGGCCCGAATTTCTACCTAATAGTATCATAAGCTTATTACTTATCCCTTCTAGATCTCGTAACATTATTTCATCGGACTTAGTTCTTTTAGAACCAATCTAATGGGCTCAGTTTACTAAGACTAGACTTAGATTTCGTAAATTGTATCATAACTAATGTAAATTTTATACCCAGAAAATAATTGGATATGAATGAAAATCATTATAACGAGAACTACCAAAATATAATTTCAAATGATTCTAAGCCAATTAATATTCACACTATGACCGACATCATAATTAATGTCTTAAAAATTCTAGATTACGAGTCCATGGTAGAGATTCTCGAGAAATAGTTCTAATATTAGATTCAAATTATAGTAATACGAGTGTTTGAACCCTTGTCTGTATTAAATGGAAATAAATTAGGAATTATATTATACCAGAAGTAAATGTTATCGTAAAAAATAGGGACTTAAAACCTGGTATCTTGTTTAACCAGAAACTCATGCTAGTGCTTGAAATACGATCCATATTTCAATGATTAAAATTCTTCCAGGTATCATGGATCAGAGTATCGGAGGATGAAAATTTAGAATTGCTGACCGTCAACATGGAAACACATACAGCTGATTCCAGGTTAGTTCTGTATTTATAGTGTCTGATTCTCTTGTAATTTTTATCAGGTAATGTGTATTTTCATCAATGCCTTTAGTAGATATAACCAAAGAAGAAAACAAGAAACTGTACAAACATTTATTCTTAATAATGGAAAAAGTTTCACTTTTTCTGTAACTGCTTTTTATTATTTTCATATCTCTCGTTTCCTTTCCACTAATTTCATGAGTAACTTTAAAAATAGTCATCTGAAGACGTCTGGATGTCCGTTGAATATTTATCTAAAAACTTATCAAGCTTCGGATAAATTCATTTTCGTATGAGGAGATAACTTAATAATTAAGGCCAAGATCTTACCTGTTCAGATGAAGAAAGTGTTTCTATGGCTGGTGCATATGAAGGAGAAGCTTGGTTCACTATAATCTAATTTTAGGTTTCTAGTTATGTGTAAATACTACGTAAGAGAGGAATTCAGTGGCGTATGCTTTGACTTCACATAACTTAAACATAACTTTTTTGGCCATGGCCTTCATAGACATGGTCACTCTTTGCAAGGATGAGTAATGTAATCTCGAGTTCCTCTGTGTTTCGGAAGCACGTTAAGCTATTGGTCCCGGTCGATACTGAATCCCACCACTCGGCATTGGTGCACTGTGGTAGATTTAAGGCCCTTTCTCCTCATGTGCCATTGAGTAGTGGGAGGTATATAGGCTGATGATGAATATTTAACAGAATGACAATTTTAAGAAATTCCTTTTTTGCAGGTATAGAATGGATATCGCTGGGGACAACTGGAAGTTGACGTTATCAGACGCAAAGGTTCTGGATTCAGGGATATACTGCTGCCATGTATCGACGCATCCACCAATGTTGAAGCGGTTTAAGCTTATCGTTCATCGTGAGTTTCTGATGCTTAAAACATTTTATAAAGGCCTATTTATTAATTTTATACCAGCTTATCTTACAATAATCCTGCATATCCCCTGGACTGATACTAATCCTGTTTTGGACGAGACACAATTGATTTTCTATTGTGTCTACAAGCGTATTGGGTGATGAGTAATTTTTTTGCCGGTTTAATCATCGAAGTCGGTTGTAAGGCTTATTAAATATAATCCCGAATAATATCCAGATCGCAACTTTTTTATATTTTATTACATTGACGACTTCTGTGACTGTTAGTTTATATTGGGTCCTTACCTATGAAATTGGTGTTTTTATTCTGTCTTAGCAATTTGTCCGTAACTATTAAGTTTCAGAACATTCTTATAAAATAATTGCCTCTTCTAAAAATAGACCATATATTTGAGCTCGTATTATTTAATTTGATAATTTTTTGTAAGTTTAATTGTGTTAAAATTAGACACAAAGACAATTATTTTTAACTGCCTCCCGAATACATCATTTGATTTGCATTAACATAAAAACGATGAATAATTTTTATCAAGCGTGTTCACACACATATTGCTAAAGCTTGTCTTATGATACATGGCAAATATTATTATCTCTGGATTTGTCGTTGTGAAGAAAACTGATAAAATGTTAGTATGTAAAATGCAGACATCCCAAAAATCTCCATAAAAAAACACCAATTTCATAGGTAGAACCTAATATGCCAGTTTTAAGATGTCACCCTCTGAGTCTCTAGGGGTATTATTTTTTTAGCGTTTGGTATTTATGCCGGTTTCATAACATACACGTAGTAAGATTCTACTTAAAATATGGAGAATAAACTCTTGAATTGATCGTTCGGCATTTTTTTATTAAAGATATTCATTTGTTCGCAGCCCCAGAAATTCGGATGAGCAAAGAAGCTTTTCTCGAGAGTGGAGAGACATTGTCTCTGAAATGTGCAGTCTTGTATTTTCATCCCGGTGGCGTAGAGCCGGTGATGAGGTGGTACAAAGGCAATGGAAGCACACCTTTAGACGAGTTGCGGGGAGGAGTTCTTATCGAAACCGATCACTTGACACTTACCAGCCATCTACAGGTAATTCGTTTTCTATTGAAAGTTCATTAATTTTATCGACAAAAGTTTCAGAGACTGGATTAATTCTTAGTTTGATTTGTTTGTGATGAGAAAAGAAATTTTGTTGTATCGGTCAAGGTCAGTCGAGTCTTTCCAAAAACAAGATAAATACTACTTAACAGTAGACAATACAAACGTTAGGTATAACCTACGGTGTATTATGTATATAAATCGACACTTTGAATAGTCAATATGACTATTCATGCAAACTATTTTATAAGGCCCTAGTAACTGTTAACACTGTTACTATTAGTAGTGTTTATTCTGTAAAACTAGTTTTATTCCTAGGAAATAATTTAAGGAATCCTTATTTATTCTAGAACGTGTATTGGCACTTATCGTTTTGGGTGTTTCACGACATCGGAAAGGCTATTCTGCTAAATTATTCATACCTGGGACTTCGAAACACATTACACTACATTTACGCAGAATTCATTCGAAGTTACTGTAGCACAGAAAACTTTATGATTGTTGAGTAAAAAATTACAGGCTTATCCTATCTCATCTCTACTGAAAGGGAAGGGCCATCAAATTCCCTTTTAACCCTTGCATCGCTGTTAAAAATCGCGATCCCTATAATTGTTTTTGGTCCCACCCAAAATATATTTTGCAGTATATTTTCATTTCTAAACCCATGTTTAAGTCGGAAGTAAAAGTAATTAAGTTAAAGGTAAAATGAGCAGGTCAGGCGGAATAAAGAGGTCCTGAGATTTGAGCCTATGGGTATAAGCGGTGGAAATAGCTGACAATATGACTACAAAGATAGTCAAGGGATAACAGTTTATTGGTGTTATACGGATTTGGTACGGGGAGCGTGTGGAAATTATTTTGGAACTGATAGCAATATTATGAGTCTCATTGTGCTGTGTACTTCAAAAATTGTAGGTTTATTTTAATACTCTTGTAACGGTATGGAATGTGGAAATAAACACATTGAAGATATTGTCACTGATCTTATATTTAATATATTATTCAAATCAAAGGCACAGTGGCAATAATTTTTAAAGGTAGGGCTACTAACAATAGTGCCTTGGTTAAGTTATTTATATGATTTTATGCATTCATCGTTATAGTTTTATTTAATATAATATATTATAATTTTATTATTAGCAATTATATTTATTGGCGTCGAAACAACCGCTCCAGACGTTGACTCTGATAGGAATGAAAAACAGGAGACCGAAAAATTGAAATGGAAACAGACAGTTGCTCAATTCAAAAACAGAAATATTGAAAAATGGCCAGAGAAGAGCGCAATAAGAGCAAAGAGTCGCTAATACTGATATAGCGCCTCGTTACACTCTATTGCACAATTTAAGCAATACAATAAATAAACGTTCTCGTTCCTAATCAACGATCTTTCTAAGTAATTGGTTAAATGAAAAAAGGAAAAACTATGGTGTAAATACGGTGCTAAATAAATTATATAAGGAACCAATAAATGTAAGATTAATAAAGTCGTAACATAAACAACATCTACAGAAAAAACTACTTAGTACGACATATAGAACAAATAAGGATATACTATTAATTGTGATCTGTAATGAATAATAGATCTAGTCCAGAATGATTATTAATATATTTTTTCTATGAGGTGTTTAATGTTTCAATAAAATCACCTACGAATATATAAGTAGCGGTATCTAACTATGGCGCAGATCGTTTACCAATAATGCACTTAATACTCGTAGTTCTAAGGTGTTCAATGTGATTACAAGGCACAGAAGGTTTGTCGTTTCACTCCTCGCAATGGGACAGCTTATACAATTTTAAGGAATTTCCTTGATGTTAGGGTCTTACAGAAGCTTATCGCTAACCATTATGTTGGCCATTACTTCAAGCATTCTTAGGTTGGAATAAGTACAAGTTTATCCCCATTAATAGGTTTTATTCATATTTCCTTTAATGTGATTAGTTTTTTTATGAAAATGTTTTGATTATTTCAATTCATTTACATGTAGAAAAGTGATAAATAGGTTATCTCTTCGTTATCTTGCTTTGCCATTTTATTTTTTTTGTATTTTCTAAAACTGGGTTGCCGATTTAGCAAAAGCTCTGAATAGCCACAATCAAACAGGAAAGTCCGAAATTGGAACAAAATTCGTATAGAATTTATTAGAAAATTATCTGGGGCAAGTGAAACAAGCAGTAATACTCGTAATTGTCGTAATATCTTAAAGGTAAATTACTAAATGCTGTCTTTTATTAAAGGTAAATTTTATGTCATAAATGTGGACGTGATTTTCATGTGCCTTCTGAATTTGTCACTTCATTACATAATAGAATCCATAAAATACGAGGGACCAATTTTTATTATTTAAATAATTATCTAATTTACACTAGATATCGAGTTTCATTTTATTCCACTTATAAAGCAAGGGTTGTATGCAAATACAAGTACTTATAATATTAAACTCGAGACGATACTAGCTCAAAAGTAATATTAAACTTTTAACGCGCTGTGTTTATTAAGTCATTCGCTAAAATATACAATTTTGTATTCAGAAGGTAACCTAATTATGTACAGGGTCTTCATAAATGGTGAAGATAACAAAATGTATGGTATTTATCATATGGTAACCCCGCGGTTTAACTGCCCATAAGGGTGGGGTGCGTTTGTAAGCGGGAATAATTTTACATTAATTTAAAACAAGAGCTGTTTAGAACATAAGCAAGTTTACTTTAAGAGAAGTCAACGCCTGTCGTCTCGGGAAACGTAGTGTGGGACGCCCTCTGGCAAGATGGAGATTACTTCGTTAGGTCATCAGACCTGCGAAGCGCTGCTGGCAGATACTAGATGCATCAAACTGAAGACATGGTGAAATGGCTTACATTCGGGGACGTCTATGTCCAGCAGTTGACTCCTCTCCTCTTCTTTTTCCTGCCCTGTTCCCAATTCTATTTGGGGTCGGCGCAACATGTCTTCCTCTTCCACTCTCCTCTATTTCTCGTCAAGTCAACACTCACGCCTATCCTCATCAAATCATCATTCACACAGTCCATATATCTTTTCTTTGGTCTTCCTCTCCCCACACACCCATCCACTTTCAAGTCCATAACTTTCCTGGTGACATGATTTTTCTCCCTTCTCATTACATGTCCATACCAAGAAAGTCGTTTTTCTCTCAGTTTATCAGCAATCGGGGCAACTTTCAGACTTCCCCTAATATATTCATTCCTCACTCTATCCATTCTCGTTACACCACACATCCACCTTAACATTCGCATTCGCAGCAGTTGACTAATAATAATAATATTCATATCATTTAATGCGAACCATGATTCCGTAATATCTGTGTTAATAATGTACTTAAAATTATGTTAGTTAAAATTACATATTATATGTTCACAGTGTAGTTAAACTAATAAGGGCTGAAATAGAAGATTCTTTTATGATATATATTATTTGATATATGTTCACACATTCGCTTTTTATGATAAAGCACTAAAAGAACTTACGAATTCTTAAGTACTGTATCATAATAAAAAAATTAAAGGCATCTTATATTGTTCCAAATACTTTTTTCGGAAAAAGTTTAGAAAAACAGCTGTCTATTCACTCAGTTATTAATGTGATGCTATTGCTAACAATGACACCTCGCCCGTAAAAAACGTAAGGCCTCGTAATACCTCCATTCTGGTAAATTGGGGCAATATATTTGTGGAAAGTGTTAGTGACAACTTAAATATACTCCTCTCTACTAACTGTAAGCGTTGTAATGTGGAAATAAACAATATTTTAGGCAAATAATTATATAGCAAGCGTTATTAAAAATATAATGAGACGAAGGTATAATGAGGAAAATGTTCAAACTTTATTTAAACGCCATGGCTTTTAAATAAAGTATGCGAAATTTCCTTTCTTATTTAAAGGAGGTGAAGAAGAATAATTAGACCTCTTTAGTGGTAATTACAACTTAAACATGGTTAAGTTCGTTAGCTACCTACCTATGATGGTGGTGTTATTTCTTTTTCTTAAATTGCCACCTAAAAAACTAAAGGAAGAATTAATTTTTATGTTAAGATAGATAACATAAAAATTAACTCTTCCTTATTTCGCTATATTTATAATGAGCGATAGAATTTATTTAGTTTAGTAAAATAATTGTAGGAGTGTAACGCAGGGTCCCGACGGATTTATAACACCATAGACCACATTCACACGGTAAGGCAGGTTATACGGTAAGGCAGGTTATATAAGACAAGTGAGTATAACCAGCCCCTGTGCATGGCGTTTATGGATTTTAAGAATGTTTTTAACTCTGTCGAGATCTGGTCTGTTCTGGAGTCCTTGCAGAGGTGCCAAGTTTATTGACGATAATCGAAGTGTTGAGATGTCACTATGAAGCTGCTAGCATCTCTGTCGAAATCCAGTATGGGCAGACCGACCCTATCCCCCTGCGGCGTGGAGTAAGACATGGGGATGTAATATCCTCGAAACTCTTCTCTGCGGTGCTACAGGATGTGTTCGGAACATACTGGACAAGATGTGGCATTAATAGAATGTCTTATAGGAGATGGTGAACAGCTGAATCTTCCGAACGCATCGGTCTCCAGATGAATTTGGATAAAACCAAGGTCATGTTCAACGAGGATCCGGGACCGAACACAGTTAATAGAGTATCTCTCGAGGTTGTACAAGAAGATGTTTACTTGGAGCAAACGCTCCAATTAGGCAGGAACAACTTCGAGAGAGAAGCATTTCACAAGTGAAGTCATGAAGTTTTCTTGTCACACGTAGCCAAATTTCTCACGTCGAAATTCTTCGACCGGTGCGTCCTCCCAGAGCCAGACGTGGACGCTCACGGTTCGAGTAGTCCACCACTTTAAAGTCGCTCAGCGAGCTATGGAAAGGGCTATGCTCGAAGTATCTCTGAAAGACCGCATCAGGAATGATGTGATCCGACAGAGAACTAAAGTCACCGACATAGCCTATCGGATTAGCAAACTGAAGTTGCAGTGAGCTGGTCACATTAGCCGAGGAACTGACGGCCGTTGAGACCGCGACTCAGTAAACGTAGTGTGGGACGCCCTGTGACAAGATGGGATGACGATATTCGTAGGCTGGCTGGAGTGGGCTGCACGAGAACAACCAAAAATCAAGAGCGGTGGCGTGCATTAGGGGAGACCTATGTCTAGTAGTGGACGGGAGTATTCTGATGATGATGTATCTACATTGAACTGCAATGAAAACGGGTCGGTCAAAAAATCTACAGTAACTTCGAAAAGCAGTTGACGCTTTCCAATATCTATGTTCCGGTATATAATTATATTCCTAGGGGTATAACCATATTACGGCTTTACCTATCATGATGCAACAAAAACATTTGAAACACATTAATTGACCAATCATAAAAAGTTTTCATTCTTAACTTTCTGTCCACGAACTCAAACCGGAGAGTCACGTCCCGATTCGCTCTGATTCGCTGCAATAAAAATAGAAATTAAAGAGTTTCCGTAAAAGAAAATTCTTGAGTTTTAATGAAACCTGTACAATATTACGACAACAATTTTCCAAATATTTCTAAAGTGTACCAATGTAAAATGAACTTACTGCTATCGAGATACTAACTACTTTACTCTGGCAGGTATCCCGACTGAAACCAGAGGACGCTGGCAACTACACATGCGCACTAGAGGCCCCTCTCCAAATGCGAGCTGTAGCAAGAGTACACGTTTTACAAGGTAATACTAAACTTCAACCTATCTCTATTAACAACAGGCCACATTACCAGGTTGAAGCATAGCGGTGAAAACAATGACAAACTGAGGGTCTGTTTTTTGATCCGTGGTCAGGTTGACATAACAATAGAAAGACCGTTAAATATGCACGTACTTACAAATCGAGAGTTAGATATTTATTTTTATTTCAATTTATAACGAAGTTATTTATGGTCACCCATTTGAGGTCCAGCCAAGATTGCTTTGTTTATAATGTCGAAATAAAAAAAAACTACCTACGGCTTTGTAACTTTTAAATATATCTTAATAATATTTCCAAAGAGATAAAATTATTTAGGTATTAATCTCACTGGTAACAATATAAGGTGTAGACTTCGTTTCATTGTCAAACTTAGATAGCTGATCAAAGTTAGCTACCAGACTTCAAGTCGTTTGATAGGATCTTGGAAAATTAATTAACCTTTGCCATTAAACCTTATAATAATCAGGTCACTGGTTAAAATAATTATAAGTAGGAGTATATTGTTTTGGTACTCTAAAGCATGTAGAGACTTGCGAAAGTTTGTATATTAAATTTATGTCGGCAGCCCTAATATTGTGGATCAAACGAATTAGGTAAATAGGTACGGTTTTTGCAATAAAATATTATTGTAAAGCTTTTTGTATCCTAACTAACCATTCCAACCAAATTTACTCCTTTTTTTTGACGCTGTGGAAATGCTTTACGCAGAAACGCCCATCGGGGGAATGGTCGAATACTGTGAGACTCTCCCCCTGGGACGAAACCAGGGGGCATACTCACTAAAACCACAGCGACTCTCCTATCCGCGGAGTGGAGAGGAGACCGGGACCCAAGGTTTACCCAGTCAGCCTCCCCGGGTGGGGGGCGCGGCATCACCCCTCCCGGCGCTGGGAGGGGGCGCGACGATAGCCAAGAGAGTTGAGCCATCGCCGCCCGGCAGTGGAGGCGCCGTGTGCAATGCCGACGACGAAGCCCCCGCTCCGTCAGTCCACGGAGAGGAGGGAGACGTCTCGTATTTCGACGTCTCCTCCCCCTCCTAACCAAGTTTACTCTTTACTTAATCTTAACCAACCACCTACCAGTTGCAGCATCACGCCATCTCAATAAACTGTCCGACGTCATCAGCCTATATACGTCCCACTGCTGGGCACAGGCCTTCCTCATGGAAACAAACACTATCTCTATATACTAACGAAACAAAGAAACAAAAACTACCATTGAGTTGAAGAACGGCAGTTATAAGTTCATGAGTGACTGCTTATATAGCAGTTTTGGGTGCTAAACACCAAATAAATGAATTGGATGATAAATATCCTACTTGTAAACAGTCAATTCACAGAAACTCCAAAATACTTTCACCTTTTAGGTGGGGTATATTGAACAATTCATTCAAATATAACAAAAAATAGTTTCACGCCTCTTTCCCCGAAGGGTTAGGTAGAGGTGTTAAACACCCACAAGGTTAGAAACCAAAATTACACAAGAATCCACAGCCCTTCTAAGAATTACCTTAAAGTTTTCCCAAACTTACGTAAAATACAATCCAAGGAATTAGTTTTACGGACACGAAAGACAAAATATTTGTCTTCGGACTTTACGGTATTCCAAGAATAATGAAATAGTGAATCATGAATTGTAAGGAATATAAAATGGAGTAAGCGGTTATTATGAATAGATATATATTTATGTTTTTGTATTGTATTTTTTTTAATCTGAGGAGGAGCTTGGTGATGTAGTGGTTAGTACGCGTTGGCTTTCAAAATCGAAAACAAAGCTACTATCGCGATACTCAAGCCTTGGATGGGTGACCAAAACTTTGGTGATGCAATCGTTTCAACCCACCAACCCGCATTGGGCCAGCGTGGTGATACGGCCCATACTCTTCAATTGTGTTTCTCTATGAGAAAGGCCTGTTCTCAGTAGTGGGACATATATAGGCTGACGTTAGCATTGATTAGTGAACGTGGATGGAGTGAACTAAGAAAAAAATGCAGTGTATACTGACAACCTCCCTGGTCGAGTGGTCTGTACGCCGGTCTCAAGGCGTCGCCATCTCGGGAGGTACTGAGTTCGATCCTCAGTGGAGGCAAGTGTTTGGGTGATGAATTTTCAGACATTGTTGTTGTTCTCCAGTCTTGGATGTTCATTATATATATATATTCTGAATAATTATGTGTATTTATCTATTAAATATATTTGTCCGTCATCTAGTATCCGTAACACAAGCAGCATTTTGTTGCTTAAAATGGGACTAGTTGATAGGTGTGAATGTCTGAGGATATTTATTTATTGATTTTCATATCTTTAAGAAAAAGGGAAGTTGTTTCTCAAAGGCTAGCAACGCTATTAAATTCCTCTCGCTGATGTCTAGGTTAGGGTGAACTCTATCCGTCAGGTGAACCGCTTGCAAACCCAACTGTTAAAAATACTAGAAGAAATCTAACTCTTACATCAAATCGTTTTGTAGTTTACCAGTGATTAATATTTGTTAACATTAACGAGAACGAGGTCTCGTAAACGTTTTACCCAGCAAATTACCTTTAGAAGAGCAGTTTTAAAGTTCTGAACACCTAGCCATCTTAACTATAGTTATGGTTCAGTGAAGTTTAGTTGAAAGGTTGTTGATTCTTGCACTAGAGGTTTTATTATAAGGGAAGATCTCTACTTCGTATATTTAATGAAGTTAAAGGCCATATTGCGTAAGCTCGTCATCCCTCTCTAGCTGTGATTAAGCAGAGACGTAAGCTTGATATTGATTCTACAGGGTGAAATCGTAAATAATTGACAAATTTTAATGGGGTGTTCTAGTGCTAATAAACATTATATTTGTGAGGGAGAAAAAAATTTAAGTTGTAAAAAAAATCTAAATGTTCAGTTGCTTTAATTCGAAACTGGTACACATACATATTAAAACATAAACCTTAAAAATTTTCATGTAAAATTTATATTAGAAAAATAATAAATTAAATTCGATACACACTTTTGTTTAAAAATGTACAGGTGTTTCATTCAATAACACAGCACGACAGCTGCAACTAATAATTGCGTTATTGTATTTTCTTACATAATGTTTCATTACGATTTTAATTGTTACTATACCGATTATTATAACGTTTACAATGTCCTGTAAAATTTTGTCGAATGAATTCAATTCCACCCTGTAGAATGCAAGCCTTAATTACATAATGAGCTCGATGCCACTATTGAATACCCTGCTACATGCAGCTGTATGTGAAAGCACTGCTCATCTAACCATATTGGATTTAGAAGAAAGACAGTTTTTAACCAGCTGCCTTATTAGTTTTTATTACCTGTTTGTACCATGATGAAAAATTTATCTATTGGAATAAATATAGCTCCAAAGATTAGAGAATCATGGTGCAATTGTGTTCTAATAATAATAATAAATATATTGCTTTTTTGTTATCGTATAAGTTCTTTGTATTATTATGTGCAATAAAGTATATATAAATAAATATAAATAAATAAATAATGTTTTTTGACTCATTCAGGGAGGTTACATAGATGGGCTGGCCGCTAGCGCTGGGAATGCGCGCGCGCTTACAATCACAAGAGATACCTAACAGGGTTTACAAATGTATAGAAACCTCCCCGGCGCTGTTGGCCAACGATGGCGGCCTATGAAATGTGTACCTATGAAATGTCCCTCAAAAATTCTTATGGACCACTTTCTCTTTACCAGGCTCCAGTCTTGCTGAGCTTCAAAGCGGAGTGAAGACCAACACAAGCTACACAAGTCTTTTATTGACGACCGTGGTGATTCTACTCAGCATCGGCGATATAAGGTGACCAATTTAGATGACAACACCTCGGCAGTACGATTCGGGAACAAAGCACTGGTTACACACTGATATTGAAAACCGTTGCGTTGGACTCAAATTGGTTTTTGTTTGACTTGTAGCGTAAATGAAGAAATATCGGAAGTTTTTCGAACAGAAGCGCAAATTACTTTTGGAGATTAATTACTTCGGTTTCTCGAACGCCATTCAAAATGAACGTATCCAGAAATTACTTGTCCGCGGTTGTGATTGTGTTCCAGAAACTGGGAGTAAATTAACAAAGAAATATGTTTCTCGAATCCACAAAGTATTTATTATGACAGTTACAGTCATCAACTTGAAAGACTATTTTTTTTTAAATCAGCGTTACTTAAAATGAAAAGTATTCCATAGTAGTATAGAGTATTTTGAACCATATCAATCATAGCCTCAGAGTAAACAGAACTGGAGTAGCCATTAGCCAATTTCTCAAACATTTTTTTCTGCCATTTCTTGCGGGGGGTGAGGTTACCACTACACTCAAAGCCAGCCGTTTTTACAAATACACACATGCATAATTCGACACACAAATTTAAATTTTACGCACACACACGCTTAAAATAGTCACGTGGGGTGTGCGTTTTGACAACGTCACAGCCGCACTCCCCACGAGACTAACGCTCGAAATTTGAAATCGTAGAATTCTAAAACATGAAATAATGAAGTAAATAATCATGAAATCTTAAAAATTATAATTACAAATACAAGGTGACACCATCTTTTAGCATACTCGATGTTTTCTATTTATTTTAACAACAAAAAACAGCACAGGCAGGTATTTTTGCGGGAGCTCTGTTCGCCGCAACGTTTAAAATGTTATGGCTGTCAAAATGGCGGCTCAACTAGTTTTATTAAACGTGCAAGCATCCGATGCTTGTGCATTTGGCAGAGGGGAATGTTAGACAAAGGCTACTCCAGTTCTGTTTACTCTGAGATCATAGCACGTTGATGAATTTTATTTTTGATAGAATCAATGTTAGTAAAACTTTTGGTTCATCCATTGGACGTTAAATTGAAAGTTTTCAGGCTACTCAATAATAGAACAGACGTTGAATAAAATAATTATTAAGTAACAATTGGCTGCGTTTCTGGTGTCGAGTCACTTAAAATATTTTAGATAGTTTTATAAGTTAACTAGTCTACAAGCACAAAACGAGACACAATACAAATATTCATTTTTTGAGAACACCAGTGTTCGCGGTGCCTGCCAAGGGGTTAAAGGATTTTAAGAAATTCATAGACGTGATTGCATAATTACAATAAAATTTTATGCCTTATTGCTAAAATTACTCAGTATTTTCAATGCATATCAATGACTCATTAATGATTCAACAGATTCTAACCAGGAACTAGATTTCTAACTAGGAGCTCGTTGCTACAAAGCTACCTTCGCCATGGTCAGGCCATGGATGGGTGACCAAGACATTGTGATCTCGAGCTCCTCCGTGCTTCAGAAGGCACGTAAAGCCGTTGGTCCCGGTCGCATTAGAGACCGTTTCTACCCACCATTCCGCATTGGGCCAGCATGGTGGTGTTATGGCCCATACTCCTGTGTTTCTCCATGAGGAAGGCCTGTCCCAGCAGTGGGACGTATATAGGCTGATGACGAGATTCTACCTAAGTAGACTTAGAATGAATTTTGTTAATTTTAAAAGTTAACGAAAATTCATTACGAACAATTACTAATTCGAACGCGTAACAATTAGACGGATGAAAAAATAGAGCAGATTAAGAACAAGTTAAATATCAATACTTTCTAATTAAACTGGACGATTGATGACGGAAATTTAATTATTACTTAAATATATAAATATTTACATAATAATAAAATTGAACACTTATTATATTGGGTCCTTACCTATGAAATTGGTGTTTTTATTCTGTCTTAGCAATTTCACCGTAACTATTAAGTTTCAGAACATTCTTATAAAATAATTGCCTCTTCTGAAAATAGACCATATATTTGAGCTCGTATTATTTAATTAGATAATTTTTTGGAAGTTTAATTGTGTTAAAATTAGACACAAAGACAATTATTTTTAACTGCCTCCCGAATACATCACTTGATTTGCATTAACATAAAAACGATGAATAATTTTTATCAAACTTGTTCACACACATATTGCTAAAGCTTGTCTAATGATACATGCCATATATTATTATCTCTGGATTTGTCGTTGTGAAGAAAATTGATAAAATGTTAGTATGTAAAATGCAGACATCCCCAAAATCTCCATACAAAACACCAATTTCATAGGTAAGGACCTAATATATAATTTATAGTGGTTTTGAAAATATAGGTTTCGAAACTTCCTAAAATATAAAATATTCTAATAAAATTGTCATGAGAACGGGTATTGTTAATATTCTGCTCAATTTTACTGATTCCCGATCAATTTTACTCCAGTCAAACTTTCCATATTTTCTAAATTTCAACATCTGCAAAACGATTGCCAAGTTCTAAATGACTTTAATTAGTGTTCGGTTCAAGAACGGTACTTGATAATCCAACAACCTTTGAATCAGTTACTTAAAATTTGATTTCACGGTAGATGGTTTAACTCTGAAGAGTCATCAGTTGCTCGTGGAATAAATCTTGAAGGGAAAATATTAATTTTCGTTACCCATATAAATCAGTTTTCATATTTTTGTGACAATTTAAATATGGTATAAACTAAGCAGGAGTAGGTAGGCATGTCGAAATGAACTTTACAATATCTGTTTGTGGAAGGAAATTTTTAGACACAAAATCCATTTTGTTTTAGCAATTTAAAACCAAAGATTAGATAAAATAACCTATAACTCATAAACTCTGAAATTATTATATAGGCCGAGGAATATTAAAATATATCAGTGAATGTTGACTGGATGACTTTAAAGGAAAAATGTTTAATAATGAAAATTTGGCTCCAGATTCACTTAAAATTACTCGCTAGGAAGAGACGATAATGATCAAAAATTCTAAAGAAGTAGAACTCATTACCTACATTATAATATTTAACAGCCGTGTCTTTCAGATAATGGTAAAGACGTTCTCATTTTCCTGTTATGTATAGATTCCTTTGTAAGTGGATGGGACTGTTGGCATGCATCTTTCACAATTGTTCATTCGAAAATCAAAAAGCCCGTTTTTAAATTGTTCTTTTGTTAACGTTATTGTTTTTCTTTTATGTGCCAGTGTAAAAATAAATACAAATAGAGATCGTCTAAAGTCGTCTAAAAAAATGTTAAGTGACTCAAACACTTTGCCTGAACCGTCCAAGGTTAGTTTGGTGTAAGGACCATTAGTGCATGTAAATAGTAGGTAATTATACTACGTGTACATTCATTGTATTTAAAACATAGGTTAAAATATCATTATAGCATATCTTCAACATTATCTTTCAATGAACTTTACATATCAAAAATATATCTTGTTTAGACTTGAGCACTAGTATGTGGATGATTTTATACACTTAATTTTAATTTAAAAAATTTCAAGTTAATATTTTTCTGTTTGTATACCTACTATGTGAAAAAATATTTATTTAGATATTAAAAATAATTCAAGACTGTTTTTGTTGAACATTAATATCACAAAGTACATATCGAGACAAAATCCAATATCGTTTTAATATTTTATGTAAATAATAGGTATATTATTTATAAAATTAATCACAGTGTCTTTATTCTACTACGCACCATCTTGAATATCTATGTCATTCTTATCGATACTTGATCTTAATACAATTTACGATAGTTTTAGATGTGTAAATAATATAGTTAAATAAAATATTAAATATTATTACTGACCTGAAAGGTTACCAAATGTGTTTTATAGTTGTAATGTAGTTATAAAAATTAATAGTTAATTTATATATAATTAAAAAAGAATTGTTAAAAACTTATTTTGTATAATTTGTATTGCAAAATTGGAAAAAAACGATGCTTTATTATTTTAATGGGAAGTGTAATTTTTTTATTTAATTAAATATTTGTCAAAGTTTTATATAATGTAGAATGTTCCACTGAAAAATTATCTGCAGTCATAGAAAAGCTATTAATTACTCGGAAATCCCACCCATATTGACTGCGTCATAAAGAGTGAAATTTTAAACGTAATAAGAAATCTTGAATCCATAGATTGCCTTTTGCTATCGATAATATCGCCAACTGTTTGTAGTAAGTCAGGGAAATATCTTGATTCGTTATAATATGATATTTTCATACTTCAAATAAGATTATGTATTGATAGCTTTGCTTTAAATAGCTTTGTTTTAAATATTGTGGCCAAGACAAGATTTATATACAGCTATAAATACTATTTTTGAAAAGAAATACATATATATTATATGTATACCTATGTGACAAAAAAACCTCCCCAGTTTGTTCCAATTTCTTATTTAAGCTTAAATTGTTTTATAACGGACGGTGTCACATTCGAAGAGTACGTTTTATTTATGTTAGTAAAAGTTAACCAATAGTTAAAATCTTAAGTAATGAACGTGTACCACCAAATTGTGTTACGTCACCTTGAGTAATAGCCAACTTTGCAATAATATAGGGACAGCATCAACATTAAACCAAATTTGATTGGCTACGATTAAAAATAATATGGTCTATTTAATACAGAGTTTAAATGTACCCAATTATTGTATATGTTTCAATCATACTTCTGATTTTGAAAATGCATTGATGTTGAAATGTAGTTGCAAACTTATGTTTTTGTTAAATCACTCTTGACTATATTACAGGATTACAAAATATATGATGAAAATACTTCATCTATAAATTAAGCGCTAATTATTTCAAGGATCAATAACTTGGATTCGATTCAGTTATGCGGTTATAACTGTATATTTTTGATTGGTATTTCTTTGAACAATTAATTAAAAAACATCGGTGCTTTTGTTGACTGTTATTTTAGCATAAAATATCGTAAGCCATTAAGTAATTGTACAATATTGTGATAAAAGTAAGTTTTTTAAATAAAACTGTGTTCGCACATGTTTCGGTATTTTTATTTTTGACTCAGCCCTGCCTATTTCAGATCAGAGGTTTGTTGCAAACGTGACCATTAGAAAGAAAATAAAGAAAGAAAAGAAAGAAAAACATTTATTCCGACACAGACACGAGACATTATACGGACGATTATTAGAAGCCGCAACTCGCCCGGCTCAGCGATAAAAATAGTATAGATGAATATCTTTCTCTTCTTTTCTAACCCGATTGACATAATGTTGTTTGACATAATATACATACACGTATATAAATATTGTGGGCTACACCTACACATCCTATTCTGTGCATAATTAATATATATATATACATATATATTTATTATTATTTATTAATTAATATGATTTATCACAAAAACTCATATACGTCCGCGCGCCCTTATATCGGACCCTTGCATCGGCGGCGCACGCATGCGCAGAAGCGCGGACCGTGCGACAACCACCGAGGAGAACCGATCGGGGACGAGAGGCAGCGCGCCAAGTTAAGAGACTTGAAATGTAAACACGAAGTGCACGAAAACCACTTGCTCTGTAATTTATTAGTTAATTTAAGTTTAATTTAAGTTTAACTTACATCATCTTTCATTGATTTTGTGTGGAAAAATGTATCGCTCTTAAATAACTGTGTGCATACAAGGAAGTGAAAAGTGTGAGTAAAACTTTATTGTTTTATTTGGGTGTCATAATAATTTCAACCCCAAAATATTATACACTGAATTAATTGATACTTTTGTAGCGTTATAGTTGCGTCTTTGTGCCACTTTAATAATAAGGCAAATGTATTGATCATGTCACACTTTAAGCACAACATTTTTTGGCAGCAGTACCAATGCTATAATGCTGGCATTTTGTCTGAAAATAAGCCGCGTCATTGAAACTGACCACATAGTTCGGTCAACTGCTTAGTTGCCAACAACACGCGTCTGTAGTACTTATTACTTTTTGGGTGAGATCGTGTAGTGCATTGTGATAATAATTTCAAGAAACTACTCTTAGAGCTGGTTTATTTTTAAATAGCATATGACTTCACCCAATATTAAATTATTTCATTTTTAAAACGAACCAAATTAATGTAAAAATAAACCATTATTTAGTATTCCCCTCAGCAGAACAGCTTATGCTGCTAATAGTTTTCTTAAAAGGACATGCACATTTGAAGACAACAAGCTACGACCCTTGGATGTATTCTTACTCGTCTTTTGCCTCGTTTAAGAAAAAATTATCAATTTTTTTAAGAACAATGATTCATGTAGTTTGGCCATACATTAGTTTTGCACACTCTGTTAAATATTTCATAATAAAATTGCTTAGACAAGTGTACAAATATAGGAAACTCGAGGACTTTATGTAAAATGTATTTTTATATATGTGACTGTTTGTTTCTGATAAATAAATAAATACACAACATTTTATCTCGTTATAATTGTACTATTGTAATAAAAAAACTACAAACAAAGGCAAACCCTTGACCAACATATAACCTGATAGTAAGTGATGGTAAGGCCGAAGTGGGTGCAAGCTTCGCCTATATTCCTCTACATGTGAGAAACTTGCTATCTTAACTCTTTCTCTTACATTTTGATGTAACATTGAAGAACATCATTTGCAATTACACTGTATCACGCTTTTATCTAACAAAGTAATTAATGATAGTTTTTGAAATAGATTTTTTTTTCAAGTTTTCTTGATGATTAAGTAAAATAACATTGTCCAAATTATTCTGTGGCTAGTTTTTTTTTAATTAGCTTGTGTTATTTTTTAAATCTCATTAAATAACAAAAGGCGCCTGCCCGGAATTTACGATGACACGGAGCTACTACTACGAGTACTACATCGTTTCACAGCCACACGCTGCGCCAGCGTCGAGCACACGCGCGTTTTACATTAAAACGTATGGATATCTCGCCGGAGCTACGAAACGTCCTTAACCTTTATTAAAGCGACAAAAATATTAAAGGTAAAGTAATTTGAAGTAGCGTAAATCATGAAAAAGCACCTTGTTGGCTTATTCTGAACGGTGTATCTCCCATCATAGAATAGGGCGAGATAATTAACCCTTCCCACCCCTTCAAATGGTGTCTTTTGAAAACCAATTGATGACACTTTCGAATGATGAATTTTAATGGAATGATAAAATATTTATAGACCTAGCTTTGGCCGCGACTTTTGTGATAGTGTGATTGTATGTAGCCAATAGCCTTCCTCAATAAATAGCCTAGTCAAAACTTAATGATTTTTTTCAAATTTGTTATTCGTTTTTCTGATAAAATTGTTATTTAATTTTTTTTACACTCACCCGTTCCCATGGGAATATCGGGATTAAAGGTAGCCTACGTCCTTTCTCAGGCTCTAGACAATCTGTGTACCAAATTTCGGTTTACCAAAATAGTTTTGACGTTACTTTCGAATTTATAATATTGTTAGTATGGATTGTAATTTGATTTTCAATATAAATTCGAAATCCATTTCTTTGCGAAGTTGAACGACTATTGGACAACCTTTTTTATCGGCTTCATATAAATAAAAACAATTGTTTATTATCAACTCTCATAACTTAAAGATCCATGGCAATTTCTAACGTACCGTGGTTCATCGCCAACTGTGAAATCTACGACGGAAATTATGACAGAAAAAAAATATCGGCCTGGTAGCCGAAAAGTACAAAAGTCGCTTGGAAAAACACCCAAACGAACCAGCAAACAAACTGACAAGTGCCAGTTAGCGAAAACGGTTAAAACGATGTGAAATTAAAACGCAAAATTCCCCATTCGTTAGTGAGTCAAGGATTCTGCTGAGGGCTTTTAAAAATTAACATAATAGCCCATCATATCTGCTTTAAATCCTGTATGACTGCGTCCTTAGCCTATATACGTCTCACTGTTGGGCACAGGCCTTCCTCATGGAGAAACACATGAGGAATATAAGCCGTATCACCACCACGCTGGCCCAATGCAGGTTGGTAGGTAGAAACTGTCACAACAGCGACCGGGACCAACAGCTTAACGTGCCTTCCGAAGCACGGAGGAGCTCGAGATCACAAAATTTTGGTCACCCATCCACGGCCTGACCATGGCGACGGTAGCTTTGTTTTTGATCGAAAGTCAAAGCGTACTAACCACTACGCCACCGAGCTCCTCAACTGATTGCAGATTAAAACAAAAATAACAGTAATTTAAATATTAAACTGTCTATTTTGGTGAAGCATGCTCCAGTTCAAAAGTAATAAGATGAAGCTTTTGATACACATCATGCCTCTTTCCCCGGAGGGGTAGGCAGAGGTATTTACACCCACATTGTGAGGCTAGCAATATTCATAGTCAACTGTACATAAGTTTTATTCAAACTCAGTGGTACAGGCGGGGGGATCGAGCCCGCGACTACTGAACGAGTAGTACCGTCTTTCCCAACTCGGCTGCCTTCATTAATAAACATAAAACATTTTAATTATAATTTGCATCACTATTAATTACAAATTAGGAATTTAATTAATAGGAATTTAATAGTTAAAGTTTAGTTTATAATCTTCTATTATTTAGTATATTTATTATTATTTGTATTTGGTAGTATTATAATATATTTTTGTTATTACTTTTATTAATTTTACTTAAGATTAAGATTTATGTCTGTTTATTATTATCTGCGGAAACTTCACTGATTTATGTATTTGTTACAGTGTTTTATACTTTAAGTTTTATTGTAATTGTTTGTTTCCCTCAAAATAAATAAATAAATAAATAAAAACAAATCGACAGCGCATTGAATACATGCAAGAAGTGACAATTTATATTATAGAAACTGAGGTTCCATCTAGTATGTTGAGGGTCGTTTATCTGTCGTTTTTGTTATCCGCAAAGAACCCGATTCTGTCATTTTCTTCCAAGAATATGCTGTATCGACATTCTCAACTATTGTAAGGACGAAAACGTGTGAATGATACCCCGGGAATCAAAAGTGCTATAAATTTCAGGAACGACACTACCAGGCGAATACTTACGGTATAAAAATAAGGGCGGCTTCTCACAATATATCTTCTTAGACTGGATAAAATAAAAACTGTAGCGAGAAGTGGTAGCCTTCCTCAGGGACTAATGAAAAGAACTAATTTATGAAGAAATATTTCTCTTTCATTCAGAAGCTTTCTCTCTCCATTCCGAGTTAATAATTTATTAAATTCATTGTATATTTTTCATTTCACTTTTTGCAGCCATTATAGTTTCAGACTTATGAATTTCCTGAAAAGAACTTCTTGAAAACTAATCGACGACTTTCTCAGTTTCAAAACATAGTGAAAGCAATTGGTATTTTCTGAAGTAGGACTAACTAAAAATAACTAGCAAAGGAGATTTTACTCTTTGAAAAAACTGTTTTGTAATATCATACAAAAATAATGGATCTTCGTGATGCTATTCCTCCTATATCTATAGCTCCTATTTATATATGCTATTCACTGGTTTCGATCCCCGGTGGGGCCTTGGAGTGGGGTTTGGGTGATGAATTTTCAGGCATTTTTTCTTCAGTCTTAGATGTTTGTATTAGATGTAGTCTTAGTCTTAGGTGTATATATTCAGGATATATATAAGAATTTATCCATTGAATATATTTATCCGTCATCTAGTGTCCGTAACATAAGCAGCATTTGCTGCTTAAAATGGGGCTAGTTGATAGGTGTGAATGTTTGAAGATATATTTATATATAATAAGCGGGTTCATTAGTAATATGAACTTTTTAAAGTGTCTATACAGACTTATATAATCTATAATAATATATAGAGAGCTTCAAAGTAATTATCGAAATACTAAAATATAGGTATCATCAATAAGAGGCAGGTACAGGAAGAGACATTACAAAGTAATCTTCAATTTAAACAATATTTCGAACACAATCAGTTTAATTGCCAAACAATCCAGGAATTTGAATTTCAAATGAGATAGCTTAATAAAATTCTCGTTATTCCAGCACTGGGACGAAACGAATATTTTAAATAGAAAGCCTATTTCATGATTGAAAAGGCTCTTGTAAGAAATTAATTAATATCTCATCGTTTGGGATTGACATGGCGATGTCGCCACGGCGATGCGACGTTGATTTATTTACAGTTTGTATTATAACTTAAATATTTATGCATAACAAGCTAACTACTTAACAGAGTTATTTTCCAGGAATAATGAAGTGCAGGACGCCCTCCGTCAATTCGGAAATCGGAAAAAACTCGGAAAAAACATTTCGGAGACGAAAGAGTTATGCGAAGCGCTGTCGGGAGATATTAGATCTAACCAATTGAATATAGGATAAATAATAATTATAATATCCTCAGACATTCACACCTATCAACTAGCCCCAAGCAACTAATGCTGCTTGTGTTACGGACACTAGATGACGGATAAATATATTTAATAGATAAATATATATAAATAACCTGAATATATAGAAATATATATAAACATCCAAGACTGGAGAACAAATGCCTGAAAATTCATCACCCAAACATTTGCCCCCACTGGGGATCGAACCCAGAACCTCTCAAGTTGTCGACGCCTTGAGACCGGCATGCAGACCACTCGACCACGGAGGTCGTCCTCCATGACACACATTAGGGCAGGCTTAGACGTGGTGGATGCTGATGTAAATAAAAGCGGAGATGTTGCCACATAATAATTTACATTGGCGTAGTACAAGAAGACATTGTTCTAACCGCTTTCCACCAGGCGGGTCGTTTCCTTCTTTACCGCTCTTGCTTTACCAAAAAAGAGATCTGGAGCCGTCACTGAGTACTTACGTCATATAATTTTCGCCGAATTTTACTCGAACGTTTTTACTCGAAGATTTTGCTCGAAGAGAAAATCACGAAATGTCAATATTTCTTCAAAGTTACGTATACTCAACGTCTTATCCCTAAATGGGGCTTTTGAAGCGTAGTAAGGCTCATAACCAGCCCAATACCCCGATATGCCAATACTGGCTCGCTTATACAAAGAAATATCAACGTTAAAAAAACTTTGCCTATGTTTTTGCTACACTTCAAGTGAAAGAGTGAAAGGGTTAGAATGGTGTTTCTTTTGCAATAAAAACCGACTCTGGGAAGACAGACTTTGTTTTTTTTTCTTTAGGGAAACTCGCCCAATTTTCACATAATACAGGATGTCCCACGGCCATGCCACATGGAGGCAAAGTATATTAAATATTGAAGGTAGGATGTTTTACTAAAAAGAACACATAATTTTATTTTTTATAATAAGTAGAAATGCATTCATAGATTTATTAACAATCGCCTGCCCCTTCCGGGAATCGAACTCGCGAAATGTGAAAAATAAAAACACCATGTATTTTATGACAACCTTCGAAAGGGTTAATCATAAGGATTATTTTTTCCTAAGGAAGATAGCATCTTCAATGAAAGGAAGATCATGAAATTTAAAATTTTATTCAAATTTTCGTTAGGAAAATTTTGTCTGACGTTTTTACATAAATACGAGTACAGTGTACATTAGAATTGGGGCGTTTTAAGGCAATCCAAAAATATTTTATGCAATTTTTCAACTTGAAAATAATTTTCCTAGAAAGTTCTTCTTTTGAAATTTTTTTTTCATATTTTTAAACATATGGCTCATAAATAAAAACATGTGGGGACATTTTTATTTTATTTTTGAAGCAATTATTAAGAAAATAAAACTTTGTAAAAAAATGAATCTAGTAAGCCCCTATTTTTAAATAGGTACCTGTTTATTATATATTTAAATACCTATACAAAAACATATCACATGTTAGGGTTGAAATTAAAAAAACAGTCTTCACTTTACGTGTAGGTTGGTACCCTAATAATTCTTTTTCCAATTTTTATTTTCCCACTTTGTCGGCGTGATTGATATACTGGTACCAAATTTCAGCTTTCTAGTGCTAACGGTCACTGAGATTATCAGACAGACGGACTTGGCCAAAGTATAAAGGTTCCTAGTTGACTACGGAACCCTAAAAGCTAATACAAAGAACATATGTAGTATTATTAACATAGTAGATATCTAACTCCGAGACAGTGCATACTAACTTCCATGTATTTTTTCCCCTTTAACTGTAATATCAGATTAAAGCGGAGCGTGAAGAAAAACCTAATCAGCTAACTGTATAGTGTCTAGCTTTATATCTTTGTACCTACATCAAGATCCAATATTCGGATTATACCAGGTGAAAAAGTGATCATCTTTAAGAACATCGGTTTTATTTTCCCTTTTTATTAGGTTATATGGTTTCCCTTTATCGTAAGCCCATCTTGAATGAACAAAGCCGTCTTTGTGAAACGCATGACCTTTATCTTTACGACTCTCATTATCAAGATCACTATTATTGGATTGCAGAAGTCGGTCTCTAAAAAAAAGGAATATACTTAGTCTAGTACCAACTATGTACACGTTAAAATCACGTTTAAGTTAATACAAAAAAAAAATTTTTAAAAAAAGAGAACCGCATAACAAAAAATGGGGATTGTCTCATTTTTTTAAATTGCTATAAAGTGAAAACCATTTCGAGGAATAAGGTTGCTGATTGTAGCCTATTAGTTAGAATGCGAAAATAATCATGGATTATTAATATTTTAGCCTTTAAATGAATAACCTTCATTTGCCCTTCAAATGACGTCACTGTTGGCTGAATATCAGTAATGTGTTTGCTATGACAGAAATGACATTTACAAACACAAGTGTCATAAGTCACAAACAAAAAATTATAACCTTACATTGTAAGGTAAATACGATTTGTTCTCATTGTTTTAATGAACAAACGTTTAATAATTATGGAATATAGAAAGTGCTTTGTTCCTACCAGTAAGGTAATTATTACCAATGTAAGTTAATGAACCAAGAACTCAAACTCATAGCGTCGGCTTCACTTCGTAAAATTGCTCAAGATGCTAGCGAAGACTGTTCAGAATTGAACAAGTTACTTGAACAACCTACAAGCAGTAGCAGACCATTGAAAAGAAAACGTGAGGAAATAGTAATGCCCAGTACTTCTTCGTGTCCTACCATGCCCACAAAGGTAAAGTATATTTTTTTTTAGTTTATTTTTTTATTGTCGCGAAGATATTTTTATATCTCTATATTATTGATAAATAACATTAACGTTTGTTTTACAGATGAATGTTGCAACACAGTATGAAATAAAAATGGTGCATAAGAGCACTAACTATATAAGTAGAAAACCGCTAACTAATATTGCTACAGTGGAAGTGATATCTTCACAAGACACATCATCTGTGACCACTCCTTTGTTTGGATGTACAACAGAGACTGAGGAATCTATCTACAGTGCATGAATCAACTAAGAGTATCTTCCCGTCTAGAAAAATTATGTTAGACACAGTATTTAAGAAACCAAAAATGTATTTAGGATGTTTATGTAGAGAGTTATTAGACGTGTAAGAGAGTATGCTTTATTTAAACCTCACTCTGTATTGAACTATCAGTTTGTAGCATATTTGGACGAAATAGTCATGATAGTAAGTGGACTTATCAATTTACAAGGAGAAATAATAAAAAGTTATTGAGTAAGAATGTTTTTATTAAAACTCTTTCTTTTTTTTAAATATTTTAAAAGATGTTTATTTTTTAACACTATCAAGTAATTCAAAATATTAATAATAATATGTAGGCTTCATTGTAATCCACCCAAACAATATGGATGTTCTTGGTGGTTTCAAATAAAGGATCAGAAACACAAAATAATCCCTCATTTTTATTACAAGTCATCATTTAACACATGACTTGTGTTCTAATTTATCCGTTATTTCCTCATTTTTCATGTATGTGCTAACAACTTTCTCTGAAGCTATTCTGTACTGTTCACTTCAAGTTTTTGGCTCCTCTTATTTAAGCAAGGTTATGTTGGTTATTTGTAGACATATATTCCAAAATCATAACATTCTCTACTTTCGGCAGATTCCGTGAGTCCGCTTTGACAAAATGATTTCACGACATAGTAGTTTTTTCACGAAATAATAAGAAAACTGTTAATTCGCGTCGTTTGTGGTATTTTTACAGTAAAAGAAATAAAAGAATGAGTGACACATGAGTGTTGACATTTTTTGACGGCATTCTTTTTTCCCTTGAAGCAAAGGTGTTACACAATGTTACGCCAACAGTGACGTCATCGTAATAAAACGATTACATTTTTTCAAAATTCCGTATAAAAGTTATTACTTTAAAAATAACGAAAATATTGAAATTAGTTTCTCAAATTGATCTATTTTATCCATTTCAACTATAAAAACAGCATGTCGAAAATATTAGACAATCCCCATTGTCTTTGACATTTGTCACGAGACCGTCAGAAGGACGACAACAGAGGCGCATCGGTCCTGTCAAAATATCTCTGCCACAATAGAGGCTACTTAGTTTTTAAAGTCGGTGCCAAATTCGGTGTCGTTTATTTATTTTTGGATTGGCATCGACTTTAAAGACTAAGTAGGTAGCATTTATAAAAGTTATTTTGCGCTTTTCAGTATTTCAGTTTTTGGAAGGCGGTTCTCTTTAAAAAAAAACAATTATTCTTTCATCATGTTTTTCATTTTAATTTTTATTTCATACGTTTTAGTGGTGAGTATTAAGTGTAACAAAAACTTTTCTGAAATCCACATCAAGATCACCAAATCAGTTGTTACATTTAGAAGGTATTAGTATGTTAAAAGACTTAAATAAAAATTGGCGTGTTTTAGTTTCACCTGCATTTATATATGTATATTTGTCCGTGATTATCACTCGATTGGCTGAACCGATTTTGATGCGGTTTTCAGAAAAGTATTTATTACTTGAGTGTTACAAAAACTACCACTAAAAAGTATGAATTAAAATATAGCTCCAAGAAAAACCAACGTCACCGACTTTGGCACCGACCTCAAAATCTATGTAGAATTATACGAGTACAAAAGTTATTTTGTGCTTTACAGTGGTTCAGTTGTTTGAAGGTGGTTCCCTTTTTTCACAAAAGTTTATTATTTTTTAATCATTATGTTTTAATTAATAAATTAGCTCTTGATTATTATCGGTTTGGATGTTTGTAAGTTTTCTACTTCTTTTATTACAGTTTCTTCGTTTTAATACAGCCCATCATTGCAAGCTAGCATTTGGTCCTTTTCAGATATGAAAAAAATTACTTATAACTGTTTGAAATGTCAGAGACGGATACATTTTAGAAATTGCAGTTCTCTATACGATGGTAAACAAACGAAGACAATCACACAACAGGTGAACAATAAAGTGCGTGAGTTCTAAAGGGTAGTCTTGATTAAGTAAGTAAAAAAAATCCAAGGGTCTCTGAAGTTTAAGCAAAAAGCGGAGTCGAATAGTTTATTAGCTTACTACGGTTTACTGTGGTTATGTAAGCAACGCACTGGATAAAGTCAAAGTTGTGAACTAGTAGAGGACTCTGCTGATGATACCAATAGTTATTGAATAATTTTGTATTTTCCAATATCACGAATTCAAAACTATAAAGTGATATTAGCAGCATTTTGCTGAGATGAGCAGTAGGCGCTATTTGTGCAAGAGTTTGGTTCAATCAAAAGATATAATAGGTTGGGGAAAAAGTTTCTTCGCATTTTTTAAGAAAATTCAAAACATTTTTTAATATAGTTTATTTACATTTAACTAAAGTATGTAGGTACCATTTTGTTCGATAACTTTTTGCCATCTTGTAGGTAGGGACATGATCCCATTGCTATAGAAATTTTGGGACTTCTGGTCAAAATACCGCGACAAGTGGTTTTGGCAGTCCTCTCGTGATGTTAACCTGACACTGCCTAAAGAATTCTGAAGAGACCGAAACAGGTGGAAATCTGAAGGTGCAAGGTCAGGACTATACGGCGGATGCATTAACACCTCCCAGCCAAACTCTCTTAATTTTTGCTGAGTGGCTAAAGATGTGTGAGGTCTAGCGTTATCATGATGAAAAACCACACCCCTTCTGTTGATTAATTCCGGCCGCTTTCTCTCAACTTCTTGCTTTAATCTCATCAGTTGTTCGCAGTAGATTTCAGAATCGATGGTCCTGCCTGGTGGTAACAGCTCATAATGAATAATGCCCTTCCAATCCCACCACACACACACAGCATCACCTTGTTGCGAGTTAACCCGGGTTTCGCCACAGTCTGTGAAGCCTGACCGGCCTTTGACCACGACCTTTTTCGCACGTTCTTGTCGTACGTGATCCACTTTTCATCACCAGTTATCAGCTTCTTCAAAAATGGTTCGGTTTCATTACGTCGTAATAAAGAATCACAAATGAGTACACGGTTCATTAGGTTTCCTTCAGTGAGCTCGTGAGGTACCCAAATGTCGAGCTTTTTTGTGTACCCAGTTTTTTTCAAATGCGCCAAAACTGTTTTGTGGTCAATTCCCAGTTCTTCAGCTACGTCGTAACTACTGACATGCCGATCTTGCTCCACTTTTTCAAAAATGGCATCCATTTTATCTGTAATAGGGCGACCAGAGCGACGTGCATCTTTGACATCAAAATTTCCGGATTGAAAACGCTTAAACCAAATTTGTGCTACTCTCACAGACACTGCACTAGGTCCATAAACATCGCAAATTTTTTTCGCGGCTTGCGTTGCATTTTTACCTTTTTTGTAGTACAATTTTAAAATGTATCGAATTTCTTCATTAGATTCACTCATCTTGGCGGTACGAAAAACAAATGAAAATCACACATTTTCCTAATTTGAATTTGGAATTATGTTCTTTAAAATTTAAACTTTCAATGATACCAAAACCAGCCAGATACAAATAGTATAGGCAAAGAGATTTTATTACAAGTTTATACATACTATAATGCGAAAAGACTTTTTCCCCAACCTAATATATCTTGCTTTTTGTTTGTTGTGGCTGTTATTTTTATATTGTTTGTGAGAATTTTTATGATTTTGTGTCGTCTGTGCTGTTATCATTTAATTATTATATATACATATTTATATATATTTGAATAGGCCCGGTCAGAACACCAGCGCTGGGTCAGTCTCTGATTCAGCATATGCTGAGGCCGGGTCCTAATTAACCGTTATTGTGTAGTCTTTTAAAATTATTCACTGTACTCTGTGTTTGTCTGTTCTTTCTTTGTTTTTTATTCTTATTGTGTGTTTGTAGGTTAATAAATATTTTTCTTTCTTTCTTTCTTTCTTTCTTACATAAACAACGCAAGTATGACGATTTGTATTGAAACCAGGCGTGTGAACTTTTTAACGTTTACTGTGACGTCACAACGTAATTTTGAGACGGGAGATCCAAGTGATTGAAAAATACCCATGCCGCTGATGCCCCTCCGGCAATTATCATACAACGAGGCATTTTTTAGTATAGTTTCAGCCATTCGGACGCACACAGACCCCAACGATTTGTCGGGGTTTTCGAACACGCACGTACATGCATTTTATCTATGTAAATGTATATCTGTGGTTCAATCCCTACCTATGCTATTGATTTAAAATTTTAAGTATTAGTTTAATTTTTATTTTTATTCTAATTTTTGTTCTTAGTCCATTAGTCGCCTTTTATGACACCCAAGGGAAGAGATGGGTTGGTAGTATTCTTTTAATGAGTCGCTACCACACGACTCAGATATGTTGAGGTAAAACCCTTATTTCGTCACATTATATTACATGCGTTAATTCTCGAGTGCTTAACATGAGTCTCGACGGTATTTACGTCACACACAATGATCATGTACATTATGTTGGATACTAACGAGACACAACTGTGTGAGTACTCACACAGTTGTGTTTCGTTAGTCGTCTTAAGCAATAGACCAATAGTTAGTTATTTTATTTATTTTATAAACTTCTAAATAAAATGAAGTAGAAGTTTATAAAATAAATAAAATATATAACTATTGGTTTTTTGTTTAAGACGGATGAAATGATAATTATAAAAAATTGTAAAGAAGCTATTGATACAAAGGTAAATGATTCCTACTAAAATATTAGGTCCTTACCTATGAAATTGGTGTTTTGTATGGAGATTTTGGGGATGTCTGCATTTTACATATTTTACATTTTACATTTTATCAGTTTTCTTCACAACGACAAATCCAGAGATAATAATATTTGCATGTATCATTAGACAAGCTTTAGCAATATGTGTGTGAACACGCTTGATAAAAATTATTCATCGTTTTTATGTTAATGCAAATGAAAAGATGTATTCGGGAGGCAGTTAAAAATAATTGTCTTTGTGTCTAATTTTAACACAATTAAACTTACAAAAAATTATCAAATTAAATAATACGAGCTCAAATATATGGTCTATTTTTAGAAGAGGCAATTATTTTATAAGAATGTTCTGAAACTTAATAGTTACGGACAAATTGCTAAGACAGAATAAAAACACCAATTTCATAGGTAAGGACCCAAAAGATATACTGGTAGACAGTGGGATCTAGCCAACATCCTCGGCCTTCACAAGACAATTAAGTTTCCTCGACAAATAAAACGTGACAATATCTTGACCCTTCAAGTTTACAGTCCTGAAGGAATGCTCTTATCACCCTTAAGCCCCAAACATAAATAAGCGGGTGAAGTGGAAAGACGAAGGCAAACGAAAATTCCCGTTCATTTCCAAATGTAAATAATATCATGCTCTTAAATTTGAAATGAAATGGAAAATAAGCCTTATTGCGCACGAAAGTAAACTGCTAATAATAAATTTCACATTACCCTTATGCAAGTACGCGCCGGTGTTATCGTTAAGAAGATTTATTCCTAAAAACAATCGAGAGGAAGTGCAATAAAGATAATGCGGTAAATTTAAACACGTGTGAGGAGCTGTGTTTCTTTAATGGTTTCGTTTTGCTCTTGTAATAGGTGAATAATTATAAATATGGTTAAAATTTTCATAGGGTAGATACAACCAAGTGTTTTATTATTATAATAACATACAAAATACGATTATAGTGTGAATTATGAATGGGTCTAATCATATACGGCCGCTCTACTGAGCGACCGAGCCACTACACTGCGAAATTACAAACAACTATATGCAACGGAGATCAGTGGCGTAAAGGTTAGTACGCTTTGGCTTTCGATTGAAAATAAAGCTACATCGCCATGGTCAGGCCGTGGATGGGTGACCAAAACTTTGTAATCTCGAGTTCCTCCGTGCTTCGGAAAGCACGTAAAGCCGTTGGTCCCGGTCGCTATAGCGACTGTTTCTACCCGCCAACCTGCATTGAGCCCGCGGGGTGGTATTACGGCCCATAATCCTCATCTGTTTCTCCATGAGGAAGGCCTGTGCCCAGCAGCGGGACATATGAAAGAACAGGTATGAAGAGAGGACAGGTATGCAACTATATATTTGTAGCGGCGCACGCGGCCTCTACTTTGTTTTCCATACATTTGATTGTCATTTCCTTTTCGGTCGCGCAGACGCATGTGAATCTACCCTTATACATAAAATTATTATAAAGTTTGTATTAGAAACCTTTGCTTGGCTAGTGTCCTCTTCATCAGCCGACATTAGTTCACCACCTAGACCGGCCGTCTCTAATTTGAAACTTTCAACCCTCTCCTCGACTTGCCGCATCCAGAATCTGCCAGCAGCATTCCGCACTTACTCTACGATATAGGTGTACATTATTCCAGTTCATCATCAACAACCACTGCTCGTCCACTGCTGGACATAGGCCTCCCCTAATGCACGCCACCGCTCTCTATCTTCGGCCGTTCTCATCTAGCCCACTCCAGCCAAGCTACGAATATCGTCATCCCATCTTGTCTCAGGGCGTCCCACACTGCGTTTGCAATTATTGGGTCCTTACCTATGAAATTGGTGTTTTTATTCTGTCTTAATATTTTGTCTGTAACTTTTAACATTCAGAGTATTCCTAAATAATAATTACCTCGTCTAAAAATAGACTATATTTTTGAGCTCTTTTGATTTTTTTTGATAATTTGTTGTAAGTTTAATTGTGTTAAAATTGGACACGGAGACAACTCTTTTTAAGTGCCTCCCGAATACATCATTTTATTTGCATTCACTTAAAAACGATAAATAATTTTTATGAAGTGTGAGATTCCACATATTACTAAAGCTTGTCTAATGATATATGCCAAATATATTATTATTATCTTTGGATTTGTCGTTGTGATGAAAACTGAAAAAGATTTAGTATGAAAAATGCAGAATTCCCCAAAATCTCCATACAAAACACCAATTTCATAGGTAAGGACCTAATAGTAATACCAGCTGCATCCAAAACTCAATAACGAGACATCGCAGAGAAACCCAACATAGACATTAGTTTGTGATTTCTATTCTGAAACGAGAAAAGTTTGCTCAATTCCCAAATAAAGCGTCGTGTAAATGAAGCAGTTTACAGTGCAAAAGTTTACAATTTACTTCAGTCACAAGCATAAACATATACATGCCGCCTCGCCTCTTTCTCGTAAGGTGTAGGCAGAGGTGTTAAACACCCAGATATTTCGCCAGATATATTATCACATTGGCCGAGAGACGTCCACTGCTCGATATAAACAGAGAAAACTTTTTATATAATACTAGCTTTTACCCGCAAGTTCTCTCGCGTAGAATAGTAGTCAATAAATAGGCTATTCAATACTGAAAGATTTTTTCAAATTGGAACAGTAGCCTCAATTGGTGGAATTGAAAGTTAACTTCTAATCTATTATTAGAAGCAAAGTTCATAGTGGCGTAAATTTGTTCTTCATTTTTCTGGGAGACGTTATTTCAATTTTTAAACATTCACTCGCGTGGCACCTGTTCCCATGGGAATATCGGGATAAAGGGTAGCCTTTGTCCATTGTCAGGGTGTAAACTATCTGTGTACCAAATTTCGGTTAAATTGGTTCAGTAGTTTCGACGTGAAAGCGTTCGTATTTGTAATATTAGTATGGATTTCCTAACTTCAGGGCCTGCATGCGCTAAGGGGGTAGGAAGTGTTAACAACCATCCAACGGCTTATAGCGGCGACGGGCTCACCACCTGTCACGCTGAGTGCAGTCACTGCTTGGTGAAGCGTTTGCGGAGCTTTTACCTGGTCTCTGGATAACCCTTAGGGGATAATAGTCGGGATTATATGTTTGTATGTATGTATATTTGAGGTGTATTGTGACATATAATAATAATTGTAAATTTTCTAGCGAAGTTTAAGAGCAAAAAAAAGTAAATGAAATAAAAAACGCAAAATTTTTAAGGGCTGTTCGTAATTCAGGTACGGATTTCGTAGTACCTTCATGAGGTTTTTAACTCTAATCTAAGGTTTTCGAGAGAGCGCAGATGTTACATATAAGTCTAAAAATTCTCGGTTGAAATAGATTAAGCAACAATCAATCACACTTTTTTTATCTAATTACATTTATCGACAAAATTCTCTGACGTGGTGGGTGGAGATGTAAATAATGTTGTCACTTATTGTAAATATTTATAAAACTTAAGGCACACTGGAACAATTTATAAAAAGGTAACCACATTTCACAGATCAGTGAACATAAAAAGTTAAAGATTATTAGAAAAGGTACTTACAATAGTGCCTTGACAAAGTTATTTAAGTTGTTTGAAAGTTTACTGTACGAAACTTTAGAAATTCTTAGGCGTAGTTAGAAACATTTATATATAATATATATTACTTAATAAATTATCAATTAGCATTGAAAATTGAAGACCAAAAACAGAAACCAAAGGCCAGAGAAGAGCGCAATAAAAGCAAAGAGTCGCTAATACTTATTTAATTATCGCCTCGAATGTTTATGTTATTTTATGACAATAAAAATCATGAGTGATTGTTTTCGATAGGTATTATAAACCAAAATCTCTATCAGTAGCAATATTTTTAATGCCTTTCACACTCAGTAGCCTGTGATAATTATATCAAGATTCCCTTAATAAATCCTGAATGACTTCTAAATTGTGTGCTTTGAAAAGACTTTATAAGTACTCCTCGTGCGCTAACGTCGGAACTAGTGAATAATGCATCGGCATATCTCTACCCGTGCTGTTTAGAACTTTCTATTTAAAAAAATTGCAAGCAGCAACACAAGCACACGTGCTGTTACGTAAGAAGGTAAATAGCTTATATAAGAAAAGTTTATAGTTCTTTCAGTGCTGAATGAAATGTTTTTGAATGCACAACATTTCATATTCCTTTATTTCGGTAGGCAGAGGTCTTAAGACCTTTCCCTGATATGTTTGTGTTTCCGAGGGAGC
The DNA here is from genome assembly GCA_910589355.1 of Parapoynx stratiotata. NCBI lineage: Eukaryota > Metazoa > Arthropoda > Insecta > Lepidoptera > Crambidae > Parapoynx > Parapoynx stratiotata. The sequence goes on from OU342478.1 coordinate 10,566,432, forward strand.
TGGGTATAGGCTACTGGAGGATAGCCTGCCATGAATCGGGTGCAGTGTAAGGATAGGGATATTCATAACGATAAGTAAACCAAATAATAGGTCTTTATCTATGAAATTGGCGTTTTGTACGGAGATTTTGGGGAAGTCTGTATTTTCCATACTAAATCCAGACATAATATTTTTGGCATGTATCATTAGACAAGCTTTAGCAATATGTGTGATATAACTGTTAATAAAAAATATTTATCGTTTATAATGAATGCAAATCAAATGATTTATTCGGGAGGCACATAAAAAGAGCTGTCCTCGTTTCTAATTTTAACACAATTAAACTTACAACAAATTATCAAAACAAATCAAAAGAGCTCAAAAATATGGTATTTTTTAAGGAGAGGTAATTATTTTTTAAGAATATAGTGAAACTTAATAGTCACAGACAAAATACCAAGAGAGAAAAAACGGCAATTTTATAGGTGGAGACCTATTATATGTTTGCATTTTGCGGACCGAATGCTAATTGATGGGTAGTACAACGGCTTAATGTGCGTATCAATGTATGGAAGAACTCTGTGATAAGGTTTTTGGTTCCTTCAAGTTCCAAGCAGACTTGTTTTCAATATTGAAACCAGGATCGGCAAGGTAGGGTTTGATTTATCCGAAGAGTACCAAGACTGTGGAGCCCCGTCACAATCCATGTCATATTTGATATCGTGCACACTGCAGTGCCCTCCACTGTACCATGGAGGAGTTGAATACGGCAACACCAAAAGCTGAAGCAATTGCCTAGTATGACGCCATGACGTTTGAGCTATTGACAAGAAGAAGAGGGACAAGAATATTGAAACCTATCATAATGAACTACTAAGCTACCGCCCTCCTCTTAAGGTATTACGCAAAATTTTCTTCAAACTTCAGTAAAGCTTAATCGTTCCATCCATAGCCTGATGGGGCAACTGACAGTAATTGCAAGTCAAATGCAAAGCATCAAGCTCCCGTTTCAAAGAGGGTTAAATATTGCTTATAATACCAGGAGACACTCAACCGTAAACGAATTTTAGGTCAAAGTTCTGATATTTAAAACGCTCGTGATTTTTCCATGTGAAATTAGAATGGGTGCTTCAGTAGAGCGAGTAATGTTGCCCTGAAAAAGGGATTTACAAATAAAATATCAAAATGATTTTTTGTATCCGCAAAAGCAAATAGACGTAATGACTTACCTTTATTGATATTATGTTTGGGAAACGGGCTAAAATTTTATTCAGTTTGGGTTTTTATTTTTTGGACCGCGAATTGTTGTTTTATGAAAGGTCATGATAGATGACCTAATATAACGCGGAACCTGTGAAAATAATGTGTAAATACTCTTCTGAATTTTTTCTTTTGTAAGTTATTTGAAGAACCAAAAGATGATGAATGAACCTTACATCTGTACGGCGATAATAATCGACTAAAACTTTAAAAGCTTCAGGGCCAATCGATCATGTATCAAACGTAAATTTTTCGATGTTCCCGATGAAATTCTTGTCGTAGCCGCAACAAAATTTATCTGTGCCTTATGTCGTAGGTGGATACAGAATATAATTGACTCTATAAACCCTCAGTATAAAGAAAAGGGTAAGGTCAAAACTCTTCAGACATACACTTTACATGATTCAAACATAATTTAAACTCAAGTATCGCAATGAAGTACTAAAATTAATGGTTTGAACTTTTGTTGTAGACTTTAGAGGATAATTTTCATTAAGATTTTTTAAAATATCGGGTGCAAGCGGTCCATATTATACCAGTTGAAGGTCTACCTTGTCTGCACGTGCTTCAAGACGATCTGGCCTAACACCGGGCCAACATAGCGAGAGACGGCCCAAACTCCATCGTATGATCTTGATTAATTATGGCATTCGTTCTAAGGAAGCCATGTTCAGCTTAGGACCGACAGTTAATCGTCGAAAGTTTCTGACTGCACCCTGGTGGTGAATTGACTCTAATGTCACATTATAACTACATCAATCGCATCCAGCATCAACCAGTGTCATAGTACCAGCCTTTTTGTTGCTTTACCTCCAAGGTCGAACAGAGCAATGCGAAAAGAACTGTTTTACGTCAGAACATTTGGTATAATTTTGCGGTTGCGGATCTCAATCAATTAATGTTTCAAGTTATTGCCAGAAATATTTTAAAAGTAATTTTTATACTTAAGCAATTTTCTAAGTTCATTTTAAGGTTTGGTTGCCAATACCTAGTGGTACCCACAGGAAAAATTATTCCTGAACTTTTTATAAAGAAAAATACAACATTTTATGAGTACGAAATTTCTTTGGCAACAAGTAAGCTACTGTTAGAAACAATGCCAAATGAAGAGTTCGTGATAGCAATTCTAGATACAAAATAGATTCTGACTTCTTCATTATTTTAACGTTCGCTGTATTCTAGCGATGCACAAATCAGTCCAAGCACGGTTTGGCCAATGGCCAATAGCGTTGGCCGTTGCTTCCAAATCACTTAATTTATGTAACGAAACACCGGAAAATTGTCCTCATTTGAATACCCAATGCAATAAAGTTGTGATTTACGAGAATTTTCCTTCAGTTTTCGTCCTTGTTACAATGACTTCGTGATACGCCTAACAGGGACCACATTATGGATGACGCGTTGAAATTTGTCTTTTATCGTCTCTATTACGTTGTTTTTAAGAGTAAAAATTACAGCTCGTTGGAGAGTTATGCGTGTGGTACATAGTACATTGTTATTAAGACAATTTAAGGTTATTGTCGTGTGGAAAAAATAAATTATACTCGTTCAGTCTAAAGTAAGTTTGTGTATGAATTATTAAAACAATGTTTGTATATTACGTTGGAGTATTTCATAATATTTTGCATACAAAAGTTAACTAGGAATATTCCAGTACGCACTAAGAAATACGTTTTTTTGTTATAGTTACATTGAATAAATTAAATAGCAGAATCATTTTTATACACAAAAAATTTAGTTTTTACCAAAATATTATACAGGTAGAAAAATATAAAGTAGTTACAAAATATTTAGTCTCAACTCAGGCGCAAACAAAAGATGAATAGGTGGGTACATCACACGTAGTAATGGGGCAAGCGGTATGTATGGGTATATATGGGGCAATATTAGAAATTAAAGTATTATTATGGGTTCGTAATTTTTTAAAGAAGTTACAAGTTATTTTAAACTTGAATTTATCTGGCGATGATATATTGTTAATTTTGTGCAATTTAGAAATATTTGTTTGGGGTTTGGTATTGAAAGCAATTTTTAAGGCTTTAGTATCCGTAACACAAGCAGCATTTAGTTGCTTAAAATGGGACTAGTTGATAGGTGTGAATGTCTGAAGATATTTATTTATTTTATTTTGTATTACTTACAAGGATCGCCGATTAGTTAGACATGTAGTATTCCAGGCAAGAAAAGCATAGATAAGGCAAGGTCTAATTAATGAAGTATAAATACGTAACTTAGTGTTTCGGCTGAGACGACTGTGGCGGTTGAAAATAGAATTTAATACAAGCATGGCACAAGCTGACCTAGTTTTGAGGTGGGTAATATGATTGGTCCACCTTGATTTTCTGTCAAAAATGATTCCAAGGATTTTTGCAGAAGTTTTCCATTGATTACAATGACCACCTACCTTCATAGTCCTACAGGGTAGCATGCTTTTATGGGAAAACATAATCGCCTCCGTCTTTTCCTCATTAAGCTTAAGTTTCCACATAAGGAAATATGTGGTGAGTAAATCCAATGACAACTGTAATCTATTTATTATAAGATTTTCGTCGTCGAAGATTAGCGAAACATGCGAGACCTGTACGTGGCTGGTAAGAAATGTCATATAAATAGACTAGGAATAAGTACGGACCAAGAATGGATTCTTGAGGCAGACCAGCAGGAATTTGTCTAGACATGAGCAGACATTGTCTATAAAAACTTTGAATTTGTGATCAGAGAGGTATGATCGTATCATTTTTACTAGATTTATAGGTACATTAATAGTTTTCAATTTATACGTAGTCCTTCATATCAGACTGCATCGAAAGCTTTTCCTATATCCAGCAGACACATTCCCCTGGACTGCCTTAGAGTGAGAGTGAGAGTAACTGGTGCCATGTGGAATGTTCCTTCCTGAAGCCAAATTGCTCATCAAGCAGTGTGCAGATGCATTTAGTAGACGATTGTATATTATAGACTCGAAAAGTTTTGCCACAGCTGGCAAAACACTAATTGGATGATAGCTCACAGAGTGCTTTTAATTTTTCGGAGGCTTTTTGATAGAAATAACTTTGGCAGTTTTCCAAGCCTTTGGAAAATAGCTAAGACGAAGGCACCCATTCATAATATTAGTAAAATATACAATAGGTTGTTGCGATAAGTTTTTTAATAGGACATTATGGATATTATCGATACCAGGTGCTTTTAGACACTTGAGTTTCCTTACGTGGCACCAGAGTTCATGGGAAGGACAAGATGAGGGATCTCTTCAATTAAAGACAGATTGTCCAGGCTATGGATAGAATCCTGGATCTTAGACTCCAGTTCCATATCATGCCAGTCATGAACTTAACATGACTGGCATGGCATGGTCATGACTTGAGTCAGGACCTTGTTTGACCAGAAGGTCTGCTAGCACTTCGCACTGTTCTTTGGTGTCACTGGTTAGGGAACAATCGGCTTTTAACAGTGGATGGATTGAATTGAATGATTTTAAATAATTATTATGACTTTAGAATGAGTTTGTTATTAAATACACACGACAAATAAAGTAACACGAGTATAATTTTTTTATATATTTTTATTTTTACAAAATAATATTATACTCCCCGGATCTTTTCCCAACAGATAACCATTTTTTTTTAAATTTGGATAACTTCTTGCAAGGGAAAAAATTCAACTCTGATGGGGCAGTCCATGTCGCCTTCATAGATTTTATTGATTCCCGTCCGACTGGTTTTTTTAGTAAAGGGATCAATGAACTTCCTATGAGATGGCAAAAGTGCATAGAAAACAATGGTTCATACTTTGATTAATTAAATATATTATATTTAAAAATATTCGTCTTTTTGTTCCTCCCATACAACACGCCAATTTCATTTGTAAGGACCTAATATTTTTCGGAAAAATTTCACTTTTACGCCGGAGGTGGCTAATATAGTGGGAATAACCTCATTCTACGCAATGGATCGGTATGTCACGGAGGAAAATATCAGAGTAACACACGAAAGCTATTTCCGAAGAACATAAACCACTTACCAAATGAGGCGACATCGAAAACCCGTCGACTCATGACAACTTAATTTATCGATAACGCTATCGAGATGTTTCTGAGAAATAAACGTTTGAAGGAAATTAATAGGCCAAAAGGCAGATTTTTAGCTGGATCAAGAGGTAGATTTATAATTACTTTGGGTTATCTGATTATCTTTTGGTATTGTAATTTTGTGACCCTGGCTGTTAAATTATTATAAGATAAAACCTATATATATATATAATAAAACCTTCGTAGGTTTTCGAACGATGTTTTTGTTCCGTTCTTACGTCCGTTCCGATGTTTTGGTCACCGCATGATTGAGCTATATTAATAATAATACTCTTTATTGCAATTGAAAAATTTTACAACTTCATGGTAAAAACAATGTTTGCAAGGGAGGACTTATTCACTAATAGGAATGTCTTCCAGTCAACCCATTAACGTCAGTAATAGCAGTTATAAGTAGGCGACGAAAATACAACAAGAATACGTGCAAATGTTAAATGAACTACATATACTAAATATAATACATAAAAATATTTAAATAAAAACTTATATACATACATATTGATATATTAATAGATGAATATAAAAAGGAGAAAGAAAAAGCAATGTATAGATTAATCAGTTATTTGTGATAAATAATAGTGCTTAAGTCTGGTTTTGAATGAAGATATTGATGGACTCTCCTGGATAAAGGCTGGGAGACAGTTCCACATATGTGCGGCGCGGAACGAGAAGGAGTTAAGAAGGAAGTTGGTATTACACTTAGGGAGGTCCAGCATTTATATTGTCCCACTGCTGGCCACAAGCCTTCGTCATAGAAACAAAAATACGAGGAGTATAGGCCGTAACACCACCATGCTGTGGCCCAATACATGCTGGTGGGTAGAATCGGTTACAATAGCAACCGGAACCAACGGCTTAACGTGCCTTCCGAAGCACGTGAGAGTTAGAGATCACAGAGTTTTGGTCACCCATCTACGGCCTGACTATGGTGAAGGTAGCTTTGTTTCCGACATCGAAGCGTACTAACCAACTATGCCATCGAGCTCCTATTGATCCTGAAAGTACATACTCCCTATAATCCCCGAAGGAGTAGGCAGAGTCCAAGGAGCACTGTGTTCCTTAAGACCACACTTAGCCATACAAAAATTGGGTTTGGTCAGATGAAAAATCGTGAAAGAGTAGTTACAAGTGGCTAGCTCATCGCCTACACAATCACAGACCCAGTACCCAATACGCCCTTAGTCGCCTTTTACGACATGCTCGGCAAGAAAAACAGTTGGTACAATCTTTTTCATCCTGAAAGTAAATATTAATAATCCAATTAGCACTGCAGAAAAGTTAATACTTAATTAATACTTCTCCAGTTCCCTTGATAATTAAATGCTATAGCAACTATTTAGCTTATTAGCAATGTATAGTACAAATAATACTCTTAATAATGATATGCAAACATGCACCAACCGTATAAGTAACCATAGTTTACTTGGCAAGGAAACGGTCCCTGTTTAATTGGCAGCGACATGCCGAATGCGGGGACACGTATTACCGCAACTCTGAATGCATCACGTAGCGCAGAAGTCGTACGTAGGTACTGGTGGCAACATATTTAGAGTAACATTTTCGGTAGGAATATTTGATAGGACCTCTGCCTTTTCTCGTTTCTGGCAGACGAATAAATGTCAAATGTCAAAGACGGTTCTCTATTTAGGCCTGATTTTTCATTCCTCAGATAAATCTATCTGTCAGTCAAATGTTAGCTCTGTCCCTTTTCTTTTTATGACTTAAGAAAGTGACAGTGATAATTTTAAATGGCGGATAATTTTACCTGAGGATTGAAAAATCGGGCCATAGTCTCATAAATTTTTTATCCATAATCTAACGTGTCATAATGTTTTGTGACCTAATCATCATCTGTCCGAATGATAAGTATCCAATTTTATGACTCATAATATCACTTGCCCCAAAATCGAAATATCTAAATATAATTTAACCATTTTTTTTGCTATAAATATTATAATCCATAATATTTAAAAGAAAAGGCTTTTCTTTATCAGTTATAAGTCCTAACGTAGTGTGTCATAATATAACATGCCAGAAAGTATAAAAACTATAATTATAGTCTTAAAATCTTTAGGCATAAATATTACAATCCATAATCTTAAAAATGCATCAAATGCTTTTCTTTGATTGTTACAAATCCTTTAAAAGTAACGATTGATACGCATGCTCTGGGTAATGTAATGTTTATCTTAGAATTAATTTTAAAAAATTAGCTTGGAATTGTTTTCTTTCCAATTATCATTTAATAATAAAAATTAATAATTAAATAATATTACATAAATATAGTATGATTCTATCACAGTTGTTTGTTTATTTTACCAAAAACCTTGTATGTCACTCGAAGTAATTCAAGCCAACTTGCACCATGTAAGCAAGAATGCACCACGCAGGCAACCATGCAGTATGCAGCAAGCATGAAGCATTCACGCAAGTATGCAGCATTGAGGCAAGCATCCAGTATGCAGGCAACCATGCAGCATGCAGCAAGCATGAAGCATTCACGCAAGTATGCAGCATTGAGGCAAGCATCCAGTATGCAGGCAACCATGCAGCATGCAGCAAGCCTGAAGCATTCACGCAAGTATGCAGCATTGAGGCAAGCATCCAGTATGCAGGCAACCATGCAGCATGCAGCAAGCATGAAGCATTCACGCAAGTATGCAGCATTGAGGCAAGCATCCAGTATGCAGGCAACCATGCAGCATGCAGCAAGCATGATGCATTCACGCAAGTATGCAGCATTGAGGCAAGCATCCAGTATGCAGGAAACCATGCAGCATGAAGCATTCACACAAGTATGCAGCATTGAGGCAAGCATCCAGTATGCAGGCAACCATGCAGCATGCAGACAAGCATGAAGCATTCACGCAAGTATGCAGCATTGAGGCAAGCATCCAGTATGCAGGCAACCATGCAGCATGCAGCAAGCATGAAGCATTCACACAAGTATGCAGCATTGAGGCAAGCATCCAGTATGCAGGCAACCATGCAGCATGCAGACAAGCATGAAGCATTCACGTATGCAGCATTGAGGCAAGCATCCAGTATGCAGGCAACCATGCAGCATGCAAGCAAGCAAGGCTATTGCAAACGGTTTACCCACCGACGGCGTGGCGGTGTTACTGCTCATACTCCTCATGTGCTTCTGCATGAGGAAGGCCTGTGCCCAGCAGAAGCACGTATACATAGCATGTGCATAGGCTGAGGACGAATGTCACATAATCTGGCAATTGCTTGTACTCCAATGTAGGCATTTTGTGCAGAAACGATGAAGGTTTAAATTCCTTTAAAGTAAAATTTATTATCCCCATTTAAATTATTCAACATTGTTCTTAAAGCTCTGCCAGATGCTAAAATACTAGGTTCGGTAACCCGACGCGATAAAAGCTGCAATAATCCAAGGAAGCAGACACCTGTGGCATTTATTTCATATCCATATTATTGTTCTTGCAATGCTTGTGACTGTTATGCAATTTTCCGCTGAAATTTCATTCGATTTATGAATACCTGGCGTTATAAGTGATTTTCTTCTGTTTTAGTTGACTTGCTATTGAAAAGTATGTGAAAAATGTCGTCCAGTATGATCTCAGCCAGGAGACACATTAATTATAATCACAAACAATTCCCTAATCAATTAAGGACTTATTGGGCAAAATGAGGAGCTTGGCGGCGTAGTGGTTAGTACGCTTTGGCTTTTGAACGAAAATCAGGCCAGGCCGTAGACCGGTGACCAAAACTTTGTGATCTCGAACTCCTCCGTGCTTCGGTAGGCACGTCAAGCCGATGTTCTCGGCCGCTATTGCAACCGTTTCTACCCACCAACCCACTTTGGACCAGCGTGGTGGTGTTACGGCCCATACTCATCATGTGTGTCTCCATCAGGAAGGCCTGTGCCCAGCAGTGGGACGTATATAGGCTGTGGACGGTAAATATAAAATATTGAGACAAAGAATAAAATTTAAAAGAACTTTTAGAATTTGCTAGTAAATTAGCTCATGTTGAGCTAATGAGCATGTTAACCTAGTGATGATGACTTTAAAAACAAATTCCTAGTTAAAAAATCAACCTTTGCCTAGTGAACTAAACGTTAGGATAAAAAACACAACTAAGAACATATTTTACTCAATTTTGTAGCCCATAACGTTTCAGTACTAAAATTTAAGCCACTTCACATTAATATTTGTTAGCGCGTTATGAAATAGTCCCGAGCAATTTTCACGCGCCATATTTGACTAAATATCTCTTTATGACATCCAACCATAATGAATGGTAATTTTCATACAATTTGCGTTTAGCTAACTTAAGTGTTAAGTATTTTAATGCAATTCGGTTCATTTGGTTTGGAAGTGAACATTTTCAAAATTATTTCTATTTTATAATGCAATTTATAGTTTTTTTTACTGGTTTATTTGGGCTTTTGATAAAAAAATATTAAGATGCGTTTTTCATGGTATATTCTTATATGACCTTAAGAGACTGATGAGATTAAGAGAATGATGGTTGAGACATTAAAATGTATCAGTATCGAGTTTTTATATCCTAAAAGTCTAAAATTAGTATAAATAATTTAATTTTTAACTTATAAGTACTTTGATATTATATTGATCAAAAATATTTAACTGGTATGCGTACGTCTATGTTCATAATATTTAACTGCAAAATATTAAAATGGTCCTAATTATTATTTTACTCGTTATTTTATTTTTAATTTCAGTCTAATTACGTGTTTTTGACACAGTTTATAAATTATTAGTTTGTAATACATTTGCTAGTAATAGTAATCTTAATTTTATTTCAAGAAAAAAACATCAATTAGTTTATCAAGGGGCTCAAAACGAGACACAATAGAAACATCTATTGCTTGCGAACACCGGCGCTCGCGGTGCCCGCCAAGTGTTAATGAAAATTCATTAAAAAATCCATTGTACTCGGACTATGGATAAATACGTAGAACATTAAAACTTACCTATATGTTTATTTCTAATTACATAACTGGTACTGATTACATTGGGAGATTAACAAATACAATAAAACTTCCTGAGATCTAAGTATAATCTTTAAGTTACTAAGTAACAAAATACCAAAACAACATGCAAAGAAACCGTTTTATATAATCCATAGATTTCTATCCATCTTATTTCATCCATCTATTTCTATCTAGTGATATAAAATGAAAAGAAAATCATTCTACAAAACGTATTCTGATTTTCATTAGATTTTTTTTATAATACTTCATCTTGAATTTTTGTTTGGTTCCTTAGGGAATTATAAGCATAGTAATATTAATATTATTATGTTTTTTTTTGACCCCACTTACTTATATTAAAATTTAAAAAAATAAAATAACTTATAATTTTTTAAAAGTATTCTATAACAACCAGGGATAATATAACTAACAGAGAAAGAATTTTCAAAATCAGTTACAGGGAATAACTTAAAATATTCAAAAACAAAATTTATCGCTTTACTCGAATATACAATAATAATAAACCTCTTTATTTTCAAACGTTAGTCTCCTTACATTTTACTGAAAATTTTATCTCGTTTTAATTATTACCGACACCGAGGTTTTTTTTTTTTAATAGTTTATTGTACACAACAATTAAACAGAAACAACACATAAATAAAATAGAAAGTACAAAGGGTGTGGCTTATTCCTAAAGAAATCTCTACCAGCCCACCTGCGATAGGAGACAGTATGGCATGAAACATAATTGTCGCGTGTACACTATAAATACATTAAATACTATATATACTTAACATACTATATATTAAGATATAATATATATACCTATATAAAATGCAATACATAATCTACAAGTACATAAATACAATATATACATACAATAAATATATGAACACAAAAGAACCATTGATAGTTTAGTATTTGATACAGAAGCAGGGTCAGGTAAAGGAAAGATAGAATTCTTTGACCTTTTTCTTAAACAAAGGAAGAGAAGGGACGTCCCTTATCGCCGACGGTAAGGCGTTCCACAGCTTCGCTGCATGAACAGTGAAGGAATCTGTAAAGAAGTCAGTGCGACAATGATTATAAGGCAATTTAAGAAGAGTGCGGAGATGTGATCTACAGGGCAGGTCTGAAGGACGCGCAAAGTCGAAGCGGTCACGGAGATACTGAGGATACGCTGGGTTACGCAAAATATTAAAAAGAAGGAAAAGAATACGAGAGTTCCTACGAAGTCGGATAGGAAGCCATTTGAGTTGAGAGCGGTAATTGGAAACATGATCATATTTGCGTAACCCAAAGATAAAGCGGATACATAAATTTTACAATCGTTCCATCTTGTTCAATAGCTCCTCGCTAATGTCCAGATAACAGGCATCCGCGTAATCCAAGTTGGAAAGAATCAATGACTGAGCCAAGGATATCCTAGTCTGGAGGGGTAAATAATATTGAAGCGCTTTCAATGTGTGAAAAGAAGAAAACGCTTTGCGACTAACTTCGTTGATTTGAGGTTTCCAAGTTAAGTTTGTGTCAAACGTGATTCCTAAATTTTTGGCAGACAGACAGAAAGGAATAATGGAACCATCCAAGACCACGGGTGGCAGCAGTCTCACATCCACCTGTTTCGTCATGTAAGCACTACCAATTACCATGGCTTTAGATTTGTGAGGGTTTATGCACAGTCCGTATGACTTAGCCCAACCATGCAGACGCACCAAGTCCTCATTCAGAGCCGAGACCGCATCGTTGACGTCAGAAACAGGGAAATGGCGGTACAACTGCAGATCATCAGCGTAGAGATGATAGTTTGAGGTAAGAGATCTGGTCGCAGTATTTATAAAACACGAAAAGAGAAGTGGTGACAAAATGCCTCCTTGAGGAACACCTGATGATAGGGTGCACCAGTCAGAGAGAACGTCACCCAATCGGATACACTGGGTTCGGCCACGGAGATAGGAATCGAACCAAGAGACAGCACCGACCGAGAAATTAAGTGATTTCAGAACGGCGAGGAGAATGTCGAGATCAACTGCATTGAATGCATTACTGAAATCAAGCAGCAGTAATAAGGAGAGAGATTTATTCTCCATAGCAAGTCTGATGTCATCTGTTACCTGAATAAGTGCAGTTACGGTGCTATGTCCTGGTCTAAAACCGGATTGGAAAGGGTTTAAGAGGTTATTAGATGACAGATAAAGGGTGAGTTGTTTATGGACAAGGTGTTCAAGGACTTTTGAAAGGAAAGGTAATATGGAGATGGAACGGTAATCTGAAAAGGAATGTGGGTTTGAGATTTTGGGTAAAGGGATAATATGGGCACATTTCCAGGCTGATGGAAAGGAATTGCTAGTGAGGGAAAAGTTTAAAATGTGAGTAAGGACAGGAGTGAGTTCATTAAGAATCAGGGAAACCATCCTAGAACAAATTCCACCACTGCCACAGGCGGTAGAAGAAATGGCAAGAATGGCTTTTCGCGCAGCATCATTGGAAACAGGAGTAAGAGAAAAAGGAATGGAGGTGGTTTAGGTGATTCCGATAATTGACGCAAGGTATTGACTCTAGTGTTAGAATCCAGAGACGCAGTGGATGACGCAAAATGCATATTAAGAGCGCAAATGTCAACACCATTACCACCATCCTGATCATGTGACTTTCCTATGCCAACGGACTTAAGAAATTTCCATGTGTCCGAAGGCGATTTACCAGTCAGAGAATCATGAAAGTATTTACGCTTAGCATCCCTACACAGACGATTGCAGCGGTTACGCAAGCATTTAAAACGCACTAGGTTAGTTTCGCTTGGGAAGCGCTTCCACCGACACTTAGCTCTGTCTCGCTTGATCATCGCTTCTCTAATAGATGGCGTAAGCCAAGGGGCTGGACGGTGTCGAAGTTTCACGCGTCTGACGGGGGCGTGTTTATTAAATAGACCCAAAATATTAGTATTGAGAATATCAATTTTCCTCTCCAAATCGTCATCACCAAAGACGCTGGCCCAGTCAACGAGAGACGCGTCCTGTTTCAATGCATCAATATCTAAAGACTTAAAACTACGGTAGTCGCGGTACTGCGGTTTACGTTTAGGTGGTCGAGTCTTATACGACAAGTATATAAGATCGTGGTAAGAAAATATTGCAGTCAGTTGACCATGTGTTGCAACTTTTTCCGGCGAGGAGACTATAAGGAGATCGAGGAGAGATGGAGTGCAATTGGGTGAAGTGTGTGTAGCAGATGAAGGAAGGATGTGCAAGTTAAAGGAATTAACAATGTCCTGAAGTAGACGAGAACGTGAGTTATTTTTTAGCAGACATGTGTTAAAGTCACCCAAAAGAAGAAGATTACTATATGAAGGACACAGTTCATTGAGCAAGGATTCCAGCATAGGAAAGTAATTTATATTAAGGTTGGGACTATAAAAAACACCAATCAATAATGATTTATGATTTAAAGTAATCTCGACAAACAAGTACTCGGCGGATTCCGAATACAAGCCGGGCGAGGATACTATAACTTTGTATGCTATATCAGAACGTAAGTATATTGCTACACCACCACCACCCTTGCCGATTCTATCATTCCGGATAAGTACATATCCAGGAAGTGAGTAAGAGGTTGATAAGAGAGAAGGTTTTAAAAAGGATACGGAAACGAAAATTGCATCAACTAGTGAATTTGAAAAAGAGTGTAAAAGGTCAACATAATGAGAGGGAATACTTTGCGCGTTTATATGCACTACATTAAAAAAGCTAGGGAAAGTTGAAAATATTGAAGATAACTGATCATGCAGCGTTACTGGTCCTGTAGACGAATCACCGCAAGCGCTCAGAAAACTATCCGAGGTTGTATACTAACTAACAAGTAATGAATACTAACAACAAAAAAAAAACTTTAAACATTACCAAGCCAGCACTCATCACAAGGTATTGGTGGAGAGATTTGACAATATACGCTAGTACATCAATTAAAAAATCAACATTAAGTAGCAACAAATTAATATTCAATATCACAGAATGCAAATTGAAAAAATATAAAAAATTTTATGGCAACAAAAATTTTAAAGGAAACGTATTATTTCCCGGCTGTAAAACTCAAGAATCGTTTGCTTAAAAACATAAAGTGACAGTTCATAATACAAGGCTGTATGAGCACCGTTCCCTTTGCTTTCCCAACATGGGAGAATTTTACAACAACAACTTTGAGTGATTGACATTTGACATAAAATTTTGCTGTATTTGTTATTTTGTCTGCCTGTAAAAATAATTGTAAAAATGTACAAATTTGAAATAGCAACGGTAGGGGAGAATTTTAAAATAAGTGATGTGTTTAAACCAACGGTTTACACCCACAACCAAAAACAGGGTAGAGAAAGTAGTTTGTCTCGAGTGTAACCCGATAAAATTAAATACAAACGAGACTACCTACTACTTCGAAGTCTTGAGAGCAGCCTTTGTGGAGGTCTTTGTCGCCCTTGTAGACCTTCCCTTGGTGTGACTATCAGCAGGGGACTGGAACTCTTCAGATCCAACGGCTGCAGTGACAGAAGATGGGCCAGGGAATTTTGACAGTAGTGGCTGCAATTCCGGCATCGATTCCACCTTGCATCTCGTGTTGTTGGGGAGAATTATGTGTATCTTCCCCTGCAGAGTCCAGCACTTGTTAATGCCAAAATGTGCACGGGCAGCAATGAATGCTTTATGCCTGGTTTTGGTCAGAAATTCTGAGATAGTAATGCCAGAGCCCTTCAATGCAGTCTTATTATCCCAGACCAAACAGCGATGCTCAATGCTTCTAAACCTCACCAACACAGGTCTTACTTTACCAGTTATGGTGCCAAGCCGATGACAAGCAAGTATATCAGACTTTGCTACATCTGTCACCTTTATTTGATCAGATATTACATTTATTATGGAGTTGTGTAGTTGTTCATCTTTTGCTTCAGGTACCCCATGGAACAGCAACACCTTGACTCTCATAGCAGTCTCATGCCTGTCATAACCGAGAGACAAGTATTCCAGTTGCGTCTTGAAGCTGGATAATGCCTTGCACACAAACTCCCTAAACTCACGGAACTCCCGAGAGAGTGTGGCGATATCCAAGGGCACAATCTTTGTGTTAGTGGTTGCCTGCTGCAATTTCAGCTCATATTCTTGCATTCGAGACCTGAAGAACTTATCCATTGCCTCCATGTTACTTGCAATATTGGTGTCCATTGTGATAGTGAAGTGACTTGTTATAATTGTGAACAGAAATATGTGATGAGTGCAGGCGTAAGTAATTTGAAGACTATTTCATAAATAAAGTTCTTAAAAACACTATAAGTAATTTTAATTTCCAAAAAAATTTTGAGCAACTTTAAAACACGTATGCACTTGTATTTTAGTGCTAGCCACTATTGATAGAGTGAAGAATGAGTATATCAGGGGATGCCTGAAAGTTGCTCCAGTGATAGAGAAGTTGAGAGTAAAGCGGCTATCGAGGTATGGACATATTTTGAGAAGAGAGAATGAGCATGTAACGAGAAGAGTTATGAATATGAGAGTGGGTGGTAATGCAAGGAGAGGAAGACCAAAGAAGAGATGGACAGATTGTGTGAATGAGGACATGGCTAGAATGGGAGTGAATGTTGATATGGCGTGTCATAGGGGAGAGTGGAGGAAATCTCGTTGCCCCGACCCCAAATGAAATTGGGAAAAGGGCAGGCTAATGATGATGATTTTATTAGTGGCTAATTGATTTAAATGAAATGTTATAACTTTCAAGTGTTTGCAACAGAAGACTAGAAACTACTTCAATTAAGCGCGATGTGATAATAATAATATACTCTTTATTGCAATTCAAAAACAATTACATAAAACAGGTTGTTAACATATGTTCGCAAGGGCGGACATATCCCTAACAGAGATCTCTGCCTGCCAACCCATGAAAGTAAGTTAAGAAAATAGATTATAGGGGATACAAATGCATAAAGAAGACAATATTGAATAACTTTAATATTAAACATACCTACATAATAATAATCCTACTTAAATACACATATAAAAACAAATACTTGAATAATTACACAAATATATACATATTAATAATATAGATGATAGAGATAGTAAAAATAAAGATAATAATAATAATAATAATGATAATATAGATGGTGATATTGTCAGAACAGTTCCTTGTGTAGCAGCGCAGCCAAGAAGAAACTAAGAAATTTCAAGGCTTATGAAGAACAGAGGATCAGTTCAATATTGTTTTAAATAAAAATTTTGCTGGATTGGGTGTCATAGGTGATAAGAGTGATAAAAGAAGAAGTGATTAGGTGGGTGTGGGTGCTAGCAACTCAACTTACCCCTTGGGGAAAAGGGTGATGGTATGTTATGTTAAAAAGTGAATACTTTGCTGAGTTTGGATGGTTGGCGAACCTATGATCTCGTTCCATTATGTTCCACAAGGCTCGTTGAGACATTGGTTATTGTTGGTTATTATTGTAAATAAATAATCATTACCACTGTTGCATTCCATCATTTCGCATTGGAGCTAGTCGTTGGCCCAACAGTCTAAGTCGCTAACATATATTTTCTACAGTAGACGCTTGAGCGCTATTTGTGATGGGAAGCAATTGCTTGACCGCTATTTGTGATGGGAAGCAATTGCTTGATTGCTTTTTGTGATGGGAAGCAATTGCTTGACCGCTATTTGTGATGGGAAGCAATTGTTTGAGCGCTATTTGTGATGGGAAGCAATTGCTTGACCGCTATTTGTGATGGGAAGCAATTACTTGACCGCTATTTGTGATGGGAAGCAATTTGTCAGCCTAAGCTGGGACGTTCTTGCTTAGATGGAACGTGTTCGCTCGCGACTTGTAGAGCCCCGGAATATATACGACGACCTCCGTGGTCGAGTGGTCTGTGCGCTAGTCTCAAGGCGTCGCCATCTCGATAGGTTCTGGGTTCGATCCCCAGTGGGGGCAAATGTTTGGGTGATGAATTTTCAGGCATTTGTTCTAAAGTCTTGGATGTTTATATATATTCAGGATATTGATATGAATATATCTATTACCTATTATTCAGGATATTTATATGCATTTATCTATCAAATATATTTATCCGTCATCTAGTGTCCGTAACACAAACAGCATTAGTTGCTTAAAATGGGGCTAGTTGATAGGTGTGAATGTCGAAAGATATTTATTTATTTATTTATTAGTTGCTTAAAATGGGACTAGTTGATAGGTGTGAATGTCTGAAGATATTTATTATTATTATTATATAGGAATATAAACATTAAACGTTGTCTATTATCATTCGATATTGTGTCTTACCTGGCGAGGTATTGAAGATATTACCTTCCAAGCTCATCCAAATACTCAGTCATTTTATACTGCAATCGACCCTAATCGAATCATAAAACGCAACTCCAAAAGAAAAACCCTAGGTCATTTCAATATGGCGCATAGCCAACCACTGGGACGGTCGTTTGTTACTCATTTTTCTTTTCCTTGCAAAATCTTGTTTGTGATTTCTTTCTTAGCTTCAAATGAAATACAAACATTGCAATATTTTTCATCATTAAGTTTATGAGATTAAAATTTATCTTCAGAATAGAAACGTTCAGATAGCTATTTGCATAATACTGCAGCGTTGGGAAAGATGTTAAAAATAAGTTTGAGAAGAAATGGAAAACGTCAGATGGTTTACATAACGTGCTTATTTTGCATCAATTGAAATATAAAGTATCGCCTGTGTATTTTGATAGGACTTATTATTTCCAGAAAATCCCATGAAAGGTCTTTGGAAACTGTTTCAAGTCAAGAAAGCGTAGCTATAATCCATACTAATATTATAAATGTGAAAGTACCTCTGTCTTTCTGTTTTCCTCGCTTTCACGTCAAAACTACTGAACCAATTTAACCGCAAATTGGTACAAAGTAGTCTAGACTAGAGCCTGAGAAAGGGCATATAGGAACGGGTGCCATGCGGGTGAATGAGAAAAAAATTAAATATCGACTCTCAAAAAAAATAAGGACAAATTTATACCACTATGAACTTTGCTTCTAGTAATAGAGTAGGAGTAAATTTTCAATTCCACCAATTGAGGCTACTGTTCCAATTTAAAAAAATCTTTCAGTATTGAATAGCCTATTTATTGAGGAAGGCTATAGTCTACATACCAGCACACTATTTCAAAGTAACTATTCTACGCGGACGAAGTCGCGGGCAAAAGCTAGTACCTAATATAACCTTCGTTCATCATTAACGTGGTGGCATCATGCTAAAGCCGTATCTCTTCTTTAATGACCTGTGATAATTTAATTGATATTTTAACATCAATATTTATCTATACTTATATTAGGTCCTTACCTATGAAATTGGTGTTTTGTATGGAGATTTTGGGGAATTCTGCATTTACCATACTAACATTTTATCAGTTTTCTTCACAACGACAAATCCAGAGATAATAATATTTGGCATGTATCATTAGACAAGCTTTAGTAATGTGTAATACCACACTTCATAAAAACTATTTATCGTTTTTAAGGGAATGCAAATAAAATGATGTATTCGGGAGGCACTAAAAAAGAGTTGTCTCCGTGTCCAATTTTAACACAATTAAACTTACAACAAATTATCAAAACAAATCAAAAGAACTCAAAAATATAGTCTATTTTTAGACGAGGTAATTATTTTTTAGGAATACTCTGAATCTTAATAGTTAAAGACAAAATACTAAGACAGAATAAAAATACCCATTTCATAGGTAAGGACCCAATATTATGAATGTGAAAGTATCTCTGTCGGTTTCATATCAAAACTACTGAACCGCCTGAGAAAGGACTTGGACTACTTTTTATCCATGGGAACTCGTACCGCGTGGGTGAAACCGCGGGAAGTGACTAGTATGAACGAAATAAAACTCAAAAAATACATAGTTACACGTTATAAATACCTTTATAGAATGTAATGAGATTACCTTCTCCGAAGTTCCAACATCCAATGCAGTTGCATCACTCCTTAGTCGAAGTTAGACTGAAGTTAAAAGGAATTTTAAGGGGTGTCGTTCCTTCCAGTTGTTGTGTGTCTCGGTACTACTTTAAACCACTCTAGATTCTCAACTCGAAAAAGATTCAAGTTAAGCTTGCTATTTACTGAGGTGTTACTTGAGAATGGTTGTGGAATGTTTGATAGTTTCAAGTTAAACCTTTCCTACATGTTCGAGTAATATTCCTATATTTTGTAATCTTCCGATTTATGTAACTGCCGGTGATCTGAATTTTTCAGATAGTAGCTGTTACTATCGCCAATTAATTGCACAAAAAATATCATCTGGAAACGATAGGAAGAAAGAGATAAATAATATAAGCCCATGAAAAGTGAAAAATTCGAAAATAATGTTTCAAAAGCTTCTAGCTCCTACATACAATCACGCCTGCAATCCCCGAAGGGGTCGGCAGAGTCCAACGAGCAATGTGTTCCTTAAGACCACATTTAGCCATACAAAACTTGGGTTTGATCAGATGGAAAATCGCGATCTACAATCGCGGAACATACATGGAAATGATTCGGGTATCTCTTAGCATAAGGCATCAAAATTTTTTCTTTGAACGTCTATGAACTGGCTACCCAGTATAATATTGAATTGCATCGGCTTATTGGTAACTACATGGACTGAAGAGTATGTACGTTGCTAATCTGTGACATAAGTCATGAAGTCACAGAACTTTAATTTATTGCATTACTACCCTGCTACTAACATGATAACGAGCCGTGTAGCGGTTCAATAAAAGAATACTACCAACCCATCTCTCTCTATCTCTCTGTCTCTCTCATCGACATCCCTTGGGTGTCGTAAAAGACGACTAATTGACTTAGAACTGCACAAGCATCCAATAGCTTATAGTGGCGACGGGCTCAGGAAACTATGGCAAGGTAAGCGAAGCTGTGACGAAGAAGGGTCATTCGCTTAGCTGTCGTACCTTAGCTCTGTTATTCGTGGTGTGCACTAACAACTAAGTACTAGAAAACGACAAGCGATGCTGGATGGTTCGCTCCCGAGCTAGCAATGTGACCTTTGCCTTAGGCAAAACTTCGTAACCAATTAAACATCTTCAATAAACAAATTAAAGTTAGCGGTTTTGTCAAAGCGATTCTTAACACTAGAAGTTAAATAGCTTCGAAACTCGAACCCATAAACTGGGGCGACAAAGTATGACATTGTAGTCGTATGATGTTGTTATTATATAAGAATAATGTACCTACCTAACGAGGTATGCGATTCCCAATCGTGCTCAAAACAACATAATCTTTACAAAAAAACTATAATTATATTATTATGTTTACACACTCATGTTTCTGTATGTAGGTAGGCTTAGCATTGTAACTATTTGGCGATGACTTATACAAAATAAATTATATATCGTGCTGACCATTTTACCACTAAGATTTATATTAAAAGGCAGAAAACCTCCAACAAAGTCAATAAACGATCTGAAGGACGCAGGTAGCCCCTGGATGTTTGCAGCTGAAAAATGGTGATTCTGAAGGTCTCTGGGCTGATAATGATAGTGATAACAGCTAATATCTATGATTAGTTAATATGACACAAAACTGCAAAAATAATATCATCTATATGTGGGTAGGTACATGAATACGTGTTGCGGTAACATTACACAGCATTGTGAGTATTAGATAGGCGCCTGTATTCGACCCTTGCCCGAAAGTTACTAAAATCAAGTTTTAATTGTTATTAAATTAGATGACGCAAATTCGCTATCGTGGGTCTAAATATTATTTGACTGCAACTTTGTGTGTACCTCCAATCCATAATATCGTTAGTCTTGCTCCTACAAATCTAATTATAGTGCTAATAAATATATCCACTAATTGTTGAAATTGAAATTTAATTGAAATGCTGACTGCTCTCGTAATAATTTATAAAATAAATTGAAACATCACTGGTAGCCTACAAATTGATAACATTAATTATAATGGACGGGATAAAATATTCTGGCGTAAATGTTTAAGGCGTGGGTAGTTAAGGTAGTTAATGACCAAGTCTCGTGTAGAATAGAACAATTGAAATTTAACCATTCCATCTTAATAAGGGTGATCAGTTGAAAGTCTTAGTAATCAGGCATTAGTTGAATACACATGATGAACCATTGAAGTACCTAAACTAAAACTGATCCTTTATAAGCCGTAAAGTCAATAGATTTTATTTCCGTCGTCAGCCTATATACGTCCCACTGCTGGGCCTTAACACCACTACGCTGGCCCAATGCGGGCTGGTGGGTAGAAACGGTTGCAATAGCAACCGGGACCAAAATTGCTGTCCAAAGCACGGAGGAATTCAAGATCACAATGTTTTGGTCACCCATCCATGGTAACATGGGGAAGGTAGCTTTGTTTTCAATATCGAAAGACAAAGCAAACTAACTGCGCCACCCAGCTGCTTGTATTTCTTTTATATTTGTCCTATTTTATTTGTATTTCTCCTATTTATATTAGTAGAAAGCGAAAAGGGCGATGATTTAATGTCCTACGATAGAGATTTATTTTCCTGTCAGTCCAATAAAGGCTATATATAAATACATAAACATTATTTTGATTTCAGTTTATTGAGTTGTTATGAAACGAAAAGGTCTTCATACCAAAGGCAACTATAAACGGTACGCACCCAATTCAACTTACCATCGTTCCTACTAAAGTACCTCTTTACGCCTCAATTGAAGACCCTTCGTTATAGCAAACACAAGCTACGTGAGCAGGAAGCGATGGGAAAGGAAAACCTCATAAAAACGTTTTACCGTTCAATCCCCTACATCATTCTCTTACGGTCTGTCAAACAGTGGTCGTGAATCCACGTTAATGTTTATAAATGGGTATAGAAAATATAAGCTTTAAACCAGTCTGTAATCAAATCGTCTTTTAAAATTCGGAAGTGAAAACTTTCATTTTTAACTAACTTCAAAAAAGGAGGTTCTTAGTCTAGTCCATAATTAGAATTATGTAAATAATAATCAACGTTACGCAGGTGAGTTGTGTTTCTCATTTAGAAATGTTATTGGTAATCAGCTGAACGTGTGCTATTAACAAAGTTTAATTTTAATGTTACTACTAGAGAAAAGTAATTGAATTAAAATAATTTACGTAGGGCGTCTTGCAGGAAATTAAAAATCGAGATTTAAAACTAGATTTAGTAGTGTTTGACAATTTTTATATGGCAGAAATGCCAAAAATTTCCTACATGTGGTCCTTACCTATGAAATTGGTGTTTTTATTGTCTTAGTATTTTGTCTGTAACTATTAAAATTCAGAGTATTCCTAAAAAATAATTACCTCGTCTAAAAATAGACTATATTTTTGAGCTCTTTTGATTTGTTTTGAAAATTGGTTGTAAGTTTAATTCTGTTAAAATTGGACACGGGGACAACTCTTTTTAAGTGCCTCCCGAATACATCATTTTATTTGCATTCACTTAAAAACGATAAATAATTTATATGAAGTGTGATATTACACATATTACTAAAGCTTGTCTAATGATAGATGCCAAATATTATTATCTTTGGATTTGTCGTTGTGAAGAAAACTGATAAAATGTTAGTATGGAAAATGCAGAATTCCCCAAAATCTTATTAATTATTAAAGCAAAATAATTTTAACAACGAACCACTTTTCCTTGATATAGTATTTTATTCAAACCTTTCTTCAAGCAGACTTTCTGCACTGAGTTACATTGTGGTTGCAATTTCACGTCCCGTCAACTCGACTCTCGTATTATCTCTTGGGTTGATACATTTTGCTTTGCCATTCATTCTACTCAAAGGTACATAACTTAATTTGACGGCAACAAATTCCTTCCGGAATACATCCGCTTAATTTTCAAAAATACTTTATTAACACAAACATTGTTTGAAGCACAAAGGAATCAAATATTGGGTCCTTACCTATGAAATTGGTGTTTTTATTCTGTCTTAGCAATTTGTCCGTAACTATTAAGTTTCAGAACATTCTTATAAAATAATTGCCTCTTTTAAAAATAGACCATATATTTGAGCTCGTATTATTTAATTTGATAATTTTTTGTAAGTTTAATTGCGTTAAAATTAGACACAAAGACAATTTTTTAACTACCTCCCGAATACATCATTTGATTTGCATTAACATAAAAATGATGAATAATTTTATCAAGCATGTTCACACACATATTGCTAAAGCTTGTCTAATGATACATGCCAAATATTATTATCTCTGGATTTGTCGTTGTGAAGAAAACTGATAAAATGTTAGTATGTAAAATGCAGACATCCCCAAAATCTCCATACAAAACACTAATTTCATAGGTAAGGACCTAATATAATGACTGTGCAAATCACATCATTCCAGAAATTCGATAAAAACATTACTTCTAATGCAACAACGGGAATAATAATCTATAGTACATGGGAAAACAACACCAAAATATATCGGCTGTTTATGTATTGGGAGTAAAAGTCAAGATTGTGAAAGAATCAAAATGCCTTTGTGTCTGTGACATGACTTCCCTTCAGCATTATCCTTTGATAGCAACTGTCGCGTGAAATTATATAAAAAAAGTTCCCTTGTGTGATCAGAGCACTGTAAAGTTACCTGTAATGATAAATCGGATATTATGTGACTTCGTTTAGGATTATTCTCAGAAATTATATACCATTTCAGAATTTTAAATTGGTTATTATGGAGTTGGCGCTTCAAAGAACGATGCATGACACCAATAAGTTTAATCTCAAAATGTCAAATTATAGGTACTTTAAAACCTATTCGATTAAAGAAATAGCATAATCCATTGTAAGTAGGTATTGTAATGTATTTTACCAAGACTTTATTGATACAATCCATTGTAATTTTTGTTCAAAGTTTAGTACAGCTTATATCAACATTAAAAAGTCTTTCGAAATTGGACGACCTAATAATAGGATAGAATTCTAAACTTCTTCGTTTTTCGGGTCGGCACGAATAAAGTTTAAATTGTCTCGCTGTCGCTAGCAAGGGAACAGATCGAACTTTTTATTTTGTGTCCTATGTTGCAAATCTGATAATTTCGATACAGGAATAGACTTTATTGTACACATTTTCGTGCCGAAAAATACTATTACGAAATAGCAATGGAATGGTAATTTAAGGGCAACCACGAACATAATCTGATGGTATTTATTTGAACTACAAATTTCAAAACGAATCATCAAGATACTTCTTACATATTTTTATTATTAAAACCAACATCAAAGTTAAAGATAAATCCAAGACTTAAGAAAAAATATTAGTTATTATTGCTTTCATTTCATTCCATGGTAATAAAGCAATCAAATCAATATCTAAGGAATGCTTGCAGCCTTCGAGTTTTTCCCGAGATTCGTTAGAATATTACATTAGGACGCTCTGAAAATCATCTAAATGTTAATTTTGCCATCTTCATTGAGCACCGCATTATCACACTGAACAAAAAAGAAAATTTGAGAACCTTCGCATAAAATAGAATAAAAGTTTTAAGCGGGAGATTGAATATGAAACCGTGTGGTGAAGCTTCTGGTAATAACGGCTTCGCAGTTACGAATATTGCCTGAAACAAAATGGTTGGATGCATCTTTTATGAGGGAAACCAACAATTTTATGCATGAAGTGTTTTCTTTTGATGCTTCCGTAATGAATCATGAATACTGATGAAATGATATACAACACATTACCGTAACTGAATTTCCAGAAGCTTTATGTAGTCAACGTCAGAATTATAAGCACGCAAGAAACTCCAATATCTAAACATTGTCATTTGAATTTGTCAAAAATGTGCATTTCAAAATGATATCATCAACTATGCATCAAAATCTCAATACAAAGTTGCCATATAAAGTATGAGATACCTACTGCGTGATAAGAAAAATTTAAACTTTCGAATAATATATTTTTTTAAGGACTATCCAAGTACAGTCAGCGTCAAATAGTTAGTGACACTCAGGGTGCTCAATTAAATAGACACTACCAAGAAGTCAATAATATCGGTACAAATAAAGTTCCCATATTGTTGACAACACAAAAGAGTTTCCTTAATATATTATAAATATGGAAGCTCTTTTGTGTATTTAAGAATATGGAAACTTTATTTGTACCGATATTATTGACTTTTTGGTAGCGTCTATTTAATTGAGCACCCTGAGTGTTACTATTTGACGCTGACTGTACCTAACGTAACCTTCAGATACATGCATATCTGAAGCTGCTTGTACCATCTTAGAAATGCCAGGGGCATTATAAGAATTACAAGTCAAACGCCATTCTTAAAGCCTAAGCTTAAGCTAACAAGCATCTTACTAGAATCCAACGGAAAGATAGAATCTGATAACATGAACGAATGTCGGGTGGAGTGCCAGTAACCTTTGAAGATCGTTTTCAATAGATTAGAAAACTTTATTCGGTTCTTTTAGGTTATTGGGATTTTCAATAAAGTTTTTTTAGAAATTCTACCATATTTGTGATTTTTTTTCTAGCGATTACACCTATATGCGGGCAGCGCGGGACGTTGTGGAGATTCTAGTGGAAGGAAGATGTCCGGTAGAGTGTCTCTAGTCCGAATTATGTTGACAATAAAATAAGTACCAGAATTTCAACTATCCAATTGTCATTATAGTGGAGGAGATCGATAGCGTCGTGGTTAGTACGTTTTGGCTTTCGATATCGAAACAAAGCTACCATCGCCAGGGTTAGGCCTTGGATGGGTGACCAAAACTTTGTGATCTTGAACTCCTCCATGTTTCGGAAGGCACGTTAAGCCGTTGGTCTCGGTTGCTATTGCAACCGTTTCTACCCACCAACCCGCAGGTCCAGCGTAGTGGTCTCCTCATGTGTTTTTCCATGAGGAAGGCGTATATAAGCTGAGGTCGGAAATTTCAGTACATATTGATTGTAAGCACAAAATATAAAAATAAAAGCTTAATTTGGATAGACAGGTTGATTTTCCAATTACTTGCACCAGAAGCCCAAATGTGTATTTTTAGGTAATCATCCTGATTAGCTGGAGTTAAACTGAATGTTTATTTATTCAATTCCAATTTGTTTGCCGACTCAGATACGCAATTCGGAACATTTTCCCTTAATCAGGCATGACTCCTAAAATTGAAGCCAATGACAGAAGACCTCGAGTTTGAAAATCACGGGAAGAGTTGTTTGAGTACATTTATCTCCTTTAAAGTATTATTAACATGTATAAATTAAAAAATATGTTAGTCGTAAAAGTATGGAATGCTATAGATTATAATAAATTCCATCTTCCAAGTATGGAAGATGAGACACGAAAGTAGAACGAGTGCGGTAGAAATAAGAGCCGTGAGAAGCCTGGGGCAAAAGGAACAGGATATACAATGACATGATATAAAATAGTGTGTGGTTTGAAAGAGGACGTAGTGACATTAATAGAGACCATAACTATGGAGCATGTATGAGGAATGTGATGAGAGTTGATGACGCGAAAGAAATATGTGGGGATCAGTAAATAACTGAAAAGAAGTAATCTCTGCCTATAGGAAAAACGCGTGATCTTATGTAATGTAATGTGTGTAATGTAAGTGGGATTGAACCACAAATGTTTGAAGGTAAAATTTGCTATTTAATTTTAGTCATACCAAACATTGCACAATAGACAAAATTGATGACCCCACCTGATGCGCTGAACACAATCAAATCATGAAACACATAGTATGTGAATGCAATGCACAAGGCAATAAGTGACTGCCGAGTCTAGGTACGGCTTATCCCAAACAAAGGGATTTTATTAAAATGCCCTCAGTCAGCACCACAGAGTTCATCCAGAACATCGGTGATGGCACGAGGAGGGTTGAATGCGACAGGAAAATTCCCATCGGGTTCGAGTGGACTAGGCAGACTTTTCAAAAGATATAATTGAGTCATACAAACGTAATGTCGTAATACCTTCACTATACATTAGTTAATTTAATGTTCTGGATATTAGTTCCCTAGATTGCGGTAATCCTAAAACAAAAGTACTTCAAGGCTTATTTATTAGGCGGGTGCTACTAAATCCGGGATAACTTTTACGCTAACTGCTTTGTAAAGTACCCCGGAATACAGCATTCAGATACAACAAAACACTTGGCGAAGAACAGAATGATGAGGAAATTGAAAATGCTATTTTAATTATACGAAAATTATATTCGTGAGTAGAACCAACCAACCCGCATTGGGCCGGCGTGGTGGTGTTACTGCCCATACTCCATGAGTAAAGCTTGTGCCCAGCAGTGGGGTGTACATAGGCTGAGGACGAGTAGATTTGTTTTGACTTGAATGAATGAAACCATGTCGATGCTTTCAGATTTTCTAAAGACAGTTTATTATTTTTGTAGGACAATTATAATATTTTTGGTATTATGTAGAGGATTTAACGTAAGGAGAGTAAGCATCAACAAAACCATTCTTCTTTAGAAAAAGGTCCTCTGTAGGGCATTAGCCTCCCCTATTACACTCCACCGCTCTCGATTGGGAAAATGCAAGTTATGGTTGAGTATAATATTTTACCCGCATTATACTTTCTGTTAGTATTTCATTCTCCTTTCGGTTTTTCGTGATATGATAATAAAACCCAAAGTAAAAACCGTTTTGTGCTTCTATTTTGTATTGTAGCATTGTTTGGAAAAACTACAAAGCTGCAAAATTTCCGAACACCACAGAATAATGATTGCAAGGATGATAGAATTCTAAAATATTTGCTTGCCGAAATTCTTGAAATGAAAACACAAAAGATCTCCACACGAGAGTAATGAAGAGTGCTTCATTTGTAACACAGCCGACACAACCTCAGATAGACTCGCTAAGCCACGTAACTAATTGGTAGAAATAGTTTTGTTTCAATGCAGTTAAAGTTCTAGGAACTGCAAATCTCTTCTGACGTACCCACTGATATTTATCTTTGCAAGTTTTCATGCTGAACTAGATGAGAGAAAGGTAGATGACCGTAAATTAAAATGAGAAAGTACCGTAGATTATTAATAATAATTATTATAATAAAATAATATCTTTATTGTACCAGAACAAGTCACACAATAAATTATAGCCCTGGCTCCAAAACTAGTATCAACTGTGTTTTAGGAGCCAGGTCCTTCCCAATAAAGTTCACAACATCATTCTTATGTACAGCAAGAGGTTTTGAAATTAATGACCATACATGATGATATTTTTTTAAATAAATTAACAACTATTATTTTATTATATACTCAAAATTTGGTTATAGTTTTCTTTGTAGGAATTATTGAGAAGAATGTAGAATGATTTGTTTAACATCCCACTTAATCGATAAACACATAATTTGTTAATAAATACATTCTATGTGATGTTTATAAAATCTCAATTAAGTTTCTTTATAGGTTGGATGAAAAGTAGAGTGTAATATTAGGAACCAAAATATTACATTTATAGTACCCTGTTCTTAATTCTAGTCAGGATCGGCGAAAAGTTTCCTCCTCCACTGTCACCTAACACTAGCCATAATATCCATACTCACTCCCTTTCTCAGATATCTTATCCTTACATATTTACTTTCATCTTCCTCTGGATTTGATTGTCACGTCTATAAATTTTCTAAAACAAAAGCTGCATCACTCAACAGGTACATAATTTTAGTACATTTGGAGTAAAACAATGAAGGACCACGTGTTTTTCATTTGCCACGTTAACGTTGTCCGGGAAAAACAAACAGTGCGGCAACATTCATTACCCAGAACAAACATAGTCTCGATGTTAGAACTTGCAGAACTGTACTCTGACCCGCCTAATTAAACCCAACCGAATTGTTTTTGTTTTAAAGTTTTCTGTTGTGTCTCAGTGTTTTCTCGGTTTACATAACTATAGCGACATGGGAAACGAAAGGACGAGTTACTTCAGAAACTCGATGATTCAACAACTCGATGATTACATTTTAAAATGGTTTCATTACACCCATTCTATTATAATTATGTTCAATTTAGTTGCATTTAATGACCAATCCAAATTGTATCTAATCAAATATTAGGTTGGGGAAAAAGTCTTTTCGCATTATAGTATGTATAAACTTGTAATAAAATCTCTTTGGCTTTTCTATTTGTATCTGGCTGGTTTTGGTATCATTGAAAGTTAAAATTTTAAAGAACATAATTCCAAATTCAAATTAGGAAAATGTGTGATTTTCATTTGTTTTTCGTACCGCCAAGATGAGTGAATCTAATGAAGAAATTCGATACATTTTAAAATTTTACTACAAAAAAGGTAAAAATGCAACGCAAGCCGCGAAAAAAATTTGCGATGTTTATGGACCTAGTGCAGTGTCTGTGAGAGTAGCACAAATATGGTTTAAGCGTTTTCAATCCTGAAATTCTGATGTCAAAGATGCACGTCGCTCTGGTCGCCCTATTACAGATAAAATGGATGCCATTTTTGAAAAAGTGGAGCAAGATCGGCATGTCAGTAGTAACGACGTAGCTGAAGAACTGGGAATTGACCACAAAACAGTTTTGGCGCATTTGAAAAAAGCTGGGTACACAAAAAAGCTCGACATTTGGGTACCTCACGAGCTCACTGAAAGAAACCTAATGAACCGTGTACTCATTCGTGATTCTTTATTACGACGTAATGAAACCGAACCATCTTTGAAGAAGCTGATAACTGGTGATGAAAAGTGGATCACGTACGACAAGAACGTGCGAAAAAGGTCGTGGTCAAAGGCCGGTCAGGCTTCACAGACTGTGGCGAAACCCGGGTTAACTCGCAACAAGGTGATGCTGTGTGTGTGGTGGGATTGGAAGGGCATTATTCATTATGAGCTGTTACCACCAGGCAGGACCATCGATTCTGAACTTTACTGCGAACAACTGATGAGATTAAAGCAAGAAGTTGAGAGAAAGCGGCCGGAATTAATCAACAGAAGGGGTGTGGTTTTTCATCATGATAGCGCGTAGACCTCACACATCTTTAGCCACTCAGCAAAAATTAAGAGAGTTTGGCTGGGAGGTGTTAATGCATCCGCCGTATAGTCCTGACCTTGCACCTTCAGATTTCCACCTGTTTCGGTCTCTTCAGAATTCTTTAGGCAGTGTCAGGTTAACATCACGAGAGGACTGCCAAAACCACTTGTCGCGGTATTTTGACCAGAAGTCCCAAAATTTCTATAGCAATGGGATCATGTCCCTACCTACAAGATGGCAAAAAGTTATCGAACAAAATGGTACCTACATACTTTAGTTAAATGTAAATAAACTATATAAAAAAATGTTTTGAATTTTCTTAAAAAATGCGAAGAAACTTTTTCCCCAACCTATTAAATAATTTTAAATAGAATTTGATATTGTGCAAATGGAGGAGTAACCGTCTCTGGCCTGTTTTTTCTCGAGCAAAGACCTATCGGTAGTGTACTGACTAATGGAAAAGTAAACTAATTTCTATGTTATTTTAATTTTATACATTATTTTTGCACCAGTCATAAGTATAGGTACGACCATCGCATACACGATCATCAGGTAAAATGAAGACGCAACTTTCCAATAGTAAATATTTAACGATGGAATGTAAAGTTAAGTGTACACAGTTGTAAATGTGTATAAAGAACAATGTTGGTACAACTCGTTTAATGAGAATAATGAGATGACATTGAGAGACTCGGAGAATTAAAGACAACGCAATATAAACTACAGTGCTGTAAGGGTAGCTTTAAATAGATATTACACAAAACAAGAAAAAGGTTTTATCGAGTATTACATTGTTATTGCAATTAGAAAGTTAATCTAAATGATCATTTACACTTCTCACTTAAAATGTATTCGAAAAGGAATTAATAGTTATTGCCTTTTTTGTGCTTTTCTAAGCAATTAATATTGTCTTACTTAAAGTGATTTTCGTCTGATTAAGGCGAATTGTGAAACCATTTGTTTCTTGAGTTTACTAGTGTAAATTTGAGATACAAGAACACAATTCTTTACGAAAATGTAAATAAGTAATCGCTTAAAGGTACTAACTCTAAATTAAGTACATACATTAGTAAAGTTATGTATTTTGTGATAACAAGATAGTTCAAAATTATTCCCGCTCAGAACCACGAACTTTTTTTCCGCAATTGCGTGTGATCTGAAAACGGCCGGTTCATCGGCCGTCAAGCTCAACAAATCCTGATGTCCTAGTAAGAAACGAACAAAACGAAGAACAGACACAATTGCATGTTTTGGATTTTCCTTTTAGGACAAGCCTTTTTGTTCCCAATTTTTTTTGGGGTTGGCATAGCATATCTTTTGTAAATAAGTAATCGCTTAAAGGTACTAACTCTAAATTAAGTACATACATTAGTAAAGTAATGTATTTTGTGATAACAAGATAGTACAAAATTATTCCCGCTCAGAACCACGAACTTTTTTCCGCAATTGCGTGTGATCTGAAAACGGCCGGTTCATCGGCCGTCAGGCTCAACAAATCCTGATGTCCTAGTAAGAAACGAACAAAACGAAGAACAGACACAATTGCATGTTTTGGATTTTCCTTTTAGGACAAGCCTTTTTGTTCCCAATTTTATTTGGGGTTGGCATAGCATATCTTTCTTCACACTCTCACACATAGACATAATCACGACTTGTTTTTGAATTGCCCTAAACTGATGCTACTCAGCTATCACCGGTTTGTTTTAAAGAAGGCGAGAACTTCGATGGAACGGAATGGAACGAAAATCAGCCAGCATTTTACTGAAAACGAGTATCTATCTTCATCACTACCTTCGAATTGTTGCAATATAAAGATCTACTTATACAGGTGACCTGCGAAATAAACCAATTAAACTTTTATTCGAGAACACGTTCTACATCTCGCTCCAATAACGAGTCGGAACTCAATAGTCTGCGCCTGGGAACTATGCGGGGAATGGCTGGAATGTGATCGTATTGTTGGCTAGGAATGGAGACATCTGCCGGGTAAGGTTGGCAAAACAATTGGGTTTTTCTGAAAGTTTTAAAGCTCGAAATGAGAACTCCCGAATCTTATGATGATTCCTCTTATTTTGTAAGGAACACCAGTCACGATAAAAATAAAAATTTTATAAAATACTTTTCCTTACAAAACTCTAAACTCCTCAAGACAAAATGGCGAGTCAAATTTTTTTTTGCTAGTAGACTTTCTCGCCTAGATGTCTAAATCTTAAGAGCTCCATGTTTCTAGAGAACCTCTTTAAGTTTTGGACTTTGAAGTCGTAGAGCAGTAACGTTAAAGCTGTGCCTTGATTATATTTTCTGTGCCTTATACATCCTAATACATATTATTGTTTTACTGTGTTTACACGAAGCGACTCTGGCATTCGCACTCGTTCAAGAAATAGACGAGTAAAGTCAAGTGAAATTCCGGAAACATCCTATCAAAATGAACAAATGTAGAAATCTTTAACTTCTCATCTCAAAATTCGCCGTCTTCATGGTACAATTGAGAGTCATAGTGTAACTGAGGCCCGTCCTAAGAATTTCAGTCTCTAGAGCCTTTCGCAGTAATTGTCCATTGTTTTTAAGTGACCAGTCAACGTCAATTCTAGAATGCCTTAATGCTTCAGAAAAACTAAACTATTCCCTTCTACGGGGCTTGATCGTCCCAAATTACTCCGGGTCTTTCCTAATTGCGTCACAGTTGAAAGGCAACAATGCCATGATTTATTTTCTGACCCTACTCGCCGAAAGGACTTCATTAAGCTGTTTGCAATAGCAATTCTATCGAGCATTTGATAAAATTGCTTTGTACTGACGATATGGCTTTCGATAATGGCGGATGTGCATTACTGTGTATTGGTGGGTGGAACCATGTTATTGGGGTAAACTTGTAAATCTTTACTGGGGAAATGGGGTCCTTAAAAACCGCTAGGTTTATTCACTTGATGCAAATCCTTATTGATTACTTTTTCTTTTAACGTGAAAAATCTCATAAATTTTTTTTAGTATTGTAAAGATTCAAAAGGTATAACATAACACTATAGTTAGATAAATTAAAATCTTGTTTTATACACACAGGGTTTAGGATATACCACATGTCGTTGTGGGATATACCACAATTCAGTCGTTGTCGTCGTCCTCAGCCCATAAACGTTCCACTGCAGAGGCCTTCCTCATGGAGAAACAAATGGCCCCCCATACCCCTATGGGGGGCTGTTACACCACCACGTTTGGCCAATGCGGGTTGATAGGTCTGTCCTTGTACAGGCTCCAAAATTACAACTACTTTTGATCTCGCCTTTTTAAGAACGTTTTCAATTTCAGCTAAAGTAAGACAACAAAAATATCCATTAACACTTCCCAACACAAAGCTGTCTCTGAACTACTCATATTAGCCACGTCAACATCAAATCGTGAGAGTAACCGAAAAATCCCGTCGTATGGACGTGACGCCCCGCGTATCTCTTGACGAGGGTACTATCGACCCCTAATATTTTACTGTCAGCCATCATGGATTTTTATTTTTTACCTACACCTTAATAATCACGGTCAATATAACGAAGAAGGTGAGCCTCCTTTACAGGTTGTAGTATCAGTAAAATGTTTGATCAAAAGAGTTTAGATTGATATAACGCGTTTTTTTAAGCCTTCCTCATCATAGCTGTAGAACATCATCATTATCAGTGATAAAAATTATAATATTTAATAGTTTCTACTTTCAGTTTTCTACTATATTCGTTGCCTCTATTCGCGCTACTGCTACAAACAGGTCCTCCTCCATGAAGAGACATGAGCTTGGTGGCGTAGGGGTTAGTCCGCTTTGGCTTTCGATTGAAAACAAAACTACTTCGCCATGGTCAGGCCGTGGATGGGTAACAAAAAAAACTTTGTGACCTCAAGCTCCTCCGTGCTTCGGAAGGCACGTTAAGCCGTTGGTCCCAGGCGCTATTGCGACTGTTCTTACCCACCAACCCGTATTGGTCCAGCGTGGTGGTGTTACGGCCAATACTCCTTATGTGTTTCTCCATCTCCATCTCCATGACGTTTATAGGCTGAGGACACTTTCAGTGTTCTCCTATATTCCTTGCCTGATTACGTCCCCACTGCTAGAAACAGGCCTTCCTTTATGGAGAGACATGAGGTGCGTGGGCCGTACCACCACCACGTTACCCTAACTCCGGATTTGCAGATTTCTCCAATATATGACCTATTTCCTTGGGACTCGCAAAACGGATTAAAACTCAACACGGAAAAATTTACTTTCCTCATACGAAGATTCCCAACACGTTCTTATTGTAGGCTTGTTCGTAATTGTACTCCAAAATTTTCCTTGAAAAACTTCTGTTATTCGTTAGCATGTTCTTCCATTGGAAAATTAGGTTAGAGTCGTAGCTAGTTTGAATATCCTTTATTACTTTTCAGATTGAATAAGGCAAAAAGAGCTATTCAGAATCCTTTCCAATACATTTATCATGCCTCGTAGATTGTCCTTTGTAACGTATTCTTACACTGAATTCGATAAAAAGAGGGTTCAGTATCTCTTCTTGATTAAACTTGTTCAAAGTATAAATATTTTCTTAAATTAAATGTTGAAATTTTTGTGAGGCTGCCTCTCAAGAACGTTCTGAATAATCAAATTTTGTTAGTTAAATTCGTCATAGTATATAAAACTTGATTTTGGCAGTTCCAATGACGGAAAAGGATAAATGTTTCTCGTTTCTCGTTCATATATTATAAATCTTCAACTTCATGCTGCCACTTATTACTACTCTTTTACGATTTTTCATCTGACCAAACCTAATTTTTATATAGCTAAATGTGGTCTTAAGGAACGCAGCCTGGACACTGCCAACCCCTTCGGGGATTACAGGCGTGATTGTATGTATGTAACTTCATGCTAACACTGCTGTATACCTTCCATCCATCCATCAGTCTATAGTCCACTGCTGGACATAGGCCTCCCCAATGATCTCCAAAACGACCGTTCCTGCGCCGCCCGCTTTCAGCGACTTCCTTCCTTCTTCCTTCCTTTCTTCCTTCCTTCTTCCTTCCTTCTCTTCGCCTGATCGGTGGTTAACTTAGTCGCCTCACGAGAACCTTATCGCCCGTCGGTCCGTCAGTCCAACCAGAACTGTACCATACCCAGTGCCCCCTTAAGGCTTAAGTTACGTAAAGTATTAAATGATAAAAATTTCATGACCCGTTGTGCTTTAAGAGTTTGAATAGAAATTTGTCTCTTCAACGAATCGAACCCAGGGTCTTCGAATCAGTTAGAACAGATGAGTTGAAAAGTAAACAAAATTTGCTGAGAGAAAATTCAGTATAATATTTTCAGTATAAAATAATTTGTAGCGTGTTTAGTATATCTACAACGGAAAGGTGAAAAGTCTTACTATATCTGGCTTCACCTGAAACTCGGGGACGGTTTCTGTATTAGTCCGTGTAATTCCTTCGCGCTTGCACCAAAATGCATCCCCTGGAAATCAGATAAACATGCCAGAGCTTGCCTGACAGTGGAATGTGTGTTATATTTTACAGGAAAGTTATCCGCGACAGTGCGAACAACTTAAAAAAAATTTGTTGAAAATTTGAGTTTTAATTCACACGTTGCATATCTTTGGATTATTATAAAACATTAGTTACACCAAAGGATCGCCGCCTTATGAAAGAAGGCTCTACTCGTTCAAGAGATTGATATACTGTTGAGTTTCAATTAAGCTTACGAACAGCTTTTTGTGAATATCACTTGCCTCTTACTACTCATAGCTACTAATTACGTAGAGACATAAGCCGAAACGACGGTGTTAAAATCTGCGCCAACCTTTTTAATATGCAATTCAGACTCATACTTACAGTCTGTAAATTGTAAAATTCTCCCATGTAGGGAAGGCAAAGGGAATGAAGCCATACAGCCAAGTCTTCAGTATTTATTCAGTAGTTTGCATTGAAATGCATTTCAATGCATCTTGGGAGAGTTTGGCGTCAAACGATCGATGGCAGACACTGTGGTGCTACTTGGATGAGATGGATTACCACGATAAAAAACTCATCACTTTTCACACCACATGACGCCTATTCGATAATCCCCCACATTTTTTTTTAAAATTTGTTTTTAGATTAAGTACAAGTAAATACGCCACAAAATTTTGAAACGACGATACTTGTATAATATAATTGATCGTGATTTTTCGTTTTGCAAAATATGTTTATGATACTATGAAGGGAAAGAGAAATTGTGAGAAAAAACCTCACTGAAAAATTAACATTTGATTGTCGACCCAGTCTTATATTGTAATTCTATGACATGTTAATATCTAAGAATTTTAAACAAATTATATACAATTTTAAGACACTTCCTCAGTGATGAAAGTAATGAAATTTTAACACGAATTCTTAGCAAACTGCCCTAACAAGGATGTACCTATGAAACATTAACTTGCCGCAGAAGTCTGGATAGTTTGTAATTGGCACGGGTTTCTTCGAAAAGATCTTGGACAAGTTTTGTACGAGGTACGAACAGTTTTATCATACTGATGAGTTCATTAGGTTCCCTCTGGATGATTTCAGCATTTTTTTGTGGATAGCAAACTAGTTACCCATTAAAAGAACTATTGGACTTAAAGTTTTGGATTCGAAGATTGAATCCCAGGAAAGACCCTTCAGAGTATTAAAAGGGTTATAAAAATTTATGACAGTGTACTTATGTTGTGTAATGATGCTCTTTGAACCCTTATGAAAAACGGCATTGGCTACATCAAAGTGTAACAGAAATAAAACATCAACTAAGGCACAAATGGTTGATCATCGAAAATTGTCGACAATCGATCACCAAATCGCTGTCCAACTAATAGCCTATGAGCTCCAACATTAGCAAGACCTGAATCACGATTAAGAAGTTTCCAACGCACTTAGAAATTTAGACGAGCTATGTCGAACTACGGTAGGGTTGGAGCCACACCTGTCTCTATATAAGATCTTTCTTTTGCCCTGACTTATGGCATACTTTTCGCACCCTAACAAAACCATATATTTTCTCTAAGCACACCGATATAAACGACAACAATTTGACAATGTTTCCCATAAATAACAGGAAGTTGTAACTCCGAAAAATATCAAAAAAACATGTGAATTCGTAGTCTCGTTCCACTCTGGTGTGATAAGTAAAACAGAATATGGGTCACGATTCCCGTTCGAGATTATTCGGTCGTAAATCTTTAAAAACGCGTGGGTTAATGTTGATAACGTTCTCCTACCGAAATACTTCCCGGAAACATATATGGGAGCGAATAATCCTCCCATGGGTGTCATAAACGCATTCTCACTTAACATTTTACAAGAAAACATGGGTGGAAATAAGATTTGGTAATTTATTGATGCGTTGCGTCGATTTTATGGCGTACCCCTTTTTATTACAAGGAACAAATTTCATACTATACCGTTTCAAAATCTGGTAAAGTTCTGTAAATACTTTAAAACTGTGATTTCATTTGTTTGCTTGTTTGCCAGACTATGATTTCATGCTTATTTATTTAGTTTTGAAATCGAATACTTAAACCATAATGATGATTGAATTGTCATAATTATAGAGTCAACTTACAAAATATTTTAAAATCTTAGTATCACTTTTTCAGTAAAAGAAAAAAAAATAGAGAGTCGACAATATTCGAGGAACTTATAATTTATTATATTTTCTACGCAATCTTTTGTAGCAGAAACCGTGAAACGAAGTACAACTCCAAGATAATAAAAGATTGGGTCTGTTATCACCATGAAAAATACAATCTACAATCTTTATAAAAGTGGTGTCTGAAATAGAAAAGAATGATTTTGTTTTCTATTAGTTCAATTTAAATCGATTAACAGAATAAATAATTAAATCGAATCTCCTCGATTAAAATTTTTCTTTCTATTAAATAATTACAAAAAAACGCAGGTCGTCTTTTAATTTTCCTTCAAAAGCTCAAAGGCCTAGTGTGAGGACCAGAGGAATTTGTTAAAATTATAATGTTAAGGCGTGACGATATGTTAGTTAGGTATCTAAAATGTTTAGGTAGCAAATAAAAGTATTTCGTCATCATCTTCAATTTTCACTCGCCAGCTCAAAGACCTATTCTTTCTTTTCATATCAGAATTATTTAAACATTCAATTCGAAGCTTCTTTGGCCTTCCTCTCCAGGTCCATTGTCATCCATACTTAATATTCATCTTGTTTCTCACCAGCCCATATAAGGCCCGCTGCTGTTGGGTACAGGCCTACTAAAACCACCACGCTGCATTCGGTTTGGTTGGTAGAAGCGATTGCAATAGCCACTGATTCCAATGTCTACGTGCCTTCCGAAACACGGATGATCTCGAGATTACAAAGTTTTGGTCACCCATTCAAGGACTAACCATAGCGAAAGTAGCTTTGTTTTACCAACGGTTACGCGACAGAGGCACATCCGATTCTTCTTACATATTTTATCACGCCTATATCCCCAAAAGAGTGGGCAGAGAGTCAACTTCAAAAATATGTAACTACTATTGACAATAAATGACTAGAAATAGAAGGCCAACTAGACATTGCCAATAATTTCTTGTTGGGTGAAAATTCCTAGTCATCATTACGTTAAGTAACGAATAAAACACTATACTTATAAAAATTCAAAATCCAACTTGCTACGTCAATAATAATTGAAATGTAAGACAGTTAAATTGCTTCTATACATTCTGTCCCGTCTAAAGCTCAAAGGACGCTTGACCACGAAGGGTTTTTCAATTTCCTATCACAAGACTTAATTGGCGGTAGAAGGCAACCGCGCAATTACGATTCTTTGTAATTGAAATAAGGTACATAATGACGAATTGCTACGGTAACAAGGTTCGGGAAATTATAGAGACTGAACTTTAAAGGAATACTAAATGACGAATTCATGCCGAATCGCCAATGTAATAAGGCGGTTTGAAGACGAAAAAGGTTGGATTGGAAACTGGTGACGGGTTTGGTTTCAAGAATTGTTACAGTTATAGCTATTTCAAAAGAGTACTTATTTCTTGTACAGTTACTTTTGTAAGGGCGACGTCGGCGAAAGCGCTATTTAAATTACTTTTTAGCTTTTCGAAAAAAAAATTATTTTGTTCTATTAGACTTGTCATCAGGTCAGTAAAGCCTGCACCAACCTGATGACAGATTTAATAGAAATAGGTATATTATGCTCACTATAAGCTCCTCTGGAATTTACTTACTTAGCTACAATATTAGTCGATTGGAGTGTCCAATGAGCTATGCCAGTCTACTCGGAATTCCCATATCTGGGTTAAATATTGCAGGAAAACAAAGGGCTCAGGATAGATGAAATGGCGACAGGTCACGGGAACTACATGCGACTCACGCGTTTCCCCTAGATTGAAAGGGATAATAAATAAAACAACCATAAGACCTGTTATCATGTATGGATCGGAATGTGGTGCTATGAAAACGATGGATGAAAATAGATTGCATGTGGCCGAAATGCGTATATTAAGACGGATGTGTGGGGTGACGAGGATTGATAGAGTGAGGAATGAGTATATCAGGGGATGCCTGAAAGTTGCTCTAGTGATAGAGAAGTTGAGAGAAAAGTGGCTATCGTGGTATGGACATATTTTGAGACGAGAGAGTGAGCATGTAACGAGAAGGATTATGAATATGATGGATGGTTATTTAGGGAGAGGAAGACCAAAGAAGAGATGGATGGATTGTGTGGATAAAGACATGGCTAGTATGGGAGTGAATGTTGATATGGCGTGTGATAGGGGACAGTGGAGGAGAAAGACTCGTTGCGCCGACCCCAAATGAAATTGGGAAAAGGGTATGCTAATCATGATGAGTGTCCAATGTGCCTTAATGGTTGATTTAATTAATGAACTACCACAACTATGTATAAGGCAAATCGATGTTTGGTCTCTAAATACTACATGTGTGGTCAATTCTTTGATTAGCAGAATTCTCAAGAGGAAGGGTTACTTGAAAAAGACTAGGTATTATAATTTTCTAATAAGTAACCATTTCAAAAGTTCACTTGTTACATAATTGTAGTTGTAAATATTGTTAAAATAATTTAAGTGGAAATAGTAATAACTCTCATTCAAAACTAGAAAATTCCTGGTACCTAATAGTGATGAAAAATCTCACCCAAAAATCTAAATCCAAACATGGCTTCATCTCGCATTCCAGCAGCGCTCCGATGCGGTCAAGTGCAGAACTAACAAGTTTGCATTCATTCATATTCAACTAACAGTTACTGTAAGAGTGCGATTTTGTATAACCGGAGCGGTAAGATGAGCGGAGAGAAATAGCGGAGCCCAGAAACTATAACATAATAGGGATTTTTACTAACAGGCTGCACTTCACTCTTAATATGTGTCAGCTTCAGCTACCCAACTTTCTTAACCAAATATTAATGGATTGGAATGAGATTCCTATCACTGAGCACTATTGCAAGTAACAAAAGTGCCACCTTGATTTAATATTAAGCGGATATTATGTGAACTAATTTACTATTGTTAATTTTCGCACGTGACTTTACATTATGTATTATTGTATATTGTGTAAATAAATATATCTCAATGGCAGCTACATCGCCTTTTTTGTTATTCGGAAACCGGTAGCTCTTGTAGCTTTTTCTTACTTCAACCTACGCACATATATTGTGATTTTGTTAAGAATAGCTTGGGAATGTAGAAGGTGCTTGTCATTAGGATGCGTTTATGCATTTGCGACATTGGCGTTGGAGTTACAGAGGTGTGTCTTCAAGAGGCATAAAAGCTATAAGCTCTAATGTGACTTTGTCCGCTTCTGCACATGTTCGCTTTCCGCTATCGCTAACGCCTCAACGCAGTCGTCATCTAAACGCAGCCTTAGAAGCTCACCCTAACTCGGACATCGAAAACATGGCACAGTGCACTGACAAAGTTGTTAATGGGAAGATGAATTCTCACTTTGTAACAACATTCACGGTTTGAATAATGGTAATTGTTTTATGACTTGGAATGGCCTGTTAGACGTCAGTTGGAAGTTAAATTGAGGTAATATTTGTCATTTAACTGAAATAGTTGGAACTTACCCATATAGTTGTAGAAGTTATTGTCTATTCATATCTTTTTTCCTTACCAAATGTTACAAAGAACATAAGTAAAGTAATTGGATATTTTTTTTTACAATCAATTGCTGTTGACTGTTCAACTAGGTAAGCGGGTGGGAAGATTTGCCTTGCCACCAGTTTTTCTGATAATATGATACAACTATTAATTCATAGTTCTTTATACCTACATAATTATATGAACAATAGATAGAAGTGAAAATATACATTTTATTTTTTGGTAAGGCTATCGTAACCGCTTTTGTTTCCACTGACAGTAAAGTTAAACGCCCCTAAACTTTATGATGATGCAGCACGATGTACGCTTTTGCTTTTTTGCCAAAAAGTCCCATTGACTTAGTTTACGATATTGCAAAATAGTAGTATATTATTAAATACTAGCTGTTGCCCGCAACTTCGTCCGTGGCTACTATGGTTTTAACTATCCCACGGGAACCCTTTAATTTTCCAGAATAAAAAGTATCTAAGATATTGACCAGGGATTTAATGTATCACCATGCAAAATTTCATTGAAATCAGTCCAGCCGTTTCGGAGATTAGCCCGTATAAGCTGACAAACACACAGAGAAACAAAAAAAAACATTTTTGGTAATTTCTCTCTTTCTACATCCCCCTGACTTGGTTTTAAGCATTTTTTTTCTATGTACAGACATTCAACCTCTACAGTTTTATTATATGTATAGATATAGATAAACTCGGGTGTTCCTAGTTATAATCTATAATTTGTAATTAAAGAAGTCATTTAGATTCAGAATAAGCCGCAGTTAAGTATAATTAAATTCCGTGGTACAGTTGGTATGTACCGTATCACAGCTGTCGTAGAATAAATTGGATTTTAAAAATTTGTTATTAATAGATTTCTTAATTATTACACCTACGAGAATCAAACACCAATGTTTGTTCCGTGCAAAAATAAAATCACTATTGTGTATATAATACAAATTTCAATTGAAATCCACCTCCAGCGTTACAAAAGTGCTCGGAGTATGTTCAATCGCGTAAATAAAAAATACCTTTGAATGCTCGTGACAATCGTTATTGTGAAAGTCATCATAAATATTCTAACGCTTCTAACGTTTTGAGAGATGTTTCTGTGATTATTTGAACATTCTAGTATTCAGGCGATGTTTGTGTAAAGGGAGGATGGAACCTTGCTGAGTTTCTTGGCTATTTTTCTCAGGAAAAGGCCTCCTGGATGTTTTGCGAACGGATAGGGCGTAGCTATTTTGACGTCCATACAAGTATAACACATTAGAAATATGAATTTTTTTATTTTATTTTTTTAACTAAGGGTGGTTTCATAGCTACGCTGGCAGCCAGTATCGACCACTCGCGCTTACAATTACACAGAGCTACTAATGTTGCATACGCGTGCGCTTAAACGACAAAATGTATGGAAATATCGCCGGCTCTGTTGACCAGCACTGGCGGCTAGCGTACCTATGAGACGTCCCTTAAACTGTCAAAATTCCTTTATAGATTTTCAACCTTTAAAAACAAGACACAAAGTATAAAACATTTTAGCTCGATAGTAACTGTAGATACCAGGAAGGATACGATTTACAAAAACACAATCTTTTCTCAAAAGACACTGATTGTGAGTGGTTCAGAAACAACATTTACATTCTAAACATAATTTAGAATTCCCAAGAAAATATAGTTATGAATACAAACTGGTGAAACTATGAATTTCAAGGAGCAGCGTAATTCAATCTCTCGTGCTGTTCTCATATACCGTATACGGTTCGTATCCGGCGTTTAGTTTGAAAATAAAAGATACGCTAGGACGGATTGCACATAACCCAGTGGTCTTTTGGGATTTCGGAGCGCTTCGTTTTTATATGAACATATTTTACACCTACGTGTATTCTTTGCAACAATATTTGTGACAAACATTGTGTTTTTAATGTAGTTGTTGTTGATAATGTAAAAGTAATAAAGATGTCTTTAAAGGTAAAGGCCCACAGCGCACAGCACTAAAGAAATAGAAATACTACTGTCAACAATTTGTATCGTAGTTTAGCAGAAGTTAAAGTTGTTACCTGTAATTTTTTTATGATAAATAAAAGAAAAAAACTACTACTTTCCCATTTTTTTATATTGTCTCTCAATCATGTTTTTGGCAGAGATTGCTGATTAGCAATAAGACAGCCTTTTTTGTTATTACATCATAAGTTCTTTACACGTATTATGTGCAATATAGTATATATAAATAATGATTAAAAATATGTAACAGAGTATATAAACTAGACCGTTACGTTACCTCTCACATTTAAATACAACGATTTATTTCCTTGAAACGGCTCTAGCATTTGCATAAGTTGCTCTGGAGTAGTGGACAGACATCTTTATGCTGTTAACTATAAAATGTATAACATTTAAAAAACTCCTTTGATAGCTTTCAAACCGTTGGCGAACGCTTATGGCAAATTCCACTTTCTATAGAGCGGTAACAATAGAGATAGTCGGAAATCATTTTGAATAGCCTTTGCTAGCTTACCACGATCTCTTAAAACGCTATTAAAATACTTTTAGTTTTTTATAATGCTTTCAGAGGTATTATCGCTATTTATTTCACTTCAGGCACTCTATGCACCTTATTATTACTT
This sequence comes from Parapoynx stratiotata, assembly GCA_910589355.1. Classification (NCBI taxonomy): domain Eukaryota; kingdom Metazoa; phylum Arthropoda; class Insecta; order Lepidoptera; family Crambidae; genus Parapoynx; species Parapoynx stratiotata. The sequence continues at coordinate 10,610,404 of OU342478.1, forward strand.
CGGCATATTTTTACTGATTCATTATCGCTGTCAACATTACATTACAGCTTATATTAGTTTAATAATAACCAGTTGCCCTGCTCTGTAAAACAATCTTGACAAATCAATATTGATTTAATGCAACCTCAAATGTCATGTCCTTTTGTACTCTCGCGTTCGAAATGACAGAAATACAATTCATATCCATTGATATTTGGTTAAAGAGTAGGGCAGCAGGTGGAAATGGTTTTTTTTTTAATCATTAGCTATTATTTAAGCTAGTTAAGGCAGAGCGCTTTTGGCTACACTCAAACTTTAACTGCGTGTTTTATTTGTAGTTACCAAGTGATTTTATTGTTTGCACGATGTTTTATTGTTATTTTGTATAGGTTTTTAGGAGGTAGCATAAATCACCAGAGATCATTATGGATATGATGCCTATATCAACAACAACAAATATCATAAAAACTTGACAAGAGTGACAGTCAATATAGATATTATGCGGCTCGCCTGATAGTAAGTGCTACTTTTGCAGCTACGGTAATCGACTAGTATCGGGTAGGCTATGGCCTAGGACTACGGCGTAGCCTAGAACGCTCGTAGCATCGTAGCTTTCTAGGCACTACTCACACATGGGCACAATTCAAGAGAACGGTTATGTTGATAGCAGTGTCGAGCTTATCTTCCTGCTATAGTTGTTGCTTTATAGGATGGCGAGTAGCATTGCTCTTAACCCTTTAAAATAGAGTCTAAAGTCGAATAATGTTGTCAGCTTCGTGAATTGCAATATCTATACCTGGTTCGGTGTTGGTCCGGGACACAAAAAGAATGCACCGACTGCTTTTCTTGCCTAGCATGTCGTAAAAGGCGACTAAGGGCGTATTGGATACTGGGTCTGTGATTGTGTAGGCGATGAGCTAGCCACTTGTTATTACTCTTTCACGATTTTTCATCTCACCAAACCCAATTTTTGTACGGCTAAATGTGGTGTTAAGTAACACAGTGCTCCTTGGACTCTGCCTACCCCTTCGGGGATTACAGGCGTAATTTTGTGTGTGTGTGTGTGTGTGTGTGTGTGTGTGTATATATCTGGACCAGGTCGTCAGTCCAGCATGTCTGAGGCCCATGCATCATCTTTCTGTTCGTGATCTACTCTAGTGTGTCCATTACGAGAGTCACCAACAATGGCCTTTGGGGTGATTGCTATCTTGCCGACAATATCCGACTATTATATTATTACATTTACATTAAACATTGGTAGTATTTTTATAATGAGCCGTGTGGTAGCGGCTCATTAAAAGAATACTACCGACTAATGGACTTACTGCAGAGACGTCATTTAAGCTAATGGTCCATTAAAGAATTTAAATTCATTTTTATGCGTATTAAAATAAGTGTCAATTTTTTAACATAAGTAACCATTAAAGTAACTGAGTACGGCAGTTAGACTGCACAACCATCCAATAACTTATAGCGGCGACGGGCTCACCACCTGTCATGCTGAGTGCAGTCACTGCTTAGTGAAGCGTGGACTATGGCAGTGGACTGCTTTGGCGGTGCTTTTGCCTAGTCTCTGACTAATTAGGGGATACGACTAGTCGTGATTAAATGTATGTATGTATAAACATTTATAACTTTTTTTAATATAACAGAAATATCGCTTGCCTCACACTGTGTTCAATAAATAAATAAATGGCAACAGACTAGACGAGTCTGTTACCCAATGTCTTAAACATATTAACGATAAAAGGGTGTTAAGTCGTCCACCTACTTCCTTGGGATGAGGCGTAATGATTATAATTATTTACCTCTAAATAGTAACAAGGATGTCTATAAAGTTTTGTTATTAATTTTAATATTTTGGTTACGTCACGGTGTATAGGGCGGCCTCCGTTATTCGCATGTAAATGGAAGAGTCATATTGAAATTCTAAGGATTCCAAGGATGTAGGTAATTCCTTTTTGTAAGCTGCTTCTTTGGGGTAGTAGGTTTGATGCACACTCTATTATGGTCGTTGATTTGGGGCTACCAGCCCAAAATATAATACTTGACAGATTGACTGGTCAAAGTTTCTTTTATTTTTCTGTTATATTCATACTATAGTTTTATCGAATATTGTTTATTTTACAATCTGAAATTAATATTTTTAAATTCTTAAATTCCAAGCCCAAAATATTACTGTAAACCGTATGATGTAGAGAATCTTGGGTGATGGAAATAGGTATACATAATTAAGAAACAAAGATTACTTATATATAGTATACTTTTAAATAAATATCCTCAGACATTCATACCAATCAACTACCTCCAATTTAAACAACCAATTCTGTTTGTGTTACGGATACTAGATGACGGAAAAAAATATTTGATAGATATACACATATAAATATTCAGAAAATATACAATACTTATGTAAACATCCAAGACTGGCGAACAAACGCCTGTACCCATCACACAAACATCTGTCCCCACCAGGGATCTAACCCAGAACCCCTCGAGATGGCAATGCCTCGAGACTGGCGTACAGACCACTCGACCACGGAGGTCTTCAAATCATTTTTAATAGAAATATTCAATGACCTTGATAGAAAGGGAGATGAATAGATTTGAATGCCGAACGAGTGACAGAGAAGAATAGAAAAGGAAGACATGAGATCATGGGTTTAAAACCTAAAGCAAAAATAAGAAAAGGCAATATTGCATTATAATCTTATAATAAATAGTGATATGTAATATAAAATCAATCAGCAATATCCCCAAGCAAAATAGACGTTCAAATTTATCCAAAGATATACAGACGAACACAATCCAATTGGCACAGTACAGTTTACACCAAAAGATGGATCTTAGTTAAGGCAATGTACAGCTCGCAAAAAATCACTGATCCGAAAAAGACAAAGAAAATAAACTCATAAATTATTGCTTTACTTTTATTCATCCTATTTGTGGGGTGTGCGAGTATACTCGACTTAAGAGTATTTTTATTGCCAGTTTATTTTGAGCCCTGATTAGAATAGAATAGAATGATACTTTCTTGCACGATATTAAAATAAGTACAATTCAAAAGAAAACTTAATTACGTTTTGTGCAAAGGCCTTGTCGCTTAAAGCAATCTCTGATCTTTCCCAAGAAATATAAGGAAAGAGAGGAAACAATTAATGGGAAAGTGAAGGAAGAGAGAGGTGCAACAAAGAACAATGGCACGTACAATCGTCAAGTGGTGTGAAAAACGATGGGATTTTTTGTCGTGGTAATCCACCTCATCGAAGTAACACCACAGTGTCTGCCATCGATGTTTGACGCCGAACTCTCCTAAGATGCATTGAATGTATAACACTTGCATTTCAATGCAAATACTGAAGACAAAAATACCGAAGATATAGCTGTATGGGTTTCGTTCCCTTTGCCTTCTCTACATGGGAGAATTTTACAACACAACAAACAAGATTTTATTTTTAGTCAGGAACAGCCAACTGATTCAATCCCATACAGCTACAAAAACCGGATAATATGTAAAAACCACAAAGTAAATAAGCAAAATAAGTGATTTGAAAAAAATATCATCAGCATTTAGTATTTTAAAATACTTTTAAAACAAGACAAACTCTTCATTATTAATTGCTATCTAGTTATAATTAATTATTTGGCTGAAGGCCTAGATTGCAGAGCCATTATAATTGCCAATAACTTTGGTCTCCGGTGTCACCGGGTCAAAATAATAACTTAAAATACTTACATTGATAAACAGACTTCATTGAATTTAGAATAATGTGAACGATTTTTTCAGAATATTTTCTGAAAAATCGTAGAACATTATTTTAGTAACTTATCTAAAAATCGCAATTCTAAACGCATTTGTTTTTGTAAATACGTTTTCGCCATTGTTCTTTATAAAAAAATATATTTTACTTAATCTGAGCAAGAGATATAAATTGAGTACTTAAAAGAAGAGCGTCGAGCAAGTCTTGTGGCTCTATCGGCTCATTAGAAGAATACCACCAATCCATCTCTTTCCTTGGGTGTCGTAAAAGGCACTAATGGACTTAGAAATACATAGCCACGGGCTCACAACCTGTCACGCTGAGTGCAGTCACTACTTGGTGAAACGCGGACTATGGCAGTGGACTGCTTTTGCGGTGCCTTTGCCTAGTCTCTGACTAACCCTTACGGAATAATAGAGGAGATTATAATGTACGTATGTATGTTTAAGAAGAGCGCAGACACTGGGTCAGATGAAGTCGGTTTCGAGCTTTGATGTTTAAAAATTGTGACATTGATTATCATGCTTGTTGATTATTTTGTAATAATTTGTTAATACTTTGAGATTTATAATTTTTCCTGTAACTCTATTTTAATCAGCTGTAATCAAAAAGGTTTTTGTAAACTGTACCATTTGCAATCGTCTCTTCAGAAGCGTGGGAATAAAGGGTTATGGATTCGATTTCCTACGCAATGCAAATGTTTGTTGACAAAAACATGGCGGTGTATTTTTCCTTAGAAGTGTATGAGAAATTCTGCGACCCTTCTCCGTTGTGAAGGTGTCAATGTAGATAGTGACCTTGAGTATATTTTCATTCGACATGAATGTGGAAAATATATCTTACTAAAGCTAACATAACAAATAAACAACAGTGTTGTATTTTTATCACCACGTGTATTCGTGCACTGGCTTAGAAGAAATAAAAAGAGCTAGGACTTCAAAATCGCATTCACATTTATTTTCTAAGTAAAATTAATTCCACCACAACGTGACGCCTGCACAAAACGTATGGGATCTCGGTGGCGCAGTAGTTAGTACGCTTTGCCTTTCGATATCGAAACAAAGCTACCTTCGCCACTGTCAGGCCTTAGATGGGTGACCAAAACTTTACGATCTTTCTCCGTGCTTCGGAAGGCACGTACAGCCGTTGGTGACCGTCGCTGTTGCAACTGTTTCCATAAACGAAACTATTAAAACAATAAATTATGACACGACCAACCATAAACTCATAAACCAAACGAAGTTTTGACAGGCAACACCACATCAATTTGCAGCAGAACCCAAGCAATTATTGATGGCCTCAACCGAGAACAATCATTCACGCCCTAAATCCAATGTTAACATATAGCTCGATTTGATTACTATCAATCTTGTAGAAGGACATGACAATTTAGATATTAGGGCGAAGACATGTGAACTAATATTGAACACCGCGTCATTTCTATGAATCTTATAGGCTATAATAATAAAAATTAAAAAAATCGTCTCCACTCCTTCCTACATAGAAAAATAAATACATGAGGAGTATGAGCCGTAACACCACCACGCGCTGGCCCAATATGGATCAGTAGCTAGAAACCCCAATAGCGACCGGGACCAATCTTCGCTACCAATCAACCAGCAGACATGTTCGTCTTCAGCCTATATTATACATCCTATTGCTGGGCATAGGCATTCCTTATAGACAAACACATGAGGAGTATGGGCCGTAACAACACCACGCTGGCCAAATGCGGGTTATTGGGTAGAAACGGTCGCAATAGCGACCGGGACCAACGGCTTATCGTGCCTTCTGAAGCACGGAGGATCTCGAGATCAAGTTTTGGTCACTCATCCACGTTTGGGTTGCGATCGAAAGCATCTAATAACAATATACTTAGAATGATTAGAATATAATTCAGCTTGTATATGAACTAAAATAATTTTAACTTTTAAATACTTAATGTACCTACTCCAAATAACTTGCTGACTTTAAGTTCTATCTTCAAAACACATTTGTTTTATGAAATATGAAAATCCATAAACAAGCATGATCTGAGTGCAGCGTCAGCTGTTTTGTTCACTTACTCAAATTGTGTCGTGTGCAAATCTGTGTCGTTGCACGCTAGCAGTTTGCCAAGTGATTGTTGCTATTACTTATCTTTTAGGTTCTGACGTGTGTTTTATCTTATAGCTCGTATTCTTCATAAGCCAGCTTTGGCTGTTCTCACACATATCGCTTGCCTTATAATGCCCGTTGCATGGCTTTTTTTTTTGAAGAGCCCTAAACGGATGCCTCAGACGGCTACTCAGTTATAACCGGATTTTTTAAAGAAGGCGAGAACTGTGGTGGGTCCTCAAGCCTGTAGTGGCGAACCACCACTGAAGGGATTCTCTCTGGAAGGAATCCCCCTAGGGGGTCCCGCTTCCAGGGAGAGCCTCCAGGGCGCTCGGGCCAGTTTTGGGGATCGGCAGACGTCCTGAAGGTGCCTCTAAAGGCGCCCGTTGCATGGCGTGCATTAAGTGCGTATTAATTTAAGGGCGTCTGGCCACAATCTTGCTTGATGGAAAGTAACTTTCAGGAGCAAAAGTGTATGTGAAAACCTCTGGTGATTTTTTCGACGTTAATTGAAAATTGTTAATTTGACCGAAAATGTAAATTTACCGTGTTTCCTGGTTGTTAATCTTAGTTAAATCCATTTATATAATGTTTTATTAATTGTAATTATTTTTGGTCGCATAAGTCTACATGTAGGATTTAAACCTAGTACATATCTATATCTATAGTTTAAGTTGATATTATTATATTGGTTGGTATCTATTTTGACGATATAAATAAATAAATTAACATCATAAAAGATGATGACATTTGTAGAAAGCTGTAAGTGTTAAAGTTACAAATATTTGTCAATGTTAAAATTTTATTTGTACAAATATTAAAATGCATAATATTTATATTAATCTATGTAGTAATCGTATGATGCAATCACGTTTTTTTTGTTGGGGGTAAAGGTTACAAATTAAGCTTGGTATTAAATTAAAAATATAAATAATTTCCCGAAACCAAAGAACGTGTGTGGAAATTTTGTATAGCATTTTTCATTGTAGGTAAAATATGTATAGCTTTTTTCATTCTAATATAAATTATGACCTACATCGAGTCCGCCACAGTAGCAGCGTTCATATATTTTCATGTAAAATTCACAGGCTCCAACGGAAACAAACGCTTAATGGATTTTTCTCTGTTTTTATTTCTACGAAACCACATTTTGAAGGAAAGTAATATAAAAAACGTACATTCGCAAGATAACGAAGCGAGACACGCAGAATATTACGCGTAACAATTTTTTGTGAATGTTTCATGTATTCTATCAACAGAAGATGAAAGAAATATTTTTTTCGAGCTCACCTTTTCTGTTCTAACACATTCAAGAAATTAGAATCAATACATCAGTTATTCAATAACGTTGAGAAAATAAATATTCATTCGTAAGTATGGAGTTCACGACAGTCACGAAAATTTCTTTGTGGTATTTCGACTTAGTTCACTCAAGCATTATGTCTATTTTTATTGTACAACTTTTTTTTATTGTAAGTACTTGTGACGTGATTGGTATGACAGCCCAATTAATAATCACAGAACTCATTTAGATAAAAATTAGCACTGGCATTCAGTCGACAATGTTTAGTTTTTTGATTTAAGAATTAAAAAAAATATATTTTTCTTGAAGGTTTGGATATTGTACTGGTTTGGAAACACCGCAGGTGAAAATTGATTTCACAATTTGATTATCTATTAATATCTATTAATATCTTCAGCCATTCACACCTATCGATTAGCCCCATTTTATGCAACTAATGCTGCTTGTGTCACGGATATTAGATGACAGATAAATATATTTAATATAATAATACATATAAATATTCAGAATATATACAATACATATATTATATAAACATCCAAAACTGGACAAAGAAGAACAAATGCCTGTATTCATCACACAAACATTTGCCCCCACTGGGGATCGAAACAGAACCTCTCGAGATGGCGACGCCTTGAGACCGGCGTACAGACCGCTCGACCACGGAGGTCGTCAAAATATATAATTTGTATATTGTGTTAATAGTATAAAATTGGGTGATTCTAGTCCGTTTAGTGGTAGTGTAGATTACTTAAGGGTAAATACACCTCAACTGGCTCTACGTGTCCTTTGTGTCTATCCAGTAGTTACAGAGGTGCACTGCTCTGTAGTTGTATTTACACATGAAAGTGGACCCCTACTAAAATATCACCCTTCCGAAAATCGCAGACATACTACTGAACTGTTCCTTGCTTTTGTATTCTCTCTGTATGTAGTTGTTTGTTACAAAATTCTCCTTTCACCTGCCCTACGTTGAAAATAACAAAAACGCCGCATTGATTCAATATTTAAGCGGTTATTATTTAGACTACCTTCCTATTTATTTTCGTTAAAAATTAGAAATTGCTACTCTACCGATGACAGATAATGGCCACGCAATCAATATTCAATAAATAGTGTGAAACTTGGTTATAAAGTGCAAATTTTAGCAATTTCCAATTAATAACGAAAATCGACAATAGGAAGCTTTGGTTACTTTCAATAGTGTTAGTTAGAGTGTAGGGTAGCAGATCTAGCTAGTGCATGAAGCATTGTAAAAGAAACTCAAAATACTTGGATTTGGACCTTGGGGTCCAAAAGAATAAGGGAAAATGCCGTTTTCGTCGTTCAACAAACTTTCCTTTGTCACCTTGGCATCTTTGTGTAATCATCATCATCATCAGACCCCCCCCCAAATGATTTACAATGACCTGCGCGTATCATTCTGTGACCTTTACCAAATCGTCATCTAGCTCGGCTTTGCGCTTATATTCAAATCTCGGAACGCAAAAAAAAAGTACTAACTGGGCGTAAAAGGTGACTAAAGGCGTATTGGGTACTGGGTCTGTGATTGTGTAAGCGATGAGTTAGCCATTTGTTACTACTTTTTTTTTCTTTTTTTCTTTTTTTCAGATATTTCATCTGACTTAACCAAATTTTTGTTTGGCTAAATGTGGTCTTAAGGAACACAGTGCTCCTTGGACTCTGTCTACCTCATCGGGGATTACAGGCGTGATTTTATGTATGTATGTATAAACAACTTCAACTTCAAACATTCACACCCATCAACTAGCCCTATTTTAAGCAACTAATGCTGCTTGTGTTACGGACAGTAGATGACGGATAAATATATTTAATAGATAAACACATATAAATATCGAGAATATATATAAATATAGATAAAGATCCAAGACTGGAGAAAAAATGCCTAAAAATTTATCACCCAAACATTTGCCCCCACCGGGGATTGAACCCAGAACCTCTCGAGATGGCGACGCCTTGAGACCGGCGTACAGACCACTCGACCACGGAGGTCGTCATCTTAAATAAATAATCAAGGAAAGATACAGTAAATTAATTGACAGGGCGATCTAAGAGTCTATTTATATATTTTACGCAAAGTAGTAACACAAAGCCTTATTCATCCGAGAAACCCACTTCAACATAGAGCCTCAATATTAACAAGACGTGAAGACTCCCGTGCAGCCTCTATTTATATAAGCCGTAACCGCTATAAGGAAATAGTGATTTCTCACTTACGCCATTTCCTTCCCTTTCGCCACGTAATAATAAATATACACATTTGACTTCTTAGCGTAAAGCAGCTGGAATTTGATATATGTATATCCCGGCGGAACTACGCGATCGATCACAATAAGGAGTTTTTATTCTGGCTTTTTGTGATAACACTTCTGCGATGCTAATCTGAGGAGCTGATTTGAGGAGGTCAGTAGCGTAGGGGTTAGTACGCATTGGCTTTCGATGTCGAAAACAAAGCTACCTTCGCCATCGTCTTAGATTAGACCTTGAACTCACGAAGAACGAAGAAGGAAGGTACGTTTCTACCCACCAACCACGCTAGCCCAATACCAGCGTGGTGGTGTTATGGCCCATAATCCTTATGTGTTTTTCCACGTGGAAAGTTCATGCCCAGCAGTAGGACGTATTTAGGCTGAGGAAGATGCTAAGCTAAGAATTGAATTATTTAAAATTTTACCCACTTGCCGAAAAAACTGACTGTTAGTTCGATAGCAAGTCGGACAAATTATGGTAAGTTGTAGGTGAAGTTCAGTTATCTTTACAGGTATATGAACAGTACAAATAAAAATTCAAAACTAAATATCTGGTTGAGTGGGGTACTAAATATCCAGCAGTGGGTTATCTGTCACGTTTTATACAGCAAATAAGACCGAGACGAAATGAAACTTTTCGAATCGAACCCGTGAATCAACAGTTGAGAATACTGCGACTGCACTACTGTCCTACTCTCTAATGTAATTTTGACAATCATTAATGGTTTAATGCAACGTCAAATGTCATGTTATTTGGTACTCTGTAACATAATGTCACTAACATTGATTACGATTGAAATCGAACCCTATTTGTATCGAAAATAGACAACAGGAAGTTAGTTCACAGTATAATCGCTTAGTATTGAATCAATGTGGCGCTTTTGTTACTTTTGAAGGTTACTCTCCTACTCGCACTTTCGTTTTTCTATTAGGTCCTTACCTATGAAGTTGGTGTTTTGTATGGAGATTTTGGGGATGTCTGCATTTTACATACTAACATTTTATCAGTTTTCTTCACAACGACAAATCCAGAGATAATAATATTTGGCATGTATCATTAGACAAGCTTTAGCAATATGTGTGTGAACACGCTTGATAAAAATTATTCGTCGTTTTTATGTTAATGCAAATCAAATGATGTATTCGGGAGGCAGTTAAAAATAATTGTCTTTGTGCCTAATTTTAACACAATTAAACTAACAAAAAATTATCAAATTAAATAATACGAGCTCAAATATATGGTCTATTTTTAGCAGAGGCAATTATTTTATAAGATTGTTCTGAAACTTAATAGTTCCGGACAAATTGCAAAGACAGAATAAAAACACCAATTTCATAGGTAAGGACCCAATATTAAATATGTATTTATTATAAACTCCATACAATAACACTTCACATTGCTTCAGGTTTCTATTAGTACTTATTTATATACAAACTCGCACATGTACCAGAGAGCATCATCTGACATCAGCGTGCGCAGCATGAGAAAAAGATTTCTCCTCGTCTGCACTCTCAGAGTAAACAGAACTGGAGTAGCCTTTGTCTAACATTCCCCTCTGCCAAATGCACAAGCATCGGATGCTTGCACGTTTAATAAAACTAGTTGAGCCGCCATTTTGACAGCCATAACATTGTAAACGTTGCGGCGAACAGAGCTCCCGCAAAAATGCCTGCCAGTGCTGTTTTTTGTTGTAAAAATAAATAGAAAACATCGAGTATGCTAAAAGATGGTGTCACCTTTTATTTGTAATTATAATTTTTTAAGATTTTATGATTATTTACTTCATTATTTCATGTTTTAGAATTCTACGATTTAAAATTTCGAACGCTAGTCTCGTGGGGAGTGCGGCTGTGACGTTGTCAAAACGCACACCCCACGAGACTATTTTAAGCGTGTGTGCGTGAAATTTAAATTTGTGTGTCGAATTATGCATGTGTGCATTTGTAAAAACGGTAAAAGTTATTGTTTATGTGTGCTGGCTTTGAGTGTAGTGGTAACCTCACCCCCCGCAAGAAATGGCAGAAAAAAATGTTTGAGAAATTGACTAATGGCTACTCCAGTTCTGTTTACTCTGAGTCTGCACTACATCGGCTCGAGTTAATATCCAACAGTTTACCGATATTAGTCGCATGTATTTCGCGGTATTCATGTTCTCTCTCCCGTTCTTCTCTGCACGTGTGTAGGTAGTTCATCTTCATCCTAGACTTTTTAATGTGTGTATAGTGTGGTAGCGTGTGTGACTTTTTATATCAATATATTCTTACGTGTTTACAAGATTTGGACTTCTTATTCACGTAGTTAACACGCCCCGCTAAACCAAACTTTCAATACGACCTTTCAATGGATGACCTCCGTGGTCGAGTAGTCTGTACGCTGGTCTCAAGGCGTCACCATCTCGAGAGGTGGGTTCGATCCCCGATGGGGGCAAATGTTTGGGTGATGAATTTTTAGGCATTTGTTCTCCAGTCTTGGATGTTAATATATATATATATATGCAGTATACTTATAAGTATATATATATAATATATTTATCCATCATCTAGTGTCCGTAACACAAGCTGCATTAGTTGCTTAAAATGGGGCTAGTTGATAGGTGTGAATGTCTGAAGATATTTATTATATATTTATTTAATAGTGTTCAAGAGTACGAAATGACAGAAATCCAATTCCAATCCATTGAAATATGAACCTACGATGTACAATGCCTGAAGAGTTAAGGAAATCTGGTTCTTATTATTCAGTCTACACTGTCTTTTCGTGGGAATATATTAACCTTTAGGGAAATTTTCTCAGCGGCTTGCGATAGGAAAAGAGAGGTTTATGTGAATTAGCAAGTATATCTTACAAGAAGTATATGCAAAGTGCATCTGGAAGTTTAACACTAGTGCTGAAGGTAATTTTCTTAGATAACACTCCTTATTTTTACTGCTCTTCTTAGACACAATCTTGAGACTTTTTTTTTCTTTTTAATAAGTCTTACACCATAATGGTTAAGCCGGCTACATGATAATAACCTAAGTAGGTCTCTTGGCGAATGAACACAATATAAAACTTATAATTCTAGGACTGTTCTTACTTTTAAAATTCGAACTTAGGGCGAATTCAGCCAAATTGAGATTAGTAACACGGGAATAGTAATACCAAACTGACCTGAAACGATTGGTCGAATCTGCCTTATGTCAAACGAGACATTGACACATTCGTGCGCGAAAAACTGCGTACTCCGTTAAAATAATATTACTCGCGTGTAGTCAAACGTGTAAAAGCTAGGATAGCTAATCGGCTCCGCCCTTAGAGCAGATTCGACCAATCGTGTGAACTCAGTTTAGTATTACTATTCCCGTGTTACTAATCTCAATTTGGTCGAATTCGCCCTTAGACAATCATGAATAACAAAGAACAGGTCTTCTCTTGTACACTTAATATCACAAATGAGATCATCTCTGTCAGGTTCGTTGCGGGCGCATTCCATTAAAATAACACTCCTTATTTTTACTGCTCTTCTTAGACACAATCTTGAGACTTATGGTTAGTTAAAAAGCTTAGCTTGTTTCCGAAACTATTGCGTCGGAATATTTTTAACATTTTATTATGCATTAAGTATTCCAAATTTTGTGACATAAACTTTGTGATCTCGAGCTCCTCCGTGCTTCGGAAGACACGTTAAGCCGTTGGTCCCGGTCGCTATTGCAACTGTTTCTACCCACCAACCCGCATTGGGCCAGCGTGGTGGTGTTACGGCCCATACTCCTCATGTGTTTCTCCATCAGGAAGCCCAGTGCCCAGCAGTGGGACGTATTTAGGCTGAAGACAGGAAGTAATCCATACTAATATAAATGCGAAAGGAACTCTGTCTGTCTGACTGACAGTTCACGTCAAAACTACTGAACCGTTTAAATCAAAATTTTGTACATGTACAGCTTGAGAATAGACATAGGCTACTTTTTATTCCGATATTCCCATGGGAACGGGTACCGCGCGGGTGAAAACGCTGTTATCAATATCCATTCAATATCTGCTCTACCGAGTATAAAGTGACATATTCCGTTAAAATGTAATTTCATTTCGGATTTTTGAAATTTCTCGCCATTGTAAAATAATGACACGACAACAGAGATTTACCATGACAACCATAAATCAGAAGACACTGACAAGAAATGTTATTTTCATAGATGTTTTAGTTTAAATATTGGGTCCTTGCCTATGAAATTGGTGTTTTTATTCTGTCTTAGCAATTTGTCCGTAACTATTAAGTTTCAGAACATTCTTATAAAATAATTGCCTCTTCTAAAAATAGACCATATATTTGAGCTCGTATTATTTAATTTGATATTTCTTTGTAAGTTTAATTGTGTTAAAATTAGACACAAAGACATTTTTTTTAACTGCCTCCCGAATACATCATTTAATTTACATTAACATATAAACGATGAATAATTTTTATCAAGCGTGTTCACACACATATTGCTAAAGCTTGTCTTATGATACATGCCAAATATTATTATCTCTGGATTTGTCGTTGTGAAGAAAACTGATAAAATGTTAGTATGTAAAATGCAGACATCTCCATACAAAACACCAATTCCATAGACAAGGACCTAATATTAATAGTTAAAATTTTACTAAATAGGCAAAAGGTAGAAATGCTATGTTAAGCATTTTGTAAGAAAACTGCTGCTGTGTTAATTATACCAACAAAAACTGTTTTATCAACTTTTTTCTGGTGCTAAAGCAATTGCCACGCAACGACGTCGCAGGGACATGTAACTTTTCGTATTATAATATTTTCCTTAGAGTAGTATCTATATTTATGATTGTTTCCTTACTCTCGTCTCGTTGGCCTCGTTATAGCCAGCTGTATTCAAGTAGAAACTGATTAGGCTATTTTCCAAATGAATGATACATCGTAATGAACAGTCTACTCTAAAAACACATAGTATCATTCCACAAAAACAAGGGTAGAGATCGCTCTGGCATTATGAACGTTAAAATGGCAGGACCACATCATAGTCGAAGAATCTTGCAGTTTTTCGAATGTAGAATTTTAATAATTATTTCTGCGATATTATTCAAATTAAAATCAGGCAGTGGAGAGCCAGTTTTAGCTTTTGATACAACATTATAGCTTTTTCATAATTTCTCAGCAAAATTCTTCAGTAATAAAAGTTTTGAAAGAAATCGGCCCGGTAATTTGTTTTAAAAAAGACATTTAAAACAACAAGACGACAGCACCCAGACAAAGTCGTCGAATATCACGTGAATTAGCGCAATAATTCTACGATTTCATATAGTATAAGTAAAATTATACGATCGAAAATTTTTAATTTTCCACAAAGACCTATATAATAAAAAAACACGTGGCGTGATTAATTTAACTCACTAAAAATACGATACTGAAAAATCCAAGCGGGTCCCGCCATCTTGGCGTTCATGCAGCATCTACTGTTATTTCCTGAGACAACATCCACGAATTGAGTTGGTTCTTGTAACAATATTTACTTGAGACTCCTATTGAAGCTAGACGTAAGCGATACAGATTAATTGCATGATCAAAGGAGCACCCGTTTGGAGGAATTGGATGTATGTCTATTTTGGTTAGCTTAACGTGATCTTTATTTTTGCCGGGTTATACGCAGAATGAATAGGATAAGTAGATGACCCACTATGGATATGTAATGAGGAGGGAGAATGATCATGTCACCAGGAATGTTATGGGTTTGAAAGTGGATGGGTGCGTGGGGAGAGGAAGACCAAAGAAAAGATGGATGAACTGTGTGAATGTTGATATGATGAGGATGGGAGTGAGTGTTGACTTAACGAGTGATAAAAGAGAGTGGAAGTAGAAGACATGTTGCGTTGACCCCAAATAGAATTGGGAATAGGGCAGGAAAGAGAAGAGGAGATGCCCCACTATTTGATAATACCGCCTTGTACCGTAATAATTGAATCTTTTCGTGAAATTTACTGCTTGTAGGTAAATTTGAACCGTATTTAATTATGATATTTCTCTGATGGAGCAAACTGTGTTGTTTTATCAGTTGCCTATTTTAAATTTGTTTCTTACTGCCGATGTAAAGCAACAAGTTCACCCTCTGTGGTGCATTTAAACATTACAGGCGAAATGTGGTGTGTGTTAACATCTCTACTTACCCCTTTGGGAACCTAATAGGCGTGATGATAGTAAACGTTATGTTGTATGTTTACGCCGGGCTAGGATTATTACACGTCAGAAATAATTTTTGGAAAAGATAAGATGTTGAATGTTTTTTTTTTACTATATACTACAGAGCGTCATAAATTCGCTAATCCAGTAGGTACCTAGTTAATAAAAACAAAACATTACAATAACTCTTGATCTAAAATTAAACTCAAAGTAGACACTTAATTTTTTTTTGTGTTTTGTAAGAAAATAACAGTTAATAACGTACTACACCAAACTACAATACATTACAATTGTCTCGAATTTTTCTCATTAGAAAAGGTTGCGTTCACAATTTCGCATCGAAAAAGTTTTTCAATCAAAACCGACCAATTCCTACCACCAAAAGCCTTGCAGAACCCAACAAGGGGCTTGATGTCAAATTTATTCCATGAACCGCCCAGAAAATTATTCACAATTGGAATTATACCTTGAAAAGTTTTTTATACGCCTATCGACTCCCGAGTAAGCTGACTCAGCTCAACTTTATTCGTATTCATCCTGTGCTATCGGCAAACACTCGAATATTATATTTCTCGAGATATTTCTTTCGATTCACCCACGTTTTATTCGTGGAATATCATTCCTCATGTTTCTATCCTGACCCTGGAAAATATTTCGGTGTTTTGTGTACAAATGGACTGTAATAATGATCGGCGTTTCCGAAATATGTTTGTTTCCTCTTTCCTAACTTTGTGACTTAGCGGTGTTGCGTGACTTCTGTTGTTTTGCGTAAATTATCGTTTCTTTGTTGACGACGGCTATTAACAACAATTAATATATTAGGTCCTTACCTATGAAATTGGTGTTTTGTATGGAGATTTTGGGGATGTCTGCATTTTACATACTAACATTTTATCAGTTTTCTTCATAACGACAAATCCAGAGATAATAATATTTGGCCTGTATCATTAGGCAAGCTTTAGCAATATGTGTGTGAACACGCTTGATAAAAATTATTATTCGGGAGGCAGTAAAAAAAATAATTGTCTTTGTGTCTAATTTTAACACAATTAAACTTACAAAAAATTATCAAATTAAATAATACAAGCTCAAATATATGGTCTATTTTTAGAAGAGGCAATTATTTTATAAGAATGTTCTGAAACTTAATAGTTACGGACAAATTGCTAAGACAGAATAAAAACACCAATTTCATAGGTAAGGACCCAATATTTTGTCTGAAGAGATTTATAGTACTTAGAACATAGATGTGAGGAATCCGTACAATTATCAGGTGAAATGTGGGTGCTAGAATCTCTACCTTCCCATTTGGGCATGGGCGTGGTGTATTACATTACGTGTTATGTCAAGCTCGACGTCTTTTCAGAGTAATATGTCGTTAGAAATAAAGCGATCAGATTTCCTTTGACGTAAACAAGGAAGATAGGTGAAACCAAAACCCTGTAAATATATTTATGGAATACGTGAATTTATTATTATTATTTTTAAAGATATATTTATGCACCTACACACAATTAGGTAAAATATATGTACAGGCATTTACAAAAATGGTATTGCCTATTTCAATTTTGACGTTGAATAAATAAAGCACACTTAGCTGCCATGAACGCTAAAACACGGTATGATATTTTTAACGATATTTTTGAACTGTCATTGCAGTTGTAAAAACACTCTGAACCCAAGGCTAGTGCTAGCGTCAAGATTAGTAAGACCTCAGGCTATACGTCCCACTGCTGGACACAGGCCTTCCTCGTGGAGAAACACATGGCCCAATCCCGGTTGGTGGGTAGAGAGGATTGTAATAGCTACCGGGACCAACAACGTGCCTTCCGCAGCACGGAGGAGCTTGGGATCACAAAGCTTTGGTCACCCATCCACGGCCTGACCATGGCGAAGGTAGCTTTGTTTTCGATCCAACGTCAACGTGTATTGACCACTACGTCACCGAGCCCCTCTCAGGATTAGTAGCTTAACAATATTCTGTTTCTATTAGGGTCACGCTACAAAACTTTGTACGTACTATTCAAAAAAACTTTTCTACTATACATTTTACACCTTTCCAACGCTCAATCTTTGCGGTTTCCTCTGAGAAATCAATTATAAACCACTCACACTCACATAGCAACAAAGAAATGCTGTCCACTTCTTAAATGTAAAGCACCGAGAGGTCTAAATATGCTTTGAAATTCAAAACAGGCCGGCGGCAGAACTATGTGCCTTTTGTGCTATTGTACTGGAAAATATGGTGGATGCATTAGCCTGGTTTGAATCTGAATAGGTACAATAGGACGACTTAATCAGTGTCTAATCTTGTCACCGTTTTATGAGCTTCCTGTAAACGAGTAGACATCTGCAACACCGAAGGAACTACAAAAATAGTTTGCCGACGCGTTATTCGTGTTCGTAGGTGCGTTTTTTCTCTATATTTAAGCGCGTGAAACACATGTACGCGCGTAGTTACAGTGTGTTTACAGTGTGTTGGACAGTGGATTTTTTTTAAATTAAGATACTTTTATACGACGCTCTATCGTGCAGTCCAGTGAACGAATCGCCTTGGGCGAGTGGAGTACGCTGTCTTCTTGAAGAAATTAAAAACCTTCAAGAAATATATTCCTTGCTACCTGCGCGCATAGAACATTCGATAAGCCCAATTTGACGTCTAAGATCGACAATTGTCGATAAATTTGACAGATAACCCAAAGGAGTGAAAAGAACGGATGCTTTTGTCGATCAAATATGGCGGCTATCGAAGTTCTATGCTCGCACTGCTGCCGGAATATGGCCGGAATGAACTTTAAAAATAGAACTACTGTCAGCTGTTAAGAGTTTTATGTAAAAAAAACTAATTAAAAAAAATGCTGCGGTCATGTGACTTTCTAAGCAGCCAATGTGAACTTAGCGCAAACTTCTTTGAGTGGAATAAGCCGCAACAAAAAATTACGCGGTGAGTTCCATATTTAAAATTTAAAAAGTCGACATGAATTGGCGGTATACTGATCAGTTATGTATCTGTGACGGAATTCAAAAAACTAGGTAATAATCTTTTAAGCTAAGATTTGAATATTAAAAATGAGTTTCTGCGAATTCTGAAATGTTGACACCAGATTCAATTAAAGACGAGGCAAATTGTGTTATCGAAAATATTTTGCCAGAAATCTCAAAAGAAAGATATATAAACACATAGATTACAATGACTTTATAAAGTGGCGAGCGGAGAAGAATATATTTTGAATAAGTATATAATAATAATATATACTTGTTGCACCTATTTCCAATCTAACCTCTAGTTCAAAATTGAATCAAGAATTCAAATTCAATCAAAAGGCTAAGTAAATTGAACCTAATATGGTTCGTTTAAGTATCAGTGCTTCAAAGCAGAAATTCGACGAGAATAAATAATAGAAAATACAAATATAATAAATTAGATTTCAGAAAAACTAAAGAAATGTTAGAGAAAATAAAATTTGAAACAGATATTCGTCACCCTAATTTCAAACTGCGCCTTTTATTTGAGCCAATTTCACAGCAGGAAGAAAAATATGTTTATAATCCAAATGAATTGTCTGCTCAGGAAATAGGTGTTTTTGTAATTCGCTTAATTAATGAAATAAAAATTTTTCGGACTAGAGAAGTATTCTAATCGATAGATCTCATTAAGTTGCACTTAATGGCATGAAAAATAAAATTTTTGGAGTTACGAAGTTTGAAAATTAGGCTGACGATATGTCAATGATATTTGAAAGATGATAATAAAGCTAAGGGGCAGTTTTTTTATCCATAGTTAAGATAACCAAATGGTTAAAATATTGACCAGTGGCGTCAATAAGATATGTTTTGCATCAACTTGACCAATAGTTAAAACTAGTAATATAGTTTTAACTATTAGTTAGAAGTTAACCAATCACGATTCTGAATGAAGGGCCCCGATCGCGCAAAATATTATAAGATCGTATTTACCACAACCAAATCACAGTTGAAAACGTTATGGCCCATCTACAATCCACGAGGCGACACGAGGGAATCAGTACGAGAAAGTATGGATATCGTTTTCGACTGTGATTTGATTGTGGTAACTAGGTATGTACGATTCGATGGAAACAAAAAAAAATGATTAATGTACTAAAAAATTTGACAATCGCTCGTAGTTTCGAATTGAAGGCTGGCTTGTATCGCTGGACCGGTGCGCCGACGGTCGCGTGATGTAGACGCGCTACGATTGTAATATCCGCGGCCTCCCATTAGTTGGAGCTCGGCGTAGATAAGGCGTTCTTATTCAGCGCAATCGGGACCCAGGAAAAAGGCGGATGGTGAAAATAGATTTAACAGATTATTGCTTGACAAATATCATTATTTTTATTGCGAATTAAAGAATCGTTACGCAGACCTAACACATTTTGGTACTATCATTGGCGCTATTGGCTAAGACCTTAACAATTTGGTTTACCTAACTAAGGATCAAAAAACAGGCCCTTAGTTTAATGACCAAGCATAAATCACAGCAAAAATCTGTATTTTACATTCTAAATGCTGAAATAATATGTATAAAATTATCTTCATAGCAGATTTAAATAAAACTCCAAAATTCAATGTTGCAAAGACATTTCGTAAGCGATGCACGTTCGTTCTATTGTAGTCTGCGTTGTAACGAAATGAAAGAATACGTGACTTATGGAAAGCAGTGGTCGGTTAGAAAGTATTTTCATATGTTATTTTGTTTTTTGAATGTTGAGCAGAATGTTAAGTAATTATGAACGGCACTTTTCATGTATGTGCTGAGGATAATATTGCATTGTAAGCATTCTCTTTATTGTAAACCAAATAAGAAAAAGGTCTGTGTTTTTAAAATGTGTATCGCGATCTCATACACTTGTGACGGGATTTGGAAGGGATCTCTATTAGGGAAAGGTCCTCCCTTGCATACTTTTTTGTTTCTTGCAATAAAGAGTTTCAACGGTATTTAAGTTTGTGGTATGCAATGTCACCCTTACGTATTCATTAACGCTTTTTAAGTTTAAACTGTTTATGTTTTAAGTTTGATTTTTCTATGGTTAAACTCTTATACTTAAACTAAAATAAAACTTAAACTTAAATAGCGTTTATGAATAAGGGTGTATATGTTAACACACATATATTTTACGTCATGTATTTCCTAGAGGTCTAGAAATCACGAACGAAAAGATATTTTCTAACTAAGTCCATTGTAAGCTATAGAGCTTTTAGTCAAACACTTGACTATAATAAATATTGTATATAAATTTTAGTCTTTTTTTTTTGTATTCAACATCAGCTTCAATACCTAACTTCGATTGCATAGCTCAAATACAATGGTCAATGGTATACTTTAGGAACTGCAGTCATGCGTATGCGGTAATATCACTTAGCAGCTGTTAGCTGCTGTTAGCCTTTGACTCAACCGCAATAAATTACTACATGCCTATCAGATCTAATGTGCATATTGTGTGTGGGTGTGATAAAACATTTATACTTTATAAGTCAAGCTAAAGATTCAAAGGTTGGTTCAAGACTTTCTTTCTTATAACAATTTAAATTTAAATGGTAGATATTAGGAAATGAGAATCTCGAAGGTGTTGTGGTAAGAACGCTTTGGCTTTCAATCGAAAACAAATCTTCGCCATGATCAGACTATGGATGGGTGACCAAAACTTTGTGATCTCGAACTCCTCCGGAAAGCACGTAAGTCGTTAGTCCTGGTCACTATGGCAACTGTTTCTGCCAACCAACTCCTCATGTGTTTCTCCATGAGGAAGGCCTGTGCCCAGCAGTGGGACGTACATAGGCTGAGGACGATGGACGTGGAGCTCGTTGTATAGTGGTTAATAAATAAATAAATAAATAAGTATCTTCAAACGATCACACCTATCAACTAGCCCCGTTTTAAACAACTAATGCTGCTTGTGTTACGGACACTAGATGACAGATAAATATATTTAATAGATATACATATTAATATCCTGAATATATATAGATATATATAAACATCCAAGACTGGAGAACAAATGCTTGAAAATTCATCACCCAAACATTTGCCCCCACCGGGGATCGAACCCGGAACCTCTCGAGATGGCGACGCCTTGAGACCGGCCTTCAGACCACTCGACCACGGAGGTCGTCTACCTTATCCATAGTCTTTAGATGATTGACCATAACATTGTGAATCTCAACTTTCTTCTCTTCTGGGTGCTTTGGAAGGCACGTTAAGCCGTTGGACCCGGTTGCTATTGCAACTGTTTCTACCAACCAGTGTTGTGGTGTTACGGCCCATACTCCACATGTGTTTCTGCATGTAAGAAGGTCTGTGTCCAGTTGA
This sequence comes from Parapoynx stratiotata, assembly GCA_910589355.1. Taxonomy (NCBI): domain Eukaryota; kingdom Metazoa; phylum Arthropoda; class Insecta; order Lepidoptera; family Crambidae; genus Parapoynx; species Parapoynx stratiotata. The sequence goes on from OU342478.1 coordinate 10,632,306, forward strand.
TGCTTAGTTTTAAGAGAATGTAGCTCTTATTATGTAGGTCAATAACTTTTTTATTTCTTTCAGTAGGTTTATATAGGCTGACGGCTGGGGCTTAATAGAATGTAGAAAAATCATGTAGGTACTATAATACCAAAAAGCAAATGTTATTTAATAATGTATGTGTGGAGAAATGTAATGTGTGGACTGTATAATATGCTGATTTTATTAAGAAACAAAAATAAAAAGCTTACACCATGATAATAAAGAAGTATAGAAATAGAATGTACAAAATGTTAATATAAAAAGTATCTCTAACAGTAATAGTATGTTATTTTAATTTTAGTACGCATTTTGTTGGAGCATAGTCTCTACCCTTAGTATCTAATTTATCATCTGTACCACTCTGTACTGTAACTGAACTCTGTCATTGTATAAATTAATAAAGCTATATTACGTTTCACGATAATGCCTACACATTATAACGATCTGTCCAATCAAACGATCTGCTGCCCTACTCTGTAACGTACTGTTGACCATTCAATATTGATTTAATGCAACGTCAAATGTCGTGTCCTTAGATAATTTCAAATGAAGTATTCGAAATAACAGAAATCCAATTCATATTCATTGAAATTTGGTTAGAGAGTAGGGCAGCTGCTCCCAATATACACACATTAAATTTGCCTTTAGATGTTCCAACAATTTATAATCGCCTCTTTTCTGCGCGAGTCGTGAGAAATATTTTTAAACAGAAAAGGATGATAAATGTCCTTTAATAGTTACTTTCATTGCAGTTAAACTGCGCAGCAATTCTGTTGATTTATGATGACCGTAATTAAGTACACTTTACAGTGCTCTGTGTAGAAGTTCATACGTTTTCTTTAAGCTTAAGCGTGAGAATTAATTACTTCTTTGTTCTTTATGTAATTATAGTGTCTGACGCAAGCTTCAGTACCTCATTGACAGAGGATAGAGAAACTCGTTATCAGAGTTTTGTATGTCCAAAATTTTGTGATAACGAATTTTCAATATTGAAACCAGCTGCCCTACTCTGTAATATAATGTTGACAAATCAATATTGATTTAATGCAACGTCAAATGTCATGTCCTTAGATAATTAAAAAAAAATGTTCGGGTGACAGAAATCCAATTCATATCCATTTAAATTTGATTAGATAGTAGGGCAGCAGGCTGTTTCAACTACTACCCTACGATTCTTCTCTGGGACTCTAGTAAGAATAGTGTGGGAGAAAAATGTATGGTTTCGTAGCTCAAATTTCCACCAACTGTTGTTGAGTAGGTAAGTGAAGAGTCAGGATGCGAGGCAGCAATATACGAAGATTTACTATATGCACAGAAAGTACTCATTTCTGGGACGTGTACAAGTGAATTTTTCAAGTGGGTCTTCAGGGACAAATCTTAAACTATAGGGAATATCGAAAAATGCACAAAGGAGTCACGAACCCGATTTTGATGAAAACAAAAACTGGATCATTGTATTTTTGAAAAATGAATAACTCTAGCCAGGAATCGAACCCAATGATTTGGAAAACAAACACATCCTGTATTATTTAGTACACCTGATAGTGTTGTTAATAAGGATCTAACAAGGTTCGGGCTCGTGACTCATTTGAGCATTCCTCGATATTCCAAGTTCACGATTTGGCTCTGAAGGCCGACTCGAAAAATTCACCCTTTATATGCAGAGGACTGACTGACTGACATCTACGAACAGCATACCAACATCAAGCACTAGTTTTAAGCCTTCTTGGTTTATTTGGTGTAACTGTAATTGTTAATAATAATATCATTATTCAAGGCTATTTAAAACATTGTCTCTACATTATGTTTCTCCATTTCAATACATAGAATGCTGAATTAAAACGTCCTAACTAAACAGCGATTTGCCTAAGTAAACATTACTTCTATTTCGCAGCTTTTTTATCCATAAATCTATATGTAAATTTCATGTTTACAATGCATAAACAATGTATACGAAGGCATTGAAGCTAAGGTCAATGAGATTGGGACGATTAAGCTTGCAAGAATAAACATGAATTAATATTCTATTTGCATTTATTTTATAGTTAGCTGAAATTATAATGGACCACACAGAAATCACAAATATTGTTGAATCTGTTTGGTTTATACAGAATGACAGTTTATACAGAAAACAAAACATTGTAAATAAAGAAACCTTTGGATAAGCACTTGTATACAGTATATAGAGAAAAGACGTAGTTTCCAGAGATTAGATGGATGAGGTTGTGAACTGCACTCAGCAGAGGTGCGAATTTTGCGATGGATGTGTGGAGTCACAAGAATGGACAAGATCAGGAATGAGTATATTAGAGGAAGTTTGAAAGTAGCGCCAGTGACAGAAAAGATTGGGAGCAATAGGTTAGCGTGTTATAGATATGTGATAAGGAGGGATGAATGTCACATTACAAGAAGGATGCTGAGCATGGATGTGAATGGACCTAGAGTGAGAGGAAGTCAAAAGAAGCGAAGGATTGAACACTATCTTAAAATATGCACCTATGAAAAATACATGTCTTAACTTTTTTTACGATTATAAAAAATATATTAATTGACAACGTATCACCAACATATAAAAAAACAACGTAAAGCTACGGTCAAAATTTTAATAGTTTCTGTAAGATACGTTGTATGTACAATCGAGTATAAAATATGCATACACATTTTAGAGGTGACAATTTTTATTTCCTTCTAATATAGAGTCGGTTACTTTCAAAAGTGGTTTAAATTTTTTGGAGCTGACTGTATCTTATAGCAATATAATAGTATCAATATCAGAAGGACCGCCATAGAACAAACTTTTAAAAATATTAAGAACTACAAGTTGTATTCCTTAAAGATCACGATGGAACCAATAAATACGGACTAAAAGACGAATTAATATAAAACCTCCTTTTCGATTCAAACACATGTACCTTTGGTTTGAAATATGTGAATATCTTGCAAGAGATTCGATTCAAAAGCTTTTTGAACAAAATATAACCTTAATTTTTATAGCCTTTAGTAATATTTTGTTCGTCCCAGCAAATAAGTACGGGATTATTTAAAAATAAAACATCAATGTATACCAAATTCCGTTTAGAAAACAAATATTGCAAGAACGATTTGAAAAAAATATAAAGAGGCTATATTTTTAACCACAGTTTATTTTTGTTACAGAGCCCAACGTTTAAAACGTTCCCAATTTTCTAATAACATGAATAAGACGTAAAGTGGGTGTACCCCTCTTCCTACCCCTTCGGGGAAAGAGGCGTGATGATATGTGATATGTTTGAATAAGACGTTACTAGATAGCTTTGTTCCGATGGCGTTCTGTTGAGTTTCATGAATAAATTGCTTAGCTTGCTATTTCTCTACACATAATATTCGGTTCATCTACCCATGTCTTCGCCTTAACGTTTGAATTATTTGGAATCGTAGAATAAGTTAGTGCCTCTTTACGGGCAATTTAAGTCATAATAAAGGTTTTTTTTTTGTTCACTAGCTATAAAACATATTCACTGTTTGTTCCCTGATTTTATTTTTAGTTTTTATAATTAAGAACACTATGGATGTTCGTGTTCGTTCGTTCCTTACCAGCCTAATACGTCCCACTAATGGGCATAGGCCTCTCTTCATGTAGAAATACTTTAGGAGAATGGGCCATACATAACACCACCGCGCTGGCCAAATACAAATTGGTGAGAACACGCTATGGATATAACATTGGGAAGTAATTATTTGGTATAACAGAATAATTAATTGAGCAGCAAGATAATTAATTATTTGGGCAGCATTATATTTGTTACTGGAAATGTATAAAATATAAGAAAAGGATCAATAAAGGATCAAGGATCAATTCCTAGAAGATGTATTCTGATAAATATTAGATTACGGGTTTTTTTTGTGACCCTCAAAAACAATATTTGTGTTATATAAACATTAAATAATTTGGCAGCAGAGAAAATATTTGAGTTGCTGCCCATAAGTTGCTGACCAAGTAGTTTTTTTGTTGATCAATTTAGAAATATTTACTGCTCACAAGTTGCTGACCAAGTAGTTGTTTTGCTGACCATTTTAGAAATATATACGGCCCATAAGTTGCTGACCAACTTATTTTAGCTGACCAATTGTATTTTATGCTGACCAAAATTCGAATATTTTGCTAACCGTTTAAATACCCTATATCATTGAAAAAAAGACGGTGTGACCTTGAGAGGTGAGTAGTAGGACACAATGGTATTTCATAATCGAATCTGGAGCGCCTGACTGGAAAAACATTCTCTCCTTACACAAGGTTGAAGATAAAAACATTACTTTGTGCTATGTTCTTGTAGTAGGTGTTACTATAGTTCACAAAAAGATTACCTGCTTGAACCAAATACATCTTTTCTACCAGACGTAGCTACGACGTGCGAAGAAATAGTCAAATAGTATTGCACCACTTTGAAAGTCACGTGAAACAAATCAATCTCATTGGTCTATTTTTTCTCTCAGTACATGATAACTCCGGTGCAATAGTACCGTCACGTCATCAGCCTATATACGTCCCACTGCTGGGACAGGCCTTCCACATGGAGAAACACATGAGGAGTATGGTAACAAATGCGACCGGGACTAATGGCTTAACGTGCCTTCCGAAGCACGGAGGAGCTCGAGATCACAAAGTCTTGTTCACCCATCCACGGCCTGACCATGGCGATTTGTTTTCGATTGAAGCCAAAGCGCACGCCACCGAGCTCCTAATAGTACCGTTTTGTTTAAAATGGGTTTGTGTTGTAAGATTGATAAGTTGTCGACATTACACATTCTCTTGAAAGCCATAAAAATAAATATATTTAAGTACTTAACTTTGTTATAAGTAAGTTACAGCACTTTTATTTACACGCCTAAACATTATGCCAACAAAAGCTTTACCAAAAGAGTTTGAAATCGTTCAGACTTGAATAACAAGTCGAATTTCCCTCGAAACTTTCATGAAGTACCTAACATCGTAATGACTGAAAGATCATTTTGGAAATGTAACTTTTTGCTCCAACAAAATGGCCGCTTTTGAAATTCGATAATAAAATTTTATTAGAAGAAATGTTTTTGTAAGTACCGATCTTTTGTTTCGTCTCTTTTGCTTTATCAAACGACGTTACTCTGATTTACGAAATTAGTGAAAGATACGAATGACGATTGGGTAAATTGTTCAGCTGGTCTAGTTTATAACTTAAGCAGCGGAGTAACTTTTACCTTGGTTAATTGCTAGATGGGTATTCAAAGTTTCATTATGTTGTGACTGAAATGAACCATGACAATACAGGATAATTTAACAATGTGAAATGTCCCTATCCCTAGCTGAGCTCATGTCGTACTTTTATCCCTGGCACAGGCATATTATTATGCCTAAAAGGAGGTTTCGTGAACGTTAATATATAACATGATTTTGTTAACAATAAAGAATTTTAGATTTTTTTTTAATTTTTTTTATCTGCGTAAAATAATTAGGTATATTGTACCTCCAGAGCATTAAACCTTTTTATTGTATATCTAGTTCCACGTGAAGTGGGGTCGGCACAACATGTTTTCCATGCATGGAGCATGGAAGACATGCTCCTCTGCCACTCATCAGCTTAGCATCCACTTCCATTACCCTAAAATCATTCTTCTTGTTAAAGACATTCATCCCTCCTCATCACATGACAATACCACATAATACTCGTAATATTTGACGACCTCCCTGGTCGAGTGGTCTGTATGCCGGTCTCAAGGCGTCGCCATCTCGAGAGGTTCTGGGTTCGATCCCCAGTGGGGGCAAATGTTTGGATGATGAATTCAGGCATTTGTTCTCCAGACTTGGATGTTTATATATATTTATATATTTTCAGGATATTTATATGCATTTATCTATTAAATATATATCCGACGTCTAGTGTCCGTAACACAAGCAGCATCAGTTGCTTAAAATGGGACTAGTTGATAGGTGTGAATGTCTGAAGATATTTATTTATTATATTTATATTTGCATTCACTTTCCACAATTAACTGATCTTACTTACGAGAAAATAGCAAATACCTTGTTTAATCCTAAGTGTCTATACTTTATTAAATAAGGTAGAAGTCTAGTCTGCTGATAAAATTAAGTAGATGTAAGAAATTCGAAAGTACCACGAACTCCTGAAGTGTAAATGGAAATCTTAATTACTTTTATAATCCAGACTGTTGTACTACGTCGTAACGAATTTTTCATCGATGAGTCGGTCACAAGGAGAATCAGATCTTAAAAGTTCCGAGTCTTCCCCGAAGGGGAAGGCAGAGATGCTGAACACCTATAATTCGCTAGATATGTTAGGTCCCCCATGTAACAGGTGGCGAGCCTGTTGCCATGCACCGGGCACAATGTGAGGCAAGCGATATTCACAATGAAATGTACATAAGTTATATTCAAACTCAGTGGTACAGGCGGTGGGATCGAACCCGCGTTTCCCGCGGCCTTTCGAACGTGTAGTGCCCCGTCCATCCCAACTCGGCTACCGCTGCTCCGAGTGTTATGTTACAATTATTATTGCTAAGGATCCCACAGGAACAACCGGAACAGCTCATGTCGCTAATGGGTTTAGATGACAGATACAGTCTGATGCCAAAATTTATAGCCCCTATAGCTTGCGGAAGACTGAGCCGTGCTTAAAATATACCGTTTCTCAATATCCGTGTCCTGACACGTAAATCCATGCAGAGCGTCCATGTAACTCTAAAATTGGCCACCAGCCACAATCTCGCCAAAAGAGGTTTCGGAGTAAGCGACAACAGGAGGCACAAATATAGAATTCCTAGGTAGAATGTGGTATTGTGTGTGGCTTTTATTTGTCACCCTAAAATGAAACAACGTATTAGTATCAAGCTGTAAATTTATATAACTTCTAGAATAGAATAAAGTGACGTTTACAGTTTAGTAGTACATCCGTTGCGCTGTATTAATGATAAATTTCTTTCTTGAATTTGATAGTGTTGACGCCAAAAATCTTTAAAAAAAATTGTAGCACTTTTATTATTTTAGTTATTCGGATACTTGTTTTTAAGCCATTTCACCTTTGATGTTTTTACTAGTAATGTTACTTTGAATATCCAGATAACGATATAAATGTCGTCTTTCTAAATCCAAATCAGCGAAACACAATTCGGGACAATAAAAAATACCAAAATTAAATTGAGAGAAAATAAAAGTAAGTCTTGTACACAAGGTCCGTTACGATTATGATTGCTTGCGACTATACCTACCTGTGATAAGATACACATTTCAATAACTTTTAGGTTTCTCGCCAACTGTAACTATCGTGCAATTCTATTAAGAACTATCCCGTCGTTTAAAAAATACAAAATATTTAATAAAACACATTAGGCGCCATGAAAATAAAATGGCATTCTGCTTTATGTTAATAGATATTTTTTTACATCAAAAATTACAGATTAGATTATGATCGATATGAGTGTATGATAGATTAGATTAGTTTTATGATATAAATAAAGCTTCTTTAAGGGCCAAAGAAATATCGCAATTAAACGAAAAGTGTAATTCACACGTCACACGTACGCTTTTGATCATTACGGTAAGCGAATGTAATTCTTATTCAAGTCCAGGCATTAATCTTTTCGTTTGGACTGGAATTTCAAGTAGATTGATGTTATTGCTTAGCTAAGGTCAAACAATAATATCTATAAGTAAATTTTTTTGAACGATACTTCTCCGGGAGAAGACGCTTATAGTCGTAGAAAAGATGCAAAAAATATTTTTTTGTATCCAAATAGGACGCCCTGTGGCAAAATCCATACTAATAATAGGTTTATGAAATTGCAGTTTTGAAAGGAGATTTTGGGGAACTGGATTTTCCATACTAACATTTTTTCAGTTTTCTTCACAACGACAAATCCAAAAAAAAATAATATTTGGCATGTATCATTAGACAAGCTTAAGCAATATGTGTGATATGACACTTCATAAAAATTATTTATCGTTTTTAAGTGAATGCAAATAAAAAGGCACTTAAAAAGAGTTGTCCCCGTGTCCAATTTTAACACAATTAAACTTACAACAAATTATCAAAAGAGCTCAAAAATATGGTATATTTTTAGAGCGGGTAATTATTTTTTAATAATACTCTGAAACTTAATAGTAACAGATAAAGTACTAAGAGAGAGAGAAAAAACGGCAATTTCATAGTTAAAGGCCTATTGTTATAAATGCGAAAGTACCTCTGTCTGTCTGTCTCCACATCAAAACAAATAAACCAATTTAACCGATATTTGGTACACAGATAGTCTAGAGCCTAAGTAAGGGCATACTACCTTATATCCCGATATTCCCATGGAAACGGGTACCGGGCTGGTGAAACCGCGGTTATCAATATCGGCTCGACCGAGTTTTAACAAAATGCAATTTCATTTCGAATTTTAAAATTCCTCGGCATTGTAAAATAATGATACGACAACAGAGATTTACCGTGACAACCATTAATCAGATGACACTGCCAAGAAATGTTATTTTCATAATTTCAATCTTTAGACATTTTAGTTAAACTATTAAAAGTCAACATTTTACTAAATAAGAGGTAGGAATGATAAGTTCAGCATTTTGCAAAAAACAATGCTGTGTTAATTATACTACCAATAACTTATTGTCAACAATTTCCAGCGCTAAATCAATAGCCACGCGAACGACGTCGCACAGCTAGTGAAGTCATAATTAGCGAAAACATCGCAGGCAGATGAAAGAATAAGATGGTCGTGCTGTGCTCTTATGTAGTGTGCAGCGCACCTCCCATACATTAGTATACATATAGTAGCGTAATTAGTATTAAGTAACTTAGTAATAAACCAGTCGTCTAAGAGTAAACATCTCTTTCATTACTACTCCCGGGACCCTACATTGCATGGCGACATTGCCAATGTGAACTGATGTTGAGTAGAATCCTTAATCTATATCTATTTATTGAATGTGAATTTTTGAAATCAAACTAGAAGAAGAACAAAGAGAACTGTCAGCGAGGACAATGAACAAGACGCAGCTAGGGCAACTATCTCTATTATACTGATTGAGAAAGCTGACATATAATTTTTTTTGCTGAGAAAAAGTATGAAAATATAACTAAAATTTAGATTTTATTTATTTTAAAAAAAGGCCGATGCCGCGTATTTAGAACTTGCGATTTTTAAAGACTCAGTAACTTCAGACTATTTGCAAAGCTTCTTAATATTTTTCATTGCCGCCACTCAATCCACGCGAGTTAAAACTTCCATAAAAATTTTTTAATTTGCGACACAGATTACCGATATCTCAGAAATACTTTTTTCTCGTTCTCAAAAGATAAGAGAAAAAAAATATATTTATGATGTTATAGAATTGTTGAATATTAGGTAGTACAAAAAAACATTTATTTTTGACTATGAGAGGAATGTATGAAGTGGAATTATTTCTGATATAAAATGCCTGTTCTCCGATTTCTCCCCCAGCTCTTAAACAATGGCTTCACGGAACCGCTTTAACTGACACTTTTTATGCACCGGATCAGAACGAGGTGAAATGAAATGTCATTTATTTACATAAAATAGAGTGAAGTGAAGTTGTTACAGTCAATGGAACGGACAGTCAGTCAGTGGAACCCTACTTTCAGGATCGAATCTGTGAACCACTGTGAAAATGGGGCCTGATACGAACGACTAATTTCCCTTCTCTCTGATATTTATTATAGGTCGAAAAAGTGCACCAAAAAGTAGAAAATAATATTTTTCTTTACACCAAAATGTGATCCAAAATTTTTATGACTAAAAATAAAAGCGTGGGGCGCTCGTCATAATTCATTTCATTACACCACATTTTTTAATTTTGTTCTTCTAGCTTCAAAATTACATTTTAGGATCTTAATAAAGGCGACAGAATTCTTTGATCGCGATGATAATTTCTTTTTGTAACTCGTGGAAGAAGTAACGTAACAACTTTCTTCTGGTGCAAAGTTGAAGTTAGTCACTCCAGCATTTAAAAGTACAGAAAGAATTTTTAGAAATAGTTATTACATCCATTATTTCTATTTCTAAATGCTAGAATCGCTACATTTCAGCACCAGAGGAAAGTTGATAAGATCACATCATCAAAGAGTTCCATTACCTTGATCTAAATCAAAGATGAATTATTGCAACGCTTGTCTTATTTATCTTATTTCGTTTTGAAATTTACAGTTGAAATATTATATTATATTTTCAATTAACATAATAATATATTCTGTGACTAATTGTATTAAGCCATATCAACTGTTACACTTTAATGTAACATATTCAGAATTATACAGATACTAGTTTTATTTTCCCATCAATTTAACATATCCCTATCCTCACTAATTTATTAAATAAGGAGATCATTGAAATGTGAAGATCATAAAACCTCTATAGGATAAGATTTGTAATTTGTATCACTCAGCAATTTGATGAGCTGATAAGAACATTTTAAGATATGAGCTTCCATTTAATTATCTTCTAGTAATGAAATAAATTAAGATGAGCGCCCCACGCTTTTATTTTTAGTCATAAAAATTTTGGATCTCATTTTGGTGTAAAGAAAAAAAATATTCTACTTTTTGGTGCACTTTCTAGGCATAAATAAAAGCGTGCTTTAAAAAAAAGTTTTTTTTTAAGGATTTTTATTTTCTACTTTTTAGTCTTGTTAAATATTTATATCGATTTTTCGACCATAGTTTAAATTGCAAAAAGATTGAACACACGTCTATCGGTGGACCTTACCCTTTAGAGTGCGATCCGACAGCACTTTGTCAATTGTTAGTCAAGTTATTGTATAGTCAAGTTATATGGTAATATTTTTTTTGTTTTTGTTAAAAGATTGCATTGTCATCGCGTATAAACATGTCTGCAAATTTTCAGGTGGATTAAATTAGTAAAAGTGGTCGAAAAATCGATTCCAAATTTTGACGCAGTCACTCAGAGTAAACAGAAGTGGAGTAGCCATTAGTCAATTTCTCAAACATTTTTTTCTGCCATTTCTTGCGGGGGTGAGATTACCACTACACTCAAAGCCAGCACACATAAACAATAACTTATACCGTTTTTACAAATGCACACATGCATAGTTCGACACACAACTTTAAAGTTCACGCACACACGCTTAAAATAGTCTCGTGGGGTGTGGGTTTTGACAACGTCACAGCCGAACTCGCCACGAGACTAGCGTTCGAAATTTGAAATCGTAGAAATAATGAAATAAATAATCATAAAATCTTAAAAATTATAATAACAAATAAAAGGTGACACCATATTTTAGCATACTCGATGTTTTCTATTTATTTTTACAACAAAAAACAGCACAGGCAGAAATTTTTGCGGGAGCTCTGTTCGCCGCAACGTTTACAATTTTATGGCTGTCAAAGTGGCGGCTCAACTAGTTTTATTAAACGTGCAAGCATCCGATGCTTGTGCATTTGGCAGAGGGGAATGTTAGACAAAGGCTACTCCAGTCCTGTTTACTCTGAACGCAGACAACATATATATAAACAGTGTGAGTTAAATAAAAGCGTGTAAAGAGGTTTCACTGAAATGACTATCACGAATAATAGTGGTGTACCCAAACAGAAGCCCTTTGTCAGAAAGGACTTCTTGCAGTTTTAGTAATCTGTCAGTCCATTATCAACCCAACCTTTGATTTTAATTTGAAACATTGATGCTTTGTAAGCCTGTTTCTGTATTTCACTCGTTCTAATTGGGTTCGTATCGGAGATTTAATATGACTGATCCTATTATCTTAATACCACAGACTCATAGGTATTTATTTGGTTCATCTGTGTATAAGATTTGATTGCAATTACAGGTGAAATTTAATTTTCATATTAAGTATACTGTATTAAAGTTTTATTGCAATGTTCTCATAAATTTTAGCTACTTATTTAATAGGGTAAATAGCTATCTAAATTGCCTTACCATTTAGTTAAATAACATACATTAGATAATCATACAACTCTTCAATAAAACAACAATCTTATTTTGTGTAGATACGTGTCAACAGCAAAAGTCTTTGCAAAAGTTTCCTACGATGCATCAGAACCGGCCAATATTGGAACGTTCTCTTCAAATAAGCTTTTTATTTCTATTTATTGAATTGAGTAAGAAATGTAGGAGTTCAAGTCTGAATTAGACCATTGAAAACCGTCGGTGAATAGTTTGAACGTGGCTTAAAAACAGCTTTTGTTAAAAGAAGCAAGACATTCATCTAACTTAAATTGTATAAAAGGATCTTGTTAGCGTACAATTGACATGCTTTGATTTACGTTTAAAAAAATCAGTTGCTTTCGCCAATATTAATATTAATAGAATTAAGAACGCACGTATAGACGGACGTGCGTTTTTTATGACAACGGTTTATTTATTATTGCATGTCACATGTTTGAACAATACTTATGTAAGATTTCATATAATAAGAACAATACATAAGTGAGTGGTTTCATCCTTTCAATCCGTATTGGGTCAATGTGGTCGTCTTGCTCACGTATATGGGCTGATATTGGATTTTTTTATAAACACATAAACTAAGAATCGACTTAAGAATATATAAATAATATATAACAGAAAATATATAAATAGTAATATAATATATTTTTATTGTCTTTTTATATTTATTTTTGCATATTCTGTTTCGTCTTGTGCACTGGTGTTGTTTCTCTCACAACACGAGATCTCACACACCTGTGATGGGTTGACTGGAAGATATCCCTATTAGAGATAAGTCCTCCCATGTATACTTCTGTTTTTTATGTACTGTTTTATTGTTTTGTGTGCATTAAAAAAGAGAGTTTAATAAAGTAAATAAGTTATATTTTTAAAAATGGTGTTGAAGATGTTTTGCTTGTGTTAGAAAAACTTGCTTTTTATATCCACGATTTAATACTTGATACTTCATTAGCAATAATGTGAGAATTATTCGTTTATCAAATCTAAGAAAAGATGAGAAAAAAGGTAAAAATTAAAAAGTTTCCCTTGCGCTTTTCTTCAGAAAATCCAGGCTACGATTTAAGCACAAGGGTCTAAATTACGGTACACATTATGGGGGAGGGAGGGGTCGACCAAATGTGACATAGTGTAACAAGGGGGGAGGTCTTTAATTTCGTGACGTCTCATAAAAAAGTTTTAATGGAAATAAAACAAATTTTAAAACTTTAATAATTTGTAGATCTAAAATTGATAACTTCCCCCTTTTTTGTACTCGGTTAAAAATGGCGAAATAAGTGACGTCACACTGGAGTGGGGGAGACAAATGTGACAAGCTGTGACCAGGACGGGGAAGGTCTCAAAAATCATGAAATTAATTCGTAAGACGTAACTTTTGGATGGCCCCCAACACCAAGAGACCAAGTCAAAAATCTCGCCTAAATCGACTTTAAAACTTCGCAAATTCAACCGCTTTTGTGGGTAGTCTTGTAATCTTATCAAACTCCTGTATACGTAACAACGTGTCAGTCAGCTTGTCTTGGAAGCGACCTAGTTAAAGTTAGGGACAGTAAATTTAATACCCTGGCTTGGGCTAGACGTTAAATTAACTAAATAATAATGTGGTCACAAAATGGCGTTACTGAAACTATTGTTAGCCAATATTACGAGTAAACCAGTAGTTTGGATTTAACAGTAGCTTTATCCCGACCCCAACTATTTAGACTTATTGAGATTGCTTTGTTTATTGTATTAACTTATGCAGAATAAATCGCTTGTATAATTCGTTTTTCATTCTCAATAAATTCTTAAAATATTACATACATACGTATAATCACGACGATTATCCCCAAAGGGTTAATCAGAGACTAGGCAAAAGCACCGCAAAAACAAGTCCTCTGCCATAGTCCGCGCTTCACCAAGCAGTGACTGCACATGTGCTTCCGGTGTAGTAGGTGTCTATGGGCGGCGGTAATCACTTACCATCAGGTGAGGCGTCTGCTCGTTTGGCCCCTGTTTACAAAAAAAAAAATAAGTTTCAGACTAACCCTTAGGGGATTTATTGTCGTGAATATGATGTTTATATGTAATAATATTACATGAATACAAATCAGTGAGAACCATTATATATAATTAACTATTTAAAAACAGAATTTGAAATTCATATTACAATGATGCTGATATACAAACAAATACATCACTGTTGAACAATAAATATTTTTAAAGGTCCTAAAGGTAGGGCCTGTAATTATCCGTTCATTTACCGGAGTGCGGGATATTAATAGTAGATAAGTAGCCAAGGGCTGTAAGGCCTCGCTGCGCTAGTGCGCCTATAGTTCGAGGGTGCAATTGATGCTTACACCCGAGCTAACTACTCTGCTTTACATCTCGATTGTGAGGTAAGTAGAAAGAAATCGGCATTACAAGAATAAAACATTTTATTAGTTAAAATTTATAGTGAAATGAGAACAATTTTCAAATATCTTCATCACTTGAAGAACTCATGTTTTTTTCCTAATTAACACGTAATTATAAAAAAATCCCAAAAACAAACAGTAAAGTAAAAGTTTTCAATTACGGCCTTTTTCATCTTTTTTTATTTATTTTTCCAAGAACTAATTTGAGCTTCGCCGTTTGATAATTAAAATTGATGACTTATACTCATACGAAGACAAGGTTGAATAGCGAAGCGACCTCTTTTGCCATTGGGCTGAATCTCATGCATGATGTCTATTGCCAGTATGATGGTAAAATGTACGCGAACTTTTTGAACGAGTGAAGGGTTTTTTTAATTACTTACCGCCCTAGGGCTTTTCTAGCTACATTATTAACCTAGATAATTGGTCACCTACAAGGCCCATTTGGGGGTAATAAGGACCTTTTTACCGAAAATTGTTCCAAACCTTGTTCCACTAGGATGTACTCGTAAAACTATTTTTTTACGATAAAAATATTAACCGCGGCTTTACAACTGCAATATTAAATAAAAAACAGGTGTGAGACTACTAACGAAACTTTTGAACTTTTGTAGGGCACAAACTGCATATATTTGATGAGAAATTTTGCAGGCGAAACTACGAAACAAGTGACGGTGAAAATGAAATTGTGCACGGGAAAAATATTTGCATACCGTTTTTTCAGTGGTTTTCGTGGTGGAGTTTTAGTAAAAAATAACACAAGCTGTTGAAAATTGAGGCCGGAGTGTTCCATTTGTTATTATGTCTGTGTTCATTACCGTGTTCTTTTTTATATTTTTTTTATAAAAAGTTGGTTGTTAAAATTAAATAGACCGTATTCTTTTCATTCTTTTGCCTGTCCCATAACTTAATAATAGGTCTTTCTCTCTCTTAGTATTTTGTCTGTAACTATTAAGTTTCAGAGTCGTTAAAAAAAATAATTACCTCCTCTATAAATATACCATATTTTTGAGCTCTTTTGATAATTTGTTGTAAGTTTCATTGTGTTAAAATTAGACACGGAGACAACTCTTTTTAAGTGCCTCCCGAATACATCATTTGATTTGCATCCACTTAAAAACGATAAATATTTTTTATGAAGTGTGATATCACACATATTGCTAAAGCTTGTCTAATGATACATGCCAAATATTATCTTTGGATTTGTCGTTGTGAAGAAAACTGAAAAATGTTACTATGGAATATTGTAATACTCAATTTTTATCTAGCCACTATTCATCGGTAACTAAGTGCCGAAATAATAATGACCGGCCAAGGGTGCCGGGGTGTAGGTAGCCTGTTTGGAAAAGTATCTCTTATTATGATTATGTTATTATCTTCTTTCATCTGTTTATAGGTTTATTTTATAATATTCTATTTATTTGACAGTTGAACCATTTTATAGTACAACAATATCTTTGTATTTTAAAATATAAATTTTAAATTACAGAGATACCTGCAATAATTTATAAAAGTAGATTTGATAGTATTTGCTATGTAGTTTTAAAAGGAATACACAGTATTCAAGCTTTATAATGTTTGAATAATATGCCTGGTTATCGTAGATACCAGACTAGTATTTAATTAGAAAATTAAGACACGAAATATTATCACTCGGTTTCGAAGGTATCCTCACAAACTTTAACTTTTTTACCGTTACTCCGACGGTTTAATGGGGCATGAGCAGAATCATGTATGCCCGATAATCCACGTAGGACGTACGTAAACACTGAAATTGCTTGAAAGAAACACTTGAAATGACTAATTGCTGAAAACGCAAGTCACTGACGGTCCCCAACGAATCGCACACTTATCGCAGTTTGCGTGCACGAGTTCACCACTTGACGACCGTACGACGTATTTACTATGCCTTCCAGACACGTCGCACTAAAAAACAATATGATTTCCACTACAAGGAACGCGTAAAATATTAAAGAACTCAACGGGAAGACGATACAAATTCGAACCTCCTTTCCCTGACAAACCAGGATCTGACAAACCCTCCTATTGGTTGACCGAATCTATCTGTGGGAACGCAAAGGAATTTAAGACATACAGCCTTGCCGGAACTCACATTCACAGTTATAATTTTAGTTTTGTGGAAAAACATAATGAAACGTTAAGTTAAAAACAAATATGACCGTTGTATAGTAGGAACGACCCAGGTTCGAACCCACCTTAATGAAAATAGCCTTATGTGGCGAAAATAACTTTTAATTGTGGAAAACCCAAAGAATGAAGACCCAAACTCATATCTTTGACCCAAACAATAAAGGACTCATCCAAACATACATATTATGTCTGAAGAGTTTTCTCTTTTTTTTTTTTTTTTTTTTTTTTTATAAGTCCACAAAAATTCCCTGGACCCTTTGCCCAACTTTTTAAACATTAAAACATAAAATTTGCGCTGTCATTGTGACATTGACGACACGTCAATGCACGACGCTACAATATCCCCCTTCCCGGGTAAGAATTCACGTAGTGAATTCGCCTTTGACGCCCACGTCAAACCCGAATCCCTCTACGCAATACCAGCAAAGGTAAAGGTAAACAAATATAAGCTACCGCTCAGCGTGTAACTTTGTATAAAAGCACCCAAACTGTGCAAAATTTTCCCGCAATGAATTGAGTAAACAAACATATTATATGACAACACAATCTCCCACTACACTATGGAGCGTGTCCGCCAGGTGACATTGCGAACCCTCAAACACCCCATATTAGATATTGCTTGTCCTCCCGAATCCACGCATAAAACAGACTTATCCAATTTTACCAGAAATATGCTAATGAAAACTAGACTACATAAACTCTAGCTCTAATAGCATAACAATCCTACATACTGTATTATAGAACATTGACGCGTTGAAATTGCGTCAACGAACAGTAGCATGCTTTTAAATAGACAAAATAAACAGAATTATTTTGCCGTTAAACAATTATAAAAGAACCTTAACACGTTTATATAGTGTTAACGAACAACGAATGTAGTCGGAAAAAAAAAACGATAGAACGTTGGGAGAAACAAGCAATAACGTCACTATCTGATGACATTAGTGTAACCTATAGTCGGTTTTTACGACACACCAGGTGGAACGGTGGGGTGAGTATTCTACAGCCGCCAGACCCACGGCGAGCGGATTTTACATCAATCCGATGACACATCTAAAATTTTAAAATCCTTGATATGCCATTTACCGATAGACTTGCCATTTTCGTTTTCAAGCTCATATACCAATGGCGAAAGCTTCCGAACAATTTTACATAATTCATATTTTGGCGCTAATTTAGCAGAAAAATATTTATTGGCGTCGCTATTTCGATATGTACGCTTCCATATGTAATCGCCCACATTATACGAAATATCCCGCCGTTTTTTATTATAATTTTGGACGTTTTGCTGGTGCGCCTTGAGAAGCGAGGACTGAACTTCCTTAAAAATGACATTCAAATGACCCAAATTTGACTGGAAAGCTTCACGTGGTGACACGATAATTTCATCCAAATCACAAAATTCGCCATAAACATTGCCATCTGCAACCGCCTCCCTACCATGGACGAGCATAAACGGCGTATATTTTGTCGCCTCGTTCACGGAAGTGTTTAATGCGAATTGAATTTTATGAATGTTTACGTCCCACGTTCTGTGATCGTTCTCTACGAAAGAGGCAACAGCCGTCATAACCGTCCTATTGTATCTCTCCACGGTATTTACTTGGGGACAGTATACAGGGCCCAAATGCACCTGTGGAATATTATATTTTTCATACAACGCCCTAACCTCCTGACCAACAAATTGAGAACCGTTATCGGACATGACAGTCTGCGGGATACCATGAATAAGAAAAACATTATCCTCCAGGCGCTGCGCAATCACTTTTCCCGTAGCTCTACGCAGAGGAAACAACATACAGTATTTGCTGAATATACAAACAACGACCAACAGAAAGGTATTTTGTTGACGGGACAAAGGCAGTGGACCAACCAAATCAATGCTGATGCACTGGAAAGGACGACAACAAATTTTAGGTTCACCCATAAAACCGGGTGTGGACAGATTACTATGTTTGAAAGCGTTACATGTATTACATTTTTTGACAAACTCGACCGTGTCTTTGTACATATTAGGCCAAAAATATCTTAACTTTAATTTCCTATATGTTTTTGCGACGCCTAAATGAGCCGCCGTAGGCACAGAGTGGTTTTCAACAATTATGGCCTCCCTGGCCTCTAATGGTACTACTTCTTTCCACTGAAAATCATTAGAAAGTTTATTTTTACTTTTAGTGAAGCGCAACAACTTGCCTTCCACTAATTGGAAATTTGGGCAGGCAGTAGGCCTATTAGTACAACGCTGAACAATATTGTTGTACCAAACGTCGTCAGAGGACGAAATATTTAATGCAGCCACAGGGACTGCACGCGAAAGTGCATCGGGTACGATATTTTGCGCACCGCTACGATGCTCAATAGTAAAATTGAACTGCGAAAGTCTACAACCCCACCGCGCTAAGCGACCTGTAGGGTTTTTGAGGTTTAGAAACCATTTTAAACTTGCGTGGTCCGTTATAATTTTGAAAGGACGACCATTATCTAAATATGGCCTAAAACATTCCACAACGTGTACAACTGCTAACGCCTCTCTCTCTGTGGCTGAATAATTACGCTCCGTTTGCGACAAAGAACGACTGCAAAATGCGACTGGATGCTCTAAATTGTCATCCATAATCTGTGACAGCGCGCCGCCGATACCGTAATCAGATGCATCGCAATGCACAATGAAATCTTGTGAAAAATTTGGACAAGCTAACACTGGGGCAGAAGACAGTGCCGTTTTCAACTCATTGAACGCTTTATCAGCCTCTGGCGACCATCTGAACGGCGGAGCACTCTTTTTGGTCGACGTGAGCGCATTCAAAGGACCCGCGGTGTTACTGAAATTTTTTATGAAGCGTCTATAATATGAGGCAGTTCCTATGAAGCGTTTTAGCTCTTTTCTACAAGTGGGGACGGGAAAATCGACAATGGCCTTCACCTTGCCTGGATCCGTACGCAAACCATGCTCGTCAACAACATGACCCAAATATTTTAATTGTTTACGAAAAAATTGACACTTTGACATATTAATTGTGAGGTTAGCTCACAATTAATATGTCAAAGTTCCATGATACTCAATTTTTATCTAGCCACTATTCATCGGTAACTAAGTGCCGAAATAATAATGACCGGCCAAGGGTGCCGGGGTGTAGGTAGCCTGTTTGGAAAAGTATCTCTTATTATGATTATGTTATTATCTTCTTTCATCTGTTTATAGGTTTATTTTATAATATTCTATTTATTTGACAGTTGAACCATTTTATAGTACAACAATATCTTTGTATTTTAAAATATAAATTTTAAATTACAGAGATACCTGCAATAATTTATAAAAGTAGATTTGATAGTATTTGCTATGTAGTTTTAAAAGGAATACACAGTATTCAAGCTTTATAATGTTTGAATAATATGCCTGGTTATCGTAGATACCAGACTAGTATTTAATTAGAAAATTAAGACACGAAATATTATCACTCGGTTTCGAAGGTATCCTCACAAACTTTAACTTTTTTACCGTTACTCCGACGGTTTAATGGGGCATGAGCAGAATCATGTATGCCCGATAATCCACGTAGGACGTACGTAAACACTGAAATTGCTTGAAAGAAACACTTGAAATGACTAATTGCTGAAAACGCAAGTCACTGACGGTCCCCAACGAATCGCACACTTATCGCAGTTTGCGTGCACGAGTTCACCACTTGACGACCGTACGACGTATTTACTATGCCTTCCAGACACGTCGCACTAAAAAACAATATGATTTCCACTACAAGGAACGCGTAAAATATTAAAGAACTCAACGGGAAGACGATACAAATTCGAACCTCCTTTCCCTGACAAACCAGGATCTGACAAACCCTCCTATTGGTTGACCGAATCTATCCGTGGGAACGCAAAGGAATTTAAGACATACAGCCTTGCCGGAACTCACATTCACAGTTATAATTTTAGTTTTGTGGAAAAACATAATGAAACGTTAAGTTAAAAACAAATATGACCGTTGTATAGTAGGAACGACCCAGGTTCGAACCCACCTTAATGAAAATAGCCTTATGTGGCGAAAATAACTTTTAATTGTGGAAAACCCAAAGAATGAAGACCCAAACTCATATCTTTGACCCAAACAATAAAGGACTCATCCAAACATACATATTATGTCTGAAGAGTTTTCTCTTTTTTTTTTTTTTTTTTTTTTTTATAAGTCCACAAAAATTCCCTGGACCCTTTGCCCAACTTTTTAAACATTAAAACATAAAATTTGCGCTGTCATTGTGACATTGACGACACGTCAATGCACGACGCTACAATATCCCCCTTCCCGGGTAAGAATTCACGTAGTGAATTCGCCTTTGACGCCCACGTCAAACCCGAATCCCTCTACGCAATACCAGCAAAGGTAAAGGTAAACAAATATAAGCTACCGCTCAGCGTGTAACTTTGTATAAAAGCACCCAAACTGTGCAAAATTTTCCCGCAATGAATTGAGTAAACAAACATATTATATGACAACACAATCTCCCACTACACTATGGAGCGTGTCCGCCAGGTGACATTGCGAACCCTCAAACACCCCATATTAGATATTGCTTGTCCTCCCGAATCCACGCATAAAACAGACTTATCCAATTTTACCAGAAATATGCTAATGAAAACTAGACTACATAAACTCTAGCTCTAATAGCATAACAATCCTACATACTGTATTATAGAACATTGACGCGTTGAAATTGCGTCAACGAACAGTAGCATGCTTTTAAATAGACAAAATAAACAGAATTATTTTGCCGTTAAACAATTATAAAAGAACCTTAACACGTTTATATAGTGTTAACGAACAACGAATGTAGTCGGAAAAAAAAAAACGATAGAACGTTGGGAGAAACAAGCAATAACGTCACTATCTGATGACATTAGTGTAACCTATAGTCGGTTTTTACGACACACCAGGTGGAACGGTGGGGTGAGTATTCTACAGCCGCCAGACCCACGGCGAGCGGATTTTACATCAATCCGATGACACATCTAAAATTTTAAAATCCTTGATATGCCATTTACCGATAGACTTGCCATTTTCGTTTTCAAGCTCATATACCAATGGCGAAAGCTTCCGAACAATTTTACATAATTCATATTTTGGCGCTAATTTAGCAGAAAAATATTTATTGGCGTCGCTATTTCGATATGTACGCTTCCATATGTAATCGCCCACATTATACGAAATATCCCGCCGTTTTTTATTATAATTTTGGACGTTTTGCTGGTGCGCCTTGAGAAGCGAGGACTGAACTTCCTTAAAAATGACATTCAAATGACCCAAATTTGACTGGAAAGCTTCACGTGGTGACACGATAATTTCATCCAAATCACAAAATTCGCCATAAACATTGCCATCTGCAACCGCCTCCCTACCATGGACGAGCATAAACGGCGTATATTTTGTCGCCTCGTTCACGGAAGTGTTCAATGCGAATTGAATTTTATGAATGTTTACGTCCCACGTTCTGTGATCGTTCTCTACGAAAGAGGCAACAGCCGTCATAACCGTCCTATTGTATCTCTCCACGGTATTTACTTGGGGACAGTATACAGGGCCCAAATGCACCTGTGGAATATTATATTTTTCATACAACGCCCTAACCTCCTGACCAACAAATTGAGAACCGTTATCGGACATGACAGTCTGCGGGATACCATGAATAAGAAAAACATTATCCTCCAGGCGCTGCGCAATCACTTTTCCCGTAGCTCTACGCAGAGGAAACAACATACAGTATTTGCTGAATATACAAACAACGACCAACAGAAAGGTATTTTGTTGACGGGACAAAGGCAGTGGACCAACCAAATCAATGCTGATGCACTGGAAAGGACGACAACAAATTTTAGGTTCACCCATAAAACCGGGTGTGGACAGATTACTATGTTTGAAAGCGTTACATGTATTACATTTTTTGACAAACTCGACCGTGTCTTTGTACATATTAGGCCAAAAATATCTTAACTTTAATTTCCTATATGTTTTTGCGACGCCTAAATGAGCCGCCGTAGGCACAGAGTGGTTTTCAACAATTATGGCCTCCCTGGCCTCTAATGGTACTACTTCTTTCCACTGAAAATCATTAGAAAGTTTATTTTTACTTTTAGTGAAGCGCAACAACTTGCCTTCCACTAATTGGAAATTTGGGCAGGCAGTAGGCCTATTAGTACAACGCTGAACAATATTGTTGTACCAAACGTCGTCAGAGGACGAAATATTTAATGCAGCCACAGGGACTGCACGCGAAAGTGCATCGGGTACGATATTTTGCGCACCGCTACGATGCTCAATAGTAAAATTGAACTGCGAAAGTCTACAACCCCACCGCGCTAAGCGACCTGTAGGGTTTTTGAGGTTTAGAAACCATTTTAAACTTGCGTGGTCCGTTATAATTTTGAAAGGACGACCATTATCTAAATATGGCCTAAAACATTCCACAACGTGTACAACTGCTAACGCCTCTCTCTCTGTGGCTGAATAATTACGCTCCGTTTGCGACAAAGAACGACTGCAAAATGCGACTGGATGCTCTAAATTGTCATCCATAATCTGTGACAGCGCGCCGCCGATACCGTAATCAGATGCATCGCAATGCACAATGAAATCTTGTGAAAAATTTGGACAAGCTAACACTGGGGCAGAAGACAGTGCCGTTTTCAACTCATTGAACGCTTTATCAGCCTCTGGCGACCATCTGAACGGCGGAGCACTCTTTTTGGTCGACGTGAGCGCATTCAAAGGACCCGCGGTGTTACTGAAATTTTTTATGAAGCGTCTATAATATGAGGCAGTTCCTATGAAGCGTTTTAGCTCTTTTCTACAAGTGGGGACGGGAAAATCGACAATGGCCTTCACCTTGCCTGGATCCGTACGCAAACCATGCTCGTCAACAACATGACCCAAATATTTTAATTGTTTACGAAAAAATTGACACTTTGACATATTAATTGTGAGGTTAGCTCACAATTAATATGTCAAAGTTCCATGATACTCAATTTTTATCTAGCCACTATTCATCGGTAACTAAGTGCCGAAATAATAATGACCGGCCAAGGGTGCCGGGGTGTAGGTAGCCTGTTTGGAAAAGTATCTCTTATTATGATTATGTTATTATCTTCTTTCATCTGTTTATAGGTTTATTTTATAATATTCTATTTATTTGACAGTTGAACCATTTTATAGTACAACAATATCTTTGTATTTTAAAATATAAATTTTAAATTACAGAGATACCTGCAATAATTTATAAAAGTAGATTTGATAGTATTTGCTATGTAGTTTTAAAAGGAATACACAGTATTCAAGCTTTATAATGTTTGAATAATATGCCTGGTTATCGTAGATACCAGACTAGTATTTAATTAGAAAATTAAGACACGAAATATTATCACTCGGTTTCGAAGGTATCCTCACAAACTTTAACTTTTTTACCGTTACTCCGACGGTTTAATGGGGCATGAGCAGAATCATGTATGCCCGATAATCCACGTAGGACGTACGTAAACACTGAAATTGCTTGAAAGAAACACTTGAAATGACTAATTGCTGAAAACGCAAGTCACTGACGGTCCCCAACGAATCGCACACTTATCGCAGTTTGCGTGCACGAGTTCACCACTTGACGACCGTACGACGTATTTACTATGCCTTCCAGACACGTCGCACTAAAAAACAATATGATTTCCACTACAAGGAACGCGTAAAATATTAAAGAACTCAACGGGAAGACGATACAAATTCGAACCTCCTTTCCCTGACAAACCAGGATCTGACAAACCCTCCTATTGGTTGACCGAATCTATCTGTGGGAACGCAAAGGAATTTAAGACATACAGCCTTGCCGGAACTCACATTCACAGTTATAATTTTAGTTTTGTGGAAAAACATAATGAAACGTTAAGTTAAAAACAAATATGACCGTTGTATAGTAGGAACGACCCAGGTTCGAACCCACCTTAATGAAAATAGCCTTATGTGGCGAAAATAACTTTTAATTGTGGAAAACCCAAAGAATGAAGACCCAAACTCATATCTTTGACCCAAACAATAAAGGACTCATCCAAACATACATATTATGTCTGAAGAGTTTTCTCTTTTTTTTTTTTTTTTTTTTTTTTTATAAGTCCACAAAAATTCCCTGGACCCTTTGCCCAACTTTTTAAACATTAAAACATAAAATTTGCGCTGTCATTGTGACATTGACGACACGTCAATGCACGACGCTACAATATACAGAGTTCCCTAAAACTCCATACAAAACGGCAATTTCATAGGTAAAGACCTATTATTTATTTTCCATGGATTAAAATGTTATCTCAACCTGTGACCTCTGCCGACCGCTTCATGAATATAGGGGTGAAGGTCAAAAGTACAGGACTTGTATACTAAAACCAAACTCAAACTTTACTTAACAGTTAGAAAGACATGGCGCTACTCATTCCGATAGAGAAGATTCAAGATTTGATTTTGGGACGTAGACTGCTGACCTAAGAACGGATTCCAAAATATTTTTTACATTCTTTCACAATCATTGACTTTCACTTTCACTTCCACATCCATTTACTTTCATCCCTCCTCTTCACATGTGCATACCACGCTAACCTTCGCCTCTTCGGTCAGGCCTTGGATGGGTGACTAAAACTTTAAGTCGTTGGTTCCCAACCCAACCCGCATTGGGCCATCGTGGTAGTATCACGGCCAATACTCCTCATGTGTTTATCTTCTCTTTGTTTAAATAACACCCTCTATTATTTACTTTAATTCTTACACAATGTTATTACTAACCTTTAAGTAAAAATATTAGATTATTAAATATCTAATATTCCCACGTTTTTTAAAATGCGCAAAAATTGGCGCTCTACATGTTAAGGTGGGAAACTTGTGTTTAGAAACAGAACCTTATATGAGCTTAGGATGAAAAGACAGATTTATTAGTAAGGAAAAGCGATTATCGTCTTACATACAATCGTATATGTGTATAGAATAATTTATTTTACTCGCAATTACAGACGTCATACATACTCGACTTGTCATCTGTTGTTATTTATTTATTTTATAACTGTGATTGAACGAATCCATACTAATATTATAAATACGAAAGTAACTCTGTCTCTCTGTCTGTCTCGCTTTCACGTCAAAACTACTGAACCAATTTAAGCGACATTTGGTTCACAAATAATCTAGAGCCTGAGAAAGGACATAGGCTACCTTTTTACCCGATATTCCTATGGGAACAGGTGCCATGCGGGTGAATGTTAAAATTTTTTAATATCGCACCCAGAAAAATGAAGGACAAATTTACACTCACTATGAACTTTGCTTCTAATAAATTTTGGGTTGGGGTAAATTTTGCAATTCCACCAATTGACGCTACTGTTCCAATTTGAAAAATCTTTCAGTGTTGAATAGCCTATTTATTGAGTAAGTCTACGCTACATACCATTACACTTTATCAAAGTAACTATTCTACACAGACGTCGCGGGCAAAAGCTAGTTTAAAATATTAACAACTAATAAATTTAAATAAATCTGATAACAAAGTTATATTTTTATAGCAAATAACTAAAACAAGAGTCATTCTGACATGATAATAATGTTTTTATGTTTGTTAATAGTTTTACGCTATCTTCAGTGTACTTAGTATATCTTTATTCATATAATATAAGGTCGTTTATATGACAGTGCACCAGTCGATATTCTTCCGTTATGAGTATATGAGTATTTTATTCTAGATAATTAATTTTATTTTTAATTATTAATGTTTTATGTGCTAGTGTGCAGTGAACTGTATGTGATTTAGATTTATCCGATATGAAGAATGAAAACGAAAAAAAAGATCAAAGTAAGTAGTTATTAGTATTAAAATGTGCAATTCAATTAATGTTGCATCAATCAAATTTATATAAATTAGTTTTGACGTGGGTGTTTAACACCTCTGCCTACCCCTTCGGGGAAAGAGTGATGATATATGCAGGTTTGGCGTAGACCTGAAATGTAATATACCAATTACTGCGAAGATATTTAAAAAGAAGCAATAATACTGCATAATGTAGACATATAAACAGCATGTTTATATGTAAAGGTAGATAATGGGTAACATTAAAAAAACCGGTCAAGTGCGAGTCGCACTTGCGCACGAAGGGTTCCGTACCATTTTGTATAAATAGACTGGTGATAGCAGACTTAGTAATTAGGGTAAATTAAAACCTTAAGGTATAGACTCCTGTAACAGCAGGTCTAGCCCTCCAATGTGGTTGAAATAAGATAACATATACATATCCCTTTTTAACATCTTCGGGAAAGAAGGCGTGTTGATATATTGGGTCCTTACCTATGAAATTGGTGTTTTTCTCTCTCTTAGTATTTTATCTGTGACTATTAAGTTTCAGAGTATTTCAAAAAAATAATTACCTCGTCTAAAAATAGACTATATTTTTGAGCTCTTTTCATTTGTTTTGATAATTTGTTGTAAGTTTAATTGTGTTAAAATTGGACACGGAGACAACTCATTTTAAGTGCCTCCCGAATACATCATTTTATTTGCATTCACTTACAAACGATAAATAATTTTTATGAAGTGTGATATTACACATATTACTAAAGCTTGTCTAATGAAAGATGCCAAATATTATTATCTTTGGATTTGTCGTTGTGAAGAAAACTGAAAAAATTTTAGTATGGAAAATGCAGAATTCCCCAAAATCTCCATACAAAACACCAATTTCATAGGTAAGAACCTAATATTTTATTCAATCCATGTTTTATCTCTTTTTATTGCTGAGCTGCGCATCAAAGTGAGATGAACAAAGACTTTCAGATTCAAATCCCAGTATTGAGAATGGAGAGGCTGTTGTGATCGATCTGCGAGAAACATCCAAATTAATTTTATATCATACTTACTGGTTTTATCAAGTACTGTACAAGCGAAAATGAACTAAATTTCTTAAAAAAATTACCTACTTTCATTTGGAAATACAGAATATGATAAATGTTTATATTAGTTTGTCTAGGAATCATAAAAGATAATTTTAAATTAATATTTTTTTAGAATTTATTGAGATATCATTATAATTAATAAATTTTTATTCGCAGTTACATAATTCATTTTAAACATAACATTAAATAATGTATATGAGCACACATACATTCATTTGGAAAGTCAGACTAAGAAAATATATAATCAATTTTGGTTTAGAAATCTCGGTACTTTTACGACTATTATGACAATGGAAAGATTATGAATTATTGTTATTTTATCTCAAAGTAAACAGAACTGGAGTAGCCTTTGTCTAACATTCCCCTCTGCCAAATGCACAAGCATCGGATGCTTGCACGTTTAATAAAACTAGTTGAGCCGCCATTTTGACAGCCATAACATTGTAAACATTGCGGCGAACAGAGCTCCCGCAAAAATGCCTACCTGTGCTGTTTTTTGTTGTAAAAATAAATAGAAAACATCGAGTATGCTAAAAGATGGTGTCACCTTTTATTTGTAATTATAATTTATAAGATTTCATGATTATTTACTTCATTATTTCATGTTTTAGAAATCTACGATTTCAAATTTCGAACGCTAGTCTCGTGGGGAGTGCGGCTGTGACGTTGTCAAAACGCACACCCCACGTGACTATTTTAAGCGTGTGTGTGCGTGAAATTTAAATTTGTGTGTAGAATTATGCATGTGTGCATTTGTAAAAACGGCTGGCTTTGAGTGTAGTGGTAACCTCACCCCCCGCAAGAAATGGCAGAAAAAAATGTTTGAGAAATTGACTAATGGCTACTCCAGTTCTATTTACTCTGAGTATTTTATCAATAAACTTAGTAATAGAAATGGACTTTTTAGCTTTAATATATGTACAGTCGAGTTCAAAAATATATATACACGTTTGACAGCAAATTATTCTTATTCGAAGGGAATAAAGTCTGTCATCTGTCAAATGTGTATACATATTTGTGAACTCGACTGTACCTTTAATGTGTCATGAGTGGATGAGATGCATTTGTCTGAAACTCTTATATTATGGACCAAAATATACAATTATAATATGATGTTCAATAGGAGATGGGTGATAGGTTCCCATCAGGTGACATATTTTGTTAAACTTTAAAAAAAAAAAGAAAAAAAAAGATTACTAGTTAATTTGGGGTTATAATGGATTATTTAAGTCCTGTTTCGGTATATTCGCAACATATATATATGTAATATAATAATCTCTGACTAACCCTTAAGGGTTTACTAGTTTACTAGTCTAAAAAGCAAAAAAAAAAAAGCACCGCAAAAGCAAGCCACTACCATAGTCCGCGCTTCTCCAAGCAGTGACTGCATATGTGCTCAGGGTGACAAGTGGTGAGTCCGTCGCCGCTATAAGCTATTGGATAGTTGCGCAGTTCTAAGTCCATTAGTCGCCTATTCGCAACAGTTTATAATACTCGTATATAAAATTATTTTTTTCACAAGCGCCCAAAAATGTTTTGCCTGCTGTTGAGTACACTGCCGGTCGTCTGCAGGGTAGAAATCACTTTACCCTTTGAAACCAAAACAAGACGCCGGGGTGTACTTACGTCCGCGATACACGGCACTGGGTGGCACAATAGATGTACCTAAATAAAACACTTAAAACTACTTACTGGCAAGTGCTCGTCTGCAGCTCCTGAACAGCGACGGGGTTTGGGAGGAGCGCTCCCCCTTGAGCCAACCAGGCCGATCAAAGCCAAGCCAGGCCTTTCTTCTCCCACAACTACGACGACACTTGCACAGTATACCAAATAAAAGAACACCAACACAGGGGGCCCTATTAGGCTACCAAGACACCTGAACAACTTCTTTAGCACCACGAGGATGGATGCCGCGAGACCGGATCGCGCACCTCACATACCTATTCGCTCGCGCGCTCAACAACGACTCCGCGGCGCATCAATCTACCTTGCTAATTAAAGGGCGCACCATTGGTTTACAACACCTGCTTTTACCATATTCAAGTTTCAGATGGCAAAGACTCAATGGAAATCCTGGAAGAGGCTTTGGTTCTATGTAAATTTGGAAGATTTCACGTGAAGCTACTGCTGGTAACCTTAGCGGCAAGCCTTGCAGCCATGTTGGTGACCACCACGACCTCTTACATAGTTCCCAATGCGGAATGTGACCTAAATATGTCTTTAATAGAGAAGGGAATTCTGTCGTCTATGCCGTTTTTCGGTGAGTTCTTGCATTTACCGTACTCTCTTACATAGGAGCTCGATAGCGTAGTGGTAATCGAAAATAAAGCTACCTTCGCCATGATCAAGCTGTAGATGGGTGACCAAAACTTTGTGATCTCGAGCTCCTCCACGCTTCGGAAGGCACGTTCAGCCAGTCGCTATTGTAACTACCCACCGCAAACTCTTCATGTGTTTCTCCATGAGGAAGGCTTGTGGCCCAGCAGTGGGAGTAGGCTGAGGGCGTACTCTTTTAGACTTAAGATGAGTTTTGGGCATATTTCACGTAAATTAGAAGACACACTCCAA
Source organism: Parapoynx stratiotata (assembly GCA_910589355.1). NCBI lineage: Eukaryota > Metazoa > Arthropoda > Insecta > Lepidoptera > Crambidae > Parapoynx > Parapoynx stratiotata. The sequence continues at coordinate 10,662,363 of OU342478.1, forward strand.
TTAAATATGAGTTTGACATCATCACAGGAACAATGCATTCATTTTACCTAAAAGATCTACAGATAAATGGAAACCTTACTGATCGCTGCCCTATTGTTGACTTTGTCATAGGTTTGTTTGTTTTATAAAAAATATGAGTATAAAACATAAATCCACGCGCGCGCTGACACAATTAGAGTACACGAGATAGCAGCGTTCTACTGCCAGCGCCGGCTGCGCGCGCGCGTTGTACGTCAGTTTTATCGAAATTTCGATGTGAAAGAGCTCGCGCGTGTCGGGAGCCGGCCGCTGGCAGTCATAGCTCTGAGACATCCTTGATACCTTATTCGGATAAGGCTAGTATTTTAGTCGAGTGGCGAGTAATTTTGTAGCTAAACGTGTCTGAACACAAAAAAAATTGTCGAGTAGTTTAGTAAAGGGGTTTATTGCGAACGATTTTTGGGCAGTAGCGAGTATTTTAACCCAATCACTTGTTTACTGTACTAAAACAGTTTGAACGATAATCCAACACATTATATTAACATTTTTAATTTCATGATAATCTTTATGTGGGTAATGTTTTAATCGCGACTCAAAATAAAACAGTGATTCTAAATAAAATGACAAATATTACGCTAATGACCATAAATTAATAATAATAAATATTTTCAAACATTCACACCTATCAGCTGGCCCCATTTTAAGCAACTAACGCTGCTTGTGTTACGGACACCAGATGACGAATAAATATATGTAATGGATAAATAGATATCCTGTATATATAAATATATATAAACATCCAAGACTGGAGAACAAATGCCTGAAAATTTATCACCCAAACATTTGTCCCCACCGGGGATCGAGCCCAGAACCTTGAGACGACGCCTTGAGACCGGCATACAGACCACACGACCACGGTGGTCGTCAAATTAGGTAAAATCTGCCAAAGAGATCCTTAATTCCTTAATACATCGACTTTACATTTCATTATTACATAGCAAACATAATCATTAGTGGAAAATTATCGTACCACAAGGTTTGGGCCTGGTTTAGATAGATGATTAATGGCTTAAATTTTTCATGCTGTTTTTCCATTAGAAAACAAAACACGGTCGTGGATCACAAACAGGGGAATAAACCCAGGCCATTTGTATACTTTTCCTTATTTTTATGATTAGGCAGATGAATGAATTTTACTATAGAAACGACTTATTACGTACTAACCGTGCTCGCGATGCCGTCGTCGGTCGCGTCGCGTGTGGCGTATTGATCAAGCACTTGTAAAAAGTTGACAAAATAGTTTTCGATCGAAAGCTTACACAAATTAAGAGGCTCCGCCCTCTCGCTCTTATTTTTATGTGGTTTTATATTTGCGCTGGTTTAATTTTTAACTACTTCGAACTTGTAAAATGCCCTTGCAATTGAAACATAACAACAAACACTTTTATAGTTTACTAATTTTATTTTCTCTCTTTCGTTTATAAATTATACGTCACTTACAGGTCAATTAGGAGCAGCGTTATTTACTGGTTTTCTAACGGATGCTTTTGGAAGAAAGATGTTCCTTGTTGGCGGGCTACTAGGAATGTTTGTCTGCTCAATTGTAGAAGGGTCAAGTCAGACGTTCTGGATGCTGAGCATCGGGAAGCTGTTAGAGGGTATTTGGTAAGAATTTAGTATAATTCACTAATATGATAAGGTCTTATTATAATTGTTTATTTCACACATAACAATCTTGAATAATAAATAAGCACGGAAAACAATCAACGACTGCGCTTTCGTTGAAAAAAGCGGCTAATGGGTACTGGTTCGTTGACGTTAGCGACTGCGTGTTCATTGAAAAAAGCAGTTAAAAGATTTAACTGTTTTCGTTCATGTTAGTGACTGCGCGTAGTGTGCGTTTGTTGAAAGAAGCAGTTAATAGATTTAACTGGTTCGTTGACGTTAGCGACTGCGGTAGCGCGTTTGTTGAAAGAAGCATTTAATAAATTTAGCTGAATTTGCTGTAATGAAAAAGCAGTTAATTCGTTAACATAGGAAAAGCAGTTAAAAAAGCAGCTTGTTGAATTGGCACAGTAATAGGGTCACATGGGGCCTTTGCCAGACAAACACGGGCTAAGTTCGCGGTTAGGGTGCGGCCTGTTATCTAATATGAATATCCTGGTAGCGTTTCCGTGAAACGTTCCGTGAAACTAATATGAATTGAATGTTGAATTGTCTTGGTATAGTAGAAAGACAATATAGTACAAAGATGAGGACCTCGATGGCGTAGTGGCTAGTATGCTTTGGCTTTCGATTGGAAGCAAAGCTACCTTCCCCAAGGTCAGGCCGCGGATGGGTGACCAAAACATTGTGATCTCGAGCTCCTCCGTGTTCCGGAAGGGACGTTAAGCCGTGGGTCCCGGCCGCTATTGGGGCTGTTTCTACCCACCAACCCACATTGGGCCAGCGTGGTGGTGTTACGCCCCATCCTCCTCATATCTTTCTCCATTAGGAAGGCCTGTGCCCAGCTCTGGGACGTACTGAGGACAGTAGAAAGATACCAAAATATTCATACTAGACACCAGTCCGCCACTCTAGCCGCGTGATTAGGCCGCGTGTGTCTGGTAGAGGCCTTAAACATATTAGCTGAAATGTTGGTTTTAGTACCCCTTTGGGGATCCTTTTTTTGGCACTATGTTTTTACTCATAGTATACTTTGGCATCTGAATTTGGCATAATCTTTTCAAATTGATAATTATGCTTATTTTTTTAAGCGAATAGATAATGTAAAATCTAGTTTTGCGTTAAACTTTATGCCAAAATCAATTATGTGCAAATTCCATTATACTCGTACCAATTAACGTAAAAAAATGTATGCAAATAAGGAACCGTCTACGACTTCGGGGCTATCCACGACGCGTGATGATATTATATTATATGTTATGTGTGAATATAGAAAAAAGTGATAAGATCTTCATTTCATTTGCATTTTCATTTAATTATCGCCACCAATTTTGTCGCTGTATCAACCACCAAATATAAGAAAAACATTACACTGCTTCACACTAGTATAATTTCACAATCAACTGTAAGCACAATTATTATTCTCACAATTATATTTGAGTCTTACTACACGGAAGATAAGATAATTTTTTCTACGTCATTTGCAAACTCCGTGACAATTATCTCATGTGGATGTCGTTGTCATCTCTGAATCGGATTCTTCTGTTATCACTTACAATAACACTGATTATGTTTTATTCAATAAAATTATCTTTATTACCCACATTAATTGATACCGTATTAACGATATCCATTTTTGATTAACATTTTAATAAATCTGGATATCGATAAGTTTAGTCAGTTATAGGTATTTTATAGGTTCTTCTCATCGATAATATTCTCATCTTCACTTTCATGGCAAATTTTAAAATTGCATTATTTGACTTCTTAAAGTATTTGCATAGAAAATTTACCTTTTTAATAATTATATAAAAATTAGCCCAAGAAATAGCCGTAATAAGTCAAATCAAGCAATATCCTCCTTGGCGAGCACCGCGATCCAATAGGTTTGAGATGGTTCTGTTGTCCCTCGTTGTGTGCGAGACTTCATCTTGTCGATGAAAATTACTTTAATACATAAAATTACATATAAATCTAGAGCAGCCACGTGATAAACCACACTACTTGCGGCTGACATAAAGATCTTTGCCACCTACTCGTCAAGTTCAAAAACCTAACCTCTCAAGGGCTACAAAACGAGATATAAGAAACATATATCGTTCGAGAACGTCGGCGTTCGCGTAGCCCTCAAAGGTTCATTGTGAATATCGATTGCCTTGCATTATGCCTGATTCCCACCCCTTTTTACACGGGGACTTATACAAATATCTAGCGAAATGTGGACATTAAAATAAATAAATATCTTCAAACTTGTATTACGGACACTAGATGACGAATAAATATATATTTAATAGAATTGGTCGTCACGTTAAGTCCTTTGTCTAACCCTTCAGAGAAATAGGCGTGACGATATTGCTTCGTTAATTCTCCACGTTTCGCCGTCTCGGAAGTTCTGAATTCGAGCCTTGGTATTCCCAAGAGATATTTTTGTAGATTCTTCCTACTATGTCTAAGCAGTTTTGTTCTATACATAATGTTCGCATTCACAATAGAATAAAGAGAAAAAATCTTTTGAGAATATCAACAAAGGAACTAAACAAGGCAAAACGCCTGTATCATAAATAAAGATCAGTAATTCCTTCTTAACCTCAAAATAAAGGGTAACGCTTAGTTCGAATATATTTTTATGAACTCAAAACATAATATTGGATCGCTTAAAGCATAATACAAAAGAAAATGGAAAAGAGGCGTGATTATATATGTTCATGATATCTGCTTCTATCGCTTCTGACTTCCATTCATACATTAGATCAACTGAGGAACTGGCTAGATTGCCAGTTCCTCAGTTAAGATTACCTCTAATCGCCGGAATACAACAATGCTTAAAGCATTGTTATTATGACGACAAATTTAGGTAAGATGGCGACAAGTAGCGGGCTTAAAAGCCCTACCACCACTAAATCGAGCAGAAAAACTTCTGCCCCCGTGGAGAATCGAACCCCTCCCGATCAACACCCGGTGGTGGGAATCACTAGACCAGGGAGGCGGATTTTCTATGTGAGGTGAGGAGTATTCTGAACAGGTGCGTGTTTTCAGTAGCTACTGATTTTCTTTACCTGTGTCTTAAATCTTCAGTGATACAAGCAGGAAGATAATAATATTAGTAATATACTAATATTATTATCTGCATTAACCACAAAGCATGCCTTTACAACTTACGCCGTCGGTTCGAAAATACACAAAGAAAAATCAATCTATTAATATCACGCCGGAGAAACGGTTTTTCTATACAAACCTTAACACTACATTACACTCTTAAATGTTATTTTGCAGACTTATGATGATTTTTAAAAACACTTTGCCTTAGAACATTTTCACCTCTACAGTAAAATAATAAATATAAAGAGCAAATCACTTTGAATTGCGTCGTTTATTAAATTTGTATTTTATATTAGCCACATAACTGCAAGTCGTATGATGCTTATATTGGTTATCAAAAAGTTGCATATAGTAAAGATATTATTATCTACTGATGGGTTAGCCAATCTCCTTGCAAAAATTGACTGGATCATTTTGCAGTTGCAACCGCAAATGTCACTACAATGATTTAATGGCCTTTATAGAAAACCGTGTTGCCATAACCGACCACAATATTTCACTTTGTGGATTATGGGCCTTAACACTACCACGCTGGCCCAATGCAGATTGGTGGGTAGATTGGTTGCGATTGCGACGCGACCAAAAGATTATAAAGTGCCTTCCAAAGCTAGAGGTACTTTTGGATTATAAAAACAAAATTTTGCTCACCTTAGATGGGTGACCAAAGCATTGTGATCTACAAAGTTTCGGACACCCATCTAAGAACTAATCATGGCTAATGTTATCCTTTTTTTCCTTTCTTTCAAGTTCCAGTTTTTGCTTCACAACACCTTCTGTGATGGTATCAGAGTTTGTGCACAGGAATGTCAGAGATCGAGTGCTACTTCTAAACGCATCATTTCTATCGATATCGCTGATTCTGACAGCCCTTATATCTTGGGCGATATTGCCTCAAGAGTGGAACATTACTATTGTGGAAGGATATTTTGGTAAGTTTATTGTGAAATTATAAATGTCAATTTCAAGCACGATCATTTTATTATGATTTTGATAAAACGAATTGTTAGCTATATTTTAGATATTCATATCGTTATAATGTTTCTAAAATATGTGTATATAATTTTTTGTATAATTTTAGTATTGTAAAATAAATTTTTGGTATTGGTACTTGTAATAGATTTTCCATGTCTGGATGTTTAACCACTGGACTGACACTAATCCTGTCATGGACGAAACACAATTGTTTTCTTAATGTGTCTACAAACGTATTAGATTATGAGTTATTACATCGATTTAATAATAATAATGTAATATCCTAAGTAGATATTGCAAACAAATGATTGTGTGATCGCTTGGAATATACTTACAGACTGTGTATAATGATGTAATTTTATCATTAAATTTAAATACTATCAGGAAAGGAGAAACGAAATAGCATGATCTAAACTAACTCTAAATGCTATTCTATAAAAACAATTCCTTAAAGCCAGTGATGGATTATCTTACAGACGATTTTTGCACATCATTATTTGTTAAATTCCTTTTTTTCGATGTTTTATTTTTTTAATGTCAGTGTTATTTTTGTAAGCTTTAAGCAGTGAAGCTGTTTTTTATTCCTAAAATGCTTTCAACAATTTTGGAAAAGCGCAATTTTGGTTACAGTGTTACACTCGTGGAACATATACTTTTATGTTTGCTCGACCTTCAGTTTAGTGGCAGGAATATCATACTTCTTTTTACCTGAAAGTCCGAAGTTCCTGCTCTCTCATGGTCAAGAAAACGAGGCTCTAGAAATTTTAAAGGACATTTACAGTACAAATACTGGTCATCATAGAGACACTTTTCCTGTAAGTTATAAAACTTTTCCTAATTAATATAACGACTTGTGTTCTTACAGCTACGCAATAAGGTTCTTATTTGAATGGAATTGTATAGATGTTTGGGCTCGTGACTATACCAGACCCAGCTCCAGGCTTAGCACTATATCCTTTATATCCTAATTATGTTTGGCAAATTCAATTCTATCGAATAAACACTATTATGATGCCAGATATTAGTTATACCCACTATAAGTATCGGATCGCGCCATGTTATTTTTTCAGGTTTTTTTATATGGTGTGATAGCGAAATCATAGGATTAGGGACGTGTTATAGGTCCGCTGTCCGCCAGCGCTAGCCAACAGCGCCACGCCGCGGGCGCACTGTGGAATATGGTAGAAGTTATAGGTTATAATATGTTATAATATGATAGTTATCTTAATTGAGTAATTGGGAGCAAGAAATGCACGTACGATGTGTTCGTAAAAATTTAATTTAATGAATACTATTTAAAATAATTGTGACTTTTCATTATTAATAAAAAAAAAACACTTATTTCTAATTCTCTATCTATCTTTCAAATTGACGGAGTTACAGATTTTTAATCCGAAACACACCGAAATCTTCCACAGTGCGCCGACGAGATTTCCAAAGGACATGTTTCAATATTATATGAAGTCCAGGCTAGGTATTTAACAATTGAACATAGCTAGCGAGTTATGTAAATAAAATTATGAATGGTTTTCTGTCCTGAAATTTCATAATTTTGCATTATTTCGTGTCACAAAGATTAAACTTTTTGACACTGCAAAGCATTGATGTATATAACACTAGATCTGTATTAACCGCGTTAAAGCGTAGCCACTCGGCATATGGCCGCAACCATATACGAGGCTTATGTCAGTTAGTGCTCTGTGAGACGTCAACCAAGTGAAGCGGGACGAAAAAAAATTAATTATGGGTAAATGTGCAGTCAAAACGTGCGAATCCAGGTTCCAAAAACATAATAAAACATTGGGTGTTACTTTCCACACGTGAGTTTGTTTTTTTATGCTCTCATTTACGTAAAAACTAATTAAATTGTGAAACGTTTTAAAATTGTTTCAGTGCTGCCATTAAATACTCTTTTTTGGTTTCCCATATTTATGGGAGAATGTTGTAATTTATGGAATCAGTGATTTTATGTAGGTTTTTAAATAGTAACAATGTTGCACATTGCCTAATATTAGATTGCTGCGGAAGGAGACAGACTGGCTTCCAACAAAATCGGCAATCATTATGTTCGAAGCACTTTCCTGATGAAGACAAAATATGCCGCAAAAGTGGTCGTGTTTATTTGTCTCATTAGACGATTACAATCGTTATTGTAAGTGATGCTTTTATTTACACTTAACAAAGGTAAAGTTTACGATCTTACAAGTTTATGACGTTGCAGGGAATAATCTCTGGATAGATCCAGAGATTATTCTGGTCGGTAGACCGACTCGATTTTTCAAATTATTTTACAAAAAGAAAGCTAGGTTATCTGTTCATAATATCAGCAGTTTTGAATTCTTATTTTTACATTTTACAGTACATCAAGTTATTAAAGTATATTACGACTTTCTCGTATGGTCGCCGGTGCATGGCAACAGACTGCCACCTGTACTTTTGAATAATAAATAATAATAATACGAAAATCTTTTTTATTTTATTACCAAGCATTAGTAACATTTATTTTGCATAATTAATTGTTTATAAAAATCGACACGTCTTACACTCACGACACTTTTTTCTAATACTTTTCTACTTAATTTTTAAATAAGTATTTGCATTGCTCTCCAGCCCATAATACCTTATTACCAAAACTCG